>BSBK01003435.1:2500-1202500 GCA_027943335.1 Chamaecyparis obtusa | reverse complement strand
AATCTTCCTAATCATAATCCTATCTTTCCTAATCCGATTCCTAATTCTCCCTCTACTATTTCTAGTTCTTTCCACACTTGTGTTGAGGTTCAAACTATGGTTAATGATGTAGATGTGCAAAGATTCTTCAAAGTACCTTCTCCTTATTATCTGATCCATAAAGATAAGAGAAAATAAACTTCTCCTTTGAGATTTCTTCATAATTTTACCCCTCACTCTGATATAACATAGATCTTTTCTCCTCTAGACTGGGGGGCAATAGGTATATTTCTTACTGTCTTTTAGAATCCATTATGTTCCCGATTTGAGCTTAATTGGTTATTCTTTCAATTATCTTGATGGTTTATGATAGTTTTTCATCCATTGCTCTCTTCTATTATTTAAGATATATTTTCTAGGACATGTGTTTTCCAAAGGTATCCCTTGTCTCTATCCCTGGGGGGCAAGGTTCTTCCTTCTTTCTCTTTGTCTAGGGAATTTCTTTCCTTATCTTTGTGGTATTTGTTTATATTGAAATATTAATTCATCATATTGATGGATGTTTTGACTATGGATAACCTTCTTATATGAGAATTTGTTGTCCTAAGTCGTCACTTCTTCTCTATGTTGAAAATTATGTTCTTTATAAACCCTCACCCTTGCTTTGGTGTTAGAGTTGTTTCCCTCATTCCAAAGATTCCTCTTCTTATTTTACAGGGGGCTTGATGATTGAATCTTTTTTCCCACTTCATTTATCTTTGAAAGATGATATTTTATCTAAAGCACTCCTCTTTGGTGGGGGTCTTGTTGATAAGATCTCCTTCTTTGAGGATCCTTTTTCCATGAGTGACATATTCTTTTCACAATTATCTATGCTCTTGGATGTTGGGATCACTATCCCTCGTTAAGAATATGGTATACATTATTGTAAACAAGATATCTCCTTGCATTGTGAAGTAGGTATCCTCTTCCTCTTCCTTATCCTATCTAGTAGACTGCCACGATAAGGAGGGGGGCATATATAGGGTATCCCTTGTACTATAGTTTTTTATTTTATTTTTACATGCTAAATCTTGGAGGGTAATACACATAAGTTGCTAAATCCTAAAAAGACATGCATTTATATGCTAAATCTTTCGAAGATAACACACATAAGTTTCTAAATCCCGAGGAGACATGCATTTTTCAAATTTTTAATATGCTAAATCTTGGAAGGTAACGCACATAAGTTGCTAAATCCTGAAGGGACACACATTTTCAATATGCTAAATCTTTCGAAAGTAATGCACATAAGTTTCTAAATCCTGAGGGAACACGCATTTTATATTCATAGTGATACAAGAAGGTGGATCTATGGATATTTTAGAAGCCTTCAGAAGATGCATTACAATTGCAAGCACAGTTTATGGGTGAACCTGTTTGGCTCTCCCTCTAGGGTGATTCATGGTAAGGTGGGCATCTTACTTGGTGAGGTAATCACTCTTTTCCCTTTCTCTCTTTTTGCTTTCATGCTAGTAGGATTGGATCATGAAGCTATGTTATTTATAGTGTTATTCCTATTTTTCTCATATAATCATTTATGCTTTTATGATAGCTTTCTAAATATGATATTAGTATGAGAAATATTTCTTAGCAAGGTTTCTTGTGCTAGTTGATTTGGGTTTGTTTTAGTACTAACCTCTCTTTTGTGTCTGTTTTGCACCCTCATGCATGTATGTTGAGTTATAATCCTTAGCCTAGGGGCTCATGTCCTTAGCTAAGTGTTATTTTATCTCATTGTGAATCCACTTGGATCTTTTCTTTCTTCTCCTTTACCAAGATTTTGCATCGAGTCCATACTCTTGCTAAAGTGGGGGCTTAATGTATTGTCTTAAAATGGAAGCACTTCCATGATAAGAGTGTTGAGCCCTCCAAGTAAGTAGTTTGGGACCATTTCAAGAACCTTGATCGAGTTTTTTCTTGGATCTAACTTGTTCTCCCCATTTTGCTTCTCTCTGTCTCTATTTTTAGCATATTTCTGCATTTCCTAGCACTCTAGATTAAGGTCCTGAAGTTTTTGACCTCAAGATCAAAGTCAACCTTGAAGGTAAAATTTGACCTCAACCCTGATCTAGGTCAGGGATGACCTCGACCCTAACCTAGGGCAGGATCTACCTCTTCCTTGACCCAGATTTCAAATTTTAGGATCCCAAGATTTTTAGGTGTCAGGTTTTAGAAATATTTGTTTTCTTGCTTCTGGGTCGGCCATTTTGGGTTTCGAAATGGTAAATCCTTAAATTTCATTTAATATAGCTTTATTTCTAGGGATTAAGGTTAATTTGGATTTAATTCCCCAATGTTGGCCTTCTCTAGATGATTGTGTCGTAGATCACTATAAAAGGAAGCCTTCCTCTCTCATTTCTCCATCAAGTTTTCATGCATCAATCACTCTCAAGGAGAAATTGGTGATCAATTTTTGGCAACAAAGTTATCTCTCAAGAAATCATCCATTCTCAAGTAATCATCCATTCAATCATTCAAGTTCTCCATTGAAAATAAAAAATTCAAGCATTCAAGCCTTTGAAGGGATTTGGTTCAAGCATGCAAGATTTATCATTCAAACCCTAGATCTAACCATCATGATGATGTGATCTTCTTTCAAGATCCTTCATTCATATTCTAGGATCCATTCATTCTTCCCTCAAGGTGGATTCCAAGCATACAATCATAGAGGTTTTGTATTTACTTTCATGGTTTTGACTTACATTTTCCATTGTTGTGTTCAAGCTTTCATATCAATATACTTGATTACATTTGAAATACAATTGCATATCTATTGAATTACATAGCTTCATTGTTATATCTACTTCTACCACTTGCTAGCATTTCAATTTCAATTTCAATATTAAGTTTAATTCCAAACTGGGGTTTGACCAATGCAAACCCCCCAAAAAAACAAAAACCCTCTTTTTTTTGTAGGTACATGTGCGAAACTATAGATTTGAGCTTGGATTTGGATACCCTTTTCAGCAAACTTCTGAGATTTTCAAACAAAATCAAGGTCGACCTTAAAAATACTAATGTAGCCTTTGAACTTTTATCAGGGTCAAAGACTACCTGCTGTCAGAAAGATAAAAGTTTTCTAGGTTTTCTTTGTCTCGGCATTTCCAGTCCGGGACAGATTGCAGAATTGCTCGAAACTATACATAGGCACCAGAAAATAGGTATTTCCAAATTAATTTCATCATGAGGTATGTATCTTATTTTATTTTATTTCAAGTATTTCCCTTACAATTCAAATGTATATGTAGAATATTGGCTTTGGAGTCTCTTTTATGTACAAACCATTGTTCTAGGACCCCATCCATATTTTATCCTATACAATTTAATCACTACATTGAGTGATGTTAGAATTACTGCTATTGTCATTTGTGTTTTGTCACTAATGTCACCATATGTTTCTATGAAGAGAACATGTTGGTTATTATAGTGTATGGATACTGTATGGATGATTCAGAATGTGTGAAGTTAGTTGTGTGTACAGGATGGTGTTGTGATCTTATATCTAAGATCATATGATATAATATTGCATATTGGCTGAGTTACAAAAGATTTAGTGAAGACTCATTACTAGACAGTGACAGTGGAAATTAATAGAGTAAGTCTCTAAGTTTTGGGTATATCTTATAGGAAATGAGGATTCAGTGTATGCGAGCTTAAGGAATGATGGATAGGGTACTAAAGAATGTTTGTTGATCTTAGCAAGGTACAAAAAGCAAGATGATGTCAGATGTGGCATGTGTTCTGGAGATGACTTATTTGTAAGCTGACTTCAGAGTTGTAGTGTGTATCATGAATGGTGAGCATGAATTATGGATGTCGGTCCTTAATTATTGAATTGTAATTGTTGTATACTTTTTTTAGATACTGTGTCTATCGTAGCAAGGATTTATGTAATTATTTTTATATTAGGAAATCCTAATTGGTCGACCTCATCATTTATTTTGTAATAGGGTATATATGTAAGATCTTTTCTTTTGAAAAGAGAATAGAAGAATGTATGTGATGTGAAAGAGAATTGTGGAAGTTGCGAGCTTGTGTCTACTAGATGTAGCACATAGGATAACTTATATACTTCATTGGAACTGATCAAGCAAAGACAATTTCAATCAAATAGCTCAAAGATTATGTATTTCTTTATATATAGTTGTGTTTTGAATAGTGAGTTCTGAAGGTGGACATAACCTTCTTTGGGTAGTGAGTCTACCTTATTTTTCTTAACTCCTAACAGGGTCTATCCTCTAAGAAGGACTATGTATTGTAATGTTTTAATCAGCTCCTAATAGGGCTAGTTCTTCTAACAAGGATATTATACTCTTAGTACATCATTAGTGGGTGTTAATTTTGTTAGAAATGAATGCTAAATGTTTGGAAACCATTCTGTAGCAGTTGTTGTTGCATTCATGACTATGATTTTCATTGATGTCAACACAGTGATTTACCGAAGACTTGCAGAGAAGTAGACATAGTTTGGATTAGCACACGTGGGTTATTGTAGTTGGAGCTATGTGATGTTGAGGTTATACTCTTTGATATGTTATATTTCTATGGTTAAGATCATAGATAGTAATTCATTTATTCATGGAAGTTATGAGCATTTTGGTGGAAGCAATATTCAGGCAATGTTCCTAAGTAGCAGTTTGTGGAAATTGGATGATATCTCCTAATCAGGATGGAATCTAATTTTGCATATTTAAATGGAAGTTGAAGACACATTGATAGTGACATGGATGATAGCATAGACTTTGAGGTCACACGAGTGAATATTTATTGTATTTGGAAGCTGACAGTTTTGTGTAATTTTGATGTAGTGTGTCGAAACCTTTATATTGTAATTGTATGCCAACTCATTTATAATTATTTGAGTGTGGTATAAAGGAAAGAATGTATTTCCTTCTTTAATTTTTGGTTATGATATGCAAGTAGCGGTTGTGTGCGGTGCTATATGCATGAAGTGAATAAAAGAGCTAAGTATGAAAGCGAATTTGTGAAGGAAGACATGCGAGATACAGAGATCTAAAATTGAGATCTGATGTAATAGTGAGTGCAGTTTGGCATAGTCAGAGAAGAGGTAACATATTATTCTATTGAGTAATGCAAAGATTATTTGGACAGCGTGTTCAATGATCTTACCCTGAAGTTGTTTGGGTAGTGGGTCCTTTTGTCTTCCATAACTCTTAACAGGGTTAGAATATTTTAACAAGGATTCAAAATCTCCTAACAGGGATTCATATGTACCAAATGTATTTCATAAGACTCCTAATAGAGTCCATCCTTTCACAAAGAATATTCATATTAATGCATCTTTTGTGGGCATCATTCCCACTAGGGTTTACTCTTTGACCAAGAGGTTCCCTAGTCAACATATCTTGTGTCATTGTGTTATTGTGTATGAATATATTTCTATGGTTGGTAATTATATTACTTATATGGTTTAATGTTATTGAAGATGATAAAAGTTATAATTATCTAATAACTGATTCACACCCCCCCCCCCCTCTCAGTTATCTTGGTGGAACTTACTTTCTAACAATTGGTATCAGAGCGGTAGGTCCTTGAAAAATAAGTTTAACAGCTTAAGGAAATCCTTGGCAAATTTCAAGAAAGAAAGCCTTAAGTTTGATGGAGTAAATTTTGACAGCTAGAAAGAAAAGATGAAGACACACCTACTATGTTTAGGACCAGGTTATTGGTTGATTACAAAGAATGATAAGACTATCATTGAAGAGGAAAATCTTGAAACATGTATTGTGGATGAGAGAGATCTATTCATGTGTAACATACATGCAAAAGAAGCACTTTTGACAGCCCTTCCAGAGAATGAGTACAGTTGGGTAAAATATTTGAAAAAATTTAATAAAATTTGGAATGCTTTACACTCTACTTTTGAAGGTGATGAACATGCAAAAAGAGTTAGATTACATAATTGGATATGTGCATTTGAAGATATAAGAATGTTGGAAGATAAATCTATTAGAAGCTATATTGGTAGAATGTTAGAAATTATTACAAGTATAAAATCTTGTGGAGGAACAAAGACAGGAATGAAATGATATAGAAAATTCTGAGGACATTGACTCTTGTATTTAAGCAGACAACACAGATGATTGAACAAGTTATACCTTGTACTACAAACTTTACAAGAGAAACTCTTCTTGGAAGATTGGAAGTAGCAGAAATGAACCTGAGATTATCAAGAGACTTACCTAAAATGGAGACAAAATTCAGTGCTCTTAGTGTTTGCCCTACTTTGTCAAGAAGCATCAGTGTGAGTGGAGATAATGCTGGCACTAGCAGATCTAGAAATGAAGAAGACAAGAAGATTGAAGAAGGTATTGCCTTGCTTGTGAAAAGAGAGCTAGATGGTAAGAAAATATTTAAATGTTGGACTTGTCAAGAATATGGTCATTTTGCATCTAAATGTCCTAAGAGAGTTAAAAGGTACAGAAATAATTTCAAACCTAGAAGATCTAAGAAATATTATTATGCTAATGATGAAGATCTTGAAGCTAGTATAGAAAGAACTTTAAGTGAAAGTGATACTGAGAATAATGATGACATAGGATTCGTAGCAATTAAAGAAGAGAATCTTGAAACTGATGTTAAGGAAGAAAAAGCTTTAGCTTCTCAAGTTGAAAAAAAATTTGATTGGATTATAGACAGTGGTTGTTCACATCATATGACTGGAGACATGAAAAATTTCATAACGTTTAATGAATATGATGGAGGAGTTGTTAGAGTTGGAAAAAATGCACCTTGTTTGATTAAAGGTATAGGATCTATTACTCTTCATGAAAAGACTAATACTGATGATGTTTATTTTGTGGATGGATTGAAGCATAATCTTTTGAGTGTTGGACAGTTAGTTGATAAGGGATATCAAGTTTGGTTTACTGAGAAAACTTGTGTGATAAAGGATAAAGATGGAAATCTGATTGGAACTAGATCTAGAACCAGAGGTAATGTATTTCAATTGAATCCTACTGAGATGACATGTTTGATTACTAAGATTAATGACAGTTGGTTATGGCATAGAAGGTTTTGTCATATAAACTTTGATAACATTGTAAAAGTAAGTACTACACTTGCAGTAAGAGATTTGCCTAAAATTATGAAGCCTACTAACATGATTTGCAAATAATGTGTAATGGCTAAATAGAAGAGAAGTTTTTTTCCTTGTAAAAAGTTTACATCTACAAAGAAGCTAGAGATTGTTCATACAAATTTGAGCAGTCCTACTAGGACTATAGGATTATATGGAGAAAGGTATTTTATGATTCTTTTTGATAATTTTACAAGAATGATGTGGATTGCATTTCTTAAAGAAAAATTTGAAGCATTTGATAAGTTTAAGATTGTTAAGAATAAAGTTGAGAATGAATCTAGAATGAAGATTAAATGTTTGAGATCTGATAGAGGTGGAGAATTTACTTCTAGAGAGTTTAACACTTTTTGTGAAGAAAATGGCATTAAGAGATAGTATCCAGCCCCTAGAACACCTGAACAAAATGGCATTGCAGAAAGAAGGAATAGATCAATAATTGAAGCAGTAAGAACTATGTTATTTGAGAATGATTTGGCAAAGATATTCTGGAGAGAAGCAATGAACATAGAAGTATATACAATGAACATAGTACAAATCAGAGCAGACACAGACAAGACACCTTATGAATTATGGTTTGGACATGCACCCTCAGTTAAGTATTTTAAAAATTTTGGAAGAAAATGTTATATAAAGAGAGATGATGATATTGGAAAGTTTGATCCTAGAAGTGATAAAGGTATATTTCTTGGATATTCTTTAAAAAGAAAAGCCTATATATGTTACAATAAAAGAACTAAGACTATTGTTGAAAGCGCAAATGTTAAAGTTGATGAAAAGTTTAAAATTTGAGAAAGAATGCTTGATTATAAATCAGATGAAGAAGCTCATCCTAAACCTAACACTGGATCTACTGAATTAATTTATGAAACTAACAGTGATTTGTCGAATGAAAGCCGCAGTGAAGTCATTGAAGAACCTACATCTGAAAAGAGATCTGAGACAGTGACACCTAACAAGAGTTTGTTAAAAAATCATCCTATTAGACAAATTATTGGGAGCATCAAAAGAGGAGTTCTAACTCGAAATAAGGTACAAGAACAATTATGTTTGATTTCTCAAATTGAACCTAAGACTACTAATGAAGCTTGTGAAGATGAAAGTTGGACTAATGCTATGAAAGAAGAACTAGATCAGATTGAAAAGAACAAGACATGGGAATTGGTCCCTAGACCTAAAGACAAGAATGTTATTGAAACTAAATGGGTATTCAAAAAGAAGATGAATGAACAAGGAAAAGTAGTAAGAAACAAAGCAAGATTGGTATGTAAGGGTTACTCATAGCAAGAAGGAATTGACTATGAAAAAACTTTTGCACCTGTTGCAAGAATTGAAGCAATAAGAATGTTTTTTGCATATGTAGCTTACAAGAAATTTAAAGTATATTAGATGGATGTGAAGTCAGAATTTTTGAATGGATAATTGGAAGAAGTCTACATTGAGCAGCCTGAAGGTTTTCCCTTAACTCAAGAAGGAGACATGGTATGTAAATTGAAGAAAGCTTTATATGGACTTAAACAAGCACCTAGAACTTAGTATGCAAGACTAGATAAGTATTTGTTAAAATTGGGATTTACAAAAGGAATAGCTGATAGCAATCTGTACACAAAAGAAATTAAAAATGGTTTGTTGGTTATAGTTATTTTTGTTGATCACATTATCTTTGCAGGAGAAGATGAAGCTAGTGACAAATTTGCTAATGAAATGAAGACTGAATTTGAAATGAGTATGATTGGTGAAATGAAATACTTTTTGGGATTACAGATAACATAAAATAATGATGGTATCTTTGTAAGTCAAACAAAGTACCTAAATGACTTGTTGAAAAGATTTGGAATGGAGAATTGTAAACCAGTTGGAACACCCATGGTGACTAGATATAAGCTATCTAGCACAGATGAGACCCCTATAGTAGAACAGAAGAAATACAGATCTATGATTGGAGGATTACAGTATTTGACTCATACAAGACCTGATATAGCACATTAGTTGAAATTATAGCAAGATTTCAAGCTACACCTAGAGAATCACATTATGCAGTAGTAAAAAGGATACTGAGATATTTAAGAGGCACAATGGACTATGGACTATGATATAAAAAATTTGATGATTTTACCCTATGTGCATATACAGATGTTGATTGGGGAGGTAGTGTTGATGATAAGAAAAGCACCAATGGTGGAGCATTTTTCCTTGGAGGAAGATTATTTTCTTGGCTAAGAAAGAAGTAGAATTGTATCTCACAAAGCATAGCAGAAGTAGAATATGTAGCAGCTAAAAATAATTGTAACCAGATAATTTGGATAAAGAAAATGTTGAAGGATATTGGAATAAAATTTGTTGAACCTGTTGTCTTACATTGTGACAACACCAATACAGTTAGTATGTCTAAGAATCTTGTATTACATTCTAAGGCAAAGCATATAGAGATTAAGTATCATGTTGTAAGAGAGAAAGTTTCTGAGAAAGAAATCAGACTTGAGTACATAAGTACAAAGGAGCAGATAGCTGATATATTCACAACACCTTTTCCTAAGGATACATTTGAGTATTTGAGAGGTATGCTTGGGGTTATGCCCCAGCCTACTTTTGAAAAGTGATGTAGTTGGTTGCATCCGTCTAGTGGTATATGAGCCTTATCTTTCTTTTGAACTAGATGTTGGTACTTCCTCTATGGGGGAGTATGTGTATTTGAGCTGAGTCATGAGGACTCTAGTAAATGTATTTTTTGAATAGTGTCTTTTGACATTGAGTTGTTGACATAGTGATAAAATTTTTGTCATTGATGTCAATGGGGGAGAAGTATATATGAAAAACCATCTAAAACATCAGTTGGAGAGAACTGATTAGGATAACAAAGCAAGATTTGATTGATGAAGAGGATTTGAAGAAGCAGTGTTGCAGTATTGGATTTTTGGAACATTGGATATTTTTCATCTATGTTGCCATCAATGCCAATGGGAGAGATTGTTAGGAATGAATGCTAAATATTTGGCAGTCATTCTGTATCAGTTGTTGTTGCATTCATGACTATGATTGTCACTGATGTCAACACAGTGATTTACCGAAGACTTGCAAAGAAGCAAATAGAGTTTGGATTAGCGCACGTGGGTTATTGTAGTTGGAGCTATGCGATGTTGAAGTTATACTCTTTGATATGTTATATGTCTATGGTTAAGAGCGCAGATAGTAATTCATTTATTCATGAAAGTTATGAGCATTTTGGTGGAAGTAGTATTCAAGCAGTGTTCTTGAGTAGTGGTTTGTGGAAATCGGATGATATCTCCTAATCGGGATGGAATCTGATTTTGCAAAATTAAAAGGAAGTTGAAGACACATTGATAGTGATGTGGATGATAGCATAGACTTTGAGGTCACACGAGTGAATATTTATTGTATTTGGAAGCTAACAGTTTTGTGTAATTTTGATGTAGCGTGTGGAAACTTTATATTGTAATTGTATGCCGACTCATTTGTAATTATTTGAGTGTGGTATAAAGGAAGGAATGTATTTCCTTGTTGAAGTTGTGGTTATGATATGGAAGTAGCAGTTGTGTGTGGTGTTGTATGCATGAAGTGAAGAAAAGAGCTAAGTATGAAAGTGAATTTGTGAAGGAAAACATGAGAGGTACAGAGATCTGAAATTGAGATCTGATGTAACAGTGAGTGCGGTTTGGCACAGTCAGAGAAGAAGTAACATATTATTGTAATACCCCAAAAATGGGCTATAAGTTCATTAACCTCCTATATCAACAATTCGAATGAAATAGACATCGAAATCCTAATCTAAGGCACATCGAAACATCATCGAATCATAATTGATTATCTTAAATTCTGCACCGGGGAATATTCCTAGCAATATTTCCAATTATCTTAATTATCTTTAATTTTATGATTATTTGGCAATAAATCACATTTATCCTAAGTTTGATTAATTGAATATTTTCATATTTAATTAATTAGATTTAATATCTTGCCACTTAATTGTTTAATTAAATTTAATTCTATCTATTATTAATTGTATTATTTAATTTTGACAATAAATCAAAATTTCTATCTTTAATTGATTAAATTCTTATTTAATTAATTAAAGCATGTTGTCATTATTTAATAATATAATTTTTAATAAAAGTTTGATTAAATAATTGATTAACCCATAAATCAATTATTTTATTTTTAAAAGCAGTTAAGTTGGAAATAAATCACTTTATTATTAAATTAATTCATAAATAAAATATGCACAATCATAAAAGCAGACAATTATCAATTATCAATTAAAGCTAAACTCTATTTTGAGTTAAAACTTAGCTTTTGCATGTTTTTGTGAGTTAATTATCCTTTATTTAAAAATATCTCAAAAATCAACCTGAGTTATTTGAGTGATTTATGGCTTTTTTTCCCATGCACCTCCAATGCCCTGAATTTCTATAAAAACAAGGCTCAGCTCTTCATAATTCATCTCTCAATCATCTCTCAATCATCTCTCAAATTTGCATCCACAAAATCTCATAATTTTGCAAGCTTACTTTGCCAAAATCATCTACGAATTGCACAACTATTTTGAAGAATTGGAATTTGGAGAATCAAAGCTTATTGTGAATCAAGGCTATTGTGAGATCAATTTATTTTATTTTTACATTCATTTAGATTCTTTTTTATATCATTGTTAGATCAATTCATAGCATATCAAATTTTCATATTAGCACAGATTCATATCATTTTTCATTCTTATTGCATAGAAAATTCAAAATATAGATTAATTGCATTCAATTCATATCTAGATCAATTGCATTCAAATCCTTCATTTAGGTGTCGTCTAGGTCACTGATCTCGATAACAATCTGAGAACATCAATCTCGCACCTACTAGAAGGCAGTAAATCACTTGGTTAAATTAGATTTTAATTTTGCACGATTTTGATTATAGATAACCTCTAATGTTTTACTGAAGTGTTGTGTTTACAGATCAGGTATAATTTTCACACACACATTTCTGGCACCCACCGTGGGGCCTTGAAATGGGTTTCCCTTCATTTCTATCAATTTTCTATCTTTTGAGGATAAGGGTTTCAAGGGTCCTGGTATACTCTGTAGGACGTTATTTTTTGTTTCGAAAAAAAAAAAATTGGCACTTTTTCTATCAAAACTGTCCGTACACTGTGATTTTTATCATTCTATCTGTACTTTCATACATCTGTGTATGAATTATCGCACGAGATTTCACACTGTGTCACGCGAGATTTCTTTCTGTGTCGTGCGAAATTTCACTAGTATCATTATTTTTTTTGTGCGTGAAAAATAACTTTCTCGTGCGAGACTGTACTTCCTCGCACGATATTTCATCCTTTGTCATGCAAAATAGTGTTTCCTCACACGGGACCACATCCTGACTCGTGCAAGATTTCATCCTTTGTCGCGCGAAATAGTGTTTCCTCGCGCGGGACTGCATCCTGCCTCGCGTGAGATTTTTCTACAGAGACACATAATTTACAGATTTGTACTTTCAGATTATTGATTTCTAATGCTTACAATTTACTGTTGATTTGTCTTGATTTTGTACTTTCAGACGTGTGCTAAATTCTGGATTGCAAAGCATTGGATCTAAGGTATTCTTCTCAAGCTAATAATATTTCAATTTGGATCCTAAAACAAATCTCTTATGTGTCTGGCTTGTGTGCATCTTTTCATGCTTTGATCTATTTCTACACACTTGCATAATTGATACTAGGTTGTGACCCCTTAAGGATTCATTAAGTAGTCTTAGAATACTTGTGATTGATCTTGATTGCTATCTTGGGTTATTGGACTCGCTAATCTGCTGGCCCCTCATTTCTGCCCTGTAGTTGCAATCTCAGCACCATAAAGGGGAGGGGTCAATAGGACAGAAGTGTTAAGTGTTCCACTTGGAAACCCTTTTGTGCTTTTAGAAACTCACTTATTTTCTAAGTTGGGGACTCATTTTCAGCTTGTGTGAGGTGTTAAGTGTTCCACCTTGTGGACTCATCTCATATTTGCTTTAAGCATTAAGTGTTCCTCTTTCTACTTTTTGGGTACTTTTTGTAGATTTACTTTCAGGAATATATCTGTGCTCACATAGTAATTAGGCCCTATGAACACTATTCGTGATTCTTGAGAGATTGGATTCCTAGAGAAATCTTTTTTGACAACAGAATCCTTGTAGGTAGGGAGGATACTTAGTGCATTTCACATTCAACTTGGTTAGTGTGTCTTCTCTTATTGATCGATACATTCTCTCCCAAGAGAGGTTGATAGATCACGTGGGGTTGGCATCACGAGCTTGGGTGAATCAAAATTGGTTAGTGCACCTTCTCTTATTGATTGATACATTCTCTCCCCAGAGAGGTTGATAAATCATGTGGAGTTGGCATCATAGACCTTGGTGAAGAAAAACTTTGTCTTAGCGTGTCAGATTAATCTGCTTGCTTTGTTTGGGTTAAAAGTGAAAAGGTGTCAAAACCTTGAATCTGGAGCCAAGTCCCCTTGTTGTATAAATCTATGAGTCACCTTTAGAGAGGGTTAACCGTAGTGGACAATCTCTTCACAGGGAAAACTGCGTTGACGGAACCTCAAGCGGTCATAGCCATTTCAGACGTGGTAGTGACAGCCGCTATATAAATGTCCTTGTGGAAGAAATCTCCATGGGTATGGTTCATTGTTGGGTTGTCAGATCTCCCTAGCAGCTCTTGAAGATTAAGTTCTCAGACTGTGTCAAAACCCTGGTGCGCCAGGATTGGAGTTCACCCCTTTGAATCATAAAAGTTGCAGAGTCAAACCATTACTAAAAACCCTAGAAAGGCCAATTTTTCACTTTCAGGTATATGTGCATTATTGCAAAATATTTTTGGAACATACACAATTAGCGCTTCTGAGGATTAGAATGAATAAGTCACTTGATTGTTCATGCGCAAGGTTGCTTTTTCCCTTGTTCATTATTTTCAGACATGCTTGAAATCATGTGCTTATTGTTTTGCGTGCTTGTTTATCTATCTAGTTACTGAAAATGAACAAATTTGTTACAATCTTCAAATCTGGACATTGAAATTTGCAAACAATCCGAATCTGAAAACTCAAAATTTGTAAAATCTGAAGTCAAATTCTTTTCTGGAGTCAAAAATTATTTCAAGAAGTCAAAAGTCATATGAGTTTCCATCAAGTGTTGTTTCATTGCAACCCATCTACGTATGATTGAGAACCCAGTGTCGTACGAGTTTCCATGACAACAAATTCTCAAAGTCAAAATCTTGCAACTGTCGTATGAGATTTTCAACTGTCGTTTCATTGCTACCCAACTGTCATATGAGTTTTTCAACTATCATTTCATTGCTACCCAACTATCGTACAAGTTTTACAACTATTGTTTCATAGCATACCCACTGTCATACGAGTCTATAGAGTTTCATTTGGAAAATTTTTTGAAGAGTTGTCAAAAAATTGTTAGAATTGCCAGATACTTAGCTTCTTCAGCCTATTCTAGAATCTATCATACAAATCACTGTGTCAAGAACAGATCAGTAGCTATTGATAATTAGTACACATGTCTTAAAGAATCAGTACACAAGAGGAAGAAGCTCTAATCACCACTATGATGAAGCAGCTGCAAGCTATGCAAGTTCGGCTTGACAAACTTGAGAAAGAAAAGGAACCTAAAGAGTTCTCCATGGAAGCTCTATGCCCTTTTCCATGTGATAAAGACTTGTACATGTCACCATGCCTCTGGAAAAAATGTGAGCAATGTGACAATCCTTATGATACCTCTTCCACGGAGATTGACACATCTAGCTTTGGAGACTATGATGACTATGACGACAGACAATGTAATGATACCTATGACACCTCTGTTTCTAAGAGTCCTCCTGGTCATTCATTCCTGCTTACTACAAATGGGCCATCACATTGGATAGATCATGATGCTAATCCATATGATTCTGATTTTGAAAAAGATTTTGATGTTTTTTGTGAACAATACCTTGATTATGATCCATCTACTACTGCTGAGGACTATAAAATGCATCGTGCTAGCTTGAAGCATCAATATTATAAGAATCCTTCTTCTAAAGACTCTCCTACTGAAAATAAAGATTATCTTCTCAAGCAAGGTCATGTTAATGTTGAACCTTTGTCTAGTGATGGTTCCCTTCCATCCCCTACTTCCTCCAATACCCGTACATTTCCTAAAGCTTTTGAGTCTTTCAAATCTTTCACAGAACCTTCATCCGACACAAGCCCTAATACTTTTCATGCAGTTCCCTATAGTTATCCTCCAGGACTACCTCTTAAAGAAACTCAAGCTAACCTTCACTTGGCTGCAAATAATTTCAATAATGATAAACCTAAAGAGCCTAAGCCTTCATATGCTATAATGCCTACTTCAGCTAGTCCTTCACCATCTCTTCCAAAGTCTTCCATACCATTCCAACATGCTTCCTTGTCCTTAGTTGTGGCTCCATCTCAAGAGGACTCTAAAAATGATGAAGAAAAGAATATAAAGAAAGATCAAGATCAAGAACCCTCCATGTCATCCAATCCTTTTCATGATGTCTCTTGTCCATCTTAGAGTTCTTTTGATCCTACACACCCTTTTTCATGCATTCCACCATGTCTTAAGTCTTCTCCCAAGCAAGATCAAGCTACTACTTACACTGTTGAGCTTATTGACAATCAAAATGACCTTACTACACTTAAGCTTTCCAAATATGATACTTCCATTAAGGTTGGTAAAAATGGTGTTGTTACTTCTGATGTTAAGCCTATTAAAAATCAAGAGAAAAATTATGCGCTTATGCTATCCAAAGATCCTTGTCAAGATCAAAGTCTTCCATCTTCTTGTTCTACCACTCCATGTTCGCTTCCACTTTCTACTCTTCCTAAGTCTTTGCAAGCTTTGAACAATCCTATCAAAGAAGGTGCTCATATTCAAGATGTCCATGATTCTATTGAAAATTCTAATGCTCACTCTAAAGATGCTGATATCCTTGGTTGTCATATAGATGCTGATGAACTTATTGATTATCCTTGTGCATCTTCCACTTCCATCCTTGGACCTCTTCCACCACTACTAAGGGCTTCACATCTACCTTACATCTTGGGTCCTTATGTCCCTTCACTTTCCCCTCCTAACTCTAGTAATTCACCATCCATCTTGGGTCCTTACATCCTTCCATCTCCCATCTTTCCTTAAGATCAACATAGATGCATACCCTTGAATCCTTTTCATCCATCCACCCATCTAAACCAGTCATATCCTCCTTCTTCCACAAGTCCCAAGTCTTTTGGAAGTAACTTAAATGTTCAATACAAGAAAAAGAAGCAATACAAGAATCCATCAAAAAAAGATCACCATGTCTCCTCTAATAGACATGGAAACATAAAGTCAAAAGAGATATCTAAGAAAAAAACTACAAGACAAGTATGGGTTCCAAAATTCATCATTGAAGATATTCTCTCCAAATTACCAAAAAGAAATAAAAAGCCTATGACTATATGGATTCCAAAGTCTCTCTTGAAAGAGTCTGATGTTGAACAAAAAGTGAAGTTGACATTCAAGCTTCCAAAGGCTTCCACTTCATCTTCTTCCAAAAGCATTCATCCATTCCATGCACCTAAACCGCAACCTCTGCTATCCATTCACCATATTCCTTCATGTATTCCTTCATTCACATTTCCTCCACCCTCTCACCACCCTTCAAGGTGTGTGTTTACATTGATCTTGCCTTCCTTTCCATCTACCCTTTCACAATCCTTCCATTCATTAACCTTCTACCTTCTATCCTTTTTCCTCATTTGCCTATTCCTCCTATCTTCCAACCTCACTCGCTTTACATAAAACCTTATCCTCCATTTTTCTCTTCCATCTCCCTTTCCCTATCATCATCTTTGAGCATATCATTTTAATTCTTTGGCATATCATGGTTTATCCTTTCAAGGAGCACTATCTAAAAAGCTTGCCTTCTTCCAAAAAAAAAATTTTAAAAATAAAAAATTGAAAATGTGCCTTGGTGGAAATTTGAAAATAGGCACCTTGGTAGCAAAATTAAAGAGAAATAAATTCATCCTATGGTGAAAACCACTCCCTTGTGGCGTCTTGGATAAGTACCATGATGAAAACCTAACAATCAGGCATCATGCGTAGTTCTTCTACATATTTCATCCATTCCATCTTCTCTCTTTGATCTTGACAATGTTGATCTATACACGAACATTTAGCTATTTTGTGAGTTGTCTGATGATGATCTTGCTTTCATTCCCTTCCTGTTTAGCCTTCATATTTATTTTCCTCCATTCATTCTAGTCTTTTGCTATCATTTCCCTTTTGGCCTTGATTTAATAAAAAAAAAGAAAAAGAGTAAAACACGGTGCTATGAAGCCTCTTGACATGTCTACTCCTTTGGACTACATCCTGTCTTTCTTTGGCATTACGCTTTTGTGACTTATCCTATGCTGGCCTTTCATTGCTTGTCCAAATACGCTTTATATGACAATTTTTCCCTAGCTTGGGTATTCTTGAGGAGTTTTCCCTTGAATATTTCTTCCCTTCATTCTCCTTCATTCTCTTGTCTTCCATCTCTTCCACCAGCTTGCCAATCCCTCTTGTTCTCCACCTTGCTAGACATTGGGAATGCACGATATAATCTTGCTTAGGAGTTTGCAATGGAAAAAGATGCTATCAAGTATACCAAGTATCAGAACTAGTATCAGAACAATTATCAGAATCAGTATCAGAATCAGTATCAGAATTAGTATCAGAACCAGTATCAGAACAAGTACTAGAACAAGTATTAGAACACCCACTGGGGCTACACCATTCACTTTAGTATGGGTCTGAAGCGGTACTGCCTATTAAGGTTGAAATCTCATCACTCAGAATCAGAATGCATGGTCTAGTAACTGATGATGACTACAGAGTGTCTAGGTTGCAAGAACTTGAACTACTAGATGAGCATAGACAAGTAGTGTATGATCATCTCAAAGTATATTAGAAGAGAATGTCTAGAGGCTACAACAAGAAAGTCAGACACAGAGAATTTCAGGTTGGTGATCTAGTCTTGAGAGAAAATCTTAAAAATCAATCCCATCGAGAACGCAAGGGGAAGTTTGAACCCAACTAGTTGGGTCCCTTTGTCATAACTTCTACTTTTGGCTCTAGTGCCTATCAACTCTCAACGACTGAAGGAGAACAGCTCCGAGAACCCAACAACATTCTCTATCTGAAGAAATTCTATGCCTAAGGCATTCAGTCTATGGTAAAATGTCCTGAAAAAATTATAAAAATTAGAAAATGTCTTGAAAAAATGAACATCTTGGTGAAAACCTTGCAATAGGTGCCTTGATGATTCACAAAAAAATCAGAAAATATCAAAAAAATTCAAAAAATAAAAAATTCAAAAAAATGAAAAAAAAAGAAAAAGTGCCTTGGTGAAAACCTGGAAACAGGCGCCTTGGTAGCAAAAATAGAATCTCTGCCAAGATGGTGAAAACCTAAAAAATGAGCACCATTTGTTTCAAAATACTTCATCTATTAGCACAATCTTGGTCTTTCCCAGCTTTTAGTCTTGCTTTAGTTTGTACATATCTCCCGGTTTGTTTCTGCATTTCTAGTTTTCAATAAGTCAGTTTGTACACCAATCGGCTCAAGCATCTGTATCCTATCAATGTTTAACACTTGGGGGAAATCAATGTCATATCATATGGTCTCCCATGTATCTTAGACATATCATATCCAGTCAGAGTCCTTTGAAGCTTCATTTGAGTCAGTCAAGTCTGTCTTGTCTCCAGAAAGGATTTTGCATCTACAACAACGCAATCAAACATCAAAACTCAAAATGAAAATGATCTGTGCTTCATGCTTTTATCTCCTTGTATGCTTACTGATTCGCATTGATATTTTTGCATATTGTGTCCCTTCGAGCTCTTCGATGATGTCCTTTACAGGATTTAGAGAGTGATGACTAGGAGCATAATCTTTTCTTTGTCTTCTACTTGTATGTGAAAATCTAACGTCTTTGGAAATTTTGGATTGAAATGGTGTCTGACTATAAGAGCCTCTATCTCAAATTGGATGGCCATGCGTACCTCGACCATTGATACCCAAAAAATTCAAGGAAGTTTGATCTAACTATTATCTTTTTGAGTAAGTTCTTTCTCCTACTGTGGAACGCGATCTTGCCTAAGGATGTGAACGATAAAGGGTCACTACGGGTAATTCACACTGGATTTAGAATGATCTCTTGACTGTTTGATGTGTTTGCAATGCAAGGCATATTCAGGTCATCACGACATTCATGTTTTGATGCTTATACAAATTGCTATATCAAAATGGACATGATATTCAGGTCATCCTGGCGTTTAAGCCTTGGTACTTATATCTAATCTGACATTCCAAAAATAAAATCAATATTCATATATCCATGGTTGTTGACCAGTGGGTGTTGTATTGATTCTTGTGCATACAAATCGATATTTATATGTCTATGGTTTCCTAGCTAGTGGGCATTGTATTGATTTATCCAGTTACCAAAAAAGTTCAATGATGATAACAAATCGACATATGATCAGTGAGTAAGTCCTAGGTCTTAGGTTGCATTTTATTTTGCATGTCTCTTTGCATTTTTCATGTTTGCATGATCTCACAAATTTTTGAAACGAACTTCAATGCTTAAATAATTCTCCACTCACATCTTCAAATCTAACAAGAGCTGAATCTCACACGAAGGTTCCTCCAACAAAATAGCAAGTAGAATCCTTTTTCGGGATCAAAATTCAAATCTGAGATCATTCATATTATTAACTACTTGCATATTCGACCTTCAATCATCACAGAAATCTAGAATTCAACTTAACTGATTATCTTCCATCAAACTATCAAAATTTTAACTTGGTCAACTATGGTTAACTCATGGTCCAACCTAGTCTACTTGGTCTCCAGGACTTCCAACGATGCACAATGCATTCCTGGATGTGTTTAACCACTTCTCAAATCAATTAACATTCTTCTAAACTATCAACACTGACTTTTCTTGTCAGATTTCAATTTTAATCCCGAAGGAGGCATGGTATTACACATCATTCAAAGTCTGTAATCAAATTTGAAATCATATCTTTATGGCAATCATATCTCCCTCAGTAATCAAGACAACAATCACGTCTAGTTATTGATTCATCAAAAATTCCTCATCGCTCGGGGCAAATCTATCATCACTTGGGGCATATCAGATTCATCAAGATCCATATCAATCTGGTATTCTCCTAATCTTGTAAACTGTATCAGTTTTTGCAACCATCGGATCATAGTGTTCTTTCCTTGGTTCTTCGGCAACTGAAGGATTCGGATGTGATACCTGCTAGTTCTGCTAAGACAATCGAGTCTAGAACCGGTCACTCACTTCTTTGCAATCCTAAGGTTTGGAATCAGGCATTTTGACACTTTTTCACAATCATCAGTTCATCGCTGCTATAGTGAACATTATCTTTGGTCATTCAAGACCTATTATCTTCATATCAAATCAATATCAATCAGCTTCTGTCTCATATCAATTATCAATATCAAACATCAGTTTCATATCTCTATCAAACACAAACTTTCTTTGAACCACTGCGCTTCACACAGTAATTCAAAGAGGGGCAAAATGTAATACCCCAAAACTGGGCTATAAGTTCATTAACCTCCTATATCAACAATTCGAATGAAATCAACATTGAAGTCCTAATCTAAGGCACATCTAAACATCATCGAATCATAATTGATTATCTTAAATTCTGCATCGGGGAATATTCCTAGCAATATTCCTAATTATCTTAATTATCTTTAATTTTATGATTATTTGGCAATAAATCACATTTATCCTAAGTTTGATTAATTGAATATTTTCATATTTAATTAATTAGATTTAATATCTTACCACTTAATTGTTTAATTAAATTTAATTCTATATATTATTAATTGTATTATTTAATTTTGACAATAAATCAAAATTCCTATCTTTAATTGATTAAATTCTTATTTAATTAATTAAAGCATGTTGTCATTATTTAATAATATAATTTTTAATAAAAGTTTGATTAAATAATTGATTAACCCATAAATCAATTGTTTTATTTTTAAAAGCAGTTAAGTTGGAAATAAATTATTTTATTATTAAATTAATTCATAAATAAAACATGCACAATCATAAAAGTAGACAATTATCAATTATCAATTAAAGCTAAACTCTATTTTGAGTTAAAACTTAGCTTTTGCATGTTTTTGTGAGTTAATTATCCTTTATTTAAAAATAACTCAAAAATCAACCTGAGTTATTTGAGTGATTTATGGCTTTTTTTCCCATGCACCTCCAAAGCCATGAATTTTTATAAAAACAAGGCTCAGCTCTTCATAATTCATCTCTCAATCGTCTCTCAATCGTCTCTCAAATTTGCATCCACAAAATCTCATAATTTTGCAAGCTTACTTTGCCAAAGTCATCTACGAATTGCACAACTATTTTGAAGAATTGGAATTTGGAGAATCAAAGCTTATTGCGAATCAAGGCTATTGTGAGATCAATTTATTTTATTTTTACATTCATTTAGATTCTTTTTTATATCATTGTTAGATCAATTCATAGCATATCAAATTTTCATATTAGCACAGATTCATATCATTTTTCATTCTTATTGCATAGAAAATTCAAAAATATAGATTAATTGCATTCAATTCATATCTAGATCAATTGCATTCAAATCTTTCATTTAGGTTTCATCTAGGTCACTGATCTCGATAACAATCTAAGAACATCAATCTCACACCTACTAGAAGGCAGTAAATCGCTTGGTTAAATTAGATTTCAATTTTGCACGATTTTGATTATAGATAACCTCTAATGTTTTACTGAAGTGTTGTGTTTACAGATCAGGTACAATTTTCACACACACAATTATTCTATTGAGCAATGCAAAGATTATTTGGACAGTGTGTTCATTGATCTTACCCTGAAGCTGTTTGGGCAGTGGGTCCTTCTGTCTTCCATAACTCTTAACAGGGTTAGAATCTTTTAACAGGGATTCAAAATCTCCTAACAGGAATTCAAAATCTCCTAACAGGGATTCATATGTACTGAATGTATTTCATAAGACTCCTAACAGAGTCCATCCTTTCACAAGGAATATTCATATTAGTGCATCTTTTGTGGGCATCATTCCCACCAGGGTTTACTCTTTGATGAAGAGGTTCCCTAGTCAACATATCTTGTGTCATTGTGTTATTGTGTATGAATATCTTTCTATGGTTGGTAATTATATTTCTTATATGGTTTAATGATGTTGAAGATTATAAAAGTTATAATTATTTGATAACTGATTCACCCCCCCCCTCTCAATTATCTTGGTGGAATTTACTTTCTAACAAATTATCACCGGGGTTTTACCCTTAATAGGGTTTCCTCGACAATAAATATTATGTTATTATGTTGGCATTCATTGTGTTCATTTGATTTGATATTGTTTCTATTCAAAGTTTAAAGTTTAATAATCTACCATACAACTGATTCATCCCCCCTCTCAGTTGTATTGGTATATTGTTATTCCTAACATATTAATAGACTTAATAGACCTTATTCCAAGACCTCCAAGTCTCTTTGGTTTGCAAACATTCTCCCAAGAAACCAAAGCCAATAATTTATTTTCTTCAACACCTGTCCAAAAAAAGTACTTTTGGATCCTTTATATAATTTTTATATATTTAGAAGGAATTTTAAAAAGACTCAGCATAAATGAGAAAAATTTTAAGGGTTTCATTCAAAATTTGAACCTTACCCATCTAGCTAAAGAGTGCACCTTTCCATCTACAAAGCTTTTTGTTAAATCAATTAATGACAGAAGACATAAAGTAGTCAAGTGAATTCAAACCCAACGGGAGTCCAATATAAGAAGGGAAGTCCCTAATGGAACATCTAATAATTATTGATATCTTTATTTTCCTTTCATCGAGGATGTTGATGAAAAATAAAGAACTTTTATTCGAGTTGATCAACTGCCTTGTTGTCCAGGTATAAGTATTAAGTTTCTCCTTCATATTCTTAGCCTCTTTGATAGAGGAAGATACCGTTAAGATAGTGTCATCAACAAACTTCTCATGAGAGAAAGTAAGATTAGTAGAGGAGGGTTTGATACCTTGGATATTTTCATTGAGAACCAGGTTTTAAAAAAATCTCCCAAGACTTTTAGCCATAATAGAAAACAAGATGGGAGAAATAGGATCTCCCTACCTAAGACCCCTAGAAGACTTGAAAAAATGAGAAGATGTCTCATTGATAATCACAACTACAGAGGAAGTAGTGATAAGTTGCAAGATAATATGGACAATTCTATCACCAAAACCAAAAGCTTTAAGTACCCTGCATAGAAAATCTCAATCAACCCTATCATAAGCTTTAGATAAATCCAACTTAAGGAAAAAAAAACATAGTTTTTAGAGCTTTCCAAAAAGTGGATATTTTTATGAACTTTAATAATAGAATCCATAATTTGTCACCCTAGAACAAACCCATTCTAGTGAGATGAGATAATTGAAGAAAGAATAGAAAACAATCTAGTATTTATCACCTTTGAAAAGATCTTATAGATTGAGTTACATAGGCTAATAGGCCTAAAGTAATCCAAAGTATCAGCTCCTAGTTTTTTAGGAATAAGAACCAAGAATGTAGCATTTAATTCCTTCAAAAGATATATTAATCCAAATAACTACTTAACAACATGAGAAATATCTTTTTCAACAATATGCCATAATTTTTGGAAGAAAAACATAGGGAACCCATCAGGTCTTGGAGATTTTTCCCCTTCAAAAGAAAAAATAGTAGCTTTTATTTCTTTAACTGAGGGAATAATAGACAAAAATATATTTTTCTCCTCCTTTAAAATTGAGGGAAAAGAAAATAAAATATTCCCCTAGTCCGCCCCATTAAGATTCATGTCTGAAGAAAGGAGAGAAGACAAAAAGACAACCATCTCAAATATTAAGTTCTCTTCATTGTCAATTCTCCCATTATCATTTTGGATATAAGATATTATACTTGATGCATGATGTTGTTACAAGTAGTAGTTTTCATTGCACTAAAAGATCAACCTGTTAAATCTCGATACAACCGCTAGACTTATAGAAGATACTGGAGGTGGTTAGGCCATGTCGCGAATCTTGAGGGTAGCGCTAAACATTTTGCCAACAATCTCCCCCTCAGCATTACTCGAGGGGATTCGAACCTATGACCAAGCTCTAATACCACTTGTTACAAGTTGTGGTTGGTGTTGCACCAAAAGATCAACCTGTTAATGCTCGATACAACCACTAGACTTATAGAAGACACAAGAGGCAATTAAGATATGTTGCGAATCTCAAGGGGAGCACTGAACATTTTTCCAACAGATGCTTCAAGGAATTCATGTGAAAAAGCCTTGAAAAAATAGTGTACAAGGATGTTAATATAATGTCACTTATGATATTACCACTAAGGCTCAATAGCCTAAGCCAGTTCCATTTGAAATTGATTCTGAGTCTTCTTCTTCAATTGGATCCCCCATTGGAGAAACTTCAATGCATCCTAGTCCACCTCAATCAACCTCATTTATTATAAAAAATTTTACAATGTGTACGCACTTGGTCTCCTTGTTTTGTGCAATGCAATGCTCAAGTTTGTGACATTTCTTAACTACCTCATATGGATTCTATCAGTCTAGTACTTGTATCAGGCATTGACAGGTCAATCTTTTGGTGTAATGGAATTCACACTTGTAAAAAGTAGTATCAGAGCTTGGTCATAGGTTCAAACCCCTTGCTTATACTTGGGGCATTCTTTCAAGGTGTGTTCCCTTGGTCTCATTGTGCAATATAGCAGATTTCTCAGGTTTGTGACATGGCTTAACCTCCTCTTATGGATTCTATAAGTCTAGTGATTGTATCAGGCATTGATAGGTCAATATTTAAGTGCAATAGAAATCACACTTGTAACAAAAAGAATAGATCCTCCTCTAGCTTCCACTGAAGAAACTCCTCAGCCACCTCCACAAGTTCCATTTCTTTTACCTAGGAATTTCACTGCCTCATCTTCTAAGGAAAAAATGGAAAATCCTTCATCATTAGGCTTAGGCCCATATATTTTAATAAAGAATCCCTTACCATTTGTACCTATCAGAACATTGGCCCTAGCCAACCAATCTCATACACTTCCTATGAGGGATTTGATAACCGCATCCAACCATCTCTACCTCTTAGTGAATTTGACATTAAAAAAAATCAACTTGAAGCACCATCAACAAAGAGGACCATTTCAATCTGCAAATTAGGAGGTAGTCTAACTGAGGATATTAGAGTCGAGGCCTACTTGGAGTTGATTTAAAATGATGAATTCATTGGGAAAAAGGAGTTAAACAATTTTTCCTCCAACAAGAAGAAAATATCTTAGTTGCAAAGAGAGGGGTTAACTTTGAGACCTTTACTAAAGAAGAGAAATCAAAGGTGAAAGATGAAGTTCTTAACAAGGTTGAAGAACAAATGGAAAAAATGACCCCTAAGAATGACATAGAGATGATTATTCAAAGTGGTGTCCTTCTAGAATAGTTGGACATATCTTTTGCCATTTCTTTCAATAGCCTCATAAGGCTTGGTAAAATGGTTGCATGTGACTGTGTTACATGCAAATGTCCTTGGCATGAGATTGTGAAATCAGGTCTCGTGCGACAAATGAAAGGTCTCAAATTTTTAACATTGTGTGTCCATGTAGTATTTTTGAAATTAACTAAAATAAAACTAAAAAACTTGTGGATGGCTTGTGTGCAATGTGTGCATATGAAGGAGGTATTTTATTTAGAGATCTTCAATTGTTGTAGGTGAGCCAAATGGCTCATTAGCAACAATTGATGGAGATGGTATCTCATATGGGATGGATGGAAGGCTAGTGGATGGATGGTATGAAATATGTGAGGATTCAAAATGGGATGCAGATGGAAGTGATTGAGATGGATTAGTAATGGGATCAATGGGGGGATATGAAGTGGGTTTTTCTAGAGATGTTGCTAAGAATTGTGTCTACATCTGTTAAAGAAACTCATCCTTGTTATGTGTTTTCTTATACAACTTCACCCTATGGCCATTGACTATTAAGTTAACCTAAACAAGATCAATTATGGTAGGCCTGACTACTCAATTAGGATAAACTTTTTTGATCTATTAAGGTCCTAGCCACCAATTTTGCAACTTGACTTTGTGTTCTTGGTATTGAGAATCATACAGAAAAGCCCAATCTTTCTCATACATTGTTTGGTTTTTATGTATGTGTCATTCCACTTTGTCCTTTGTTGTTTCACTAGCTATGCTCACTAAACTGCTTCCATGTGTATCTCATCAAGGGTATTTAACTGTTGGAGTCTTTCTTATTATGCTTGAGTAGGATCCATTTCTAGCTCAAGTGTAGTGTGCAGAGTCTTGTATTCAAATTAAATAAGAAATACAATATTTTTACCATAGACCAATTCATAAGGTGTGAAGCCTATTTTGTTTTCCATGTTGTTTTATATGCCCAAACTTCTTTGCGTAAACAAGTTACCTAACATCGCCCATGAATTTGCACTATCTTAGTTAAAATATTATCCAACTCTCAGTTGGTGACCTCTACTTGACCATTGGATTGGAAATGATAAGGTATGGATTTTTCATGTCTTATCTGATATTGTCAGACCAATTGTTCTATTAAATCATATGTAAATTTTCATGCTTAGTCAATGACAATTTCCTTTGGGACACCGTATCTTGTGAAGATATTCTCATATAGAAATTTTGTAACTTTGTAATCCCTAGCATGTGTCAGAGTTTTAACTTCAGCCCACTTAGTAAGATAGTCAATACATACCAATATATAGGATTTTTCATTAGATATGGGTTCAATGGGTGTGATAAAATCAAGGCCCGATCTATCAAATGGTGTAATTGTTAGCATAACATGTTGAAGGATATTTCTACTGGTAATAATATGACTAGTATACATGATAATCAGTTATATGTTTGTCATTGATGTCAAACTATTTGGCATGATGTTTTGACTTGTTACCATATCTATCAGAATAAGTAAGGTTCTTATCGGGTAACTGTTAAGACTAACAATGGTGGATAGATGAATTGTTTGATTTTTTATCAAAGTATGATAAGAAGTTAAGCTGAATGATGTTATTCATAAAGATACTAAACAGTCATGAGTAAAGGTGAAGGTTATTTTATTAAGGTACCTACCGATAAACTATTGTCTTATCAATACACTAAATAAGGTCACATCGGTACAAAGGAAGACTTATCATAGATAGTAAAGATCTAAAGACAAGTGAAAAATAGATGATGAATTAAGAAGATGGGACAACTCGGGAATAATCTAAGAAAAAGGTGATGACACAAAGATCGAGGTAAAGTGTATCAAGGAAGTTTCTACAAGAAGAAAACTTTTTATCATTTAGAAACGTCGACAAGGATGTAAAGAAAATAAATATGGATGGTTAGATTAGATATGAAAGATATAGATTGTTGGATTGGAATTTAGGGTTTATGATTGAGGAAACATACTTAAGGGAGAAGAAAGAAGGAATCTAGTATTGCGCTAGAGAAGAAGTTTTTGGATATCAAAGGATACATATAAGAATGTAGAAAAGAACAAAGAATTGAATTGGTATGTTATTATACTTCATTGGATCTGAATTAGCAAGGATAGTGCAAACTACAAATCATTTATTGCCTGGTACTTTCTAACAATTATGATAGTAAAATCCCTTATCGAGTGACCCTAACAAGTCTATTGTAAAATTTCTAACTAGGTGGCATTCACAAAAGAATGTTTAAAATCCTCTAACAAAGTTACCCCTAATGGTGTAAAGACACTAATAGGTATTAGGGAAATCCCTTAACCAGATAGCATTTAATAATTCTTTTGTAACTCTTATTGGGTGAGCCTTTAACAGGGCAGGCTCTTAATTGGGCATATTTTAGAAAAGTACAATTTTTTGTGGGTGTTGTTCTTACACCATGGTTTTCACCCTAATTGGGTTTCCACAAGATAAATACTTGTGTTATTGTTGAATGGATAATTTCATATGTTGCATGAATGCTTAATGATAAGTTAATCGATAATGATGTTATAGGTTACAACATATCTAAATTGGTAAATCTATTAACGAAGTATTGAGATTGTGAAATTAAGTTTGAGTTGGTTTTTACTTATTCACTCCACCCCTCTTAGTAATCAATCCTATACCTACAATTGGTACCAGAGATAAGTTCCTTGATTCAAAAATTTTAACCGCTTAAGGAAAAGATCAAAAAATGTATAGGAAGGAAGCACCCAAGTTTACCAAGGATAATTTAAACAGATGGGTAAGCATAATGAAGTTATGTTTTTTAGGACTATCAGAGACAGCAGACGGCTATCTTACTACACAATACAAAGCACCTACTAGAATGCTTACTACAGATGAGAAAAAATGAATGTTGATACACAACTCAATAATGATAGAGATTGCAAGTTCCCTAACTGATGTTTAATATGTTGATATACAACATATGGATAATGCAAAAGATATGCGAGATAAATTGAAGAATGTCCATGGAGGTGATGCACATGTTTTGAAAGCTAAAACTGATAGTTTGAAAGGCAAGTATGATGAAATAACTATGCAAGATGAAGAAAACATTGAACAGTATAGTATAACGATAAAAGAGATTGTTGTTGCTATGAGAGGAGCTAGAGGAAATTATGAGGATGATGATTTTGTAAATAAAATTCTTAGAACACTTACACCCAGGTATGCAATTGGTGCAAGAGCACCTAGGGTGAAAATCCCTTCTTTTGTTTTGTTGTGTTCTCTCCTAGTTTCTCAGTTAGTTAAGGAAGGATTAGTGACACAAGGAAGGGAGAAAGAGGAGCCAAACAATGGCACACTCTAATGATCCAAGCCTACCCAACACATGTGGAAGCAAACAAACCCAACAGTGAGAGAGAGAATGCGGAAACTTTCATATATTATCATCAAATAGAACCATACATGCTGAGCTATAAGGCCTTCCCGGTTAGGGCCAGATATTAAAATGTATTATAGAAGTCCTCAAACATGTGAGGATCTTCCAAAATCTCTACTTCTATCTTCTATCCAAAATTCCTCTTCCAAAACTGCCTCCTAAACTCTAAACCAACAACTACATTTATAAAAGAAGCTACCGAAATGAGTCGCCCTTCAAATCCATAATCAATGGAAGGAACGATCAAATCTAGGACCACACGCTTCTCAATGATGGATTTCAACATTAAATCTATGATCCAATATAAATGCACAAGTTGGCCACAACAGAAACTAAAACTAAACCCGTCAGTGAGCAAGATAACCGAGTAGGAGATAAGCAATGCCGAGAGCCAAAGAAATAATCGACCTCCCAGGAGATAATCAACCACACTTGGTAACCAAAGAAAACTGACCAACTACTGAGAAACTCAGTCAAAGAAGAAACTGAGCAACACACACAAACTCCAAATTGTTTTTGGTGACACATGATTGCCAAGGACCCAAGATGCTCCTGTATTAGACACCTAGGGTTATTTTGAAATGATTCTTTGAATCATTTGGTAGGTTTGGTCTAAGCTACATCCAACTCAGACTGTGAAATCCATGAATTGTCTTCCATTGGTCTATTCTTCCACTTTACTAGATATTCCATATATTATTTTCCTCTTGTACTCTTGCCAAATCTTTCCTTCAAAATCTGTTCAATTTCATCATTTTTCTTCTTAGGATATTCTGTTGGTACTATCACTTCTTCATCAAGTTCATGATACTCACACAAATCAGAAATGTTGAAAATAGGTGATATGTCCATGTCATCAGGTAACTCAATCTCATATGCATTTCCACTATCAAATTTCTTTAGAATTTTGCAAGGTCCAAACTTCTTCATCTTCAACTTCTCATATGTTCCAATAGGAAATCAACCTTTCTTAAAATGAACCATCACTTCATCATCAACATCAAAAATTTTATATCTTCTTGATCTATCATCTTTGTCTTTGTATTTTTTATTACTATCTTCCAGCTTCAGCTTCACATCTTCATGCAATGTCTTCATGTACTCAACAAATTTTACTCCTTCAGCACTTTTCTTATTCTCATCAGTAATGTCTCTCAAATCAAATATTCCTCTCGGTTGTGTGTCATTCACAATCTCAAATGGTGTCTTTCCAGTACTCTTATTCATTGAATTATTGTATACAAACTCTGCTTGTGCCAACATAGAATCCCAATTACTCAGTGTCTCCAACTAAACATCTCAAAAGATTTCCCAAACTTATGTTCACCACCTCAGTCTATCCATCAGTTTGTGGGTGAAATGTAGAACTATATTTCAACTCAGTGCCAAATTTCTTCCAAAGGGTATTCCAAAAGTATCCAACAAATTTACGGTCTCGGTCAGAGATAATACTCCTCGGTAATCCATGCAATCTGACAATTTCCATAAAGAAAAGATCTACTACATGTGCTACATCTGATGTCTTTCTACATGGTATAAAATGTGTCATCTTTGAAAATCTATCCACAACAACAAATATAGAATCATTACATCTTACTGTCTTCGGTAAGCCAAGAACAAAGTCCATACTGATGTCAATCCAAGGTTTCTCAGGAACAGCAATCGATGTATACAATCTAGTATTCTAACTTAATCCTTTTGCAAATTGACAAATTCCACAACTTTTCACAAATTTTTGAACATCTTTATACAACTGCGGCCAATAGTACTTCTCCTTAATCAAATTCCATGTTTTATCAATACCAAAATGTCCAGCCAAACCACTACTATGTTTCTCATTTATCAAATTAGTTCTCATTACTCCTCTCGGTATACACAACTGAATACCTTTAAACAACATACCTTCCTAAATGAAATATTCATCCCATTTAGTATCTTGTTGATCTTGAATAGGTTCTATGCACTTTGTCCATGGCTCAAAAAAATCAGGGTCAAACTCATAAGAATCTCTCATCTCATTAAAACCAAGAACTTCAATTTTTATCTTGGTCATCAAAGATCTTCTTCTACTCAATGCATCAGCAACTCAGTTAGTGACTCCACTCTTATGCTTTATCACAAATGTGTAACTCTACAAATACTCAACCCATTTCATATGTGTCTGATTCAACTTATTCTGACTACCCAAATATTGTAAAGCCTTATGATCAATATACAACACAAATTCACTCGATATCAAATAATGTCTCCATTTCTTCAGTACTTGAACAATAGCATAAAATTCTTGATCATACACAGAATATTTTGATCAACTTTTCACTAAAGAAAACAACAGGTTTACCTTCTTGACTCAACATGGCTCCAATTGCACTTTCACTTGCATCACATTCCACTTGAAATACTTTACTGAAATCATGTTATGCCAAAACAAGTAATTCAGCAACCTTCTACTTCAGAGTCTCAAAACTTTTGTCAGCTCCATGTGTCCACTTGAATTCTCTTTTGTCTCCTCTCATAGTCTCAGTCATAGCATTACAAATTGAACTAAAATTCCTTATGAAATTTTGGTAAAAACTTGTCAAACCATGAAATGATCTTACCTCACTAGCACTCACAGGTGTAGGCCAATTGAAAATAGCTTCAACCTTTTCAGGATCCATCTTCAAACCATCAGCTAAAATAAAAAATCCCAAATACACAATTTCCTCTTTCATGAATGAACACTTTTTCAGATTTATCAGCAACTTTTCCTCTTTCAATTTCAGCAAAACTTGTCTAACATGCAACAAATGTTCTTCTCTGATCTTACTAAATATTAGAATGTCATCAAGATATACAATCACAAACTTACCTAAGAATTTCTTCAAAACTTCATTCATTAGCCTCATAAAAGTACTCAATGCATTATTTAAACCAAAGGGCATAACCAACCACTCATACAAACCTTCTTTTGTCTTAAAAGAAGTCTTTCATTCATCACCTTCTCTGATTCTGATCTGATGATACCCACTTTTCAAATCAATCTTTGTGAAATACTTTGCTCTAGTCAAACTATCTATTATGTCATCCATTCTCGGTATAGGAAATCTATACTTCACTATTATCTTATTGATTGCTCTAGAATCAGTACACATTCTCCATTCTTCATTTTTCTTTGGTGCCAATATAGTAGGTACTACACAAGGGCTCAAACTCTCTCTGATCAAACATTTCTCCATCAACTCTTCAATCTGTCGGTTCAATTCCTGATTCTCGATAGGTGTCAACCGATGAGGTGCCTTATTTGGTAAACTAGCTCTAGGGATTAGATCCATACAATGATCAATGCTTCTTTTCAGTGAAAAACCATTAGGTATACTATCAAAAATGATATCACTGTAGTCGGTGAGTAATTTATCAATCTCCTTAGGGACATTGTCATCTATTTTCTTACTCGATTTGTTACGGATCACAAAAAAACATACATCATTCTTCTTCAAAGACTTAACAAACTTTCAAAAATGTGCAGACATTAATAACAAGTTCTTCCATCAATGGTAACTGTTATACACTAAGTTTGCACCCTTGTTTCAAGCTCTCTTGGTTTTGATAACCTAGTATAACATGGGAATCATCTCCAAGTTGTGGGACCTATGCTAACTGAGATGAGACCTCTAGGTTCTAGGCTGGTTCCTCTTGGATAATCACCTTAATTTTCTTCTTTGACAAGAAATTAAATTCTTTGAGGGGAAAAGGGATAGAAGGAGTGCATGAAAGGGAAAATAACTGAAAGAAAATTATCCTACTAGGTGATACACCAAAAATATGGTATGAATTGTAGTATGGAGGATGAAGTCGGTGCATGAACTTAGGTCTACAAGATCACAACATACTGAATAGGCTTGCATTAATATTTCATATAAGGGTCTGCAAACAAACATTCACTTCTGCAACTAGGTATAGGAATGAGACAGATTGTCAAGGGGTTGAAGAATACCCACAAGATCATTCAAATCAAAGCATCCACAGGAATACACAAGAATTGCAGAAAGAAAGAGGGATCAAGAACCCTAAGATATCACTGAAAACATGCTTATACTGAACTTAATAAGAGAAAATTCAGACAAGATGGCATAGGGACAGAAAAAATGTCACAAAATATCTCTATAATATCTAAAATTCCAATGAAAGTTACAAACTATAGAAAATTAGAGGGTAGAAAGAATGCCACAGATAACTCCTCAGAGAGAAAATTCTCTTTTACAATTGCCAACTCTCCCCGCTCTAAAAAGCTCCAAAAACATTATATACATCTCCCTTTGCACGCAAGCAGGAGTCAAAAACTAATTAGGGTTACATATGATTTGACATAAAATAATCAAAAACCTTAATTCTCTCATGTCTGATCATAAATGTGTCTTTGAAAGTATCCTGACTAACTAGATCTCATATTTGTGTGTCCATCCCTATACTATATCTACCTGCAGACTAGCCGCCTTAACCTATCTACCCTTCTGCAACTCGGCCTTGCCATGAATGCTCAAATATGGTCTAGGTTTGATTTGTATTTCAAAGTACAGGAGGCCATAGGTAGCCCCACCTTAGTATTCCTTCAGTGCGAGAATATCAACATGGTACCCTGAGAAATCACAGGAGACAGCCACCAAATCTTTCTCAACATTTCCCCAACTACAACCATCCTGGAACTATCAATTCTGAGCTACCCGAAGCCACGCAATCAACCAACCACAACGAACCAGCAAGAAACCCTCAAGAAGATATTTTAAATTTGAAAAGCAACAGTTAGTTGACCAAGATTAAAACGTAGTTGTCAATATCACTCCTTCCCGATAGATCAAATGGCTTAGATCAACCTTGTAACAGTCGGGAGACCCTTTGAAAATTCAAGCACCAACTCATCGGTCAAAACTAATGAGAAGTGACCATGTTAGCACGACTGGCACCTCAGCAAGTAGAAGAATCTTTGAATCTGCATCGAATGGTGGTCACATGATCTAATGGGGTTGGAATATTCTATCAGATCATGCGATGATCATAGATCCTTGTTGACTCTGCAAATCCTCTAACAACCGGACCCACTGACAAGTGCCAACTGTTCCACCCATTGACCAATTAGAAACAAGCACGTCAGCGCCTTTTGGCAACATGAACCCATGGCATCAATCTTCATCAGACAGTTGTCGTTATACCACCCCCTTAAAGTTCATGCATCTTGCTTCAACGGCATAACGATGATCATCGATCTCGCACGAGCTTTAACCTGCCACATAAGAAAAAGACTGCGGGCCCACTGACAAATGCCAACTGTCGTCTAGCCAACCAATAGAATTCAAGTACGTCAAAACCTGAGGACCCACCTGACAAAGCCCTGGCAAAAGGTAAAATCAATGGCTGGCATATGATCACATGGGCTTGGAATATTCCATGTGATCATACAACAGTCGTTAGATCTATAAAGGAAAGACAGCCCACTGGGCCCACTGACAAAATTCCACATCACAGCCCACTGATGAATAAGATTTAGACACCTTAGATTACGTGGCAGTGGACCCACTAACAGATTGAAGTGCTGCATTGGAATGGAGATCGACGGTCGTCGCATGATTTGAAGGGTTTGGAATATTCCTTCAAATCATGCACTAGCAATAGATCTAACTTTGACTACCAACAACCAAGACCGCCAATAAAAGATGACCGCTTGTCGAGTCGCAGGCTGCTAAGGGCTAAACTATCAGAATTGTGAGATTCTACGAACATAGTCGCCAAGTCGCTGGCAAAAACCATAACCACTTCTATATTTTGGGGACCTAGCGACCAAGCTTTAAAATATAAAGCACACATGGGAAAAGGGATCACTTAAGTGGCTGAAAAGGTAACCATGAAACAGAAAGGTCGTAGGGTTTTTTAGGGTTTTTTTGGGCCAACGACTACTTTTTCAAATTCAAACTTGTATTCTAGGGGCTAAAAGAGATTGCAGAGGCTAGAAAATAAGACACAGGGCCATAAAAATTTCAGAGTCTCAATAGGGTAAAATATGCAGACCTTGGGATGGAGTTCAAACCAGCCTATTACCAAAATTGGATGGGTAGGAAATTTTGGGCAACAGTAACAAGATTTGTTTCTTTCCATTAGCCATAATAGTATACTTATGCAATCTCCCATCATATATAGCATGTCTATCATATTGCCAAGGTCTACCCAAAAAAATATGACAACAATTCATAGGCATAATATCACATAACACCTTATCATAGTACTTTCCAATCTTCAAATTTGCATAACATTGTTCACTTACCAGGAGTGTATGCTCATCTTTGATCCATGAAATCTGATAGGGCTTCAAATGCACTAACCTTTCCAACTGCAATTTTGTGAACATCTTGTTAATATGATTTAGAAGAATAGAGAGGGGGGGTGAATCAATTGTTATCAGGTCCTGATGTATAAAACAAACTTAAATTTTTTTCCTTAAATCAGATCCAATAACCAAAACAAACTCGGTCATCACTGATTCAATAATAGAAACATATAACAATGCAATCCACTACCCAGCTATAACTTAACTTGTAAAACATAGAAATGTTCAAACCAAAACATTCACACAAGTATTAACACCAGGATTTATAGTGAAAATCCAATGTGGAAAAAACCACTTTATAACATGTTACTATTATTTTCACTCTTCTGAAGTGAGCTTGGTTAAAAGCTAACCTTGTCAAAGATTACAATACACACTGTTAGGTGTGACCCGGTTAAAGGATTTCAATCACCTTGTTAAAAGTGAGCCTTGTCATAGGACTTACATACACTCCATTAGAATGCAACCTTGTTCAAAGGATTTAACATATGACTCTTAGGTCAACCTCTATTAAAAAAAATTTGACTATTACAATGGTTAGAAAGTAGCAGCAACATTTATCTGAAAAATATACAACTTAGTTTGCAAATATCAGATCTGATTCCATACACTAATGCTCGTTTACTAACTTTGAAACTTTGTCATTTCCATCTCTGATCTACTCAGAACTTTTTTTCAAGGAACCACCACAATTATGATTCAGCCTTTTCTGCTTATACAGTCATTAAACTTTTATGATCTTCTAGCATTCTCTTTTTCACCCATACACATACATATCTAATACTCAGGTTCCCTTAATACTTTCCTCAATTAGCTTAACTCATCTTATGCTGCTCAATCTCATTCATAGATCTTAGGGTTAGGTCAGATTCATTGAATCTATCTATTTCATGTTCTTTGGCTTCATTTCTATAATCATCTCAAACCTCTTAAAGATTTACAATAAAATATTTTATAGTGCATTTAATGCTTTCAAACAATCAATAAATAAAGTCAACGCATTTTACATAATCTAAGAATTCAACAATGTCAGCTCCAAAACTAAATTCTCTTCAAATATAAAAATGCTAATGTTTGGTCAATACTATGATCAACTACTCGGTCTTCATATAGAAAGCTCGGTCATTACTAGAAATATTTCCTCGGCTTATACTATCTTCCTCAACAATTAACTGTTTTTCGGTCGACACTAAAATTTTGCTCGGCATACACTGACTTAGTCAACCCTAACATTACTCGGCTTAAACATGATTTCTCCATTCTTTGTTCAGTCAAGCCTACCAGTTTAGTCTTCAGTCTTACTAAGATAAATAATACATTGTCTCATCATTGTACAACATAGTCAAGTACACTTTGTAGTATCAAGATAATTCAACCTTTCCTTAGGTGCTATTGTTACCAACCTTGCCTATCCCCTTAGTAACACTCAAATAGATATAGTACTTTCCTAAGTAGTAACAGTCTTACCAATTAAGATTTGACATCAATGACAATACAACAATTGTTCCAATTGCAGTTTCTAACAATCTCCCTCTTTGGCATTAATGGCAACACCATATGATATCACCTGAATAACACATGGATCACCAACCAATCCAAAAACTTATCTGTTCATCAGAGAATTATTTATAATATCCTTAGCTTCATTCTGATTTAGAATCCTATAAGCCTCACTTATGTGACCATCAGAAGTATTCAAATCTCCCTCTATCCTGATCCTTCATTTCAGTTCATCACCCTTACTTTTCAGTGTCATGTGTTGTCATATCAGTTCATCTCCCTCTTTGACAAAAATGTCAAAGTAGCAACTAAAACATATATCCATCAAATGTAGATAATATCTATGCAGCTCAGTGTTTCTCCCTCTATCATCTTGCTTATGACTAATTCTTTGTCTTTGCTCCTTACCACAACTCTAGGCCAGGCCTAAAGTGTGACAATCTTCTGCATCAATTTGCCAAATATTATGTTGTAGCATATTTGATGCAGTGCTCCTAGCTTGACTAGGCAGTCTTAGCTAGGGGAAGAACCCCTAATTGACTTCTCAAATAATCATGAGCTTCTCTAGGTAAAGCTTTAGTGAATATGTCTGCTAATTATTATTTTGTATTCACATATTCCATTCGGACTTCTTTATCTTGTACTAATTCTCTCAAGTAGTGATACTTGATTGCTATGTGCTTAGTCTTAGTGTGCATCACTGGATTCTTAGAAATATTGATAGCACTTGTGTTGTCACATAAAATAACAATAGGTTCAGTGATTTCTTCTTTCATGCCTATCAACAATTATTTTATCCATACCAAATTTGAATAGTTTACTACAACAGCAACATACTCAGCCTCAGCAGTAGATTGAGAAATGCAATTTTGTTTCTTTCTTGTCCAGGAGACTAATCTCTATCCAAGAAAGAAAAATCCACCACTAGTACTCTTTTTGTCATCTACATTTCTTGCCTAATCAGCATCTGTATAAACTATGAGTTCAACTTTGGTATCCTTCTTATAATATAGACCATAGTCAGCAGTTCCTTTCAAGTATCTCATAATTCTTTTCACAGCCATCATGTGTGTTTTCTTAGGATTGGCAGAGAATCTTGCCACAATTTTAATAGCTAATGCAATATCTGGTCTACTATGTACAGCATACTACAATTTTCCAATCATGGATCTGTACAAAGTCTGATTCACTTCTGCAGTATCATCATTCTTAGATAACTTTTATCCAGTAACCATAGGAAAAATCACTATTTTAGCATCTTCCATCCCAAAAAATTTCATTATTTCATTAACATACTTAGACTGTGTAATGAAAATTTCATTCTTCTTCTGATATACTTGTAAACCAACAAAAAATTTGATCTCACCAAACATACTCATTTCAAATTGAGTTTGCATTTTATTTGAAAATCTTTTACACAATGCATCTTATCCACCAAAAATAATGTCATCTACAAAAATTTTTGCCAACAGGATACCTTTACCTTCTTCATCTTTCATGTATAGATTGCTTGTGTCATTTGTTCTTGAAAATCTAATTTGTATCAAGTAGTTGTGCAACCTCTCATACCATGTTCTGGGAGCTTGTTTCAATCCATATAGTGCTTTGTTCAATTTTCACACCATGTGTCTTATGTTTGGATCAATAAAACCTTCTGGCTGTTTTATGTAAACTTCTTCTTCTAGTATACCATTGAAAAATGCAGACTTGACATCCATTTGATATACCTTGAAATTTTTATAAGCAGCATATGCAAGTAGAGTTCTTACTCTTTCCAATCTAGCTACAGGGGTAAATATCTCCCCATAATCTATTCTTTCTTCTTGTGTGTAGCCTTTGCATACTAGCCTAGCTTTGTTCCTAGTTATTTCACCATTTTCATTCATCTTATTCTGAAACACCCACTTTGTTCCTATAACATTTTTGTTTTGAGGTCTCGGCACCAGAGTCCAAGTATCATTCTTCTCAATCTGGTCAATCTCTTCATTCATTGCTTGTATCCAGTCTTCATTCTCTATGCCTCTCTTGTTGACTTGGGTTCAAATTCACACAATAGGCATGTTGGATCCTTAGTCTTACTTCTAGTCTGAATTCTAGTATTTTTGTCTGCAATTATCTATTCAAGCTTGTGATGTCTTCTTACATATTTTGCCAAAATAGGTTAAGATCTTCTCTCTTCTATTTCATTAGGTTCCCCAACAAGATTGTTAGATTTAGCTTTTGAATGCTCGGCTACCTCTTCCTAACATTCAACAGCATTTTCTTGTAGCTCGGCATGTTCTTGTTCTTTTTAGGTACTATTTTTTCAGATGTCTTCAGATCTGGCTTCTTTCTTTCATGGTTTGTTCTAAACATACTAGATCCAAATCCAGTCCTATCAAAGAATGGTTCTTCAAGAGAAATTTTTTTTTCAGTCTTATCACTATTTGAATATAGCCTTTCAAGTTGTTGTTTAGATTGAGTTAATTCACCTTTCACAATTTTATTATACTTCTCAAGTTCCACATACTACACTTTTACTTTTTCAGATTCAGATGTTTCCTTTTCAAGTCTTGATCTTAGATCTTCATTCTCAATTTTCATTTTTTCATTATCAGATCTCAAATTTCCATCTTTCATACTAAGCTTCAAATTTACTATCTTCAGCTCATGCTTAAGGATCTCATTTTCTTTTTCTAATTCATCACAATCTTCAACAAGCATATCAAATTTCTTTTCAGATTTCAGATCTTCAATCTTACCTTTTAATTTTTCAATAGCATTCTTTGCATCTTCATATTTTCTTCTTAAGGAGTTTCTTTCATTAGTAAGCATATCAATCTATTCAAGAGCTTCTTCAAGATTCTTTTAAAGTTGATCCATATCCGTAGAGATCTTACTCAAGCTACTAAGCTTTCCTTGAATGTTCCTTCTTCGAGTAACTCTGCTCTGATACCAATTGTTAGAAATAGGAAATACTAAGAGGGGGGGTGAATCAGTATTTCACAAACTTTTTCTTTTGCCCACTTATGGATATAATATATTACTTTAGTGCATACAAAGATTATCAAGCTGATTAACAAACATAGCAGTAAATAGAAAGAACTCATAACACATGATATGTTCTCGAGGAAACCCTGGCCAAGGGAAAACCCCGGTGGGGATGGTGCCCACAAAGATCACTAATCAAAAGTATCCTATTAGGGATATTGGACCCTATTAAGAGTCAATTTACAATATATAGTAGATCTATCCTGGTTAAAGAACTTTAGGCCTTGTTAGAAGCCTTAACCCTGTTAGGAGTTAGATTACAAAACCTGATCACCAGCTGAGCTCACTGCCCAAATAGGTAATACAAAATGTTTCTGACTATAGTATGGTACTGCTTACAACTTTGCATCAATAGCCTTTGCTGCTATCACAATATACAACTATTGCAAGTTATCCTTTTCTTTCTTTTTACACATCACACACTTTTTCATTACATTTCAAGTATGCTTAATATATGAGTTATTAGAGCTAATAACTTTATATGGTCAGCTTCCAAAATCTTTATCCAAGAGTAAACATCTAGGATGCCATCCCTTCATAATGTTAAGTCATTATTTTGACAAGAAAAAATAATCCCTTAACTCTTTCGCTAATACTGTCTCCAAAACTGTTCTATCTGCAAAAATTGTCTTCGGTAAACTTTGAATAACTTCATCCGTACTGCTCCAAAATTTATGCGCACTGAGATGGGGTATCCTCATACTTTGTAGAAGCTTTAGTTAACTATGCAAACAAAAATATTGCTCTAGTGGATGTTGCCAACTAAATCTTCATCGGGTGCTCTATCAGGATCACTGTATCCATACTTAGACAATTTCTTCCTTCAACTTGCCATACTTGCATTCCAGATTCTGTGCTCTCAATAGAGATCATATGTTGCCATAATGACAACATCTATGCATCTACATTAGCCAAATTGCCAACAGGGTGTACCTTTGACCCCTCTTCCACCCCTACCTTGCGTCAGAAAGGCATAATTAACTATGGATTATGGTATGATAAATCAAATGACTTTACCCTATGTGCATATATAGATGCAGATTGGGGAGGTAGTGTTGATAAAAAAAAGAGTACTAGTGGTGGAGCATTTTTTCTTGGAGGAAGATTGGTTTCTTGGCTAAGTAAGAAACACAATTGTATTTCATAGAACATAGCAGAAGTGGAATATGTAGCAGCATCAAAAAATTGTTATTAGATAATATGGATGAAACAAATGTTAAAGGATATTGGATTAAAATTTGATGAGCATGTTATCATACATTGTAATAACACCAGTATAGTAAGTATGTCTAAGAATCTTGTATTGCATTCTAAGACAAAGCATATAGAAATCAAGTATCATGTTGTAAGAGAGAAAGTTGCAGAGAAAGAAGTCAGACTTGAGTATATAAGTACAAAAGAGTAGATTACAGATATATTTACAAAGCCCTTACCTAAAGATACATTTGAGTATTTGAGAGGTATGCTTGGGATTATGCCCCAGCCTAATTTTTAGAAGTGATGCAGATAGTTGCATCAGTCTAGTGGTATATGAGCTCTATCCTTTCTAGACTATATGTTGATACTTTCTCTATGGGGGAATATGTGTGTTTTGAGATGAGTCATAATGGACTCTTGTGAATGTATTTTTTGAACAGTGTCTTTTCACATTGAGGTTTTGAAATGGATTGACATATTGATGCCTTCTTTGTCATTGATGTCAATGGAGGAGAAGAATACAATGTAAAATGAAAAACATTTAGTGATTTGATTGATGAAGAGGATGTGAAGATATTTCAAATTAGTAGTGTTGTAGTTTGGTATTTATGGAACTTGGATGTTTTTCATCTATGTTGCCATCAATGCCAATGGGGAAGATTGTGATGAAGGGTGCTCCCCTTAATACCACAAAGACATAAAAAAAATAGAGAAATACCAACAATTTGCAAGAACAAAAAATGGGCTTCTTATTATCTCCACAAATGTGGAATTACAAATTTTAGAATTACAATATGCAAAGCCACATGGGCATTCCCTTTACAATATTTTGTAAGACAAAGCCTCGAATCATTACCCAAATCTACCTAGAACTACTCCAAACTGCCTAAGACAACACTATAGACCTTTCTTATATATGCAATTTCCATTACCCGAGAAGGTTCATTAATTTAGCCCTTTAGGCTAACTAAACATAGAATTATTTATTTTTCACAATTATTACAATAGGGTCAGCTCAAAAGAAATACAAAATATGATTTTAGGTAACCCAACTTCTGGAGGCCATAACTTTTTAACCGTAACTCCATTTTTCTATTGTAACCACTTTTCGAAAATGCCATGATGAGATCTACAGTGCCTAACATGTGCTAGCACCAATCAACTAGGGGTCGATTCCAATTCAGAGCCTCTAAGGCCTTCAAAATTGACCTGAAAGATTTTGTACCCAAAAATCTCAATAACTTCACCAATACTAATGATGTGGCAATGAAACTCAACTGGTAGGCTGAACTGACTGGGATGAACCTCCAACTATGAAATCAGAACATTCTGAGATCGTATGACCAACTTGCTAAAAATAGTAAATTTCCATAAATAATAGCTCTACACAAGATAGCCCTTATTGAAAACAAAACTAGAAATATTTTTGGGTGATGCAAGATTGCTCTTACACCCAGGATGCTCCTGCATTAGATTGTTAGGAATGAATGTTGAATATGTCCTATGGGAGAGTATTCGGAGTAATTCTGTAGCATTTTTACATTGCATTCATGACTCTGATTGTCATTGATGTTAACACATTGATCTACTGGAGATTAGCAGAGGAGCAGACAATGTTTGAATTAGCCCACGTGGAGTATTGTAGATCAAGCTATGTGAAGTTGAAGACTTATTCTATATTGTTTCCTGAGATTGTGGTCAAGAGCGTGTATGGAAATTCAATTATTCATGATAGTTATGTGTAATTTAGTAGAAGTATTCAGACAGTGTTCCTAAGAAGCAACTTGTGATAACTAGATTATATCTCCTAACCAGGATAGAAGCTAGGCATGCAGAGTTATAGAGTTGATGAAGACATTTTGGTGGTGACCTAGATGAGACACCATGGTCAGAGGTTGCACAAGTGAAGATTTATTTTATTTTGAAGCTGACAATTTTACATAATTATGGAATATTATGTAATGTGTGAAGGTTCACTAGTACATTTGAGACCTTTTTTCGACGGCTTGCTGTCGGCATTCAGACACTATCTTGTCGTTCAAGAGACACCAACCACCGTTGCAATTTTTTAGTTGAAATAATTGATGGCTAGGATAGGAGTCATAATTACGATAGACATGGTCATCACAATATGCATTCGAAGAGGACCTGCCAACATGGTGAACAAGTCGTTGGGTCTATTTGTTTCTATCACAATTCTGATGGAAATGTTGCATTTGTGACGGATATGTTGTACATGTGACGTCTATCTATCAAATATTTCTGACAAATAACTATTGTTTTGAGTGTTTTGTCATCGGTCATTCTCTAGTTATTGTCATAATTGCAATGATATATATATATATATTTGTCATATGTGGAGTGAGACCTTAAATTATTGAGCTTCTCTTTGTTTTAAGAATAGTTTAACATTCTCTACTTAACAAGGCCAACCACGTGAAGGTGGAAGCTCATCTGGCCCCTCCTAGGAGCCTCTTATGACCCTTTATGACATTTTAAGACCTCTAATATGTATTCTTAGGGATCGTAAAGGGTCATAAGGGGTCATATGGGGTCCTGGGACACTAGAGCTAAGAAACATAAATGTATGCATCATGGTTACAATTGTTTGGAGACACAACATAATTGAGTGGTATACCCAAATGATGTAATGCAACCACTACTCCTCTAGTTCCAAGTTGACACTGTAGGATCCAAAAACCATGGATAAGGAATAAATTTAGAGAGCAGAGGAGGAGGGCCATCACGACCAAAATAATATAGGGACCTTGTATTATTTTGGTCATTACGGCCCTCCTCTGCTCTCTAAATTTATTCCTTATCTATGGTTTTTGGATCCCGCAGTGTCAACTTGGAACCAGAGGAGTAGTGGTTGTGTTGCATCATTTGGGTATACCATTCAATTATGTTATGTCTCCAAACAATTATGACCATGATATCTACATTTATGTTTTTCAGTTGTTGTGATATCTACATTTATGTTTCTCAGCTACCATGTTTATGTGCATATTCTTTATGTGTTTGGATTCTCTCCCTCGTATCCAAAATAAGATTTTCCCACTCTGAATCAAGAATGCACGTGCAACACAAATAGAATATGCATGGATAACAGGTGGAGTTGAGAATACTTGCCACGTTTACATTTTTTTAATAGGTCAAAATTACAATGTTTGCGATGGTTTATAACTTGAAATGCCTAATTAAAGACCTCTATAAAAAATGCAAACCTGTTACATCTTTCAACTCCACCTAATATCCTATGCATATGAATCGAGATTGCATATTGAACTAGGCTCCTGCATTTCCTAAAACCAAGAGATTGTCACAATTAACATCTAAAACCATTATTGAACTTTTGTTATAATTAAAAACTACATTAATACTTACTATATAAGTCTGAACCAAATGAATCACCAAATGGTTGATGGTGATTGATGGAGAAGATTTGAAAATGATGATTGATCCAATTCAAATTGGTGCAACATTTTCAAATCTTCTTCATAATCATCATCAACATGGCCAATTTTGCAAAACTAATTTTCTAGAATGTTGGTGGAAGAAGGATGATTTTTTTACAACCTGCAGATATAGACATTGAGCAACCATTTTGTCAAATGTAATTTTCTCAACACAAAGGGACATTTATCATAGTCATAGAAACATGGTTATTTTTAAATGGAATACACTAAGGAGTACCATCAGAAATATTGACCATTTACAATCATGAATAGTGAACAATCAAATAACTCATTTTTTTATTAGCATGTAGTCTCTGTGTATATGAAAAATGAATGAAATATCAAGCTAAAATAAAATAGTGAGCAAAAATTCAAATTTAAGGCCTAATTTATCAAGAGCAACAACCATTAGGATGATAGAAAAATCATTAAGACTATAGAAAAATCATTAGGACTATAGAAAAATCATTAAGAATATAGAAAATCAAGTTCTAGAAATGGACGGTTCTAATGCTTTGCCATTACAACAATTGAGCATTCATCATTTGGTATATGAACAAGTGAAAAACATGCAGATTTGACCAAAAACTAGTAAGAACGACCCATTAGCAAATGGACTTGTGATGATTTTCATAATAGTACGTGTTGTTGGGTTAGCTACCAATACTGCTTAGGAAAATCTGCATATTCATCACCTATGCATATGAAGTGGCTCTAATGGCAAGAAATAAGAAAAATCATTAGGACTATAGAAAAATTATTAATACTAGAAAATCAAGTTCTAGAAATGGACGGTTCTGATGCTTTGCCATTACAACAATTGAGCATTCATCATTTACTACTTCTTGATGTATTCCATTTAAGTATGTTAGGCACAAAGTATGCCATTTAGATATGTTCAAAAAATTTCTAGTAATGATTTGGGAAATGCAATCATGCAAAGCATTCTCTAATCACACAAGTACCAATCAACATCCTGATGCAAGAGCATCCTGGGTGTAAGAGCAATCTTGCATCACCCAAAAATATTTCTATTTTTATATTCAATAAGGGCTATTTTAGTGTAGAGCTGCTATTTATGGAAAGTTACTATTTTTGGTAATTTTTGCATGTGCTCAGAATGATCTGATTTCTTTCTTGGAGGTTCATTTTGGTCATGTAAGTCTGCCAGTAAAGTTTCATTGCCAGATCAAACGTATATTGGAAGATATTGAAGATTTTCGGTATTGGCAGCAGGGTACAGAAATTTTGAACTCAGTTTTGAAGGCTTTAGAGGCCCCGGATGAGGTCGAAAATTTGGATGACAGGCGCTTGCGTTGATCAAGCCTGTAGAGGACTTCGTGGAATTTCTGAAATAGCGTTATAATAGCCGATCGGGTCAACTGGTGATGACTTATGGTCTTCGGAAGTTGGGCCACCTGAAATGGCGAAAAATAATTTTCTTCAAAATTTCTGTTCGGGTTTCAAAGGTTATCTTGAGCCGACTATGATGTAATAAAAAGTAAAATAAAATAATTCTAAGTTTGGTCAGCCTTATTGGCTAAAATTCTGGAACCTTCCCAGGCAGTGGATAATTCCCTATATAAGGAAGGCTGTATTATTGTCTTAGGCAGTTCAGAATAGTTCTGGGTAATAGTTCGTGGCTTTGTCCTACAGAATATTGTAAGGGAATGCCCATGTGGCTTTGCATATTATAATTCTGAAAGTTTGTAATTCCACATTTGTGGAGATAATAAGAAGCCAATTTTTTTGTTCTTGCATATTATTGTTGTTGTTTCTCTTTTTCTGTTATGTGTTTGTGGTATTAAGGGGAGTACCCTTCATCAAGTGGTATCAGAGCAGGAGTTCTTGAGTGTGTAAATAGATCCCCGACTATGAGGCAGTTTGCACCAGGACCGTGGCTAGGGTTTCAGCGCACATCACGAAAATGCCTCCACGAAGGGAACGTGGCAGAAGAGCTGGTGTTGTAACACCTGAGGTTAGAGGGCTGCAGAGACAAGTGCGAGCATTGTAAGAAGAGATTCGCAGAGGAATGAATCTTAATGTCAGAGATGAAAGCGAGGATGAAGCCGAAGAAGAATATCAAGAAGGAGAAGCTGAAATTGTGAACCAGGAGGAAGAAAGACTTTTTCGGGTGATTTCCAAGATTGGGAAAAGACCTAAGATTGAGGTTCCTACATTTTTTGGAAATCTTAACCCAGAGGAATTGATCGACTGGATCAATGAATGTGAGAAGTATTTTGAGTATGAAGATGTTGAGGATCCTGATAGGGTCAAATTTGCGAAGGCCAGACTGAAAGGTCATGCGAAGATCTGGTGGCAAGAAATTCAATTGGAGCAAAATAGAAGAGGGAAAGATAAAATCACAAGATGGGATCGGATGGTGGAAAAATTGAAGCGACAGTTCATTCCTGTTGATTATGACCTTGACCTACTGAAGAAAATGCAAAGTTTGAAGCAAGCAGGAAAATTTGTTCAGGAGTATACAGAGGAGTTCTATCGACTCCTCATCAGAACAGGCCATGCCAAAGCTGATAAGGAGAAAGTTGCCCAATACCTTAATGGGTTAAGGCCAAGCATTCAAGAGGAGTTGAATCTGATTCGAATGAATAGTATTGAGGAGGCATACCAATTTTCCCTAAAAGTAGAGGAAAAGCTGAACAAGAAGTTCGAGAGCAGACAAAACGGAAGAGGTCGCGGTGGACGATCTGGTGGACGGTCATATGGTGGCCAAAATGAAGATCTGAAAAAGAAGGATGAGGCTAGTAGTAGTCAAAATCAGCGAGGAAATAATTCCAATCACTTCCAGGATCAGAATAATAGAGATCAGAGAGGAAGAGGAAGAGGACAAGGATCTGGAAGAGGTGGCTTCCGTGGAACATGTTTTCACTGTGGAGAAGAAGGTCATAGGGCATTTGAATGTCCTCAGTGCTAAGGTAGAATGGACAGGAGAAATGAAGGCCAGGCCAGAGTTGCACATGTAGATGAAGATGCCAGATCATCAAATTCTGAAGATGCCAAAAGAGGAGAAACATTGATCAACAGAAGAGTCCTGTTGAGTGGTGAGAATGAACCTGAGCAAAGGAGGAGCCTGTTTCGCACCAGGTGCAAGTGTGAAGGTAAATGTTGTGATGTGATTATTGATAGTGGAAGCACTGACAATTTGGTGTCAGAAGAGATGGTGACAAAGTTGAAGCTCAAGAGACAGAAACACCCACATCCATATCAGATTGCCTGGGTACAGGATGACCACAAGGTCATGGTCAATGAACAATGCCTAGTGAAGTTCAAGATTGGTGGATACCAAGATGAGGTATTGTGTGATATCATATCTATGGATGCATGTCATATGTTGTTGGGTAGACCATGGCAGTTTGACAGATGTGTTGTACATGATGGTCGTGCGAATACCTATTCCCTGACAAAGGATGGAGTGCAACATAAGCTAAAACCATTGAAGGAGACTAAAGAAAAGGTATGTGGTAATGCAAGGATAACTTTTGTTGATAGAAGAAATTTCCTAGATGGTATGAGGCATGAGCATGTATGTTTTGCTTTAATTCCAAAAGCTGGTAAAGAGGAAGTAGAAGATGTTCCTGTAGAAGTTGCAGATTTGTTGAATGAGTTTCAGGATATTGTATCCGATAACGTGCCTGATGGATTACCACCAGTCAGGAAGATTAGTCATCAGATGGACTTGATCCCAGGAGTGAGTTTTCTGAATAAGGCAGCACACAGAATGACACCTGCAAAAAGTGAGGAGTTGAACAGACAAGTACATGAATTGTTACAGAAAGGATTGATCCATGAGAGTCTGAGTCCCTGTGCTGTACCGACGGTATTAGCCCCAAAGAAGAATGGAGAATGGAGGATGTGTACAGATTCTAGGGCAATAAATAAGATCACAATCAAGTACAGGTTTCCATTGCCACGAATAGATGATATTATGGACTGTTTGAGTGCAGCTGTGTATTTCTCAAAGATAGATCTGAAGAGTGGATATCATCAGATTCGGATCAGAGAAGGAGATGAATGGAAGACCACCTTCAAGACAAAGGAAGGACTATATGAGTGGTTAGTCATGCCTTTTGGGCTAACCAATGCACCGAGCACTTTCATGCGGCTCATGAATGAGGTTCTGAAAGAATTTCTGGGTAAGTTTGTCATTGTTTACCTAGATGATATTTTGATCTTTAGTAAGACATTGGATGAGCATATGATGCATATTCGTATGGTATTTGAGAAGTTGAGAGAAGAGAAATTGCTGATTAATTTGAAGAAGTGCAGTTTTGTGAAGAAAGAGTTGGTGTATTTGGGGTTTGTAGTTTCAGGAGAAGGTCAGAAATGGACCCAGAGAAGGTACAGGCTATCCTTGAATGGCCTACTCCAAGGAGTGCTACTAAGGTAAGATCTTTTTATGGTCTAGCTAGCTTTTATAGAAAGTTTATCAGAAATTTTAGCAGTATTTGTGGACCCTTGACTGAAACAATGAGAGGAGATAGAAAAGAGTTTAAGTGGACTAATGAGGCAGAAAAGAGTGGTACTGCAATAGGAGCTGTTATGAGCCAAGAAGGTAAACCTGTTGCTTATTTCAATGAGAAGTTAAATGATGCCAAGAGGAAATATTCTGTTTATGATCAGGAATTTTATGCTATAGTTCAGGCATTAAAGAAGTGGAGACATTATCTACTTCCTAAGGAGTTTGTTTTGTATATTGATCATCAAGCTTTGCAATATTTGAATAGTCAAGGAAAGTTGAATCAGAGGCATTTGAAATGGGTTGAGTTTTTGCAGAGTTATACATTTGTTTTGAAACATAGGAGTGGAAAGTCTAATAGGGTTGCAGATGCTCTTAGCAGAAGGCAACTATTGCTGACAGAAATGCAGATTGAAGTGGTTGGGTTCAAGGAACTCAAGAATTTGTATCCAGAGGATCCTGATTTTGGTGAAGCTTGGAAAACTTGTACAAAACCTGTTACTCTAGACAGGATGAAATGGTTGGATTTCATCATCCAGGATGATATGCTATTCAGAGGGAGTCAGTTGTGCATTCCACGAAGTTCTATGAGGGAGAATCTCATCAAGGAGAAGCATAGCGGAGGATTGGCTGGACATTTTGGTTGTGATAAAACCCTTGGTTTGGTTAGTGAGAATTATTATTGGCCACAGTTGCAGCAAGATGTGAAGAAGTTTGTACAGAGTTGTAGAGTATGTCAAATAGTGAAAGGAGTGAAGCAGAATACAGGGTTGTACCAGCCATTGCCTATACCAGAGAAGCCTTGGGAGGATATCAGTATGGACTTTGTTCTTGGTTTACTGAGGAAACAGCGGGGACATGATTCAATTTTTGTAGTAGTTAACAGATTTTTAAAGATGACACATTTCATTCCCTACAAGAAGACTAATGATGTTGTTCATGTAGCAGAATTATTTTTCAGAGAAGTAGTGAGACTTCATGGTTTGCCAAAGACCATAGTTTCAGATCGGGACACTAAGTTTGTTGGATATTTCTGGTGAACATTGTGGAAGAAGTTGAAGATAGATTTGAAGTTTAGTTCATCACATCACCCACAGACTGATGGACAGACAGAGGTGGTGAATAGGAGTTTGGGAAATCTGCTGAGATGTTTGGTTGGGGATAAGCCAACAGGATGGGATTTGATTTTACCACAGGCAGAATTTGCATACAATAATTCTGTCAATAGGAGCACTGGTAAATCACCATTCCAGATTATATATGGAAGTAGTCCAAGAAATGCATCTGAGTTGAGAAAGATAGATAAAGGAGAAATAAGTAGTGCTGAGGCTGAGGATTTTGCAGAACATTTGAAGAACATCCATGGGGAGGTGAGGAAGCATATTACCAAGATGAACGCACAGTATAAGGCTAAGGTAGATGATAAAAGGAGGTATAAGGAATTTCAGGTTGGTGATGAAGTCATGGTTCATTTGCGGAAGGAGCGGTTTCCAGTTGGTACATATAACAAGTTGAAAATGAAGAAGTTTGGACCATGTAAGATATTGAAGAAGCATGATTCAGGAAATGCATATGAGGTAGAATTGCCTAGTGAGCTGAATATTTCACCAGTGTTTAACATTTTAGATCTGACAGAGTATCATGAAGGAGGTGTTGAAGATGAGATCACAGCAGCACAGTGGAGTATTCCAGCAACTAGTCCAGACACTAAGGAGATCGAAGATATACTGGACAGTCATGTTGGTAGAAGCACAAGGAATAGGACATATGAAGAGTATTTGGTCAAATGGAAAGGACGACCTGTAGAAGATTCATCGTGGCTAACAAAGGAGGAGGTTAATCGTCTTGGTTTTCCTCTACACACCTGAGTCGTGACAGGGTCACTTCTCAAATTACCCTGGGTGTCTGATGCAGGAGCATCCTGGGTGTAAGAGCAATCTTGCATCACCCAAAAATATTTCTATTTTTATATTCAATAAGGGCTATTTTAGTGCAGAGCTGCTATTTATGGAAAGTTACTATTTTTGGTAATTTTTGCATGTGCTCAGAATGATCTGATTTCTTTCTTGGAGGTTCATTTTGGTCATGTAAGTCTGCTAGTAAAGTTTCATTGCCAGATCAAGCATATATTGGAAGATATTGAAGATTTTTGGTATTGGCAGCAGGGTACAGAAACTTTGAACTCAGTTTTGAAGGCTTTAGAGGCCCCGAATGAGGTCAAAAATTTGGGTGATGGGCGCTTGCGTTGGTCAAGCCTGTAGAGTGCTTCGTGGCATTTCTGAAATGGGGTTATAATAGCCGATCGGGTCAACTGGTGATGACTTATGGTCTTCGGAAGTTGGGCCACCTGAAATGGTGAAAAATAATTTTCTTCAAAATTTTTGTTCGGGTTTCAAAGGTTATCTTGAGCCGACTATGATGTAATAAAATGTAAAATAAAATAATTCTAAGTTTGGTCGGCCTTATTGGCTAAAATTCTGGAACCTTCCCAGGCGGTGGATAATTCCCTATATAAGGAAGGCTGTATTATTGTCTTAGGCAGTTCAGAATAGTTCTGGGTAATAGTTCTGTTAGCTTTTTTTCTTGCACGGGTAAATAACTAGATCATAACCTGATCTCTCCCCTTTGATGCTCTTTTCCTGGCAAGAGAAATGCTAATTGATAAGGATTAAATCCTTCTTCACTTCGGGCTCCACAGACCCAGGCGGGTGTACCTCACTTCTCTGCTTATGCAAACTGATATGAACTAATACAAACACCTAATAAGCAGATTTCACCAATGGATTAAATAGAATAAATAGGTCTTGCAATAGGATTCATAACTGAGATGAACCTATCTTATGGGAAGCCTACCCACATGCTCAATCTATCTTTCAAACTCATCAACAGAAAGGGAAAGTTGATTGATTAAATTGATGCTAGTTTGGCAAATGACTTCTAACAATAAAGACCAGTGCCTTCAATCCGGGCATGGAGTCAAAACCAGTAAATATAAACTCAAACTACAAACCATGTTTCATTGATTAATATCCCTGCATTAATGCCTTACATTAACACATTTCCATCGCTCAATATGAAGAATCATACAAATTCATAGCACCGATCAATTTCCAATCTGCATTTAAGGATTTTACAATCCTTCCTTGAAGGATATCCAAATACAAACAGATACATTCTCCCTTGGAGAAGACAAACTCAATATCCCTTGAACACTGAATTCATACTGAAATTGAAACTCAATACAATGAAGACAATTCTCTGAAAACCATACATGCCTTACATATATTTCGATTTGCAATCAAATTTACAAACACTTATATTGAATCTATGACAGAAAATGAAACACACAGAAAACCATTATGCTAGACAGTCATGAACCAAAGTTGGAACTCAAACTTGCAGAGCTCTGCTCCTGCAAAAAGATTGGAACCCTTACAAAAGATCTGAAATCAGAATAAGAAGGAGAGGAGAAAACTCCAAATTCATCCACAAACTGACACTTGTCAAACTCTGCATTACCTACTGAATGAGTCATCGCTCTGAACTCAATGAATCACCGGATGCACCAAATAAGATATTTCCAAAATATCTTCCTGGCCCCCTATTTCTTTCAACTGCAAATATCTCAAAACCAGCATGACCTGCACTGAAACTGACCTCAGAAAATGGATTCCTCATCTTCTCACCTTTCCGGCGGTATATAACACTTGATATCCGGGCGAAAAATAAAGCCCCCAACAATTGATTTTGTCCCCCATGCTCTGCAACTTCAAATATTCAAATTTTTATATAGTCAAAACTATATAAAAATATATTTATAATTTTGATTTTTTGGCCTTGAATGTGCACAAGAATCTGAATAAAATATTATTTTATTTTCTCCCAGAGCAAGACCCACATGCCACGTGGCACCTGCCTGCCACCTCACCTGCCAACTCACCTGGTCGCATGATCGCATGCGCCAGAAATGGCGCATGAAATCATGCGACTACTTCTTAGACCACCGCACACTTTCCTTCAAAAAATGGGGCCCATTCACCATCTCATAAGAATGCCACGTGGCGACCAGTCGCATGATCGCATGGGCCAGAAATGGCCCATGCGACCAACAGGGAGTTGCATGCGTATAGCTTTCACTTTTCAAGTTACCTTATATGTTTGTTGACTTGCTTATAAACAACTCAAATTTTCCCAGCGGGAGCAATGTGGGATTAAGTTTATGAGAGTTTTTTAAATAATACATTAAAATATACCTTAGTGCGCCCAGCTGGCATACACTTCCAGGCGGGCCCACATGAGCAAAGGATTCCACATGCCTTCTTCCTTACTTGATTCACGTTCATATTGGGTGTCAGTGTATATAAACATTGTTTTGACATCAAAACTCATGAATGTGGGATAAATGTTCTCTGTGATCTTATAGGCAGTTTTGATAGTGACTCACTCAGTCACCTGTATCTCGCGAACCAGAACAAATTTTGAAAATCGCTTCGGTGGGAATCAAGAGAACTAGGTTTTAAACAACATATCCAAAATTTAGTCCGATCCAACGGTTCAATAAAAAGTTATGGCCCCCGCAATATGACTGTTTTTTCTTCTTCTACAAATCCGTGACTTCACAAATTCGTGTTGCAAAAACAAATCATTATGTGGATGGTAATTCCTTTTTGCTTTCTCAAAAAAAAACATTTCCATTTAATACACAGCATCCATGTTACATTTAAAACTCCTCTTCCAATTTATTCTATTCACATATTTCCTTCATTGTCATGCACCACATTTTGATTACCTTCAGCCTGCAATCACTTTCATTGGCCAAATGTGCCCAGCCAAGCCTTGCATTTCTTTTAAACACTCACACTGGTAGCCCCTTCTATTTTTTGGTGTGGTGTGTAATGATCATATCCCTCAACACATATGCACACTGATTAAACATGCTGGCATTTATATATTCATATTAAGGCTGGCAACCTCTCAATCATAGTCATTTTCCTTCAATGCTCACTTGGGTTCCATTTCCTTGGCCTTTTGAAACCACTGAAAGAAGATATAATAAACACTAATTTCCTTCTTATCAAACCAATATCTATTGGCAACAATAATCAATTCCTTGATGACTTTCATTACATTCAAACAGACATTGACACTGGCATCCTTGGTCGCCTTTCATTTAGCATACCACTACAAAATCCATATTCACTCTTTGTATTTCTGTATGCAACCACTTGAAGGAAATTTGAGACAAAACCACATCGAAATCACAATCTCACTGTGCACCTTGTAAAATTTGTCAAATAACATTAGCTGGCCTCTGGAAGCGGCCTTGAAAACTTACTGAATGAAACTTTCAGAGACCAGCATCTTGGGCATTGATTCACCCCCAAACAAGGAACATGAATCCATAATTAGCATGCCCAAAAAATCAGATGATGAATTATCACCAAACACCAAAGTCAGCCAGTCAGTAACATTCTGAAACAAAACAGTGAAATAAGCATAAATTTGGTTTGAAATTGGCCTGGGAAAGTGGTCAAATGGATTGGTCATGGTTCTGGATTTGGCTTAGTGGGAGTAAAACATGATTGCAACATGACCCAATCACTAGCTTGCTCATCGGATTACACAGGTATCTTTTATACCCTGTCAAATATAACCCTTAAAACTTTTGAACTTCTGGGTTTCAGCAAAATAGTGAAAACTAGGAATGGATTTGGCTTTGAAAAGTACTGAAACAGATTCACCAAGGGCTAAAAACTGACAGGCCAGAAGACAAACATGTTTACAACATAGATCAATCATTAATTCTTCTTGACCAATCACCAGGCATCAGATACAACTTGACAAAGTAGGCTTCTGACAAAAGTTCGCACATTGCACCCTGTCCAGACAATGAAAACTTCAAATGGAATCGCATTGGGAAACTCATCCAATGGATTCGTCATGAGCTACAAACTGAAAAAGACAAAGTAAAACTTGTTTACAATGTAGGGCACTGACCCAATTCTCATGACCAATCACAGAATGAAACTTATAAGATCACGAACAGGGCCTCTGGCAAAACTGTGAAAAGGTGCGCCAGACAGATTTAAGAAAAGACCTCCGAAAATGGATGAATAAATATGATCAAAACTTATCACAGGGACCTGAAACCTAACACATAGAGAATATGGAATGTGTACAACAAGACACTAGGCTCAGATTTTTATGACGCTCTCCAGGGTGCATATTATTCAACCTCAAAGTAGCCCTTCCCGGTGAATTCTACACTTAGCAATTTTCTGATTTTGAGACCCCCTAAAAATGAAATGATGCAAACCCATTTCAAAATGCCATTTTAGGACTCAGAATGAACCAATGAAACCTATGAAAGGCAATGGACAAATGCATTTTACGAAACCACCCAGAAAACACCCGGTTCCCACATGCATCCTGAAAGCAAAAATAATATAGATGCATGCTAATGTGTCCCATTCCTCAAAAATTTTAAAGGGTACCAACAGTGGCTCTGATTGTGGATGCTTGATTGCAAGATCATGGCAAGAATACCAGAATCTTCTGGAAGAGCAGACCACCCCAAAAACTAGCTTCTTCACCTTATCCTTCCAAACTTTCCAAAAACTTACTAAACCGGGTCCAACAATCTCCTCAAAACTGGTTCCTTATTCAAAAACAAACTACACTACTGCTGAAAGCAACACAACTATACAAATATGCACAACTTTTTACAAATGGAAACCAACTGAGGCTCACTTACCCCGATCAAATATCTGATTCTCATTTCTCTCTTCTTGAGGTAAGCTGGATACTTCATTCTCATTCAGTTCACCAAATATATTAGTACTTTCAATCAGCTCATCAGGCAAATTAAAATAATTATCTTCATTTTCATAGTGCATGTAAAAATTTGAAACATAATCCTCATCTTGCTCACTATGAAAATAGGAATCAACATGCTCATGCATATTACCACCAATCTGAAACTGATCTTCATCTACTGATTTATACATGTTGTCAACCGGAAACACAAAAGTCTCATACTCTATTTGAAAGAAATTATCATTCATACCTGGACTTTGCACCTCCTCTAGTGTTACCGGTTGGAATTCAGATGAATAATTAGATTTATAGTCACATTTATTATCATCATTAAGTTTTGAAACCACTCCAAAACTTTCCAATGCATCTTGATAATCAACATGTTGATTAGTACTAGGAGAAGAGACATCAAAATTTATTTCACTCGTCATGCCATCATCCAAATCACTTTCATCAAAACTTATGTCAGCTAGGCATGGAATTTTTGAAACAAATTTAGTATAATACCTCTGCCATTCAGCATCCAAAAGACTTGAAATCTGCTCACTACTTATCCAGCACTGAACATCACTTTTCACTCCCTCATTCTCACTGTCGATGCTGCAAATTTCTTCTCCTTTTGAAACCAGGACTGAATTTAATTGTCTTACATTGCCTTGTGTGAAGGAACTACTACAGGAACTAGCATCTGCATCATATCCATGTTCTTCACGTTCACACAAAACATCATTAGATTGAAACAAATAGTCATCAACATCATGCTGAGACAAGGGGAGATCCACAAGCTCAAAGAAACTATTATCAACTGAAAATTCACTATCCCTTCCTTGACACTCATAAATTCCATCATCAACACAATAACCAGCACTATGATCATCATAGGATTCAACATCCTCACATGAATTAGACTCAGTTTGACTAAATTCAGTTTTTAAAAATGAGTCCATCCAATCCTTAACATCTTCTAGTGCTTCATGTTTTAAAGATGCAGTCCAACTAATTGATTCAGGTATTGAAAGTTCTAAGAACATTTCAGCATACTGGGATTCATGAAAATCAAGATCCTTAGGAAGCTCACTACATGCAATAAGAAACTTCTTATAATAGGACATCATGGATTCTTCATTTCTTTCTCCTATTGCACCTTTTAATATCAATACACCATTATGCCAAATCTGTTGACGTAACAATAGATGGTCTCTTTCTAAAATTTCAAGAGCTAACTGATTCTTTTCAGATCTAGAAACTAGATCTTGATCCTTCAAAGCTGGAAACTCCATTTCAATGCACTAACACACAATACTACTGGTGCTTATGACAATATTTCAATCTGACCTATGCAACCATTGATTTTAAAATATGAACATATCTCTGATACCTTTTAGCAACTGGATCTTTTATTCAGAAATATGACTCAAACTTTCAAATTAATGTCCCTTTTACTTTAGTGACTGATTCACCTATTTAGGGACTGATTTATACTTTGAAAAATTTACCTGGAAGTGCTATTGCTGGTGTAAAATATTGATCTGAAACCTCTTTCAAATCACCTTTCAAATATGTGTAGAGTCACCACCCCTTCGCAGAGGACTAATCTGGAACTAGCTGAGAACCTTTTATCTCATACTTGGACCTTCTTTATCAGCAAACACAAAACAACTTCACAGGATGCACTATTTGTCAGGATCACAAAATTTATTAAAAATTCATACTACTACACACTGATCAAACAGAGATTCGGAGTCGCCACTCCCATTGAATGAGAGAATATAACAATTTTTTAAAAGAACAGACTCTATAACCAAAATGGACCACTAGAGATTTACTGATTTCTTTAGCAAGAATTTTTTACTGCTATCCCCAGTAGAGTCGCCATTTTGTTAGCTTTTTTTCTTGCACGGGTAAATAACTAGATCATAACCTGATCTCTCCCCTTTGATGCTCTTTTCCTGGCAAGAGAAATGCTAATTGATAAGGATTAAATCCTTCTTCACTTCGGGCTCCACAGACCCAGGCGGGTGTACCTCACTTCTCTGCTTATGCAAACTGATATGAACTAATACAAACACCTAATAAGCAGATTTCACCAATGGATTAAATAGAATAAATAGGTCTTGCAATAGGATTCATAACTGAGATGAACCTATCTTATGGGAAGCCTACCCACATGCTCAATCTATCTTTCAAACTCATCAACAGAAAGGGAAAGTTGATTGATTAAATTGATGCTAGTTTGGCAAATGACTTCTAACAATAAAGACCAGTGCCTTCAATCCGGGCATGGAGTCAAAACCAGTAAATATAAACTCAAACTACAAACCATGTTTCATTGATTAATATCCCTGCATTAATGCCTTACATTAACACATTTCCATCGCTCAATATGAAGAATCATACAAATTCATAGCACCGATCAATTTCCAATCTGCATTTAAGGATTTTACAATCCTTCCTTGAAGGATATCCAAATACAAACAGATACATTCTCCCTTGGAGAAGACAAACTCAATATCCCTTGAACACTGAATTCATACTGAAATTGAAACTCAATACAATGAAGACAATTCTCTGAAAACCATACATGCCTTACATATATTTCGATTTGCAATCAAATTTACAAACACTTATATTGAATCTATGATAGAAAATGAAACACACAGAAAACCATTATGCTAGACAGTCATGAACCAAAGTTGGAACTCAAACTTGCAGAGCTCTGCTCCTGCAAAAAGATTGGAACCCTTACAAAAGATCTGAAATCAGAATAAGAAGGAGAGGAGAAAACTCCAAATTCATCCACAAACTGACACTTGTCAAACTCTGCATTACCTACTGAATGAGTCATCGCTCTGAACTCAATGAATCACCGGATGCACCAAATAAGATATTTCCAAAATATCTTCCTGGCCCCCTATTTCTTTCAACTGCAAATATCTCAAAACCAGCATGACCTGCACTGAAACTGACCTCAGAAAATGGATTCCTCATCTTCTCACCTTTCCGGCGGTATATAACACTTGATATCCGGGCGAAAAATAAAGCCCCCAACAATTGATTTTGTCCCCCATGCTCTGCAACTTCAAATATTCAAATTTTTATATAGTCAAAACTATATAAAAATATATTTATAATTTTGATTTTTTGGCCTTGAATGTGCACAAGAATCTGAATAAAATATTATTTTATTTTCTCCCAGAGCGGGACCCACATGCCACGTGGCACCTGCCTGCCACCTCACCTGCCAACTCACCTGGTCGCATGATCGCATGCGCCAGAAATGGCGCATGAAATCATGCGACTACTTCTTAGACCACCGCACACTTTCCTTCAAAAAATGGGGCCCATTCACCATCTCATAAGAATGCCACGTGGCGACCAGTCGCATGATCGCATGGGCCAGAAATGGCCCATGCGACCAACAGGGAGTTGCATGCGTATAGCTTTCACTTTTCAAGTTACCTTATATGTTTGTTGACTTGCTTATAAACAACTCAAATTTTCCCAGCGGGAGCAATGTGGGATTAAGTTTATGAGAGTTTTTTAAATAATACATTAAAATATACCTTAGTGCGCCCAGCTGGCATACACTTCCAGGCGGGCCCACATGAGCAAAGGATTCCACATGCCTTCTTCCTTACTTGATTCACGTTCATATTGGGTGTCAGTGTATATAAACATTGTTTTGACATCAAAACTCATGAATGTGGGATAAATGTTCTCTGTGATCTTATAGGCAGTTTTGACAGTGACTCACTCAGTCACCTGTATCTCGCGAACCAGAACAAATTTTGAAAATCGCTTCGGTGGGAATCAAGAGAACTAGGTTTTAAACAACATATCCAAAATTTAGTCCGATCCAACGGTTCAATAAAAAGTTATGGCCCCCGCAATATGACTGTTTTTTCTTCTTCTACAAATCCGTGACTTCACAAATTCGTGTTGCAAAAACAAATCATTATGTGGATGGTAATTCCTTTTTGCTTTCTCAAAAAAAAACATTTCCATTTAATACACAGCATCCATGTTACATTTAAAACTCCTCTTCCAATTTATTCTATTCACATATTTCCTTCATTGTCATGCACCACATTTTGATTACCTTCAGCCTGCAATCACTTTCATTGGCCAAATGTGCCCAGCCAAGCCTTGCATTTCTTTTAAACACTCACACTGGTAGCCCCTTCTATTTTTTGGTGTGGTGTGTAATGATCATATCCCTCAACACATATGCACACTGATTAAACATGCTGGCATTTATATATTCATATTAAGGCTGGCAACCTCTCAATCATAGTCATTTTCCTTCAATGCTCACTTGGGTTCCATTTCCTTGGCCTTTTGAAACCACTGAAAGAAGATATAATAAACACTAATGTCCTTCTTATCAAACCAATATCTATTGGCAACAATAATCAATTCCTTGATGACTTTCATTACATTCAAACAGACATTGACACTGGCATCCTTGGTCGCCTTTCATTTAGCATACCACTACAAAATCCATATTCACTCTTTGTATTTCTGTATGCAACCACTTGAAGGAAATTTGAGACAAAACCACATCGAAATCACAATCTCACTGTGCACCTTGTAAAATTTGTCAAATAACATTAGCTGGCCTCTGGAAGCGGCCTTGAAAACTTACTGAATGAAACTTTCAGAGACCAGCATCTTGGGCATTGATTCACCCCCAAACAAGGAACATGAATCCATAATTAGCATGCCCAAAAAATCAGATGATGAATTATCACCAAACACCAAAGTCAGCCAGTCAGTAACATTCTGAAACAAAACAGTGAAATAAGCATAAATTTGGTTTGAAATTGGCCTGGGAAAGTGGTCAAATGGATTGGTCATGGTTCTGGATTTGGCTTAGTGGGAGTAAAACATGATTGCAACATGACCCAATCACTAGCTTGCTCATCGGATTACACAGGTATCTTTTATACCCTGTCAAATATAACCCTTAAAACTTTTGAACTTCTGGGTTTCAGCAAAATAGTGAAAACTAGGAATGGATTTGGCTTTGAAAAGTACTGAAACAGATTCACCAAGGGCTAAAAACTGACAGGCCAGAAGACAAACATGTTTACAACATAGATCAATCATTAATTCTTCTTGACCAATCACCAGGCATCAGATACAACTTGACAAAGTAGGCTTCTGACAAAAGTTCGCACATTGCACCCTGTCCAGACAATGAAAACTTCAAATGGAATCGCATTGGGAAACTCATCCAATGGATTCGTCATGAGCTACAAACTGAAAAAGACAAAGTAAAACTTGTTTACAATGTAGGGCACTGACCCAATTCTCATGACCAATCACAGAATGAAACTTATAAGATCACGAACAGGGCCTCTGGCAAAACTGTGAAAAGGTGCGCCAGACAGATTTAAGAAAAGACCTCCGAAAATGGATGAATAAATATGATCAAAACTTATCACAGGGACCTGAAACCTAACACATAGAGAATATGAAATGTGTACAACAAGACACTAGGCTCAGATTTTTATGACGCTCTCCAGGGTGCATATTATTCAACCTCAAAGTAGCCCTTCCCGGTGAATTCTACACTTAGCAATTTTCTGATTTTGAGACCCCCTAAAAATGAAATGATGCAAACCCATTTCAAAATGCCATTTTAGGACTCAGAATGAACCAATGAAACCTATGAAAGGCAATGGACAAATGCATTTTACGAAACCACCCAGAAAACACCCGGTTCCCACATGCATCCTGAAAGCAAAAATAATATAGATGCATGCTAATGTGTCCCATTCCTCAAAAATTTTAAAGGGTACCAACAAGTTCGTGGCTTTGTCCTACAGAATATTGTAAGGGAATGCCCATGTGGCTTTGCATATTGTAATTCTGAAAGTTTGTAATTCCACATTTGTGGAGATAATAAGAAGCCAATTTTTCTGTTCTTGCATATTATTGTTGTTGTTTCTCTTTTTCTATTATGTGTTTGTGGTATTAAGGGGAGTACCCTTCATCACATCCCTTATCCATCCCTACATACAAACATGTATGAAAACATATGGTACATATTATAAAAATTGTCATTACAACAATTGAACATTCATCTTATTAATTATCATTCATTAACATGCATCCATTAGCATTCATAAGACTCATTAATTAGCATTTATTAACACATCATAATATTCATTAACACATAAGATTAAAACATCAAGACACAAACATCAGTCATTATCAAATAAGTTTCATAAATGAGAATCATTTCTTTTTTTATTTTTTCCCTTTTTTGTGCTTCCCTAAATTATTGCAGAGGCATATCCATGTCGACATCATCATTTCTTCTCAGTTATGCACGTGATCTCTCTATCCTTTGCAAAGGTGGGTCCTCTGCAATAACAAATAAAAAGCTTAAATTAAAAACATATTGTCATTATTGTTACAAGCATTTCAGTACTTTAAAAAACATTAACGTGATGCTCTTTACCTTGTCCAACCACATCATCTTGCCCGGTGGCTTGAACCTCAACATGCTCATGAAGAATAGCCTCTACATCTCATGCAACTACAATACAAAATGTTTTATTAATCCCAACACATTATAATTAAATTTTTATTACTACACCAAATTTAATTTAAAATGTTTACTTGTATTAAATATTCAATAATCAAAATTCAAATACAAAATATATACCTTGAGTACTACAATTCACATTCAAATTGATGCCTTCGTCGTGCATGGATGGTGCATCAAGGTTGGTAGGCTACATTCCAATGTAAATAATTAGTACATTTATTGATGATATATACATATAAATACAAGACAAATACTGAGAAATATTAATTATTCAGTCTAATACATATAAATATATTCACTTTAAAGTTTTAAACAAATATATAATCATTGTTTCCTTACTTAAAACAAATATATTCACTTTATGTTGGAACTTAACATCAAATACAGTAATTGGTAAAGTATTCAACTTAAAATAAAAGTCAATTTCCTTATTTACCTGATCGAAAGGTCCACTAGAAGAACCTTGTGCACTCATTGATCGAAACCGTTCAGCTACGACTGTATAGTCTTGTTTGTAGCCTATTTTCTTGTCCTCTTATGTAGTCTATTTTTTGAACTCCAAGGCCTACATTTTTTCTTGGTATCATGAATTTTTATTGTAGTTAATTTCATCAAAACTAAATTTATTGCAATTTATAAATAGTTGCATACGATTTTTCATTTACTAATACTTACAACTCATGTAGCAAGTTTTGAATATCCATCCAAGCCAAGCTTGTGTTGCCTGTGCTTTTGTTTTCTTTCTTTTATTACCTTTGATGTGTCAGGAAACCTATGTGATGTTTGAAATATGTTAGATCACATAAGTACAAAGAGTAAATAGTACATAATTTCATTATTAAGATTATCACATACCTTCTTTCCTCGGGTGATAGTATTTGTCCACTATATATTTCTCTTCTCTCAAGTGCATCCTTTTTAAGATTCTTCCACTCATTAATAGGAATATAGGGAGGCCACTCATAATGAGGGTTGTGTTTTATTTGGTACCTATAGTTGTCCCTAATATACTTCAAAACTTGGCATGCTTTGTCAAGGAGCTTAAGTCTTTGAAAGATGTTAGGTCCAAAAAAAAATTTCATAGAGTCAATGAGTTTATCCTTTAACCTTTTACCTTGTAATTGCCACCTTTTAAGAAAAAAACTGTTAGATTCATAAATAAAGTGAAGCTACCTTTTAATAAACTTGAAGAAAGGGATGAAATGAAATTTGATCTAGCAATGAAATCAAAATATGATACCATGTGCGTATGGTCAGCCTGAAAATGTGCAAACATTCATCATTAAGTTTTTCATAAAATAGATTATTCCTTGCAAAATAATAATGAGATTATTATAATTGGTTATTGCAAGGGACTACACAGGGGGTTAGTGCATTACATTATGAGTATAAGATTGTATAGTAAAATAAATGATCAATCTTTAAAGTACCTAGAAGCTAGGCTACTCTCAATGGAAGTCTATCTTCAATGCTCACAAGCAAGTGATCACAATTCTCTATTGTTCCCATACAGGGGACACAAAAACATCCAGGAATTTCCTCATCACCTCTAACATAAAATGAATCCAATATTACAAAATTCCCCCTAAGAAAGAATAGTTCAAGTGAAATAAATGCATGATAAATGAGAGAGAAAAAGAGGAATCTACTTACCAATAGGTGTTGCCGTCGCATATATGGCCATGCTACATGTTTCTGACATTGCAGGTGGCAATACCTTTATGGTTTTGATCCTCATAGCAGGTGACGTACTCAACATAGGATCAATAGTAGGTGCTAAAAAATAAGATTGTTAGAGCATAAAAAAATATGGACAACCATGGACAAGGTGGAGGATAGAACATGCGATGTACTTGAACCACCTAAAGTTTCTACATCTGGGGCATGACCCTTTAATTGTTTTTGCATCCTCTATAAAAATAACACATGTATTTTAGTTAATGACATAAATAAAAGAGTATACTATAAAAACCATTATTGAACTTTTGTTATAATTAAAAACTACATTAATACTTAATGTATAAGTATGAACCAGGTGAATCAACTCAAACCAGGTGAATCAACTCATCCTCTATCATTTGTATTTGAGGAGTCTGAGGTTAAATCCCTGCCAATCAAGTTAACTCTCTTGATAGTGCATAAAGGACCTTTTGCAGTGCAACCACAAGATCAACGTCTGATGAAAAATAAACAATGAATGGATCATGCTCATCTTGCGGCTCCTCATGGACTACTTGTTCCTTTCCTTTTTCTGATCAACACTCATTTTTTAGAACAATATTATTAGCACTTTATTTAAAAGCAATCCAAAATAGTAGTGAAGAATAAAACATAACAAAAAATATGCATTAACATTTTTCTTGTATGTGCATTTGTACATAAACAATGAGTTTTACCTATTGGGAAGAAGAAGTCTCATGAGAACCATCATTGTCATGTGTATTGTGTGGCTTTTGATCCATACTATAACCTTGTATTTTTAAAAAAAATCATTTAAACATTTTAAAATACATGTGTTCTTATTCTAAGTTACGTTGAATAATAGACAATTATCAGAATGCATACCACCTCATCCATGATAGTCATGGGTTTTTTTGTATCTACGTGATTCAAATTGTAATTGATAAGCAGCTCTTCACCTCCATGTATTGATTTGATCGCACATACACATACATGATTTCCCTCACGTGCCTCAAATATGTAATTGGGTTGCTTCTTAGTTGATGCAGGTCATGTACTATTTATAAAACCTATAATATTCCTTGATGCTTTTGGCCTTTGTCAATGTATATAGCTACTATTTTACTTTGTTCATTGACTTTTTGTTGTATATAATTTTCCGCGAGTGCATACCTACACATACTTTTTTTATATTTAACAATCTGCATCCAACTATTGTAATCATAACAAGGTCTGACATATACTCCATTAATTCGACAACTTTTTTGTAAGAGACCTCTATGCCATCCATGGAAAATAGACCCAAACCATGTAATGAAGACAATGCTATGTGATATATCCTCTTTCTAACACAAAAATCAATGTTTATTGAAGGAAGTTCTGTTAGAAATAGGGAATACTGAGAGGGGGGGGTGAATCAATATTTTGCAAACTTTTTCTTTCACCCAATTATGGATATAATAGATTATCTTAATACATGCATAACATAGTAAACTAAATAACATGAATAGAAATAAAGAAAATGAACTCATAACACATTATTTGTTCTCGAGGAAACTGTGGCCAAGGGAAAACTTCAGTGGGGATGGTACCCACAAAGATCCACTAATCAAAAGTACCCTATTAAGGATGTTAACCCTTTTAGGAGCTTGTTACAAGCATATAGTGTCTCAGTCCTGATAAAGGGACTATAGGCATTGTTAAAAGCCTCAACCTTGCTAAGAGTTGGTAGTACTGATTACAAATGATTACAAGATGAGCCCACTGCCCAAAAAAGTAATGTACAATGATTACTAATTACAAAATAGGGTAAGGTACATAACCTTATACTGCTTTCTTGTCTTTCACAACTTCACATCAATATCTTTCGCTATATCATCTATCTCATTACAATACATCCTATCTTCTTTGCATTTCATATGCCTTACATTTATACAAGTTATTAGAAATAATAACTTTTACAGTCAGCTATACATAACATAAATCTTTACACAAAATATATATGTACCCAAGGGTTAACATCTAGGATGTTGTCCCTTTATATTATTAAGACATTATTTTGATAAACAAAATAATCCAGTAACTCTTTATCAATTTTGTCTTGTCGGCTTAACACTGACTTTGGTAAAACTGCCATAACTTCTTCTGTACATGCCATACAGACTTGCACTCTTAGGTGAGTCTTCAATAGTCATCATAATATCTATTTTCAAGTGCGCAAGCACTGAACTTACTCCAATCAACATCGCTAATCAAAACTATCTCCTGGGTACACTGGGAAAATACTGCATATACTTAGACAATTTTTCTTTGCGCTCTGTCATACTTGCTCTCTGTCATATGTGGTCTTCATGTAGATTATATGTTGCCATAATGACAACATCTAGATATCTAACTCAACCAAATTGCCAACAATCTCCCCCTTTGTCATTGGTGGCAACATATGAGAAAATTAGCTAAGTCTCAAAACTTCAAAACTCAAAATTGTGGCCATAACAAAAATATATATATCCATTGTCCTTATAACTCCATAGATCTTATCTATATTCTATACTCCCCCTAAGAATATACTTCCTTATCATACATACATCAATTTTTTGCTATATATCTCTCCCCCTTTGACAACAATGATAAAAAAAGGGTGCCAAAAACTATGTTCAAAAAGTTATATACATTGATTCAGTATTGTAGAGCCAGTAGGCTTGGAACACAATCTGCAAAATTCACTTTAATGCTCTCTATCTCCTTCTCCCATGCCTTCTTAATGGAATCTACAACACTGAGTAGTGCACATAATCCATAAGATGTGATCTCACATGCTTGAAGGTTTGCAAAACTAAATTTCTCAAAAGATGTCATTGATGCAAGACATTCTTCCAACTGTCCTTCAACAATTCTTATCTTTATTGAAATGTGCTCTCTTAGAAGAGTGAATCTTTTTAATTTCTTGTCCTTTTCATCATTGAGAATCTTTATTTCATCATTTACTTTTCTGATTCTTTTCTCAATATCCAATATCTTCACATTAGGGCTGTCTAAAAGATTTGTCTTTGACTTTATTTCTACTTCTTTAGCCTTAATCTTCTCAACTACTTTAGATACATGGTTTTCAAATTTTGTACACTGAATGTACAAAGTTTTACCTCTGTCTAGATTTCTTCTCAAATCTTTTATACAAACGTCCAGATTATTAATATCATTTCTGATATTCTAACTTATATCATGAAACATTTTGGCCTCATAGGCTATCTAAACCTTCACTTTAGCCATATCTGATAAGTTAGTGAACTCATTATCAAATGCATTCATAACTTTCTTAGCTCTTTCTAGTGGGTCTGCTTCTACTATCTGGTTAGTCACAACACTTTGTAACTTCTCTATTATTTCCAAAAAAGATCCTTCAAGGATCTTCACCTTCTTATTATTTTCAATAATTTTGTTCAAGGATGTGATCAATTCCATTTGATCATCATCATCTACCTCTTTTCCAAAACTTTCAAATATAGATCCAATCTGTGATTTCTTTGTAATCTCAGGTGTAAGACTGATTTCTTGTTTGTTAGGGACCTCTTTTTGTCCTTGAATTTCTATGTTTGCTTGATTTTGTGTTTTCTTTTCTTCCTCTTTCCTTGATTCTTTCTCTCCTTTTATAATAGATATGTCATGTTCTTTTAAGGCTGAATTGTCAACATTGTTTTCAAGATTTTGAAAAGGATTATCATCATTGTCCAATGTGATCTTAGTTCCTTCCACATGCATTGAATCATCTTCAATGTTAATTGATGGTGGAGAGGAACTCTTCTAATGCTCATCTTCCTCTACCTACTTTGTTAGCTCTACTGCACTAGAGTGTTTTTCAACACTAGAAGCCATTACCTTCACTATTGATTTCTCTATTTCCTTGCTTATTTCTTCATAGTTTCCTCCCATTATCTGAATGGTTCTTTTCTTTGTTCTCAGATGGGTTCCAAGCTCTTTCATTATTTCTTTAAAGTGATCTTCATCTCTGATATCATATAGTTTTCTTACAAGATTTTCTTTGATTTTATTGTCTTCTTCAGTTGCTCTCTTTTCCCTGTTAACTAGTTTCTCAAATAAATCATCAGGTATCTTTTCTTGAATTGTGTCAAACATCTTATCTACTAGGATCATGTGTCTCACAACTGCATTTTCCAAATTCAATATTTCTGAATGGTTATAAAGATCATAGTGCTTGTTCATCTTAGAAAAATCTCCATCATGAATAATCTGATCATTTACCTTCTCAATCTTTATTTTCCATGTCTTCTTTTTCACTTGAATATCTTCATCATCTTTTATCTCTGCTATTTTCCTTTGTATTGGTGGCACTATTGTCTTATGTCTCTTACCTAGTCTAGTAGCTATGTATTTCACTCTTTTCCCTGGTGGAGTTGATCTTGTAGATTTCCTAACTTCTTGTTCTTCTTCCTCTACTTTCACTTTATGCTTCAAATTTCTAGTTTCAACTACTGATAGGGGTGGAATAGACAAAAAAAAAATTTGTCCAACATCTCTAAGTGTTTTTGTTGTATTCTTTGCAATCATAAACTCCTATTATGTTAATCCTATGTCCTTCAAAATTTTCTTAATTGTACTTTCTACTCTTTTCTTAGACTATTTTTCTTCCTGAATAGACTTTGTGGAGTTTAAGTTCTCCTCAAAATTCCCAAATATGTTGCTGTGAATATCCAACTTTCTCTTAAGCAATCTGTTCACATATTCTTCTACTTTAGTTTCAAAAATTTCATAGCCAAGAGGGTCTATGAACTCTACTCTAGGTTCAACTGCTTCAATAAATGTAAAGTTAATGTCAAACATAAAACATATCTCATTCTTATACTTTTCAACAATTGATTGAGGGATTCTTGATCTATTTTTCATCAAATTCTAAAATGTTTTGATCACTAAAATTGCACTCATTGACCTTGTCAATAAGATGTCTCTTAAATACTATGTTTATCCTTTCCATTTTGGTCTTTCCATCATTCCAATCATCACCAATTGTAAATGGAAATCTTCTTAACCAATGAAAAAACATATAAGTGATCAATGATGAGAATCTAAACTAGGAGTTCTTAGTCTTCTTTATCTTCTCCAAGTTCTCAAATAATTGAATTCTCAAGATTTCACACATGTCTACTTGTATCTTTTCAACACACATCAAATAGGCTGCATGAATCATTCTAGCTACCATGTCATCTTCTCTTGAATTTGCACAAAATTTGACTATAAGGATCTTGCACAAATACCTAACATCATCATGTTGTATCTTGCTAATCACTATACCTCTGCCATTGTAAGATGATTTAGTGTTGTCTAATACAATTTTCTTCACATTCTTTTCATTAAATGGTATGACTCCAGATTTAGACAAACCAGTTACTTCATGAATTAGGTCTATTGTGATGTCTATCACTCTATCATCTAACCAAAAATTTCCATTATGTATTGTACTCAGAATTATCTTAGTGCATTCTTCATCATCAAATTCATACTGTAAAGAGTACTTTATGATTTCATTATCCTTCAAATGTTCAAACCCTACTCTCAATGACATATCTTGATGGTAAATTTTCTCATATTCCTTAGTAAAATCACTGTCACTAAGGGTTTCAATTTTACATCCCAAATAGATTCTAACATTCTCTAAATGTAGAACCATGTCGGGTACAGATGATAAAGCTAATTTAGGGTCTTCTTCCAAGGGTTCTACAGGTTCCCTTTTAGTCTTAGGTCCGATCTTATCTCTTACATTGTGAATCAATGAAACATCCATATCTTCTACAAATTCTCTAACTGATAGATAGATCTTCTTAGTAAAATACCTCAATTCTATGATTTAGGGTTTGCATAGATTCGACATGAGATTCCTTCACCAAATCCTTGCAAACTGCTTCCAATCACTTCTCCTTTGATCTCCTTAACACTTGTATTCACTTTAATGATCAAACAATACCAATCATAACCTTTTAACCTTTCAATCTCATTAGATTCTAACATCACATTCAATTCTTTTGCTGCTTCTTTCCAAAAAGTTGTTCTTTCTTACTTGCAAAACTTAAAACTTCTTGCGATCTCGCATAACATCATATTAACTTATGCACTCTTAACCATAGTATCACTACATCATATACTATCTTGCATTAACTACACAAGACTCAATTCAACCTATACTAACTTCTACACTATCCTAATTTCCTATTCTACTATATTTTTTCATGAATTAAATTCTTTGAGATGGGTTAGGTAGAGATTCACTCTTACCATTAGATACTTCACCTTTCTGATTACCTTCAATGTTGAGTGTATCTCCTTGACCTGTGGCTTTAATAAACTTCACTTCTTCTAAATTACTATAGCAACCTCCATGACTATTGCTTGCATGACTTCTAGTGTTAGGCTTTCTCATGTTATTCATCCGGAAAAACCTTATTGTATGACCAAATTTTTTTCATATCTGACAAACTACTCCATTGTTTCCATATCTTGGTCCAGTCTGATTGATTTGTGATCTACAATTCCTAGCAATGTGTCCAACCTTGTTGCATCTATAACATACTACTACATTTCTTCTATTCATATCTTCATTAGTTTTCTTATCTACATGGTTAGTATCTCTAAACATTCTACTAATATTATTATTCTCATTAAATTTAGGCTTCCTACATTCAATAGCTCTATGTCCAAAACCATGACAATTATAACAATAACCATTAAGAGGTTTAAATTGCTTACTTGTCCAATCTTTCTTCATATGACCAAAAGTATTACATGCAAAACATCTACCTTTAAATTCTCTCTGCGTACCTTTAGGTGATTCTTCTTGTTTAGGTGGTTCTTCTTCTTTAGGTGTATCTTCAGACTTGTCAACTTCATCAGATTTCTTTTCTTCTATGTTTTCAGAAACTTTCAAATCTGGTTCCTTGCTTTCTTTACTCACTTTAGATGAGTTAAATCCAAGACCAGTTTTATCGTATAATAGCTTTTGATAAGAAATTTGTTCATTAATCTTCTCACTAGTAGAATATAGCTTCTCAAGTTGTTGCTTAGACTGAGTCAATTCACCTTTCATAATAGTATTGTACTTTTCAAGTTCAGCATACTGTAGCTTGGTTTTCTCAAGTTCAAATTTCACTTTATAAAGTTTAGATTTCAGATCTTCTTTCTTAGATTTCAGATTTTCATTCTTAGATTTTAGATTTGCTTCATTCTTGCTATTTCCATCTTTCAAACTCAATTTCAAATTTACTATCTTGATGCAAGAGTATCCTGGGTGTAAGACCAATCTTGCATCACCGAAAAAATATTTCTTATTTCTTTTCAATAAGGGCTATCTTGTGCAGAGCTACTATTTTTGGAAAGTTACTAATTTTAGTAAGTTTTCTGCGCGATCTCAGAATGGTCTATTTTATTCCTTGGAGATTCATTTTGGTCGTAACAGCCTGCCAGTAAAGTTTCATGGCCAGATCAAGTTTAGTTTTGAAGATATTAAAAAATTTCAATATTGGCAGTAGGGTTCAGAAACTTCAGACTCAGTTTTGAAGGCTTTAAAGGCCCCAGTTGAGGTCAAAACTTAGGCTAAATGAAGCTTTCTTAATTGAAGTGTTGTAGAGCACTTCATGCCCTTTTTGAAATGGGGTTATAATAGTCAATTAGGTGAACGGGTGATGACTTATGGTCTCTAGAAGTTGGGTCACCTGAAATGGCAGAAAATAAATTTCCTTCAAAATTTTTGTTTGGGTTTCAAAAGATGTTTTGAGCCAAATATGATGTAATAAAATGAAAAATAAAATAATTCTAAGTTTGGTCGGCCTTTATGGCTAAATTTCTGGAACCTTTCTAGGTGGTGGAAAATTGCCTATATAAGGAAGGCTGTAGTGTTGTCTTGGGCAGTTCACAGTAGTTCAGAGTAGTTCTGGGTAATAATTTGAGGCTTTGTCCTACATAATTTTGTAAGGGAAATTCCCATGTGGCTTTGCATATTGTAATTCTAAAATTTGTAATTCCACATTTGTGGAGATAATAAGAAGCTCGTTTTCTATTCTTGCAATTTGTTGTTGTTTCTCTATTTCTATTATGTGTTTGTGGTATTAAGGGGAGCACCCTTCATATCTTCAATTCATGTTTAAGGATCTCATTTTCTTTTTTCAGATTATCATCACAATCTTCAACTTGAATTGTAGATTCTTTTTTTGATTTTAGTTCATCCATCTTAATCTTCAACTTTTCAATGAGGTTCTTTGCATCATCATATTTTCCTTTCAAATTATCTCTTTCTTCAGTAAGTAAATCAATTTGTTCAAGATCTTCTTCAAGATTCTTCCGTAGTTGATCCATATCCATAGAGATCTTACTCAAGCTGCTAGGCTTTCTCTGAATAATTCATTTCTGAGTAACTAAGTTCTGATACCAATTGTTAGAAATAGGGAATACTGAGAGGGGGGGTAAATCAGTATTCTACAAAAATTTTCTTTCACCCAATTATAGATATAACAGATTATCTTAATACATGCATAACATAGTAAACTAAATAACATGTATAGCAATAAAGAAAATGAACTCATAACACATTATTTGTTCTGGAGAAAACCTTGGCCAAGGGAAAACCCCAGTGGAGATGGTACCCACAAAGATCCACTAATCAAAAGTATCATGTTAAGGATGTTAACCCCATTAGGAGACTATTACAAGCATATAGTGTCTCAATCCTGATTAATGGACTATAGGCCTTGTTAGAAGCCTCAACCCTCCTAAAAGTTGGTAGTACTGATTACAAATGATTACAAGATGAGCCCACTTCCCAAACAAGTAATGTATAATGATTACTAATTACAAAATAGGGTAAGGTACATAACCTTATACTAGTTTCTTGTCTTTCACAACTTTGCATCAATATCTTTCGCTATATCATCTATCTCATTATAATACATCCTATCTTCTTCGTATTTCATATGCCTTACATTTATACAAGTTATTAGAAATAATAACTTTTATAGTCGGCTATACATAACATAAAGCTTTACACAAAATACATATTTACCCAAGGGTTAACATGTAGGATGTCATCCCTTTATATTATTAAGACATTATTTTGATAAACAAAATAATCCCTTAACTCTTTGCCAATTATGTCTTCATATTCTGTCCTGTCGGCTTAACACTGTCTTTGGTAAAATTGCCATAACTTCTTCCGTACATGCCATATAGACTTGTGCTCTTAGGTGAGTCTTCAATAGTCATCATAGTATCTATGTTCAACTGCACAAGCACTGAACTTACTCCTATCAACATTTCCAATCAAAACTATCTCTTGGGTATGCTGGGAAAATACTGCATATACTTAGACAATTTTGCTTTGCGATCTGTCATACTTTCTCTCTGTCATATGTGGTCTTCATGTAGATTATATGTTTCCATAATGACAACATCTAGATATCCAACTCAGAAAAATTGCCAACTAGTTCATTGGGGACCCATTGTTTTTGTAGATGTTTGAACCTAAAGGCACCTCAAAGTCACCTTTTCTCTCATCATCATAAGAACATGACCCCCCTTGAGTAAGTAAAAATTCCATGTGTTTATTGAATTTATTTCTAATCTTTTGACCTCGAGTCAATCTCCTTGATTTAGACATACTGAATGTCTTACTTTCTTCTTCCATTCCTACATTTTCCTCGCTCGAGGAAGACAAATATGAAAAATACCTATTCACTGGTACATGCACTTCATGAAAGATAGGTGGCAATGAGAGAGAGATTTTACAAATGGTAAAAGACATTAATATCTATGTGGTGTATTGACTTATACCTGACAAAAGATAATAGTTATATAATAAGACAAACATAGTTCACTCCATAGTTTTTATTACATCTTCTGAAGGACATTATACATTGTTAAAATTATCTATTTATCCTACAACATTTTGAATATCTTAGCATTGCATATAACTAAACATCTCAACATTACATGAGACACCACTATTGTGGCATTTCGTCAAACAATTCTCGTGCCTTGCTAGTTTTTTATTACATCTTGTGAAGGACATTATACATTGTTAAAATTATCTATTTATACTTTCAGAATTATCTCACTCCATTGTAGGGAACAAAGAGAATCCCCTATGATTTAACATCATTGATATGCAAGGAAATAGAAAATTATCAGAAGAAAATCTCATAAGATAGTATTTAGATTAAATGCATTGATATAAAAAAAATACCCCAAAAAATGATAAATAAAGGTAATTTTCTTAATCATGTCACTAATTTGTGCATGTCTAAATAATAGTGTCTTTCAAGTGATTTGATTCTTGTCATGCCCACTAGAAATGAGAACAGTCTTAACTAGTGAGGTTGTTTAAGCATATAGAGATTAAATACACTCTTTTGGAATGAAATTTCTCTCAACAAAAATCAAATATATAAGTAGGACATATAAAACAAGGTGAATAAGAGTAGTTATATATTAACGCTAAAACCAAAAATGCCATTAATATGAAACCCTAAGCATATTAGTGGAAAAAGTGCAGATTTCAACCCAAAACAATCGTTAAAACATGCCAAACATCTGGCATAATTGTACATTTCATTCATGTCATTGATATTCTTCTTCATCCATCTCATCATCAAGATCATCATCATCGATGACATCATCACCACCACTATCATCATCATCATCATCATCATTTCCATCATCCTCCTCATCATTGTCATCATCAATAACAATATCATCATTGTATTCTTCTTCATATTCTTCGACTAGCTCTTGATCATGATCATCATCTACATCATCTTCCACTTCTTCCTCTTCCTCGGTATCTTCTTATTCCATTGTATTATACTTTATCAGCCTTCCTCTTGGATCATGTATAACAAAAAATGACCAACCCGATTTATGTGGAACGTCTGAGTAAAATACTTGCTCACATTGACTTGTAAGAACATAGGGCTCTTCTCCAACTGGCTCAAACAACCTTGTATTAATCATTAGAAATCCATTGTCATGTTCAATAACAGCTCTATCAGGATCATTTTGATTAAGTCATAGTCTATACCATTTCATGATGAAGAGAACTAATTTGAAGGAATTAAAGTCACAGTCAAGTATATCAACCAAAATACCATAGTATCAATTTTGTGACTCTCGAGGACGTAAGTCATTTCTAGATGAAATATTAGTCACCTAGAAGACTACACTTATCCCAGAATCACAAGTTCTCTTCCTGTCATCCAACTTTTTGATGTGAAATTTATAACCATTACATAATATAGCCTTGTGGTGTTTCACCTACAACAATGTCAAACATGTATAAATTATTGCATCACGAGTTGAAAAACATATGGTTGATTAATTAAAAAATTTTAAAGTACCTTGTGATCTCTTAAAACATATGCTAAATCTATTTCCTTTTGTGTAACATTGGGATCTCCATTATGATGAGCTTGTATAACCAATGAAGACACAAATTCTCATTTTAATCTATGACCATAATGTTGACATTGTTCAATCCATACCATCATCCAATCTTGATTATTTACAATAAACAAATGTATTGCATCCCACTCTTTAGCAACTGTACAAAAGTAAATAGATGGCTTACAATAGATTTATTTTGAAGATTAAGAATTAATTAACTATAATAACATCTCATAATTTATTACCTTTCAGTTTCCTAAATATATCATTTCCTACCAAGTACTCCCCTTTGAATTTTTTAATGGAGTCAAGATCCCAAATGCAATCTATATGAGTCTTTGCTACAAGATTAGGAAGATATTGAGTAATGTACACCATCATCTGGTATACTATATATCCCTCAACCATAGAACCCTCAGGACATGCTCTTTGTTGTACCAAACCCTTAAAAAATTTCAAGTGTCTCTCAACCATCCATATTAACCTAGCATGTACAGGTCCACACAATTCAATCTCCTCAACTTGGTGTATGAGGGAGTGTTCTTGTGCATTGAAAAAAGTTGAAGGTAAACACTTTTGCATTTCACACATTAGTCGACAAATTCTTTTCTTCCAATATTTTATATCTTCTTTATGAATTTATTTAGATGACAACTACCTATAAGGGATTCAAGACACAAAAATATATAAATACAAGACTTTACAATATATTACTTATTTGATATTATTGTTTGATATATTGAAAAAATATCACTACTTACATCATGTATTTTCCAATATCATATATCACTTGTTTGATATTATTGTCGAAGTTCTGTGGGAGCGATTGGGGTAGAAAATACTGCAACAATTGTCAATTGATCATTTCAAACAATGAAAATTGAATGTAGTTACACAAATATATTAGAAATACAAAAGACTATGACTTACTTTGATAAATGTATGCCAATCATGTGTTTTCATCCCTGACCCAAAATCATTTTTCTTTGATATGAGATTTCTTATATTTGTAGAAAATCCTGTAGGAAATTGAATTTTTTGTATGACTTCTTTATGGAATTACTTTGTTGCTTTGTTAATAACCAAGGAAATGCACTTACATTAATCCGGTCTCCATTTCTAGTTGATTCAATGATATTTTTCATTGCATGATTGGAATCATGAATGTCACTAAAATTTTTTTCAAGGTTTTATTTGTCACACCTTCCATCCAATATTTTCCAAAGTGTCTCTATTACACTCTTTCCAATATGCATAGTATCAAACAAATGCACAATTTGTAGGTGCTCATAGTAGGGCAGCCTACTAAATTCTCTAGGATAACATTTTAGTCCCTTTGGAGGCTCGTTAGTGATTCCTTCATGACCTTCAAGATCATCAACTACATAATTAGACAACAAAACACAATCAAAATATATAATTTTAAAACAACAACCATTAGGTGGAATGATATTACCTCGAATTCTATTATATTCCAACTGTTGGAGATTTTCTAGCAAGCCAGTGCCGAGTGTATGTCTGTCATTGATGATAACATAAGGTAAGTAGCATGCGTGGAAGACTTATGCAATAATATTTCAGTATATATAGCATGGACATGTTATCAACATGATATCATGGGTGCAAAGGTTAATTGTTAGTACAGATAGTTATATAGTAGCTTGTATCAGCAGTATTCCTGACAGAGTAACAGGTAGTGTTCTATGTATGATTATCTATACAGTTATCATGGAGCCTTGCGCATTTGGATATATGATGAAGACATGTTAGTGATATTACATTCATGGATGCAGAGTCTGATGATTAGTAGAAGGGAAGTTATGTAGTCGCTATTCACTAGTAGAAGTTTCCCATGTTTGTTTAGAAGACCCAACATAGATTATACTAGTCCTCGAGTTGTGCCTATCATTTCCATATGCACTGATACAACAGTGGTTAGCGAAAGCCTCCAAACAATGAGCAATTTGGTGAGTTTGAATCCCTCAACACCCAAGGTGAAGGGTCTAGTGCTGAAATACTTATCACAAGTATCAAGAAGGACTTGATTTCAGGTTATCACAACCCTACAAGACAATATCACCTAATCACTAGGCTTGTCAAAGTCCCAAGCACCAAGAAATAAGGATTCACTAAGAGATCTCTTCAAGGAAATAGGTACTCAAACCCCATGAAATAAATACTGAGACCAGGGGTGGCTTATAAACATGGTTCTAGCCTATTTAGGTCTTATTTCATTAGTTCCAATGGTTCTTTCACCATTGAACAACTTCTAAGGTTATGTTGCTGCACAAACCTAGTATCCTGCTTGTAGCCCTTCCTAGAAGGAAATTTGAACACAAGACAAAATAATTCCAAATGAGAGGATAGTTTGGTCAAGGATTTTGATACCCTTTTTGGGTTTACAAAACATGTCTTAACACCAAGAAATGGAATTGAGTGGAGGTCACTGCTATTGCAGTATTAGACTAGGCTAATAGGCCTAATTAGGGCTCTAAATGCACTACAAGTGCTCTTTCCCCTATGGAAAAAAAAAAATTCAGAATGGATGCATGTGAGGACATATGAAACAACTCAAAATCCAAAGTTTTAGGCTTTGGTGAGTCCCCAACCAAGTTTTAGGATGACTGTCCTAATTCGTTGTGAGGTGCATGTATGGGGCCATACACCTAGGGCTTTGTGGCAAGACCAACTCCTTGATCATCCACACTCCAAACCTTCATAATATGAAATTACATTGAAAATAATTTTATTCCACCAAGGAGCATCAATTTCCCATGGTGGAATGTGCCTAAACAATCAGGCCCTATCTCAATCCCTAGTCTTAAGCCTTAATCCTAGGCACTGTCACTAGAAATTGAATACCTTTCAACCTAGGGCTGATCAATACATGAGACCAAGTGAAAATGAAAGGAGATTCAATGCTTCAACCTTTGGAATCACTAGTTCATGCCCTCATGTTCGTACATGTCCATACAATGCTCTGAAACACAAAATTTATAGAGAAAAGATGGTAATTTTATTGATTTTTGCCAAAATTACATATGATATCCTATCACCCACCTGTAAGGGCTTATATAGGATGCTCACAATGGCTACATGATTTTTTTAAACCAACTAGCCATTTGGGAGAGGAAATAACAAGTTTTAACAACTTTTAGAAAGTTGCTTGGAGCAACTTTTACAATCTTTTGCAATTTTGCAAATCTAGTGACCAAAATTGGTCTCTATCTTATTTTGATGATCCCTAATGGATCCAAACATATAAAAACATGAAAATACCTATGCATATGGTATTGGATCATAAATGAACAATAGTTAGACCAAGGGCTCATAAAATGCCAATCTTGGAACTATGGCCTTACAATGAGATCCCATTACTAACTCTTATCCTAAGCATGACTAGAGGCCTCTAAAGACCTTAGTGTGAAATCATAGACTTCATAGGAATTCCTATTGAGTCTGGAGTAGGATTAGGTGGTCCTACACCATACTCCCCTTAAACTTTAAAACTCAAGTCCCTACTTGAGTATAGTTGCTCTATCGAGGTCCCATGCTGCTGTATTTGATCCTCGATCAGCCATGTAGCATCAATCTTTGGTAGGCCCTTCCATTTTACTAAGTACTACATGTACTTCCTTGATCTGGTCTACTTGAGTAGTTTGGAGTCCAAAATTTCTTCAATCTCCACCGGTTTTCTTTGTGGAAGTTCAATGGCATAGTCTTCATCCTCAATGCTTGTGTCCTTACCCTTCTCATTGCTTGAACCTGCTATAACTTTATATGGTGTGAGGTCTACAATATTGAAGATTATAGATATCTACAATGTTGTAGGAAGGGATATCTCATAGGCATTGTCACCTATTTTGTTTAGTATGCTGCAGGGGCCTACTTTCTTCATCTGCAGCTTGGAGTATCTACCCTTAGGTAGTCTCTCCTTCATTAGAAATGCCCAAACCCTATCCCCTATTTTGAAATGAATTGTATACACTTAAAAATGGCTTCATTAATTAATTAAATATTTATTATTTAATTGATATTGACTTGATAAATTAATTAAATATTTATTATTTAATTAATAATTATTCCTCTATTTGTTAAATAAATTATTCAATTTATTTAGTAAATTCACTATAGCCTTTTCCTCTATCCTAAGTCTTCTGATTAGTCTTATTAAAGTGATTTAATTAAATACACAATCACCTAAATATGACTAACTCCCCTAGTCCACCTCACCTACCTAGTCACCTGACACAACACTTTGGCTAAAATAAATAATTATTAGTAATTATCCTCACCCACACATGTCCTATTCTTAAGGGCTATGTGGCCTCATAGGACTTGATCTCATGACCACATGTCCTCTCTTAAACTAATTCAAGAGACAATCCCTATTCCTAAGGGGCTTCTCAAGCCACCTCTAAGGGTCAAAGGTGACTCATAGGACACTTGTGCAAAGAGTCATCATGAGGAAAAGGTCTCTCCCTCTTTCTCTCTTTGGTCTTTGGGAGACACTTGACATGTGTCTTTCCCTTCCACCTTGTTCTCCTCCATGTCAATGTGAGAGGAAAATCATCCCTATTCTCCCTCTCACATTCCAACTACATCCCCCTTTCTCTCAACTCCTTCAACCAAGTCAATCCTAGCCCTAGGATCTTCCACCTTTCATTCTCAATAGTAGGATTGTGCCACCTAGGCCTAGATCCTGCAAAAATCTATAAAAGGAGCCTCATTTCCTCTTTGTGGGCTAATAGGTATTTTATAATAGGCATTCAAGAAATCAAGCAATCAAGCATCCAAGCATCCAAGCATTCTAAGAGCAATCAATCCATATTATCATCATTTCATTTGCATTCCATCTATTAGATTGCATAAGCTATTGTGCACTCATTTCATAAAAATATCCACACTTTGGTAGCATCTTGGGAGAAGGCTTCATTTGGAAATCTGAGAGCTCAACCTCTTCAAGAAATCAAGGCTAGGAGGACAATGGAGACAAGCTGCATGGTAGGTGAAGTTTATTGATTTAGTTTCATCATTTTATAGTTACTTTGTACTCTTCATTGTGTTGCATTAAATTGATTTATTGGCTTTCAATAGTTGATTTATCATCTCTAATTATTAGACATCTAATTTGCATACATTTTTGGTGCTAGAAGGAGGGCCCAACTAGGTTTTTCACTTTCAATTTTTAGTTTTCTGTGTGTAGATTTTTCTACAGGATATTTCAACACATTCATACACGATTCCTAAGCATCAAAAAGGAGGTTCTTCTAATACTAAGAATGATAATCAAGCCAATTATAATTCCACTCCCTATCGATATGTTGGTAACATGCTTCTAAGTATTATGCCAATGTCATTACCATCAAAGGAAAATTAGAGAGCCAACCAATCCATGTTACTACTCCTGCTCAATCCAAAGTTACTCTCCAAGGAGTCCAGTCTAAACCAAATGCAACTCACAACAAGTCTATTTATGTCTGAAAGTCTACAATGAATATTTCCAACCAATACAATCTTTTGGAAAAACTCTAGAAAACACTTGTCCAAATATCCATCTTAGAGCTTTTGTGTCTATCCCCATCTCATAAAGATATCCTTGAAAAAGCTCTCTTAGAAACCCAAGTCCCCACAAATCTAGATCATGATCAATTTCAAGCTATGGTGGGCCATTTAACAACCCCGCATTACCTATCCTTCACTGAGAATGATGACTTAGGTATTACCCAACCTCATAATGCTCCCCTACATATTGAAGTCCTTGTTTAGAGTCACAAAATAAAATGAGTACTAATAGATGGGGGAGCTGGCTTAAATATCTATACATTGAAACTAGTCCTTGCATTGGGATTCTCTGCAAATGTTGTTGATCCCAAGAAGAAAATCATGATAAAAGCTTATGATGAGGAAGAGCGGTCATCCAAGGGGTCTATTGTTTTACCAATCAGAGTAGGTCCTATAATCAAAGATGTACCATACCAAGTTCTAGACATGGATCTTGCTTATAACATTCTCTTGAGAAGACCATGAATTCATTCCATGCAAGTTGTACCATCAACCTATCATCAATGCTTGAAATTCCCTCATAATGGTCAGGAAGTCACTATCAAAGGAGACACTAATCCATTCTATTATTGTATCTCTATGAAGACATCTGACTCTTTGATACCTTATAACTATACTGGATCTTCTACAACTACACCTAGTGATCCTAGTAATATAGCATCAACTTCAAAATCAAATGCGATCAAGGTAGATATAAAAGAAAGAAGTATCAGAGAATACACTTTAGGTCAAGCTCTTTACATCATAGAGTTACCTTTATCTCCTAGATCATATGGTAGATCTTTGATCACTAAACAACAATCAGAACCCCCTTCAACACTTGTTTATGACACATTTATAAGTGTGGGCACAATATCCAAAGAGGTAGTTGAGCGTAATGCTACTCATTTGCTTAAGTCACAAAAGAATGAAGAGGATATCAAACATGAATATATATCTCCTGATGTCTATGGTAAAGGGTATACTTTTCTACAAAAGATGGGATACCAAGGTGTTGGACCTATAGGGTTACAAAGAGAAGGTGTTATCAAACTGATCTTGCAAAATCAAAACTATCAAAGAGACACTATAGGATTAGGATACAAAGGAGAAGGACCAAAAGAACCAAAAGGAAAAGCAAAGATCACACCTTTTCATGAGATATCTAAAGCTCTTGCTTTGCAATTTAGAAAGAATGGTATGTATGTGGATCTAGAGAAACAAAGGATAGCATAGGGAATCATTGATAGACTTGGGGATAATGATGATTCTGACTCAAATGATTATGAATGGGATTCATTATCTGATTATACTAAAGAGATAGGAGTTTATGTTTTCCATCAATATAGAAATGATTACCAGGAGGGATAGAGTTCAAGGAGTGACTCACTAGGATTGGTCCCATGTAATACTACTCTTGTCGATTGTGAGGGAAGTGAGCGTTATCTTGCAATAGACAAATCAGATGAGAGTATGGAAATAGACCTCATTAATACCATCATAAACCTTGACAACTTTTCCATCAATACCATCTCTTCCTTTGAAACTGATCTGAATGATCTAATGCCCCTTGTACATCTTGAACTTATCGATTGGGATTCTCCTAATCATCCAGAACTTGATGTATTCCATAATGATGATGCAATCATTGACTATCTTGGAATTAGAGATCATTTACCACTAGGAGATCACAAGTCAGGATTTTTGATAGAACTCAATGACATGGCCTACTTTGGTGAGAGTGCCAATCCTTTCAGTCATAAAAATATAAAAATAATCAACAGATCTAATGGTGAAAACCACTCAGTGGCAGTATTAGATCCAAAAATAGTAAAAAGAAATGATGCATCTGATGGTGAAAACCTCTCTGAGGTGCCTGACGATGGAAAGATTGACACTCTTCCCAAATATCTATATTGAGAGAAATCTGCTATTCTTATAGAACCAACAGTACCTCTTAACATTGGAATAGAAGAGTCTTTGTGCATCCTCAAAGTAGCAGCATCCTTGACAGAATTAGAGAAAGAAGCTTTTGAATTTTTTTTTAAAGAAAGACAAATCAACTTTGCTTGGTCCTATGCTGATATGCCTAGCCTGGATCCAAATCTCATTATGCATCATTTATCTATCAGACCAGGTGTAAAACTAGTTAAGCAGAAGCTCCGCAAGATGCATCCCCATATTGCACTAATGGTTAAAGCAAAATTGAAGAAGCTCCTAGATGTTGGATTCATTCAAGCTATTGATTATGCTGAGTGGATTTCAAATATTATCCCTATCTCAAAACCAGACAAAGCTATCAGGATTTTTATTGATTTTTGAGATCTTAATAAAGCTTGTCCGAAAGATGACTTTCCTCTGCCAAATATTGACATTATTGTTGACCTAACAGCTAGGCATGAGATGTTATCATTAATGGATGGATTTTCTGGCTATAACCAAATCAAGATTGTGCCAGAAGACTAGGAAAAGACTGCTTTTACTTGTCCATGGGGTACATACTGCTGGAATCTGATGCCTTTTGGCCTAAAAAATGCTAGAGCAACTTATCAAAGAGCAATGACCACAATCTTTCATGATATGATGCACACCATTATGGAAGATTATGTTGATGACATTTTAGAAAAATCCAAAGATAGAGCTAGTCATTTGAGAGTGTTGGATAGAATATTCACCCAGATGGAAAAGTATTAGATTCAACTCAATCCAAAGAAATGTGCATTTAGAGTTACATCTAGTAAACTATTAGGGTACATTATTTCAACCAAAAGAATCATAGTAGATCCAGAAAAGGTTAAAGCAATAATGGAGATGGCTTCCCCCACTAACATCAGTCAGTTAAGATCCTTGCAGGGATGTCTCCAATCCATCCAAAGATTTGTTTCTCAACTAGCAGATCAAAGTCATCCCTTTCAACATTTGTTACATAAAAATATCTTATTCCAATGGGATGACTAATGTGAAGCATCTTTCAATAAAATCAAGAAATATCTAGCAAATCCTCCAGCTCTAATGTCACCAATTCTAGGCAAGCCACTCTTGCTCTACATTTCAGCTATGGCAGTTTCACTAGGTGCTCCATTGGCTCAACAAGATCATGAAGGAAAAGAAAAAGCCATCTATTATATCAATCGCGGCCTAGTGGGCTATGAGATAAATTATTATCCTATAGAAAGAGCATGTTTGGCCATTGTTTTTGCATCATAGAAGTGGTGAAATTACATGTTGTCACATTCAATCCATCTCATCACAAAGATTGATCCTTTAAAGTATCTATTAAGCAAAACAGCATTGATAGGAAGATTGGCTAAGTGGGTCATGCTACTTAGTGAATTTGATATTGAATATGTAGACGGGAAGGCTATCAAAGGTCAAGTGATAAAAAATCAGCTAGTAGATGCTCCATTAACAAATGACCAACCTATACATACAGAGTTTCCTAATGCACACATCTTGGCTTTATCCACACAAACATGGAAACTATATTTTGATGGATCGTATACTCAACAGGGTTCGGGAGCTGGTATTCTTTTTGTCACACCACAAGGATACACCATTCTAAAATCTTACAAGATGCTCTTTCCTTGCACCAACAATGTAGTAGAATATGAAGCCTTGTTGATTGGGTTAAAGATGGCTTTACAATGGAAAGTAACTGAAATAAATGTCTATGGGGATTCTTAGTTGATTATAAATGAGGTTAATGATGATTATTAGACTAAAGATGATAAATTATTACCATATAAATGTATGGTTGATGACTTCAAACAATATTTCTTAGTCATCACTTTTGAGAAAATTCCTCAACATGATAACAAGGCTACTGATGCAATGGCAACGATTGCTTCTTTGTTTGATACAGAAGATACTAAGGTCCATTTTGAGTTCTTAGAGGAATCCCTGACTTGTCCTGCATATGATGATCCTGATACGAGTATTATATGTCCTCTAATTGGACACGACTACCCCATCTATGGAAAAATTTATTCCTATCTAAAAAATGACATCCTATCCCCTGACTTATCCTGTAATAAAAAATGAACTTTTCTCCACCAAGCCTCCCACTATGTCCTAATATATGATACCCTTTATTGGCGAGGTCTTGACGGTACTCTCCTATGATGTCTCAAGCATGATGAATCTCAAACTACCTTACGAGATGTACATGAGGGTATTTATGGGACACATTCAAGTGGTCCCTCTTTGGCTAAGAAACTCATGCGTATGGGTTATTATTGGCCTACCATGGAAATAGATTCCTTTCATTTTGCTAGGGCATGTAAGAAATGTTAGATACATGGAAACCTTATTCATGCTCCAGTGCAAGAGTTACATCCTTTTACAACTACCTTGCCATTCAGTCAGTGGGGGCTCGACCTCATGGGCACTATCAACCCTCCATCTTCCAATGGTCACAAATGGATTCTCAGTGCAACAGAATACTTTACTAAATGGATTGGGGCCATTCCATTGATTACCGCCACAGGGAAACAAATATCCATGTTTATCTTAAATTATATCATTTGTAGATATGGTATACCTATGTATCTCATTACTGATCATGGGAAATAGTTTCAAAATCAAGACATGGATGAACTGTGCACAAAATTCCATATCACCCATAACTATTCCACCATATACTATCCCCAAGGAAATAGCCAAGCTAAGGCATCAAATAAAACCATTGTTAAAATACTACAAAAGACTGTCAATGACGCTGGCCATGACTGGCATATCCAACTGAATCCAACCTTGTGGGCTTACCGTAACTCCATTCATACTCCTACTAGAGCCACCCCATACTCCCTTATTTATGGATCCAAAGCAGTCCTGCCCCTCGAGGTCGAGTTGCCTTCACTTCGTGTCACTCTCAAAGATTTGATTCCTGATGAAGACTATAGAGTTGCACGGTTGACTGAACTAGAACTGCTAGATGAACATCATCATAGAGCTTATGATCATTTGAAAGTCTATTAGTAGTGTATGTCTCATCAGTATAACAACAAGGTAAAGATCAAAGACTTTTAGCTAGGTGACTTAGTCCTTCAAGAAAATCCAAAGAATCAATTCCATCGTGAAAAGAAGGGAAAGTTTAAACCTAATTGGTTAGGTCCTTTTGTAGTTACATCAGTTTATGGTTTTGGGGCTTATCAATTGTCCACACTTGAGGGAGATCCTTTGGATGAACCTCTTAATAGTATGCATCTCAAGAAGTTCTATCCTTGAAATCCCAATGCAAGGGCTATGTATATATTTTGTAAATACAAAAAATTATATAAAATTTTTTTTAAAAAAAATCAAAAGAAAATTACAATAAAAGCATGTGGTGAAAACTTGGAAATAGGTGCCATGTGTATCAAGTTAGCTTCTTTATCTATTAGGATTCTTCTAGTTTGTCCGTTCATTGTATATATCCACAATAAAATGGCTAGTCAGTTCCCATACCCACCATGTACATATCATAATAAAATGGCCAGTTCATACACCATCCATTGTATCTACCCATAATAAAATCCCATCATAGCTTGATCATTTTTCATGGTCTTCATCCTAGTCTTGTTGCATCTTTCTTCATCCATAATAAGTCAGTCCATCACCTAGCTGGGGGCATGTCCTCGACCTAGTTCAGGAAGTGGATCTATGATAGTCATGACTCTTAGAGGACACAATGCAGTATTTTCACTAGACAAAGAAAATGCAATCAAACATTCTTTCACAATGATATCTTTATGATGAATTAGAATCTGTGATCTATCCTTCAAAACATGACTGTTTATCTATCGAATCTTGACTATACATCATAACTTCAACTGATCACTATATCTTACACTATCTTTTGGCAAAAAGAAATGTATATTCATGACAAACATGTTAGAATGATTTGTTGTAAATTATGCATTCATATCTGGATTTCATTGTTATCATGTTTCCTATGCTATTCCATGATATCTTTGACATGAGTTTGAAAATCTAAAATGTCATTGATTAGGATAGCCATGATGGGACATGGTATTTTCTTTGATTGCTATTTGTGGGATATTTTTTGATGAAATCAAAAGAACAAATAATTGGGGTGTCTACGCATAAGTGCCTTCATCCATTTAATAGTATTGATAACATCCAAATCATGTTGCTCTACATATGCTATTTATGGTGATACACTAGCACATACCTCGACTCCAAATATTTTTTCCCAGATGGAGGGGGGAAATATTCCTTGTCTGTTATGCAAATGAAACTCAGGTCATCTCGGTTCAATTATACCTATATGCTTGTCAAGTTTGTTAGAAATAGGGAATACTGAGAGGGGGGGTGAATCAGTATTCTACAAACTTTATCTTTTGCCCAATTATGGATATAACAGATTATCTTTATACATGCATAACATAAGAAACTAAACAATATGCATAACAATAAAGAACTTATAACACTTGATATGTTCTTGAGGAAACCCTGGCCAAGGGAAAACTCCAGTGGGGATGGTACCCACAAGATCCACTAATCAAAAGTATCTTGTTAAGGATGTTGACCCTATTAGGAGTCTATTACATATGTATAGTGTATCAGTCCTGATTAAGGGACTACAAGCCTTGTTAGAAGCCTCAACCCTGTTAGGAGTTGTAGATACAAAAAATCTAATTACAAGATGAGCCCACTGCCCAAACAAGTAATATACAATGTAGGTCAAGGTACATAACCTTATTCTTCTTGTATTAATATTCCTTTTCTGCTCTTATCTTCACATCATCACTATTACATTTGCTTTACAATTACATTCATTACATCACTTTTTCATCGCTCCTTTTCTTTACAATTACAATTGCATATATACAAGTTATTAAGGCTAATAAATTTACATGGTTGTCTTTCATATATATTTATCTAAGGGTTAACATATAGGATGTCATCCATTTATATTTTTAAGTCATTATTTTGATAAACAAAATAATCCCTTAACTTTTTACCAATTCTGCTTTCATATTTTGTCTTGTCGGCTTCACACTGTCTTCGGTAAAACTGTCATAATTAATTCCATACATGTTGTAATAACTTGCACTCTAAGATGGGTCATTAGTAGCCATCATAGCATCTATGTTCAAGTGCAGAAGCACTCAACTTGCTCCAGTCAACATCGCAAACCAAAATTGTATCCTAGTACACTGTGAAAACACTGTCTCATACTTAGACAAATTTGCATTGCGATCTGCCATACTTGCTCTCTGACCTATGCACTCTTAATGTGGATCATATGTTTCCATAATGACAACATCTATGTACTCACTTCAGCCAAATTGCCAACAATCTCCCCCTTTGTCATTGGTGGCAACATATGAGAAAATTGGCTAAGTGTACAAGTCAAAATCTCAAAAATTTATAACAAAATTTTGGCCATAGTATAGAATATGTATACTATCCTTATTGTAATACCCCAAAAATGGGCTATATGTTCATTAACCTTCTATATCAACAAATCGAAGTCCTAATCTAAGGCACATCTAAACATCATCGAATCATAATTGATTATCTTAAATTCTGCATCGGGGAATATTCCTAGCAATATTTCTAATTATCTTAATTATCTTTAATTTAATGATTATTTGGCGATAAATCACATTTATCCTAAGTTTGATTAATTGAATATTTTCATATTTAATTAATTAGATTTAATATCTTGCCACTTAATTATGTAATTAAATTTAATTCTATCTATTATTAATTGTATTATTTAATTTTGACAATAAATCCAATATCCTATGAATAATTGATTAAATTTTAATTTAATTAATTAAAGCAAGTTGTCATTATTTAATAATATAGTTTTTAATAAAAGTTTGATTAAATAATTGATTAACCCATAAATCAATTATTTATTTTCAAAAATCAGTTAAGTTGAGCATAAATCACTTTATTTATTTAATTAATTCATAATTATTATGCACATTCAAAAGAAACAGTTAAACTCCAAATTAGAAAATCAATGCAAAGTGTTGACTTTTTAGAACTCAACATCCTTTTGGAGTTCAAAAAGCTGATCTAAACTCTAATTTGAGTTAAAAAACTATTTTTGCATGATTTGCATGTTTTTGTGAATTAAATTATCTTTATTATCAGATAACTCAAAAATCAAGCTAAGTTAATCTGAGTGATTTATGGCTTTTTCTCATGCACCTCCAAAGCCTTAGATTTCTATAAAACCAAGGCTCAGCTCGTCATAATTCATCTCGCAAATTGCAAACTTACTCTACAGGAATCATAGCATATTAGATTTGGAGAATTTGCACAATTGGAGCTTGAAAGATAAATTTGAGGATTCGAAGCTTTGTGAGATCAATTTCAAATTCGAAGCTTTCATATTATTGTTAGAATTTTCATTCTCATATCATATCATTTCTAGATTAGCATTGCATATCAATTTACATATTAGCATAGATTCATATCATTGTTAGATCAATTTCCATATTAGCATAGATTCATATCAGTTTTCATTATTATTGCATAGAAAATACCAAAAAAATAGATTAATTGCATTCATATTTTATATTAGTTTTGCATTCAAATCTTTCATTTAGGTGTCTTCTAGGTCACTAATCTCGATAACAATCTGAGAACATTAATCTCGCACCTACTAGAAGGCAGTAAATCGCTTGGTTAAATTAGATTTCAATTTTGCATGATTTTGATTATAGCTAACCTCTAATATTTTACTAAAGTGTTGTGTCTAAAAATTAGGTACAAAATTCACACACACATTTTTGGCACCCACCGTGGGGCAACCCACCTTTACATGCTAGTTTTGATTTTTTTGGGGAGCTAAAACCCTAAAGTTTCAAAGATTTAATTTTATCTCTCAAATAGATTGGATTTTTTCTCTACAATTTTTTTTTCAAGTTGGAGACATATCAAAAAAGCTACAATAAAAAATTTAGAATTTTTTGAGATGTTTTGAATTTTTAATAATTTTTTCTTGAAGTTCCAAAAAAAATTAATATTTGACGTAAATCAGAATATTTTTCAAAAAATTTTATATTTTTGGAAATCTCTTTAAATTATATAGGGGGTCCATTCTTTGTGTTTTAAATTTGGACACAATATAATACCTCAAATAGTCAATTTACAAAAACTAGTCTGTTTTGATAAAATGGGTCTCTAGGGCACAAATGAAGAGATTTTTATAAAAAATTTACATTTTTGGAAAGAAGTCTATTTTTTAGTAGGGGTCTTTGTTTTGAATTTCTATTTTTTTGGCCAAAATCATATCAAAAAAATTAGATCTTGTTGACTAGGTCAAATGCAGCAAAAAAAATAAAATTTTGTGATGGGTATGCACTTATTTTTTTTACATGGTTCAATGAATGATATGAGTTGTCATTTGGGTTAATTGATGGTTATTATTGCTGATAATAATTGATTTTTAGATCTAACCCTATGGTTTTCATAAGTTTAATATATTTTGCATATCTTGTTTGCTTGTTTGCTTGTTGGAGAGTTCGTCACTTGCTTGCATGGAAAAGCTCAACAAGAATTGCTAAAAATTAGGTAAAATCTACTAAGCACATTGCAAGGATCCCAAGTATTCTCCTTCATCTAATAACATTTTAATTTGGCCTTAAAATAAATCTCTCATGTGTTTAGCTTGAGTGTTTCTTTGCATGCTTTTTCTATGAATTTGCATAATTGAATACTAGGTTGTGACACCTTAGGTATTTATTGGCAGTCTTAGATTACTTGTGATTGATCTAGATTGCTATCTTGGGTTATTGGACTTGCTAATCCACTAGCCCCTTATTCTGCCCTATGGTTGCAATCTCAGAGCCATAAAGGGGAGGGGTCAACAGGACAGAAGCGTTAAGTGTTTCACTTGGCAACCCTTTTGTGCTTTTAGGAGCTCACTTGTTTTCTAAGTTGGGGACTCATTTTCAGCTTGTGTGAGGTGTTAAGTGTTCCACCTTGTGGACTCATCTCATATTCACTTTAAGCGTTAAGTGTTCCTCTTTCTGCTTTTTGGATACTTTTGGTAGATTTGCTTTTGGAAACATACATCTATGCTCACATAGTAATTAGGCCCTATGAACACTATTCGTGATTCTTGAAAGATTGGATTCCCAGTGAAATTCTTCTTGACGATAGAATCCTTGTAGGTAGGGAGGATACTTAGTGCATTTCACATTCAACTTGGTTAGTTCATCTTCTTTTATTGATCGATACATTCTCTCCCAGGAGAGGTTGATAGATCACGTGGGGTAGACATCACAAGCTTTGGTGAATCAAAATTGGTTAGTGCATCTTCCCTTATTGATTAATACATTCTCTCTCTGGAGGGGTTGATAGATCATGTGGGGTTGATATCATAGACCTTGGTGAGACAAACTTTTTCTTAGCGTGTCAAATTAATCTACTTGCTTTGTTTGGGTTAAAAGTGAAGAGGTATCAAAACCTTGGATCTAGAGCCAAGTCCCCTTGTGGTATCATATTGTGAGTCACCTTTAGAGAGGGTTAACCATAGCGGACAATCCCTTTACAGGGAAAACTGCATTGACAGAACCTCAAGTGGTAATAGCCATTTTCACTATGGTAGTGATAGCCGCTATATAAATGTCCTTGTGGAAGAAATCTCCACGGGTATGGTTCATTGTTGGGTTGTTAGATCTCCCTAGCAGCTCCTGAAGATTAAGTTCTCAGATTCTGTCAAAACCCTAGTGCACCGAGATTGGAGTTCACCCCTTTGGATCATAAATGTTGCAGAGTCAAACCATTACTAAAAACCCTAGCGAGGCCAAATTTTCATTTTATAGGGTATATGTGCATTATTGCAAAACATTTTTGGAACACACACAATTAGTGCTTCTGAGGATTAGAATGAATAAGTCACTTGATTTTTCATGCACAAGGTTGCTTTTTCCCTTGTTCATTATTTTCAGACATGCTTGAAATCATGTACTTGCTATTTTGCATGCTTGTTTTTCTATTAAGTGTCATTTCATTACAACCCATCTATCGTATGATTGAGTACCCAGTGTCATACGAGTTTTCATGCCAACAAAGTCTCAAAGTTAAAATCTTGCAGCTATCATATGAGATTTCCAACTATCGTTTCATTGCTATCCAACTGTCGTATGAGATTTTCAACTGTTGTTTCATTGCTACCCAACTGTCATATGATAACCTACCTAGTGTCCTACGAGTTTTGATGCCAGAAAATTCTAAGAGTCAAAATCTTGCTTGCAATTGTCGTACAAGTTTTACAACTGTTGTTTCACAGCATACCCACTGTTGTACGAGTCTGCAGAGTGTCGTTTGGGAAATTTTTTTAAGTTGTCAAAAAATTGTCAAAATTGCCAGATATTTAACTTTTTCAGCCTAATTTCAGAATCTGTCGAATGAATCACTATGTTAGGAACAGAGCAGTAGCTATTAAGAGTCCAATCATTTTTCCTAAAGTGGCCTTTTGAATTTGATTCAGCCTTTTGTTTAATCGATTTGAGTCCTTATCATCCTATGTCAAAACCTTGTCATAACTATCAATCTTCAATCAATCAATCATCAAAATGACTAAGTGTTGTGATATCTTGTCCGCTATCTTTTGGGAACCTACCCATATATCCAGGGCACAGTATCCTTCATCCACGTCTAATCAAATCTTCAAATCAATCAAAACTTGACAAGGTTGCGTCATCTAATCATCTTGATTCAATTCATTCTTCAGTTATCTGGATCTTATTCTTTTGTTTCACTTGAGGTGAATGGTGGAGACTAGAGCTTCCTCTCACAAGAAATCTATTACCACTCTCCAAACTCCAACTCTTAAGCAACTCATCAATTTTGGTCTTTACGAGGATGACGGTCTTGGCAACTATCGATTGAAATCTGGTTACATACCCCCTCCATCAACTCATAGAGGTACTCAACATACCCCTCATCAATCTAATCCAGGGAGTCCACAAACTCCTACCATATCTCAAGCAGGGACAAATTTTGGCTCTCAAAGAGCTCAATCTCAACATGGTGCAAATCAGGAACCCACACCTAAAGAAATTGCTCAATATCAAAATGATGATAACTTCAAATGAATGATGAAGCATTTCTTGAAAGAAGATAAAGAAGCATACTTTTTACAATTAGCTCATCAAGGAGCTAAACTTCCTCCCAACTTTAATGTTGAAGACATCATTACACATGAGGAAAAGAATCCACTCATAGCTATGATGAAATAGATACATGCTTTACAAGTCAAATTTAATAGCCTTGAGAAAGAAAAGGAACCCAAAGAGTTCTCCATGGAAGCTCTATGCCCTTTTCCATTTGACAAAGACTTGTATATGCCACCATTTCCAAAAAGAGTGGAGATGCCAAAGTATGATAAGTATGATGGACACTTTTATCCTCAAGATCATGTCAAAGAGTTCTGTACGCAATCCATGGAATTCATGCATGAACCAACCTATCTGATGTGTCTCTTCCCTCGATCTCTAGGGGGAGCAGCCATCCATTGGTTCTCTAGAATACCTTCTACTATCAAAACTTTTGAGGAGTTGATCAAATTGTTTTATCAACAATACTCCTACAATATTCAGCACCCAATCACCATGATCAATATCTGTAATCTCAAGCAATATCGAGGGGAACGATTCCTAACATTTCTCAAGAGATGGAGGAAGAAGTTCTCTCTATATGCCAGATCTATTCCAGAAATAGAAAAATTGGAAATCTTCATCAACAACCTTGTTCCAGAAATCAATTATCCTTTACAAATGCAAGATCATACATCTTTTGATAAGATGGTGGATAATGCTATCAAAATAAAAAAAGTGCTTGTGAAAAAAGGATAAATCACACTTCAAAAAGACAAGTACAAATCAGGATCCAGTTCTAAAGACAAGAACAAAGGCATCATCACAGATGGCATTGTTGACACTGTCCATGCCCCATCAAAGGCACCAGCCTACAATCTCACTCTTGGCACTCAAGCCATTAAAGCTTCAGAGAAAAAGTCTTCTCCACCATCTCAAAGGAAGCCAGAATTCAAAAAATGGGATAAACATAAAAAATTTACTCCTCTAGGAGATTCTTTAGAATCAGCTATGAAAACTCTACTAGCTGATAACATCATCTCTTTACCACTAATCTGACTGAATGCTCAGGACCCCAAACCGATATGGTGGAAGGAAAATGAATTCTATGATTTCCAATGGAGTAAAGGTCACAAAACTAGTAGTTGCTATCACTTGAAGCATACCATTCAAGATCTGATCGATAGTGGAGACATCACAATTGACAATCCCACGAGCAATAACGATCATACAGCATTTACAGAACCATTTCTGAAACATGGTCAAGAAGTTTCAACTTCTTAGCCTAATATGGGGGCAAAAGTCAACTATGCCTACCCTCGAAATAATGTTGTCATCAATATGGTTGAACCATGTCTCTCTGAAAGTTGCAATGTCATCACAATTGTATGAAGAGATAGAGATCATTCCTCAGCTAATGCAGTTACTCAATCACAGGCTCCAATACATCTGAAAGGACAAACCCCAGATTCATCAAATGTCCCTAAGGTTCCCTTCAATCTTTCATCTGCTTCTAAACAGAAGGCTGCTTCAAAATCTTCCAATCCAAAGGATACAAGGCCTACATCTTATAGCATTGTTCAACAACTCCAGCACACTAATGTGAAAATCTCCATGTTTGAGTTGCTTCAAATATCTCTAGCTCATAGAGCCATTCTCGATAAAGCTTTTCTCGGTTCCAATGTTCCTGATGACCTTGATTTAGACAAGTTCCAGACTATGGTTGGACATCTTACATCTCTGCAATATATCTCCTTTTTAGAGGAAGATGACAACTCCTTGAGTCACCCACATAATTAGCCTTTGCATATAGAAGTCTTGATCCAGAACCGTAGAGTCAAATGTGTGTTGATAGATGGGGGCACTGGTCTAAACATTTGTTCTTACAGCTTGATCACACAATTGGGATTTTCAAAATTGGCTATTGATCCTAGAAAGAAAATAACTATCAAGGCCTATGATGAACAAGAAAGATCTTCTAAAGGCACCATTGTCTTACCTATCAGAGTGGGTCCAGTTATCAAAGATACCATTTGTCAAGTGTTTGATCTACCTTTGGCCTACAACATCCTTCTAGGGAGACCATGGATACATGAAATGCAAGTTATTCCTTCTACATACCATCAATGTTTGAAGTTTCCTTATGAAGGAGTAGAGGTTACTATCCCCATAGATCTGAATACAACTTGCAACACCTTGAAGGAAAGTGTAGATAAGCTTGTACCTAATAACAAAGAATCTTCCATCGTACCAACTAAAGAAGCATCCACATCTAAAATGGAAGATCTTGCAAAAGAGGTTAATATCAAAGAAAATAGTATGGGAGAATATACTATCAAGCCAATCTTATCTTTGACATCTCTCCCTATCTCACCTAAGTCTTATGGGCAATCTTTGAAACAATCCAAACTAGACTCTAAAGAACCTCTTGAAGCATATAAAAAGAATTTTGTAGAAAAACAAGTAATCAAGCAAGAATTTGAAGAGGATGAGGTTGTGCTATCATGGCTGTACAAAGATGAACCTGAATCTCAAGTTGTTCAAACTAGTGACTCTGTAGTCTCCAAACTCCCTTCCAAGTCATATGGTCCAGGAGATAAATTAATAGCTAAGATGGGCTATTCAAGTCAAGGACCTCTAGGAGTCAAAGGAAAAGGTCTCGTGGCACCTCTCCCACATACTAGTAGAGAAAATAAAGATAAAGTTAGCTTAGGCTTTAAGAAGAAACCCTATCACCTTAAAGGTAATTGCTCCCATGTCATAGAGCATATCACACCAGGGGAACCTCTTCTTAAGAAAGAAGAAATAGAACCATCCAATAGTGATTCAGATAGTTCAGAACTCATCCCCTATGAAAAATTACCTAAAGAGATCAAAGACCTTCTTGATGATAAAGATGATCCTATCAAGAGAATTAATGTAGTAGAAACACAAGAACCTACTATCAATCAAGAGACAGTTGCAACACAAGAACTAGCTAATCTCGAAAACAATCAAGAAGAGGGAAGTGGTAGTGATTCCGAGATAGATTCTCATGAGTATGAATACAAATCAGAATCTGAGGGTAACCCTTCTTGGGGTATTCACCCTGACTTTACTCATGTTCTAAGATTTCCTAGAGATCCTGAATCAGAAGCTAAATCAAATGACTATGACTAGGGAGCCATTCTAGAACTAGATGAAGATGAGCTTATTATAGAGAAACATGTTGATTTTATTCACCAATATGCACCTCAAACCAATGTAAGTCTAGAGCGAAATGATGAACTATTGAGTCTGATCCACCTATGGCTGACTTGGACTCCCATGATGAAATTGAGCCTATTCATGAATTGGATGTCTTAAGTTGTAGTATCACCTTTGAACTTGAGTGTTAGGTTAGGACCAATGATGATAGATTCATATCCGTAAACACTATCTCCCAATCTTTCCCTACTTTGACTATCAAATATCTAGAACTTATTGATCAAACCTCCACAAATCCGAGCCATGGTATTTATACCTTCCCGAATGACTATGCCCTTGCTTTCTACCTCAATGCAGTTGAGCCTATGAGTACTTCCATCAGTGAACCAAGCATCAGCATGACCGAGTCGAACATCAAATATCTTAGTCAGAAAAACAAGAATAAAAAGAAAAAGAAAAATAGTTCTAAGGGTGAAAACCACTTTGTGGCAGTCTCAGAACCTACAAAAGTAAAAATAAAAGATGTATCCAAAGGTGAAAATCTCTTTGAGGCACCTAAGGATGAGATATTTGATGTCCTTCCGAATCATTTACAGGACAGATCTCTAGTTCTAATTGAGCCCACTCAATCCATCAATTTGGGTACGACAGAGGAACTACAATTGGTACATATAGCACAATCATTATCAGAAGAAGAAAAGAAAAAATTTACAACATTCCTAACAGAGAAGAAGATCAAATTTGCATGGAAATATTTAGATATGCCAGGATTGGATCCCAATCTTATAATGCATCATTTATCTATTGCTCCAAATGTCAAACCTATCAAGCAAAAATTGAGAAAGATGCATCCTCATGTTGCACTCTTGGTAAAAGATAAATTAGAGAAGCTCCTAAATGCTGGATTCATCTGAGTTATTGTCTATGCAAAGTGGATCTCTAATATTGTACCTATTTCTAAACCAGATGGCTCAATCAGAGTGTGCACAGACTTTCAAGATGTGAATAGAGCATGCCCTAAGGATGATTTTCCACTACCTAACATTGATATGATAGTGGACATGACTACGGGTTTCGAGATGTATTCCTTAATGGATGGTTTCTCTGGATATAACCAAATAAAAATCGCTCCAGAGGACCAAGAGAAAACTGCTTTCACATGTGCATGGGGCACCTTCTGCTGGAATGTCATGCCATTTGGGCTTAAAAATGTGAGAGCTACATATCAAAGAGTGATGACATCTATTTTCCATGACATGATGCCTCAAACTATGGAAGATTATGTTGATGACTGTTGGAAATATTCAAGACTATCTAGGTTACTGAGAGGGGAGGGGTGAATCAGTAACTTCAAAAATTTTAACAGATTTAGATCTTAATAATATTAGATTGATAATTTGACTGCATGCATGAGTAACAGAAAGAATAAAACATTCATAACACTTAGAACATAGAGATTTGGTGACCCAGAAACCTTCCAAGTAGAAAGTAAAACTAGGGTGGGGATGATACCCACAAAACTTCAATACTGCAGTATAAATTTTGCCAATTAAGGCTTACAATGATCACTTCTGATGATCTACCCTATTAGGAGCAATAAGGACTGCTAGGTCCACCTTGTTAGAGGTTTTACAAACATACAATGAAGTATGCAATCGGTTAAGAGATTTTTACAAAGACTGTTAAGTCTACCCGGTTAAAGGATTTCAAGCTGATTCACCTGTTAGGATGAAATAGTAGATCTCTTACTTGCAACTGTACTTGCTGATTGAGATTCTCTGATGTACTGATCACCTTCTATGATGGATAGATCTTTGCTACTTCTTATACTGCTGTAGCCTTTTGTAATTCTCTTATCTCTGCCTTTCTCTCTTTTTTATACTTCTCTATATCTTCCTTTTTGGATATGACATAAAACATTGTTTATATATCAATCTAAGTCAATTCCAAAACAATTACAAAGTTGGCTCTTAAACAAGTAAACACAAATATTGCTGATTCGGCCCAAATATAGTTACACAATTACTGCAAACTAACTCGGTGACTTTTTGATACTCGGCGTCCACTGTGTTACTCGGCATCGTCATGCACTCGGTAGAAGTGGAAACTCAGTCCATACTAACCACTCGGTCATAGTTTCAAACTCGGTAAATACTAGAGACTCGGTAGATAAAGTGTCACTCGGTAGAAACTAAATTTCCTATTTAACCATGCAGCACTCGGTAAACACTGTGAAACTTTGCGAGCTCGGTATGCACTGTTCTGCTCGATAAGCTCTGTTCTGCTTGGTAAGCTCTGTTCTACTTAGTATGCACTATTCTACTTGGTATGCACTATTTAGAATAAGTGTTGTCACTAATGAAAATCATGCTTAATGCCAACAATCTCCCCCTTTGGCATTAGTGACAAAAACGCTTATTTACCAAAACTTATATACAAGAATCATGCTGAATCTTTTTTTGATTTTTCAAAATTTATCTTTGTCAAACTACTATTTATACATTTCATGACTCCCTTATATAGAGTACTTTCTCCCCCTTTCGTATTACACACCTTAATCTTATACACTTTCTCCTATACATTTTCTCCCCCTTTTTGACAATAATGCCAAAGGTGTATATACAAGTATTTTACAGGGAGAATCCAAAATGTGAAAGAAAATTAGAATGTACCTTTATGATTAGTGCCAGAGTTTTGTCCCAATTCTCTTACAGAATCTTGCATGTTTGGAGTGCAATTTGGACTTCTGCAGAGAGTTCAATCATGTGATCTGCAATGGAAAATTGATTGTCATGGAGTAATACTTTTGAGTGAACAATGTGCTTTTGCATTATGTCCATGATGGGAAGGATCATGTTCTGAATATCTAGCAGTGTTGACTGGATCTTTGTATCTTCTTTTAATAATTCTGACTACCTATTTGATAGGAATGTGATTTTCATATTATGTGCAGAGCTTGAACTAGGTTCAAGTTGCAACCTCTGTACACTGTCCTTCAGATCCTCATCAATCTTATTCAATTTATCCTTGACTTCCTTAGTGAACTCGAAAATATTACATAGCTTAGAAACAAGTGAGGTAACATTGGAATAGGAGGACTCAATATTTGTCAAAACTAAAGATAATTCTGCCTAATTAATAGCTATATGCTGAGCAACTTGCTCAAGCACTTTATTGTCAAACTTCTTCTCGGCTTTCTCAAGAATCTTTTCTGACGCAGAGGAATCCTCATGGAACTTGTTTACTACCTCAGCTAACTGTAACAAAATATGTTGAGAGGAATCAACTTTAATACCTAATGCTTCTGACAAAATATCCTTTGCATCTTCAATAATTTTATATTCCTTGTCCCTTTCTTCTTTTAGTTTCTTCTACTTTGCTTTCTTTTGGAGGAGTTCACCAATGTTTTGCATTTGGTCTGCTGAAATATTTGCAAAGTCTAATTTTGGAATCTCTATCTCCTCATCTAAGTTTATATCCTCTTCTACATTCTTACTCAAAAATCTTGTACTCGGTTGAGCCTTAGGATCAATTGTTATTGCACTTAATGCCTTTGTAGAAGTTATTGTAGACATTGTAGGACTAGTTGTGAAAAATGATAAACTACCGACTGGAATACTTGAAGGGCTCAAAATTGAAGTATTCTAAAAAATTGAAATACTTACTGAAGTATCCAAAACTGAGGTACTTACTGCTGGAAAACTTGATATGGAAGTAGGTATTGAAGTAGATACAGGAGACTGCAACTCGGTAAAAGAGGTGGTAGTCATTTCTATCGATGATACATTGATTTGTGCTAGTGATGATTTGACATTTGATGTATTTGTGGAAGTTGTCACAATCATACTTGAAGTTATCTCTGTGCTAGGTGTAGCAACTTTTGCTGGAGAGTGAGGAAGTGAGGCAATGACTTCTGCAGCTATCCAAACAATATTATCTTCCTCATCACTTTTCTTGTCTACCTCGGTATCATCTTCATGTTCATCACTGTCATCATCAATATCCTTGATTATCACAGTTTCGGTACTCGGTTTGTCAAGATTATAGATGTTTTTCCATGTGGCAGTGGCACTCTTCACAACCAACTCAATATCTTTGATCAAAATCAAACAACTATTGAATTGAGTGTCATCTTATTTTCATTATCTATCAATGCCTTATTAATTTCAGCATTTTTCAAACTTGGCATTAATTGCCTCAAGGTTTGAGCATAGATGTCCTTGACAGTTTGTCTTGCATTGGACCATCTCAACTTAATTTTGTTCAGTAGAATTCCTGGGATTTGAGAAGCTATCTCTTCAGGTGAGTATTTCCATCTTCCTATTTTCTCGATAACAACATCTTCAATTTCCTGCTGCTCTTCCTCAGATCTGATTTCATATTTGAGAGATTTGAAGTTTGCAATTCCAGATCCTTCTCTCATATCCTTGATCTTTTCTTTTAATGAAGGAGGAGGCCTTTTGAATACTATTTCTTCACTATCTTTGCCTACCTTGCCTCTTGCACTCCTTGTAAATACTACAGAGAGTTTCTTGGGTGCCTTGGTGATAATTACTTTTCCTTTCTTCTTTGCTGGTACTTGTTCTTCTTCCTCCTCATCCTTTTTCTCTTCTTCTTCAAATTCCTCTCCTTTTTCCTCGATTGACATTAGAGGTGTGCTAGCTTGTATTTTGGCCATCCTCTTTCTTCCTTTGTTAACCGCCTGTGGAAGCTTTATACTAAGCTCAATTCTTTCCTTAGCTTCTTCATATGTCCCAAAATATGGTGCCTTTGGATTAATAGGTTGATTAATTAGGGCTTCAATAATATTCTTGGTTTCATCAATATTTACCTCATAGGGAAGAGGTTTCACATGTACAATCCTTGGTTTTTCTGCCTGTATATACAGATTATCACAGTCCACCATGAAACAAATATCATCTTTGTAATCTTCCACCAATTTTTGTGGAATCTAAAATCTATTGTTCATTTTCTCTTTAAATGATTCAAAATAGTTATCCATTATGCTTTCAAAATTGTCACCCATTTCTGAAATGTATTCATTCATCTGATAAAGAACTGACACATCTTTTCTCCATACTACCATGCCTTTTGATGGAAAAAACTTTTGAGCATAGAAAAATAAAAAAACCAACAGTGAGCCAAACTTACATGGATTGTTCTCCTTGTTCTTGTTGAACTATTTCAATAAAAGATCTGCTAGGTCAAATGACAGATTGTTCTTTACAATTTTATACGCTAGGTCAACTGCTTCACACGAAACACTATTCTGCCGACTTGAACTGTATATCTTGTGAGCTATGATATGTATACCAAACTTCAATTCTGCATCAGTATTTCTGCTTATCTTCATACCTCTACTATCCCACTCGGCTAGGGTTTTCTCTTCCAGTTTCGTTTGACCTAGGGTTTTTGTAGATTTTGCCTTGTCGAGCATGGGAAGACCAATGATTCGGTGAATCATCTTCTTCATAATCTCTATTGGTTGCTCAAGCCATATTTTACCTTCATGTACTCAGCTAAGGATATATCTGACCCATTTTATCTGAAAGCTCCGAGGCAAGTGTGTGATGTGAACTAAACCCTTATCTTCCAAATGTTGATGCTCCGGTTTGAGAACACCATTGACACATAGTTCCTCATGAATAGTATCTATCTCTAGGGTTCCAAGCTCTTGAATTGTACACTTAAAATGACTATGAATATCATTAATAAGGAGTACCTTAGGAGGGATCTGAGATTGAGCTCCACTCGAGTCTAGGGTTCTGGCAACTGCGGGCACGAGTTTGAAATCTAGTGCTTTCCATTCTCCATGAACCAACATTTCCAAACCTTTCTTCACTTTAGCGCTGGATGATGCCATGGTAGCTCGATGAACACAGTAAATTCTTTAAGGAAAGAGAATGTCTTGCTGAAATATTCTTTGAAATGCTTAATTGCACTAGGAGACTTTTGTTCGTGGTGAATAGTGAACTTGATTTTACTCTTTTTGTTAAAACTTTGACATTAATGCTCAGTACAAATTAGGGTATTGAATTAGATAGGCTGTCATCCACTATGAATTAATTGTTTAGTGAAGACTCCACAACTCGGTGATCATACGAATTCATACTTCTCTGACTTTACTCGGTAACCAAATGAAGTTAGGTTACTCTCGACCTTGCTTGGTGGTAACTGATACTGACCTTCTTGTGATCTTGTTGTATCTTGCATACTGATTTGGATCTATCTTCCTTTCAGTTCAAGAACTATTGTGGAAAATGTCTATGAAGATACAGTTCTAGTGCTTTCTTTGGAGACTAGTTAGAGCTCATAGAGCCACTCCCTTCATTAGTGACTTCAGGATTGGTTTGCTCGGTAGGTTTAGGAATCCACTTCTGTCTCATCTGCTTCCTACTATTATTTGCTTTTTCTTTCTTTTCATCTTCAATTTTGCCTAAATTCATGCAGTTTTTAGCTATGTGACCAAGCTTAGTACAATTATAACATCTTATGGTAGAATCCCTTTTTATCAAGTGGTGCCTTACACAATTCATGCCAATGTGTCCATATTCTCCACAGTAATGACATCTACACCAAGTGTTTTAATCCCAACCAAACATTGCTTTAATAATTTGTTCTGCTGGATTGGTTTTTTTAGTTCTACATTCTGATGCCTTATGACCTTGTTTGCTACATTTGTGACATATGCCTTTAAATCTTGGTTTCTCCTTGCATTCATTTTCTTTATGATCAAGCTGATTGTAATTGTAGCATTTTCCATTAAATTTTGCTTTTCCATTCCTCCAACATTTGTTTGAAGTATGCCCAATTTTGCCACAGTGATTACAGGTAGGTTTCTGATTCTTTTGAGTACCTTGTTTGGAGGATTCACCTTCCTCTTTGTATTCAAGTCCTATTTTTCCTTTTTGCCTATGAAGGTTTCATTCATACACCTGATTCATATCTTCTTGAGATTTCAACATTCTCTCATTGATTTGCCTTTCAGCATCTAGCTCACTCATCACTCTTAAATTGATTTTCTTTTTAGATCTCAACTCTTCTCTCATATTTTCATTTTGTGATCTTAGAGTCAAGATTTCTTCATTTGCATTGGAGATTTGATCAATAAGATTTTCTAGTTGAAGAGTTTTATTCTGGATTTCATTGTTCTTTCCATCTATTTCATCTTTCATCTTGTTTCTTTGTTCCAAGACTTCACAAAATCTTGTTGATTGAATTTCCTGTTCTCTTTTCAATTTTCTCACTTCTTCTTGCAGAGATCCACTCTTTTCTAGAAGTTCTTTGATTGCATTGTTTGCTTCATCTGAGCTGCTTGAAGGGAAAAAGTCCTCAATCTTTTCTTCAACATACTGGTGGTCATTGATCTAATTTGCAAGTTCCTTCCTTCTTTTTAGGGAAAGGGAAAGATGCTATCTTGCTTCTTTGAGTTGAGTTATGGCCATTTCCAAATCTAGCTTTTCATTCTCAATTACTTTGTTCAGTCTGAATATCTCCATTGTCCTGAATCTTTTCTCAAGCTATCAAACTTTATTCTGAGATCCACTGAGCTCTAATACCAATTGTAAGAAATATTCAAGACTATCTAGGTTACTGGGAGGGGAGGGGTGAATCAGTAACTTCAAAACTTTTAACAGATTCAGATCTTAATAATATTAGATTGATAATTTGACTGCATGCATGAGTAACAAAAAGAATAAAACATTCATAACACCTAGAACATAGAGATTTGGTGACCCAGAAACCTTCCAAGTAGAAAGTAAAACTAGGGTGGGGATGATACCCATAAAACTTCAATATTGTAGTATAACGTTTGCCAGTTAAGGCTTACAATGATCACTTCTGATGATCTATCCTCTTAGGAGAAATAAGGACTACTAGGTCCACCTTGTTAGAGGTTTTACAAACATACAATGAAGTATGCACTCGATTAAGAGATTTTTACAAAGACTGTTAAGTCTACCCAGTTAAAGGATTTCAAGCTGATTCACCTGTTAGGATGAAACAGTAGATCTCTTACTTACAACTGTACTTGCTGATTGAGATTCTTTGATTTACTAATCACCTTCTATGATGGATAGATCTTTGCTACTTCTTATACTACTGTAGCCTTTTGTAATTCTCTTATCTCTACCTTTCTCTCTTTTTCATAGTTCTCTATATCTTCCTTTTTGGATATGACATAAAACATTGTTTATATATCAATCTAAGTCAATTCCAAAACAATTACAAAGTCAGCTCTTAAACAAGTAAACACAAATATTACTGAGTCAGCCCAAATATAGTTACACGGTTACTACAAACTAACTCGGTGACCTTCTGATACTCGGTGTCCACTACGTTACTCGGCATCATCATGCACTTGGTAGAAGTGGAAACTTAGTCCATACTAACCACTTGGTCATAGTTTCAAACTCGGTAAATACTGGAGACTCAGTAGATAAAGTGTCACTCGGTAGAAACTAAATTTCCTGTTTAGCCGTGCAGCACTCGGTAAACACTGTGAAACTTTGCGAGCTCAGTATGCACTGTTCTACTTGGTAATCTCTATTCTACTTGGTAAGCTCTGCTAGGTAAGCTCTGCTCTACTCGATAAGCTCTATTCTGCTTGGTATGCACTGTTATGCTCGGTATGCACTGTTCAGAATAAGTGTTGTCACTAATGACAATCATGCTTAATGCCAACAGATGACACATTGGAAAAATCTATGATCAGGACTGAACATTTAAAGGACTTGAGCATGATCCTAGACAGAATGGAAAAGTTTAGTCTCCAACTAAATCCTAAGAAGTGCGCTTTTGGTGTCACTTCTGGAAAACTCTTAGGATACATAGTTTCAAAGAAGGTCATTGAAGTTGATCCGGCTAAAGTCAAGGCTATAATAGAGATGCAACCTCCCACAAATATCAGTCAAATGAGGACATTGCAAGGAAGAGTTCAATCTATCTGAAGATTCATATCACAGCTAGCAGAAATATCACAACCTTTTACAAAAACATTACATAAAGGCGTGACCTTTGCATGGAATGAAGAATGTGAGAACAACTTTAACCATATCAAGAAGTATCTATCAAATCTACCTATCTTGATGCCTCCTATTCATGGGAAGCCATTGATCTTATATGTCTTCGCAATAGCCACATCACTGGGGGCATTGCTAGTGCAACATGATGAAGAGAAAAAGGAAAGAGCCATTTATTATATAAGTAGAACATTGGTGGCATATGAAAAGAACTATTCTATGATTGAGAAAGCTTGTCTTGTTGTGATCTTTGCATCATAGAAACTGAGACACTATATGTTAGCTCATACCACACATCTAGTAGCAAAAATTGATCCACTAAAAGACCTACTCAGCAAGGCTGCCCTCACAAGTAGACTGGCTAAATGGGTCATGCTTCTAAGCGAATTTGACATTGAATATGTTGAAAGAAAAGCTATAAAAGGTCAAGTTATTGCTGATCAACTAGCAGATGCACCCATGTTTCATGACACACCAATGCAAATGGAATTTCCAGACTCCTCTATTATGCACCTATCTTCTAGAGAATGGCAATTGTTCTTTGATGGCTCCTATACACAATGGATCTAGAGTAGGCATATTGTTCATAACTCCTCAAGGATACTCCATCCCAAAAGCATTCAGACTAAAGTTCCCCTGCACAAACAATATTTCAAAATATGAAGCCCTTTTGAATGGTATGAAAATAGCAATTGAATGGAGAGTAACAGAGCTACACATTCATGGAGACTCTCAACTTGTTATTCATCAAGTCAATGATGTGTACCAAACTAAAGATGAAAAGCTCATTCCTTACAAGAGAATGGTAGATGATCTTAAGAAATATTTCATATCTATCACATTTGAGCAAATTCCTAGAATGGAGAACAAGGCTGCCAATGCAATGGCAACACTATCTACTTTATTACAGTAGCCTGAACATGAGCTATGCTATGAGTTCCTGGTGGAAGCACTATCTTATCCTACATATGACTCCCCTAAAACTCGCATGATCTACACTATTGTAGGTCATGATTCATCCTAATATAAACACCTATTTTCCTATCTCCAGGACCAAATCATCCCCGATACCTTCAACTGCCATGAAAAGAGATACCTTATCCGTAATGCCTCTCGATATGTCATCATTGGTCATGATCTATACAAATGAGGTCTAGATGGTATGCTACTTAGATGTTTAGAATGGGAAGAGTCTCAACCTACATTAGAGGAAGTCCATGATGGTATTTGTGGGTCACACTTGAACCGTTTAACACTAGCTTGAAAACTTATTAGGGCTGGGTACTATTGGCCTAAAATGGAGAAAGAGGCTATCAAATTTTCTAAGAATTGTCAAAAGTGTCAAGTACATGGCAACCTAATTCATGCTCCAGGGAGGGATCTAATCCCCTTTACCACATAATGGCCTTTCCATCAATGGGCATTTGATCTTATCAGGATGATTCATCCTCATTCTTCTAACGGACATACCCATATAATCACAGCCATAGATTATTTTACAAAATGGGTAGAAGCAGTCCCTCTGACACAAGCAATAGGGAAACAGATATCTATGTTCATATTGAACTATATCATATGCAGATATGGGATACTTCATTCCATAATCATAGATAACGGTGGGCAATTTAGGAATAAAGACCTAGATGATCTATGTGCCAAATTCAAGATCACACAACATTGGTCTTCTATCTACTATCCACAAGGAAATGGACAAACAGAGGCTTCTAACAAAAGTCTATTAAAGATCTTACATAGAATAGTAAACAAAACTGGTAGAGACTAGCATCTCATGATTAATCTAGCTCTATGGGCCTACAGAACAAGTATCAGAATGCCTACTGGGGCTACACCTTTCACTTTAGTTTATGGGTCTGAAGCGGTACTATCTATTGAGGTTGAAATCCCATCACTAAGAATCAGAATGCATGGTCTAGTAACTGATGATGACAACAGAGTGTCTAGGTCGCAAGAACTGGAACTACTAGATGAGTATAGACAAGCAGCGTATGATCATCTCAGAGTATATCAGAAGAGAATGTCTAGAGGCTACAACAAGAAAGTCAGACACAGAGAATTTCAGGTTGGCGATCTAGTCTTGAGAGAAAATCCTAAAAATCAATCCCATCAAGAATGCAAGGGGAAGTTTGAACCCAATTGGCTGGGTCCCTTTGTAATCACTGCTACTTTTGGCTCTGGTGCCTATCAACTCTCAATGACTAAAGGAGAATAGCTTTGAGAACCAATCAATGTTCTCCATCTGAAGAAATTCTACGCCTAAGGCATTCAGTCTATGGTAAAATGTCCTGAAAAAATTATAAAAATCAGAGAAAGTCCTAAAAAAATGAACATCTTGGTGAAAACCTAGCAATAGGCACCTTGATGATTCACAAAAAAATAAAAAAACATCAAAAATTCAAAAAAAATTGAAAAAAATGAAAAATACAAAAAAATGAAAAAAAAAAAAAAGTGCCTTGGTGAAAACCTGGAAACAGGCGCTTTGGTAGCAAAAATAGAATCTCTACCAAGATGGTGAAAACCTGGCAAACAGGTGCCACTTGTTTCAAAATGCTCCATCTATCAGTGCAATCTTGGTCTTTCCCAGCTTTTAGTCTTGCTTTAGTTTGTATATATCTCCCAGTTTGTTTTTGCATTTCCAGTTTTCAATAAGTCGGTTTGTCCACCAATCTGCTCAAGTGTCTGTATCCTATCAATTTTCAAACTTGGGGGCAATCAATGTCATATCCTATGGTCTCTAGTATACTTTAGATGTGTCATATCTAGTCAGAGTCCTTTGAAGCTATATCTGAGTCAGTCAGTCAGTCTCCTCTCCAGAAAGGATTTTGCATCTACAACAATGCAATCAACATCAAACATAAACTGAAAACAATCTATGCTTTTTTACATGCTTTTATCTCCTTGTATGCTTACTGATTCACATTGAGATTTTTGCATATTGTGTCCCTTCGAGCCCTTCGATGATGTCCTTTACAGGATTTAGAGAGTGATGACTGGGGGCATAATCTTTTCTTTGTTTTCTTCTTATATGTGAAAATCTAACAACTTTGGAAATTCTAGATTGAAATGGTGTCTGACTGTAAGAGCCTCTATCTTGAATTGGATGGCCATGCGTACCTCAACCATTGATACCCAGAAAATTCAAGGAAGTTTGATCTAACTATTGTCTTTTTGAGTGAGTTCTTTCTCCTATTGTGAATGTGATCTTACCTAAGGATGTGAACGATAAAGGGTCACTACGGGTAATTCACACTGGATTTGGAATGATCTCTTGACTGTTTGATGTGTTTGTCTTGCAAGGTGTATTCAGGTCATCATGACATTTATGTTTTGATGCTTATACAAATTGCTATATCAAAATGGACAAGATATTCAGGTCATCCTAGCATTTGTGCCTTGGTGCTTATATCTAATCCGACATTCTGAAAATAAAATCAATATTTATATATCCATGGTTGTTGACCAGTGGGTGTTGTATTGATTCTTGCGCATACAAATCGATATTCATATGTCTATGGTTTCATAGCTAGTGGGCATTGTATTGATTTATCCAGTTACCTAAAAGTTCAATGATGATAACAAATTGACATATGATCAGTGACTAGATCCTAGGTCTTAAGTTGCATTTCATTTTGCATGTCTCTTTGCATTTTGCACTTTGCATGATCTCACAATGGCTAAATGAACTTCAATGCTTAAACAATTCTTCATATCAATTCTTCACATCTAATGAGAGCTGAATCTCACACGAAGGTTCCTCCAGCAAAACAACAAGTAGAATCCTTTTTCGGGATCAAAATCAAAATCTGAGATCATTCATATTGTCAACTAATTGCATAATCAACCTTCGATCATCACAGAAATCCAATATTCAACTTAACTGATTATCTTACATCAAACTATCAAAATTTCAACTTGGTCAACTATGGTCAACTCATGGTTTGACCTAATCAAACTTGGTCTTTTGGGACCTTCCAACGATGCACAATGCATTCCTAGATGTGTTTAACCACTTCTCAAATCAATTAACATGCTTCTAAACTCTCAACGCTGACTTTTCTTGTCAGATTTCAATTTTAATCCCGAAGGGGGCATGGTATTGCATATCATTCAAAGTCTGTAATCAAATTTGAAATCATATCTTCTTCAGTAATCAAGACAACAACCATGTCTAGTTGCTGAATCATCAAAAGACCTCATCGCTCAGGGAAAATCTATCATCACTTGGGGCATATCAGATTCATCAAGATCCATATCAATCTGGTATCCTCCTAATCTTGTAAACTGTATCAGTTTTTGCAACCATCGGATCATAATGTTCTTTCCTTGGTTCTTCGGCAATTGAAGGATTCAGATGTGATACCTGCTAGTTCTGCTAAGACAATCAAGTCTAGAATCGGTCACTCACTTCTTCGCAATCATAAGGTTTGGAATCAGGAGTTTTGACACTTTTTCGCAATCATAGGTTCATTTGCTGTTATAGTGAACATTATCTTTGGTCATTCAGGACCTATTATCTCCATATCAAATCAATATCAATCAACTTCTGTCTCATATCAATTATCAATTTTGAATTAGTCTCATATCTCTATCAAACACAGACTTTCTTTGAACCACTGTGCTTCACACAGTAATTCAAAGAGGGGTAAAATGTAATACCCCAAAAATGGGCTATATGTTCATTAACCTTCTATATCAACAAATTGAATGAAATCAACATCGAAGTCCTAATCTAAGGCACATCTAAACATCATCGAATCATAATTGATTATCTTAAATTTTGCATCGGGGAATATTCCTAGCAATATTCCTAATTATCTTAATTATCTTTAATTTAATGATTATTTGGTGATAAATCACATTTATCCTAAGTTTGATTAATTGAATATTTTCATATTTAATTAATTAGATTTAATATCTTGCCACTTAATTGTGTAATTAAATTTAATTCTATCTATTATTAATTGTATTATTTAATTTTGACAATAAATCCAATATCCTATGAATAATTGATTAAATTTTAATTTAATTAATTAAAGCAAGTTGTCATTATTTAATAATATAGTTTTTAATAAAAGTTTGATTAAATAATTGATTAACCCATAAATCAATTATTTATTTTCAAAAATTAGTTAAGTTGAGCATAAATCACTTTATTTATTTAATTAATTCATAATTATTATGCACATTCAAAAGAAACAGTTAAACTCCAAATTAGAAAATCAATGCAAAGTGTTGACTTTTTAGAACTCAACATCCTTTTGGAGTTCAAAAAGCTGATCTAAACTCTAATTTGAGTTAAAAAGCTATTTTTGCATGATTTGCATATTTTTGTGAATTAAATTATCTTTATTATCAGATAACTCAAAAATCAAGCTGAGTTAATCTGAGTGATTTATGGCTTTTCCTCATGCACCTCCAAAGCCCTGGATTTCTATAAAACCAAAGCTCAGCTCTTCATAATTCATCTCGCAAATTGCAAACTTACTCTATAGGAATCATAGCATATCAGATTTGGAGAATTTGCACAATTGGAGCTTGAAAGATAAATTTGAGGATTTGAAGCTTTGTGAGATCAATTTCAAATTCATAGCTTTCATATTATTGTTAGAATTTTCATTCTCATATCATATCATTTCTAGATTAGCATTGCATATCAATTTACATATTAGCATAGATTCATATCATTGTTAGATCAATTTCCATATTAGCATAGATTCATATCAGTTTTCATTATTATTGCATAGAAAATACCAAAAAAATAGATTAATTGCATTCATATTTCATATCAGTTTTGCATTCAAATCCTTCATTTAGGTGTCGTCTAAGTCACTGATCTCGATAACAATCTGAGAACATTAATCTCGCACCTACTAGAAGGCAGTAAATCGCTTGGTTAAATTAGATTTCAGTTTTGCATGATTTTGATTATAGCTAACCTCTAATGGTTTACTAAAGTGTTGTGTCTACAGATCAGGTACAAAATTCACATACACACTTATAACTCCTCAAAATATACTTTCTAATACAAAACTTCATACAATACTCCCCCTAAGAGTATCAATCCTCGTATACATAACAATTTTCTACTTTACTACAATCACTCCCCCTTTGACAACAATGACAAAATAAAGTAGGGAGGATTACAAAATTGTAACCCAAAAAAATGATATTATACCTCCATTTACTTATTGCAAAGCTGGTAGGCTTGCAATAAAATCTACAAAATTTACTTTCATGGCTTCAAACCCTTTCTCCCATGACCTTCTAATAGAATCTGCCACATTCAGAAGTGTGCTTAATCCATAAGCTGCTGTCTGACAAGCTTGAAGGTTCTCAAAATTAAATTTTTGAAATGATGTCTTAGTAGTAAGACATTCTTCTAACTTTCCTTAATAATTCTCAACTTCATAGATGTATGCTCTCTCAAAATTTCAAATCTTCTCAATTTCCTATTCTTTTCATCTTGCAATGTTCTTATTTCATCATAACACTTCCTAACTTTCTTCTCAACATCACTTACTTTTACATTGGGTCCAGAAAGAAGATTAGATTCATTCTAAATCTTAGCTTCCTTCACCTTGATTTTCTGCTCCTCTGCTACTGTCAAAATCTCAAGTTTTGTACACTGCATGTACAAAGCTTTTCTAGTCTCCAAATGTTTCCTCAAGTTCTTGATACAAACATCAAGACAACTAATATCATTTCTAATATTCTGACTTATGTTTAAAAGCATTTCAGCTTCATAAGCTGCTTGAGCTCTTACTTTAGCAATGTCTAATAATTTGGTAAACTCATCATCAAAAGTACTTAGTACCTTTTTGGCTCTCTCCAATGGATCTACTTCTGAAATATGTGTAGTTACAATACTTTGCAATTTCTCTATCAGTTTCTTCAAACTTCCTTTTATATTCTTTACCTTCTTATTTTTACCAATAATCTTATTCAAAGAACTAATCAGCTCTAGCTGATCATCATCATAAAATTCTTTACCTAAGTCTTCAAACAAAGTTCCAATTTCTTTCTTCTTTGCCTCGAGAGTGGGTGCATGAATTTTTGTCTCTTTAGGTTCATCACTCACCAATTCAATCTGCACTACTTCTTCAGTCCTGTCTGGTTCATCAAGAGATGAATTGTCAACAATGTTATCTAAATTCTTAAATACATTATCTTCAGTGTCCAAGGTCACCTTAGTGCCTTCAATGTCCATTGTATCATCTTCAATGTTAACAGCTGAAGGAGAGGGAATATCCTTTGGTTTAGCATCAACTGCATGTCCTGGTGCAATTGAAGTTTCTCCAACAATTTCTGTCATTACTTTAATTATTGCTTGCTCTGTTTCTATTCTCACTTGCTCATATTGTCCTGCCATGATCTGAATGGTTCTCCTTTTAGTCCTCAAAAGAGTGTCAAGGGGCTTCAAAATCTACTTCAAATGATCATCATCTTTCACTTGACAAAGCTTTCTCACAAGATTCTCTCTTATAGTTTTGTCTTCCTCAGATGCTCTCTATTTTTTATTAATAAGTTTAGTAAACAATTCATCAGGTATTTGACCTTGAATAGAGTCAAATTTCTTATCTATCAAAATCATATGCTTCACAATAGCATTCTCCAAATTAAGTTTATCAGTATAATCATAAAGATCATAATATTTATTCATCCTTGAAAAATGTCCATTCTCAATAATCTGCTCATTCAGCTTTTCAACATTTGGTTTCCAAGCTTTCTTCTTAGTATCATCTTTAACTTCTACAAAATTTCTTGGTACTGGTTGAACTATAGTCTTCTATCTCTTTCTTGGTCCAGTAGCAATTTCTTTCTTTCTCTTGCTCGGTGTTACTTGCTCCTTTTCTGGTTCTTCTACTTTCACTTTAACTGGTGTAGGCTCTTTCTGTATTGCATTGGATAAAGGTGGTACACTCAAGACTTCTCCCTGTCCAACATCTCTCAATGTTGTTGCTGTCTGTTTAGCTACCAAAAATTCTCTACAAAAAACTTCCAATCTCTACTTTCTACTCTTCCAAACACTTCAATTCACTTTGATAGACAAATAACATCGATCATAACCTTTTATCACTTGAATCTCACTTAATTCTAACATCGCATTCAATTCTTTTGCCACTTCTTTCCAAAAAGTTATTTCTGCTATCCTGCAAAACTTAAAACTTCTTTCGATCTTGCAAAACATAACATTTTCTTTTGCACTCTTAACCATAGCATTAGTACATCATATTATACCTTCTATTAACTATGCAAGACTTATTTCATCATAAATCTACTTCTATACTAATTCTAAGTTCCTAAACTACTATAATTTACATAATTTAAGTGCTTAAAGATAGGTCAGGTAAGGATTCATTCTTACCACTTAATAATTCACCTATCTGATTACCTTCCATGTTGATTATGCCTTCTTGATCTATTCCTTTAACAAACTTTACTTCATCTTCATTACTGCAACAACCTTTCTGACTGTTTCCTGTACTTTCATTTCTTTTTGCATTGTTTCTAGGGTTAGGGTTCAGATGATAAGTTCTATTGTTCATTCTGCAAAACCTTGTTGTATGTCCAATCATGTTGCATATCTGACAAACAATTCCATTGTTCCCATATCTCTATCCTTGCTGATTAATCTGTGACCTGCAATTTCTAACAATGTGTCCAACTTTGTTGCATCTATAACACACTACATCATTTCTTTTGTTCATGTCTTTAGTAGGTCTCTTATCTGCATTGTTAGTATTCCTAAACATTCTATTACCATAATTATTCTCAATAACTTTAGGTCTTCTACATTCAATAGCTCTATGTCCAAAACCATGACAATTATAACAATAACCATTTAGTGGTTTAAACTGTTTACCTGTGCAATCTCTTTTCATATGACCAATAGTATTACAAGAAAAACATCTACCTTTGAATTGTCTTTGCATACCTTTGGGTGATTCCTCTTGCTTTGATGATTTTCCTTCTTTAGGTGCATCTTTAGATTTGTTGATCTCATCAAGCTTCTTCTCATCTATGCTTTCAGATGTCTTCAAATCTGGTTTCTTGCTTTCATCATTTGTTCTGAATATATTAAATCCAAGTCCAGTCATATCATAGGATGGTTTCCCAAAAGAAACTTGTTCATAAATCTTCTCACTATTTGAATACAGCTTTTAAAGTTGTTGTTTGGATATAGTTAGTTCACCTTTCACAATCTTATTGTACTTCTCAAGTTTTGTATACTGCACATTTACTTTCTCAAATTCGGATGTCACTTTTTCAAGTTTAGATTTTAGTTCTTCATTTTTAGTCTTTAGACATTCATTCTCAGATTTCAGATTTACTTCATTTTTTCTATTTCCATCTTTCAAACTAAGCTTCAAATTCACTATCTTCAATTCATGCTTAAGGATCTCATTTTCTTTTTCCAAGTTGTTATCACAATCTTCAATAAGAATTTTAGATTCATTTTCAGATCTCAGATCTTCTAACTTGTTTTTCAATTTCTTAATAAGGTTCTTTGCATCATCATAAATCCTTTTTAGAGTGTTTCTTTCATCAGTAAGTATATCAATCTACTCAAGAGCTTCATCAAGATTCTTCTGTAGTTGATCCATATCCATAGAGATCTTACTCAAGCTGCTAGGCTTTCCTTGAATGATTCTTCTCTGAGTAACTATGCTCTAATACCAATTGTTAGAAATAGGGAATACTGAGAGGGGGGGGTGAATCAGTATTCTAAAAACTTTATCTTTGCCCAATTATGGATATAACAGATTATCTTTATACATACATAACATAAGAAACTAAACAATATGCATAACAATAAAGAACTCATAACACATGATATGTTCTCGAGGAAACCCTGGCCAAGGGAAAACCCTGGTGGGGATGGTACCCACAAGATCCACTAATCAAAAGTATCCTATTAAGGATGTTGACCCTGTTAGGAGTCTATTACATATGTATAGTGTATCGGTCCTGATTAAGGGACTATAGGCCTTGTTATAAGCCTCAACCCTGTTAGGAGTTGTAGATACAAAAAATCTGATTACAAGATGAGCCCACTACCCAAACAAGTAATATACAATGTAGGTCAAGGTACATAACCTTATTCTTCTTGTATTAATATTCCTTTGCTACTCTTATCTTTGCATCATCACTATTACATTCTCTTTACAATTACATTCATTACATCACTTTTTCATCGCTCCTTTTCTTTACAATTACAATTGCATATATACAAGTTATTAAGGCTAATAAATTTACATGGTCGGCTTCCATATATCTTTATCGAAGGGCTAACATCTAGGATTTCATCCCTTTATATTGCTAAGTCATTATTTTGATAAACAAAATAATCCTTTAACTTTTTACCAATTTTGCTTTCATATTTTGTCCTGTCGGCTTCACACTGTCTTTGGTAAAATTGTCATAGTTAATTCCGTACATTCCGTACTGACTTGCGCTCTGAGATGGGTCATTAGTAGCCATCATAGCATCTATTTTCAAGTGCACAAGCACTGAACTTCCTCCAGTCAACTTCACAAACCAAAATTGTATCCTAGTACACTGTGAAAACATTGTCTCATACTTGGGCAAATTTGCATTGCAATCTACCATACTTGCTCTCTGACCTATGTGCTCTTAATGTGGATCATATGTTGCCATAATGAAAAAATCTATGTACTCACTTCAGCCAAATTTCTAACAAAGTTTGCAATATTAAACTCCATGCAAGAAGTGCTAAGGTCATCTTGGTTTAATTATACCATGATGCTTACATTTTCTTGCAACATAACAAGCTCAATGATGAAAATCAAGTTCCAGTTATTATGAAGTTCTAAGATGTTACCTAAAGTTGTGGAAATACATTCATTTCATAATTTCATTTTTACCATCTCATGAATTACATACCAGTGCTCCTTTTATAAGGATTTATAGGTTATCTTTCTCATTAGGTTATCTTTTTCTCCTAGTCCATTCTTCTTGTGTCAAAAACATTGTTATTTCAAGTTGAGGACATTTGGACAACCAAAAATCTTAAGACTTTTTGCATTTAACATTTTTCACTTAATTATTTAGAGACATGTATTATCTTCATTAGGAGTGTTCATTTGTATATAATTTAATCATTCATTATAGCTATCATTTCATCTCATTTTCTTTTATCATGTTATCAGTTATTATATTCAATAATTTTAGGTACATTATCATTTATTACATTAGATATCTTTTTTCATTACACTGTCATTTATTATCCATTACACATATTATATCATCATACATTTATTGTCTATTATATCATTCATTTAGTATCCATTCCTTATCCATTATATGCATTGTTCACATCATTGCATTGATAATCACATTGCATTAGTAAACATCATTAAGGACATGCATTTGTATCATCATATATTAGATTATTAACCATTAAGCATCAAAAATATCAAATAGAATATAAAGCATTTTGCATTCTAAGACATACATTCTATGCATATTAAAATAAATCATCACATCCTGCATATGTCAGTATGCACATGTATATAAATCATCATCAAAATAAATCATGATAGAACTACATCATTGTATATATAGAATCAATCATATAGAGTCAATCATATAAAGTCCATTAAACAAAAAAACTATCCAAATGGCCAATGATATAAATCAATAACAATATATCCAATGTCCATGTCCATCAAGTCAAAAATATAATGATACAATGAAACATAATGGTACAATAGTGTACACAATGATCTCTCAAATCTATGAGCCATTGCCTCCAGACTTTGTCTGCCGCTGTCTACGAGATGCAATGTGGCCCTGTTCTACTGAACTACCTAATGCTGAGGATCCACCCTGATCTCTCAAACCTATCGATGCTCTAGGAGGGCATGATGATACACCCCCTCCACCAGTTGGTGCCTCTCTATCATGAACTACTATCGTGATAGCCACCGAGCTCTCCCTATAGCTCCCAATCCACTAATCCCTCAGGACCACCTGTCTGTACGCCTCTTGCCAGTAGGATATCTCCTTCCCAGCATGTATCATGGCTCTAATGCTATCTCCATGAGGACCCAAATCCTCTATGCATTGTAGCTCATCTAGTAACATCTCCAACTCCCTGAGTCTCTCAAGCACTACATCCCACTCATCTCTCATCAATCCCCTCTGCCTCACACCACCTCCTCTCATCCGTGGACCAGCCCTATCCCCTCTCCCTCCATCTCCTCCATCACCACCATCTCCTCCACCATCACCTCCACCTACTCTCCCTCATCCCCTCCTATCTCATCCTTGGAGTCTCCTTCAGCATCTATCTACTAGATCTCTCTCCGGTGGCCTCGCTATCAGATCTATCAATCATGGCATAGGGAAGTCTCTCAAATGCTACTCAAAATTTGCAATCATCCTAGGATCTACCACTGTCTTCCTCATGGTCCATACCTGAAATGGCATGTCCAAAAACTCCTATCAAGCTACATCAAAAGATTCCATAGGTCCCCAATCCCATCTCTCCTGATGAGTCCTCACAAACTCTATCACACCCTGGGGCATGCCCTGGATCCTGCTAAACTGGCATAGAACTCGGCTAACCAACTATCTCTCCAAAACAAAGGGTGTCTACCCTATAAGCCATCATGAATTAAAAAAAAATCCTAGCTATCACTCATCATCCCATGGCTCACAACCTAGGTAGGGTCTCCATGTCACTGTATCTAGTGTATCAAAAGTATAACACCAGAACTCTAAATGTCCCAATTTTTCCTGAGACAAAAATGAGGAGTATAAATGAATGTAGGGCTGTCCTACACCCTAGAATCTGATCGCTACTGGTCTAGTAACTACAATATACTCCCATGCCCAAACATGGAGCAATGTGACCCCTGTTGATAACGATGCACCCCTATGGTACACCACCTGAAGTAAATCATGATATAGATGTGCTAATAAATGCACACCCTAAGAAAATTGGGTCCTGTCCATCATCCATTATAGAGTGTGGCCCCATCCAACTACAAATCAGTGTGACCTATGATCAGGGCATACAAATCCCTTAATTGCTCCTGCTAGAACTACTGGTAGCGGGTCATATAAATCGACCATATCCTCCCAGCTGATCTCTCCATCCTCAATATCATCATCCCCAAAAATGGCTCTACACTCCATCACTCCACCATGCTGATCATACTGTACTAACTCTCCTATGATAGGAAGCTAGAGGATGTGATATACATCCTCTAAGGTCACTGTCATCTCCCCTATTAGAAGATGGAAGGTACTCATCTTTGAGTGCCACCACTCTACCAGTGCTATCATCATACTATAGTTCACCCTAATCTCAGGCATGTAAATCACATGATATAATCTGGATGCACCAATCAGGAGTTTATCAGTCTCTGATAGCACCGGTCTCAGATTTTGTGTGACGGGATATCTCTCCCATGACATCAAAATATCAATAATGTCCTCCTATACAAATCAAATAAAATCAAGCTATCAAATTTTGATAAACTAATCTACAACATCTATCTATCCTACTATATCAAATACAAACATGTTCTATCACATGTTTTAATAGATGATTTTATCAATCATCTAGTATCAAGACTGGTTAACTAGCAACCATGCTACAATGTTCCCTATCTTGACCTAATCGATCAAATTTACCTGCCAATGGATCCAATCAGCTTATCGACATCTATTTTGACCTATTTGAATTTCTAATTTGATCAAATTCTATCCATCAAACAAATGTGCGGCACAAAAAAATACATGTGCCACAACATTCCACATTTGCACCAGAAATCATGTATGCATAATTTTATTGCACATTTGCACAACAAGTCATCACCAATGTGCCAAAAGACCCAATGTGCACTTTTACATGACATTTGAGCCACAAAAAAGCTATCCTAACATGCATGTGCCATTTCCCTAAATGAATGCGCAAAATTTTTGAGTTTCTATGCAAACATTGCTATTTGTGGCGCATTCATGTGCCACAATGGCGCATTCATTTTCCGCCCAAGAACAAAATTTTCCTAATCTATTTCTATCATTCAATTTAACCTAAACATGCTAAAATTCTATTCTAACATGCATCAAATCATCAATTGACAAAGAGGATCGAATCACCTACCGGCTCACCTAAATCGGGTGGTTGCTGGAAGTGTCTGACCCTCTCGAAGCGGTGATCTGATAACGCAAATGACATCCTGGTGGCTCTACTCTTCTCTCTCTCGCACTTTGATCTCCAAATGACAAGTGTGCACAATGATTTTATTGTAGACCCCTTAGCCCTATTTATAGCCTACGGACCCTATGTGCTTGGTGTGTGGACCCTACCTCTCATTTTTATTCTATTTCACCCCATTTTCACCCTTATTTTCTTCTATTTCTTTCATGAGATTGATTATCCAAGGAAAAAACAAAAAATAATTATAATAAAAAATTTCAATCATCTTTTTTGTTAATCAATCTCTCGAGGGGGCATGCTTAGGTCATTTCAGACATTGTTTGAGGCAGGGGAAAAATACTTGAAATTTTCTTTAAAACAATGTGACACACACATTATTTCAAAGAGGGGAAAAATGTATACACTTAAAAATGGCTTCATTAATTGATTAAATATTTATAATTTAATTGATATTGACTTGATAAATTAATTAAATATTTATTATTTAATTAATAATTATTCCTCTATTTTCTATTTCATTAATAATTATTCCTCTATTTGTTAAATAAATTATTCAATTTATTTAGTAAATTCACTATAGTCTTTTCCTCTATCCTAAGTCTTCTAATTAGTCTTATTAAAGTGATTTAATTAAATACACAATCACCTAAATATGACTAAGTCCCCTAGTCCATCTCACCTACCTAGTCACCTGACATATCACTTTGGCTAAAATAAATAATTATTATTAATTATTTATTAGTAATTATCCTCACCCACACATGTCCTATTCTTAAGGGCTATGTGGCCTCATAGGAATTGGTCTCATGACCACATGTCCTCTCTTAAACTAAGTCAAGAGACAATCCCTATTCCTAAGGGGCTTCTCAAGCCACCTCTAAGGGTCAAAGGTGACTCATAGGACACTTGTGCAAAGAGTCCTCATGAGGAAAAGGTCTCTCCCTCTTTCTCTCTTTGGTCTTTGGGAGACACTTGACATGTGTCTTTCCCTTCCACCTTGTTCTCCTCCATGTCAATGTGAGAGGAACATCATCCCTATTCTCCCTCTCACATTCCAACTACATCCCCCTTTCTCTCAACTCCTTCAACCAAGTCAATCCTAACCCTAGGATCTTCCACCTTTCATTCTCAATCGTAGGATTGTGCCACCTAGGCCTAGATCCTCCAAAAATCTATAAAAGGAGCCTCATTTCCTCTTTGTGAGCTAATAGGTATTTTGTAATAGGCATTCAAGCAATCAAGCAATCAAGCATCCAAGCATCCAAGTATTCTAAGAGAAATCAATCCATATTATCATCATTTCATTTACATTCCATCCATTAGATTGCATAAGCTATTGTGCACTCATTTCATAAAAATCTCCACACTTTGGTAGCATCTTGGCAGAAGGCTTCATTTGGAAATCAAGGCTAGGAGGAGAATGGAGACAAGTTGCATGGTAGGTGAAGGTAATTGATTTAGTTTCATCATTTTATAGTTACTTTGTACTATTCATTGCGTTGCATTAGATTGATTTATTGTCTTTCAATAGTTAATTTATCATCTCTAGTTATTAGACATCTAATTTGCATACATGAACCTCTCGTCTCCTCTTGTCAGCATTTTTTTGTATTTTAGACTAGTCTTTTGCAAGGTTTCCTTCACTTGCTATTGTAACTTGTTGATGAGTTATGCCAATTCTTGGCCTTGTGCACTAATTCTAAAATCAGAGGGGAGTTCCATCAGATCTAATGGTCCCTTGGGGTGCAAACCATACACTGTTTGAAATGGAGTCTTGCCAGTTGACCTATTTATTGAGTCATTGAAGGAAAACTTTGCTTGGGGCATTATGGTATCCTAGCTTTGTGAATATTGCTTGGTTAGACATTTTAAAATATTGCCTAGGGACCTATTTACTACCTTAGTCTACCCATCTATTTGAGGGTGATAGGTAGAGCTATAGGTGAGATTTGTGCCTAACTTCTTCAGGAGTGTCCTCCAAAAGTGCCCTTGAAACTTTACATCTTTGTCTGATACAATTGTCTGAGGTAAGCCATGAATTCTAACTACTTCCTTGAAGAAGAGATTGGCTATATGAGATGCATCATTTGTGCTCTTGCATGGCATAAAGTGAGCCATTTTTCTGAACCTATCCACTATGACAAACACACTATCAAATCCTTGCTTGGTTTTAGGCAGTCCCATCACAAAATCCATTGAAATGGATTCCCAAGGCCTTAAAGGGGTTAGTAAGGGCTGGTAGAGCCCTTGATTTATTGTCATCCCTTTAGCTTGTTGGAAAATAGTACAAGACTCAATAAACTTCTTAACTTCATTGTTCAACTTGGGCCAAAAATAACTTCTCTTTACCATGTCTATTGTCTTGTCAATGCCAAAGTGACCTCCTAGGCCACCATAATGTTTTTCTCTGATTATGTTTACCCTCATTGAACACTTGGGTATGCATAGTTGTACTCCCTTGAATAGAAGGCCATTCTAAATCAGATATTCAGAGAAATGAGTATGATATCTGCCCTCCATTTTTGTACAAATCTGATATATCTCAAAAAAATTAGGGTCATCTAGGTATAGGTGTTTGAGGGACTCAATTCCCACACTTTTTAGTTGAACCTCTTCAACCAGACCAATCCTCCCACTAAGTGCATTATCAACTTTGTTTTCTATGCCCTTTTTATGCTTAATGTTGACGGTATAGGCTCTACCCATTTGAGATGCCTGACTGAAAGTTTTTCTTGTGAATTAAGGAAGCTTAGTGCATGGTTGTCAGTGTAGACTACAAACTCCTTTGGGATCAAGTAGTGCCTCCATTTCTTGAGGACTTGGACCATGGCATAAAGCTCTAGGTCATAGGTGGAATACTTCCTCTTGGCCTCATTCAATGTCTTAGAAAAGAAAGCAACTGCCTTGCCTTCTTGGCTTAGGACTGCCCCTATAGCCAAATTACTTGCATCTATCTCCACAGTGAAGACTTTGTTGAAATCGGGGAGGACCAAGATAGGGTATTGATAGACTATATTCTTCAAGTATTGAAATGCATCATTGGCTTCCTTTGTCCATGCAAACTTAGTCTTCTTTCCACCTTTGATTGTTTCAAGCATTGGTGCACACACATGACTGAAATTTTTTATGAACTTCCTATAAAATGTTGCAAGCCCATGGAAACTTCTTACATCACCTTGATTCTTTGGTGGAGGCCAATTAATGATTGTATCTACCTTCTTAGGATCCATCTTGAGGGTACCTTGTGAGATCACAAAACCTAGTAATATAAGTTCCTTTCTCATAAACATGCACTTTTCCAAGTTGATTACCAACTTGTTTTGATGGAGTCTTCTTAGTACCTGTTCCACATGATCAAGATGGTCTTCCTTGCTATGACTGAATATTAGTATGTCATCAAGGTAAAAAACAACAAATTTTCCAATAAAATCTATGAATATCTCATTCATAAGCCTCATAAAAGTGCTAGGGGCATTGCTTAAACCAAAGGGCATTACTAACCATTCAAACAAACCTTTAGTAGTCTTGAATGTTGTTTTCCATTCATCTCCAGACTTGATTCTGATTTGATGGTAACTAGACTTTAAGTCTATCTTGGTGAAGTAGCAAGCACAACCTAGTTGATCCAATAGGTCCTCAATCCTTGGCATGGGAAATCTATACCTTATTGTGATTTTGTTTAGGGCCCTGCTAATAGTGCATAACATCCATTTTCCATCCTTTTTAGGGGCCAAGATTGAGGGTACAACACAAGGACTGAGACTCTTTTGGATGAGTCCTCTTTCCAACAATTTAGTGACCAGTTTTGCAATCTCTACATGCTGCAATGGTGTCATTTTATATGGTGCCTTATTAGGCAGGGATGAGCCTGGTATGAGGTCTATTTGATGACTAATGTCCCTAAAGGGAGGGAGGGCAGAGGGTAGGTCACTAATAGTGACATCTTTGTACTTTTGTAGTAGATTTTTAACTTCATTTGGCATGGGCTCTTCTTGAATAGACCTGATGTTATCTTTGGGTTTAGAAATCAGGACAAATGGTTCAATATTAGATTCTTTCAAGGTTTTCAACATCTCCTTTTCCCCCATGATAATCACAGTGGGTTCCTTTTTAGTTTTGATATCTGGTAGGGGCTTCATAGTGAAAGTCTTGCCATCTTTGGTGATGGAGTAGGTTTTCTTCCTACAATGGTGGGTAGCATCAACATCAAATTGCCAGGGCCTGTCTAGAAGGATGTGAGCTGCATCCATCTCAACAACATCATAAAGGACCTTGTTCTTGAAGTCAGCAATAGAAAACTCTATCCAAGCTTGTTCTGTGAATAGAGTTTATTGGCCTTTGGTTAACCATGATACATGATAGGGGCAAGGGTGTGTTTTCTTAGGCAATTTTAATTTCTAAACCATTTCACAAGACACAAGATTTTTAGTTGAACCGAAATCAATAAGAAGATTGCATACCTTTCCATGACACTTGATCTTTGTCCTAAAGAGATTCTTTCTTGGTGGAGGTTCTTGGGCTTGGGGTACTTGAAGGAAGACCTACCTCATCATTAGACACACTCCTTCTTCTAGTTCCAAGTCTCTAGCATTCGCATTGTCCTCTTTTTTATCTTCTTGGACAAGTTGTGCTCTCCTCTCACCTTGGTTATTGTTTCTCTTCTCAGGGCATCTTCCTGCATGATGTCCTAATTAGTTGGAATAAAAACACTTCAATGGTCCATTGCCTCTTCCTAAATTTTTCCTTCCTCTATTGAAAGGTCTTCTCCCTCTATAGTTTCCTCTTAAATTAGAGTCACTATTTTCCTTATCTCCTTGGTCAGGGGTCTTGCTACTGCTACCACTACTTTGTCCCTTGTTCCAAGAGTTGTTTTTGCCTCTAAAATTCTTCCCACTATAATTGCTCTTTCCTTTGCCAAAACCTTCTTTCTCTTCCATTTTTCCTCTACCTTAAGTGCCATTTGATAACACCTATTGACTATGGTAGGGTTGTGTAGAATCAACTCTTCTTGAATGGATACTTTCAAGCCATTCATGTACCTTGCTAGCTTCTCCTCTTCATCTTCAGCCATATTGGTCTTCATGCACAATTTCAAGAAATCCTCGGTGTATGAGCCTACATCCATGTCCTTTTATTTCAAAATTTTCTTCCTCCTATGGAGTTGTGTTGGAGCTTTTCCTTGTAGGACCAAACTTGAATCAAATAGGTGGGCTTGAATCATAGGTTAGGTACTCAAGTTTGACAAGAAAATAGTCCAATTGATGAGGATAAAGAACATCCTCCGTCTTCTTTGAGCTCCACATCACTCAGGTGGGTATTGCCTTATCTACACACTTATGACATCCTTTTGGTGAATAAAAGGCCTGTAGATAGATTAGTGTGGAATAGTCTTCAAACCCCTTCAGGCAACTTGTACCCTAATGAAGCCAATCCTTATGCAATAGCCCTACTTGCATAGAATGAGTCTAAAGACTAGAGAGAAACTCCTACTACTACTACCAACATGAAAGGGAAAGGTATTGGTAAGGATGAATTTTTTGTTTGATGACTGAAAGGTGATTATATAGCAGAGACCAGACCAGTGCCTAATCCTTTGGGCATAAGAGTTTAACATAAATCAATAGAGGGGTTTCTAAGAAATATAGTGCGATGCCTTACAAACTATCCCCTCAATCCTAGATTATTATCATCAAGATCCTAATAGATGTGTTCATTCCCTAAAACTACACATAAGAATTTAATCCTTTCCTTGAAAGAAACTCATGCAACAATTAGAATAGCTACCTTACAACTAGTATGTTCTATATGCCTTACAAATAGAAACATACAAGAATAAACACAAAGCAAAGAGACAATAATAGAACCAGGATAGAAACTATATTGTATTTCATGAGAGTGTATCAATACATACAAGAAAAACTCTTCACTCAAAGACTCAAAATAGAATTTTCTATAGACTTATGTTTTTTGCATTCAGCATCAAGAGAATGGAACTAGAGAATGTAATCCCTTGGATTACCAAAAACTAGAACCAGGAACCAAAAGATTGGAAAACCACAAAGCTTGGGAACCCAAAAATATCTTGGAACCCTCACAAAATTAGAACTCTTACTACTTATACCACTAGTTACCTTGGAATCCTAAACCAGTAGGATGCAACAAGCTACGGGTAACCAGGGTTAGGGATTCAAATACCCAACCATTCAAAAATAAATCAAAATTTACTGCAAGGGCAGGAAACACAGGCAACCTGGAGAAAACAAATCTTAGGTAGATCTGCAATCATGAAAATCTATGAGCTCAATACAAAACACCAAGGAGTTACTGTAAAAACCAATCTAATCAGCCACCTGCAAACACACCTTGAGCACAAAACCATAGTCCACCATGTACAAAAACATTACTGCAATTGGCCACTGAGACCCTAGATCACATTGCAACTACTGGCGCCATCAAACAAATTGAAATCAGGCAACTGAAACCATAAATTTTGGTACTTCATGCCGCTACAAACCCACTACAAAGATATTTAAAATTTGGCACCAACGGCAAACCGGTCAACCTTTAAATCATAACCGCTGATATCATGCTTTCCCAAGAAATCAAGCAGCCCATAAAGGAATCCTAGTTTACATTTATGCCTAGTCACATGATTGCAAGATACCCTACTCACCCTTGCGATCATGCGACCGCAATCACTTAGCCATGGTCAACAGTCAATCATAAACCCCTTGAAAGGTCCTTGGTCCAGTCAGCAGTCAACAACCATTCAAAATCAAACACATCAGCATTGTGGGCACCGTGGACCCACCTTAACTCTGCAATGGAAATATCCAAATAGTTGTTGCATGATCGCATAGCTAGGAAAAGGGCCATATGAACATGTGACACACTTTAACTCTTGACCACCACATAACTGCCACCACATGGGGTTGACACAAAATGTCAGTCACATGATCGCATAGCCTTAAAAAAGGCTATGCAAACATGCGACTAACCACTAACATTCACCACCAAATGTCAAACATGCTCAGGCACTACAAACATGGGCCCCACTGACAAACTGCCAAGTCACCACGCTGACCAATGGGAATCGAGCACATCATCACCACCGAGCAGAAAGGTCCCACCACAAACCCCTTGCCACCTCGGTACATTGGCAACCAATTGGAACTCAGCACGTCACCACCTACCACCTACCACCAGGCCCCAACACAATGTGGCACCCTTGTCACATGATCACATGGCCAAAAGATGGCCCTTGTGATCACGTGACAAGGTAACAAGACTGCCACCTCAGCCTCCAAGTCAGACAGTGGAACCACAACACTCCAACACCAAAGGGATAGGTGTCAACCAGTCACATGATCGCATGTTAGAAATCTCTAACATGTGATCATGCGATAGCCAACCACAGGCAGCCACATAACCACCAACGGGACCATTGCCTTCCCACCAATGGGCCCCATGCGCAAGGAAGGAACCGGTCACCTGGTCGCATGTCAAAAATTTTTGACATGTAATCATGTGAAAACCAATCAATTTAAAGCCCTTGAAGACCTGGGCCCACCATCCAATCACACTTGCGCACTTAGGACTGACGAACAGGGAGTGTCGACAAAAGGGAAGAAATGTGAGGTCAAAAACACATAGGGTTTTCGGTGAAAGATTGAAAACACATAGGGTTTTCGGCAAAAGATCAAAAACATCCAGGGATTTCAGCACCAGAAGATAAATCCACAAACATGGGAAGGTACAAGGTCAAAAACAACTAGGTTATTCATGCAAACCAAATAGAAAATATCATAGGTTTTTGACACTTTGGCAGATTCTAAGACTGTTTCCTGCAGACCATAAAACTTTAATAACTCCCTAGGTTTTGTGAATTAAGAGATGCGATCTGAACTGGAGCAAGGTGATATAATGAAGATCATGGGGTTAAGAGCACACATCATAAAACCTTATGGATTTTCTTTGCAAAATAAAATTGTGATTGTAGGTAGGATAGGATGACATTAAAAAACATTTGTAGGGAATAGGCCATTTTCATAGGATTTTGCATTGACAGGAAAATGGACTAACAGTGGCTCTATCTAAGGATGCATGCCTCTTGAAGGCATGGAAAGAATCAAGATCTCTAGGAGAAGTAGACCACCTACTAGGAAAAACAAAGAGACCTCAAAAAACATAGGGAACAGACAAGAAAGGGAAACTATACAAAGTGTACACTTTTTACAAGAAACCTACAGCAACAAACAAGAGTCAACTCCTGCCTCTGTCAAAAATTTGATTCTCATTTCTTCCTTCATGTGGCACATCAAGAATTCTATTTTCATTTATTTCAATAGGTGTGTCAATGTGTTCAACTAGCATATCAGGAAGAATAAAGTAGCTATCTTCATAGTGCATGTAAAATTTATTGGCACTCTCTCCATCTTGCTCACTATGAAAGTATGATTCGGCATTCCAATGATCAGTATCATCAGATAAGAAGTTGTTCTTCTCTACTAACTCATGTATGCTATCAATTGGAAACACAAAAGCCTCATATTCTACCTATAGAAAGGCCTCATTCATACCTTGACTTTGCATTTCCATAGGTGTAACCCGCTGGACCTTGAATGAATAATCAGACTGATACCCACAGATGGAAAATGGGCATCTTGATTCAACTGAATCTGAGACCTCCACATGTTCTTCAAACAAAGGATTGATAACTCCATGCAATGCACCATGTTGAACATCATGACAAAAAATGGGTTGATAATCATCATAGTCTTCATCATATAAAGTGTTAGTGAACACTTTAAGCTCACTACCCATTTTAGGATTATTTAATAGCCCATCACTTAAATCTTCATGTTCAAACTCACTTACATCACATTGAATTATCACTTCCTTATCTTCATACTCCTCATTGAAGGAGTGTTCACTTTCACCATTACTTTCTTCTTCCCATGATGCATCTGATTCATATGAGGATACATCAACATCACTTCCTTCATCATCCTCACCTGAATAACCACTGAAATCACATTCAGACATCTCTGAATGAATGGAGGATCCTGCACACCTTGATTCTGATTCCTACTCACTGCCACAATGTGAATACTCCTCTGACAAAACTTCATTAGAAGAAGTACCCTCAGCATTAGATATGGGTTTCTCTGAAATACAACTTGTATTCCCTTTTTGCTGATGATCCTTTTGTAGCTTATTCCATTCATCATCATCAACAAACTCTTCTAAGAACAACCACTTGAATTCAGTCAAAGAAGAGATGTATTTTGGGGGCAGATTTAGATACCAATTAGATGTGACCCCTTTGAGGGATCTCCCAAAAAACATCATAATAACATCCTCATCAAAAATCTGATATTCTATAACAAATCTATAGAATGCTAGGACATGCCTCACTGCTGAATCAGACTAACAATCAAAAGTAGGAATCAAATCCAAAAGCTCACTAGGAAAAGAATGAGGAGACCTTGGAAGAACATAACTTAAAGGTCTATCCAACTTGACAAAACCCAGTCGCCTAGACTAGCTTTTCCCTTGATTATCCATTGGATTTGAAACAAGATGAGAGCCACTCATCTTATCTTAGTCTTCCCTTTATACTAGCACTGAATACTTGATAGGGAAACATTGTAATCATAAATAACTGGAAGCTTTGTAGCAAAAAACTTTGTTGACTGGGAAGACATGGCAGATCTAGAGCTCACCATGCAGCTCCATCAGGTTCTTTGATATATAGAGTCACCACCTCCTTGAAGAGGAAGATATTACACTGATTTTGTATCTTCTTCCAATCAATAGAAAAAACTTCACAAGGTATACATGCTATTTATCGAGAACTATACTGATCAAATAGAGAAAAATCAGAGCCGCCACTCACCACTAGGTTAGAAAATTTATCAAATGCTTGTTTGTATATTTGAATCTTTCCAATGGTTCCCCAATATAGTCACTATTTTATTGGAGCTTTTCCTTGTAGGACCCAACTTGAATCAAATAGGTGGGCTTGAATCATAGGTTAGGTACACAAGTTTGACAAGAAAACAGTCCAATTGATGAGGATAAAGAACATCCTCCTTCTTCTTTGAGCTCCACATCACTCAGGTGGGTATTGCCTTATCTACACACTTATGACATCCTTTTGGTGAATAAAAGGCCTGTAGACAAATTAGTGTGGAATAGTCTTCAAACCCCTTCATGTAACTTGTACCCCAATGAAGCCAATCCTTATGCAACAGCCCTACTTGCATAGAATGAGTCTAAAGACTAGAGAGAAACTCCTACTACTACTACCAACATGAAAGGGAAAGGTATTGGTAAGGATGAATTTTTTGTTTGATGACTAAAAGGTGATTATATAGTAGAGACCAGACCAGTGCCTAATCCTTTGGGCATAAGAGTCTAACATAAATCAATAGAGGGGTTTCTAAGAAATACAGTGATATGCCTTACAAACCACATACAATTTGGATAGAGTGCCTTACAAACTATCCCCTCAGTCTTAGATTATTATCATCAAGATCACAACAGATGTGTTCATTCCCTGAAACTACACATAAAGATTTAATCATTCCCTTGAAAGAAACTCATGCAACAATTAGAATAGTTGCCTTACAACTAGTATGTTCTATATGCCTTACAAATAGAAACATACAAGAATAAACACAAAGAAAAGAGACAATAATAGAACCAGGATAGAAACTGTATTGTATTTCATGAGAGTGTATCAATACATACAAGGAAAACTCTTCACTCAAAGACTCAAAATGAGAATCTACTATAGACTTATATTTTTTGCATTCAGCATCAAGAGAATGGAACCAGAGAATGGAATCCTTTGGATTACCAAAAACTAGAACCAGGAACCAAAAGATTGGAAAACCACAAAGCTTGGGGGCCCAAAAATATCTTGGAACCCTTACAAAATTAGAACTCTTACTAATTATACCACTGGTTACCTTGGAATCCTAAACCAGTAGGATGCAACAAGCTACGGGTAACCAGGGTTAGGGCTTCAACTACCCGACCAATCAAAAATCAATCAAAATTTACTGCAGGGGTAGGAAACATAGGCAACCTAGAGAAAACAAATCTTAGCCAAATCTACAATCATGAAAATTTACGAGCTCAATATAGAACACCAAGGAGTTGCCATAAAAACTAGTCTAATCAACCACCTACAAACACACCTTGAGCACAAAACCACAGTCCACTAGGTACAAAAACATTACTGCAATTGACCACTAAGACCCTGGATCACATTGCAACTACTGGTGCCATCAAAAAAATGTAAATCAGGCCACTGAAACCATAAATTTTGGTAATTCATGCCGCTGCAAACCCACTGCAAAGATATTTAAAATTTGGCGCTAACGGCAAAGTGGTCAACCTTTAAATCATAACCACTGATATCATGCTTTCTTGGCAAATTAGGTGGCCCATAAAGGAATCTTGGCTTACATTTATGCCTGGTCACATGATCGCAAGACACCCTACTCACCCTTGCAATCATGCAACTGCAATCACTTAGCCACGGTCAACAGTCAATCACAAACCCCTTGAAAGGTCCTCGGTCCAGTCAGTAGTCAAAAACCATTCAAAATCAAACATGTCAGCATCGCGGGCATCGTGGACCTACCCTAACTCTACAAAAATGATATCCAAATAGTTGTCGCATGATCACATAGCCAGAAAAAGGGCCATGCAAAAATGTTACACACTTCAACTCTTGATCACCACATAACTGCCACCGCATGGGGTTGACACAAAACATCAGTCACATGATCACATAGCCTTGAAAAAGGCTATGTGAACATGAGACTAACTACCAAAATTCACCACCAAATGTCAAACATGCTCAGGCACTACAAACACGGGCCCCACTGACAAACTACCAAGTCACCTTGCTAACCAATGGGAATCAAGCACATCATCACCACTGAGCAGACAGGTCCCACCACAAATCCCTTGCCACCTCAGTACACTAGCAACCAACCAGAACTCAACACATCACCACCTACCACTAGGCCCCAGCACAATGTGGCACCCTTGTCACATGATCGCATGGCTGAAAGATGGCCCTTACGATCACATGACAAGGCAACAAGACTGCCACCTCAGCCTCCAAGTCAGATAGCAAGACCACAACACTCCAACACCAAAGGGACAGGTGTCAATCAGTCGTATGATTACATGTCAAAAATCTTTGACATGCGATCATGTGATAGCCAACCACAGGCTGCCACATAACCACCAATGGGACCATTGCCTTCCCACTAACGGGCCCCATGCACAAGGAAGGAACTGGTCGCATGGTCACATGTTAGAAATTTTTGACATATGATCATGAGACAACCAATCAATTTAAATCCCTTAAAGACCTGGGCCCTCCATCCAATTGCACTTGCACACTTAGGACCGACGAACAAGGAGTGTCCGCAAAAGGGAAGAAATGTGAGGTTGAAAACACATAGGATTTTTGGTGAAAGATCGAAAACACATAGGGTTTTTGTCAAAAGATCAAAAACATCTAGGGATTTCAGTGCCAAAAGATAAGTGCGCAAATGTGGGAAGGCACAAGGTCGAAAACAACTGGGGTATTCATGCAGACCAAATAGAAAACATCATAGGTTTTCAACACTTTGGTAGATTCTGAGACTATTTCCTACAGACCATAAAACTTTAGTAACTCCCTGGGTTTTGCGAATTAAGAGATGCGAGCTGAACTGGAGCAAGGTGATATAATGAAGATCATGGGGTTAAGAGCTCACATCATAAAACCTTATGGATTTTCTTCACAAAATAAAATTATTATTGTAGGTAGGACAGGATGACATTACAAAACATTTGTAGGGAACAGGCCATTTTCATAGGATTTTGCATTGACACGAAAATGGACTAACAAGTTGTACCCCATAGTCCTCAGGTACATATGTCTCTTTGATCAATGCAATCATTCTATTCCATTACTTGATCATGTTCTTCCAATTCTTCACCCTCTCTGTTTGGATGAAGTTCCACCAAGTTAGGGCTGCTCCCTTCAACTTGGATCTTGCTACTTTTACCCTCTATTTTTTAGGGATGTCTTCACATTCAAAGAATGTTGTTAATGCCTCTATCCAATCCAAGGCTATATCAACATTCATCTTGCCATTGAAAATCAGAAAATCTATCTTCTCCTCCATGATTCTTCTTCCCATGGACTTCAAAGCATCTATAAAAGGTCTTTGGTCTGCAAGGATATGCTAATTAGGATCATCCTCCTCTTCTTCACTCCCTTCTTCATTTTTAGACTCATCTTTGTCCTTGTCATCAAGCTTCTTCTCAAGTTCCTGAAGCCTCTTAGTTAAGGCCTTATTTTCAAGCTTTTTCTCTCTCACCATCTTTTCCAACTCACTACTTGTAACCCTTGTAGGGATCTCCTCATTCTCAGGATCAAACATAGCTCTGATACCACTTGATGTAGTAGTGGTCAGTGGAAGCCTCCAAACAATGAGCAAATTGGTGAGTTTGAATCCCTCAACACCCAAGGTGAAGGGTCTAGTGCTGAAATACTTATCACAAGTATCAAAAAGGACTTGATTTCAGGTTATCACAACCCTACAAGACAATATCACCTAATCACTAGGCTTGTCAAAGTCCCAAGCACCAAGAAACAAGGATTCACTAAGAGATCTCTTCAAGGAAATAGGTACTCAAACCCCATGAAATAGATATTGAGACTAGGGGTGGCTCATAAACATGGTTCTAGCCTATTTAGGTCGTATTTCATTAGTTCAAATAGTTCTTTCACCATTGAACAACTTCTAAGGTTATGATGCTGCACAAACCTAGTATCCTGCTTGTAGCCCTTCCTAGAAGGAAATTTGAACACAAGACAAAATACTTCCAAATGAGAGGACAGCTTGGTTAGGGATTCTGATACCCTTTTGGGGTTTACAAAACATGTCTTAACACCAAGAAATGGAATTTATTGGAGGTCACTGCTGTTGCAATATTAGACTGGGTTAATAGGCCTAATTAGGGCTCTAAATGCACTACAAGTGCTCTTTCCCCTATGCAAAAACACAAATTCAGAATGGAGGCATGTGAGGATATATGAAACAACTCAAAATCCAAAGGTTCAGGCTTTGGTGAGTCCCCAACCAAGTTTTAGGATGACTGTCCTAATTCGTTGTGAGGTGCATGTATGGGGCCATACACCTAGGGCTTTGTGGCAAGACCAACTCCTTGATCATCAACACTCCAAACCTACATAATATGAAAGTACATTGAAAATAATTATATTCCACCAAGGGGCATCAATTTCCCATGGTGGAATGTGCCTAAACAATCAGGCCCTATCTAAATCCCTAGTTTTAAGCCTTAATCCTAGGCACTGTCACTAAAAGTTTAATATCTTTCAACCTAGCACTGATCAATACATGAGACCAAGTGAAAATGAAAGGTGATTCAATTATTCAACCTTTGGAATCACTGGTTCATTCCCTTGCATTTGTACATGTTTGTACAATACTTTGAAACATGAAATTTATAGAGTAAAGTTGGTAATTTTATTGATTTTTGCCAAAATTACATATGATATCCTATCACCCACCTGTAAGGGCTTATATAGGATGCTCCCAATGGTTAGATGAGTTTTTAAAACCAAATAGCCATTTGGGAGAGGAAATAACAACTTTTAACAACTTTTAGAAAGTTGCTTGGAGCAACTTTTACAATCTTTTGCAATTTTGCAAATCTAGTGACCAAAATTGGTCTCTATCTTATTTTGATGATCCCTAATGGATCCAAACATAGAAAAGAATAAAAATACCTATGCCTTGAGTATTAGATCATAAATGACCAATAGTTAGACCAAGGGCTCATAAAATGCCAATCTTGGAACTATGGCCTTACAATGAGATCCCATTACTAACTCTTATCCTAAGAATGACTAGAGGCCTCTAAAGACCTTAGTGTGAAATCCTAGACTTCATAGGAATTCTTTTTGAGTCTAGAGTAGGAGTAGGTGCTCCTACACCATGCACCCTTGGATTAGATATTAGAGAAGAGTTAGGAAGGTTCGGTTAAGACCTAACGTAGTCAAGGTTGGTGAATCCAATTAAGGATAGACCAAACTTGTACCCAAACCAATATGCAGTGGAAATAAACAATAACAATAATAGATCTAAAATGAAATAGAAGTCTTTATTCATGAAAACACTGATTACATGCAATGTGTTGGGCTATAAGGCCTTCCTAGTTATGAAAAATTACAAAGCAAGTAACAGTCTACAAGACCTCATAGGATCCAAATCTTTTCCCCAATATCAGCATCCAGCTAGTCCAGGTCTGCAATAGGTAGCACATTAGTAGGCACCTAGGAAAGATCTAAACTTGTACTCCAACTTCCAAGCAATCTTCCTACTCCTAAGCTCACAGGATACTAACCTTCCAACCAACAATCTGATGCCCTAAACAACTACCCAAGCATCCTATAAATACTAATTCCCAACCACAAGTCGGCTGATGAAACAATAAATCTTTAAAAACCAATATTAAATGCTAAAACATGAGTTGGCTCTCACATAGCCTTACAAAATAAATAAACTCTTTAAAAGATGGCCCCAATGGTCATTGGATCCACATAGAAGAATGTAACATTCTAGATCTAGGTCCCCACATGTCCAATGGTCAATCCATAACTTGAGGATCATGACCCAAATTAAATGCACCAGTCAGCCAAGCCAATTCATCCAAATAATCCAGTCAGTAAGTAAGAACACCGAGCAATAGAGGAAATAACTAAGTGCCAGTCAACCGGCTATGCCAAGCATCACCAAGAAACATAGTTATCACTGACACCTTAGGAAACTAATCCCTTCAGTTACTGAGCATTCTTCAAAGACCAAGCACCCCAACAACCATACAAACCAAGCAACTAGTCTCCCAAATCGAGCAAGAACTCCACCAAACCAAGATCAAAACCAATAATCTACTATCAAAGAAAAACATATTTTTGGTTGATACAGGATTTCAAAGAATCCTAGGATGCTCCTGCATCAGACACCCCAGGTTAGAAAGATTTTCTTATAAGGAAATCAGGAATGCCTCAAGGGAATCAGAACAGGTATGCCAAATCTATTCTTCACCCATATCTCCTCTCATCCTTCATCCCAAGTAGTCTTCACTTCATTCACTGTCTTATGCAAAAAGTCCTTCTACCTTCCACTTTGTTGACTGCTCTGGTTAGCAACTGATAGCAACTGACTCTAACCACTACAGATCACTGTAGTGCCCTAGTAAGGTTCATTCATCTCAAATTCTTCAACCAACTTAGTATCATCTGCATCTCTCTATGTCATAAATGTCACCATCTGCTGACGATCTCTACCAACAAAACCATCTGCTTCTTAATCTCAGCAAACTCTTCTGATTTCTCTTTCTCCTTCCCATTCAAACTAGACTCAATAGTAATAGGTTCTTCCACCTTGTGCTCTTGAGGTTTGTCACAAGGACAACACCTGATAACTCCACATCCTATAACCCCTACCTCTTGTAAAGGTATCAACTTATGCCAAGATCCTTCATGCCTAACCACATAGGTATTAGCACGACCATCAGACAACACATTTTTGTCAAACTACCAAGGTCTACCAAGAAACAGATGACAGATATCCATAGGCAACACATCACATAATATCTCATCATGGTAAGATCTAATCTAGAAATTAACCAGGAAATGCTCTTCAACTCTAATCTTAGAAACATCTTGTATCCAACTAATCTCATAAGGATTAGGATTTTTCCTTCTTTCCAAATTCAATTTGCTAACCATTTCTTCTGAAACAAAGTTTTCAGAACTACCACCATCAACTATAACATTACATACCTTATCTTTTCACTTGCATCTAGTTTTGAACAAATTCCTCCTCTACACCGGTTCATAGACACATGTAGCTAATCTCCTAGTGACAAGACATTCACCTTTCTCTAGAGCATTCTCAATGTCTTCTTCAGCAACTAATGCAAATATTTTCTCAGGACACTACCAACTTCTATGACCAGCTTCACCATAGTTATAACAAGTACCAATGAACTCATTCTTCCACCTTTCTCTCTATCCAACATTCTTAGTGACTTGACCATTGCTAGATCTAACATCAAGCTTAGAATTCTCTATCACATTACTTTCAGCAACTGTCTCACTAGTCTTACCACCTCAGTTCCTACTATTCTATTTTCCTTCATACTTCCTACTTAGCTTCTCTTCAATCTTTAATGCCATCTGGTAAGCATCACCAATTGTTTTCATCCACATAGTAAGTTAGTCTTATTGAATACTAGGTCTCAAACCATAGACATACCTAGAAACTTTCTCTTTATCATCTTTAGAATGACCAGTCCTAAACAGGATTCTATAAAACTCCTCGGTATACTCCTACACCGATTTGTTAGTCTACTTCAAAGCTTGCATCTTCTTGAACATTTCCAATTCATAATCCACCAGAATGAATTTCTTCTTCAAATTTTCAACCATTCGATTCCACTTAGTGATCTTCTCTTTTCCTCTTCTACCTCTTTCCAATTGAACTTCTCTCCACCAGATATTTTCGTGACCCTTTAACTTAGTCTTTGCAAATATAACCCTATCAAGATCTTCTATTTCTTCATATTCAAAGTATTCATCAATCTCATTGATCCAATCAATTAATTCTTCAAGCCTCAGGCTTCCAACAAATGCAAAAACTTCAATCTTAGGTCTCTTCCCAATCTTAGAAATAGTCTTCAGAATTCGATTCTCCTCAGAATCTCTAGCTTCTTCAACAACTTCTTCAAAATGATCTTCCTTAGATTTATCATCACTATCCTCTTTCAAGGTAGGCTTCTTCTTTCTTAATTTCTCTTGTAGGTCTTGCACTTGTTTCTGCAAAGCCCTAAAATCATCAAGACAAAATTCACCAATAGTTTCTTCTTCTTCAAAGATCTCACAATTTTTCCTTGGAGGTATCTTCAAATTAAGATCCAAATACACAAGATCCACTCGGCTCTAGTAGGAATAGACTTTTCTCAAATAGGAATAAACTTCACTCTGATACCACCTAACATAGTCAAGGTTGGTGAACCCAATTAAGGATAGACCAACCTTGCAACCAAACCAATATGTAGTAGAAATACACAATAATAATAATAGATCTGCAATGAAATAGAAATCTTTATTCATGAAAACACCAATTACATGAAATGTGTCGGGCTCTAAGGCCTTCCCAGTTTTGGCCAATTACAAAGAAAGTAATAGTCTACAAGACCTCATAGGATCCAAATCTTTTCCCCAACATCAACATCTGACTAGTCCAGTTTTGCAATAGGTAGCACACTTGTAGGCACCTAGGAAAGATCTAAACTTGTACTCCAACTTCCAAGCAATATTCCTGCTCCTAAGCTCACAGGCTACTAACCTTCCAACCAAAAATCTAATGCCCTAAAGAACTACCCAAGCATCCTATAAATGATGATTCTCAGCCACAAGTCAGCTGATGAAACAATAAATCTCTGAAAATAAATATTAAATGCTAAAACATCAATCGGCTCTCACATAGCCTTACAAAATAAATAAAATATTCAAAAGATGGCCCCAATAGTCATTAGATCCATAGAAGAATGAAACATGATAGATATAGGTCCCCACACATCCAATGGTCAATCCATAACTCGAGGAGTGCAACCCAAATTAAATGCACTAGTTGGCCAAGCTGATTCATCCAAATAATCCAGTCGATAAGTAAGAACATCAAGCAATAGAGGAAATAACTGAGTGCTAGTCAACTGACTACACCAAGCATGATCGAGGAACACATTTATCACCAATGCCTTCAGTTACCGAGCATTCTTCAAAGACCAAGCACCTTGGTAACCACACAAACCGAGCAACCAGTCTCCCAAACTGAGCAAGAAATCCACCAAACCAAGATCAAAACCAATAATCTACTATCAAAGAAAAACATATTTTTGGTTGATACAGGATTGCTAAGAATCCTAGGATGCTCTTGCATCAAGAGTGCATGAGATAATTCAGCTTGAGGAGAAAGATCCAGTTTTTTTGGTAGAGCCGATAGTGTGTAGCATGCATCTACAATTATCTTATTGGATTGGTCCCAGAATGTGTTGCGTGCTTAGTAGAGCTGACTAAATTATTATTGGAGTTTTTTATGGCTTCTCTAATATTATTTCAAGGTGGTTCTAATAGGCCAACTTGATTATATCATTTAGAGGAAAGATATTTATAGGCAGTCATTTTTTATTTCTTGAGTGTGGTTCATAGTTTGTGAAGAGTAGAACAGAGTGTACAAAGGGTTGAGCCATCAGAAGAAGGTCTATGTGACCAAGTAAAGTATTTGTGCTATACATTGGAACTGATCCAGACAGCAGGTCAAAGCACAATTCACCAAGATCTAGATATAGTGTGTATCTGTTAATCAGAAGGTTGTAGCCTTCACCCCTTTGAGTAGTGTACTCCCAGATAATGCATCCTCACCCCTAATAGGGTTAATTGTAAAAGACTCCTAACAGGGTCCAACCCTTGACCAGGTCTACTATACTAATTATATTGTAAAGCAACTCCTAACAGGGTTAAGGATCTTCTAACAAGGATCATTATACACTAGTGTAGAATATTAGTGGGTGTCAATTCCCACAGGGGTTTTTATCTATTTGGGTTTCCCCGTAACCAAAATATCAGTGTTGTGTTTAAGTGTTCTTTCATTGTGTTTATGCTTTATGTTTGGGTATACTTAATTGGATAAAGAAGTGAAACTTGTAGATAATTGATTCAACCCCCCCCCCTCTTAGTTATCATTTGGGACTATTCCTAACAATTGGTATCAGATCCAAATGCCTCAGAGAGAAATTTTAATAGCTTGAGGTTGATTAGATGGCATTCTTTAGAAAAGAAAGTCCTAAGTTCAATGGAGAGAATTATCTTGATTGGAAGAACAAGATGGTGACTCATTTGCAATGCATTGCTTTTGAAGTTTTTGATGTAACTATCAAAGAAGTCAAGATTCCTAGTTTAGAAGACCTTGCAAAGGATGATGCTACTGAAAAGAAAAAGGAATTGTTTCATCAAAATGCAATAGCCAAAGAATCCCTTATCAGTGCCCTATCTGATGGTGAGTTTTCAGAAATAAAGAAAGTAGATACAGCCTACAAAATATGGAAGTACCTAGAAGACATATTTGAAGGAGACAAACAAGAAAAGGATGCACACAGAAACACATCGAAGAAAAGATACAATGCACTAGAGATGCTACCTGAAGAAAACATCAGAGCTTACAATCAAAGGATCAATGAAGCAGTTGTTGGAATCAGAAACAATGGTGGAGAGATCTCAGAGGAAGATATTATGGACAAATTGATGACTACTCTCACTCTAGAATATGAAAACAAGATCAACATCCTTAATGAGACCATGTAGCTTACATAAAATTTCAAAAGAGAGACCTTGATCAACAAAATATTACCTTTTGATATTTCAAGATTGAAGACAGAACCCAAAAGTGAGACAGCCTTCAAAGCAACAGTCCATGGTAAGAAATATGCAAACACTTTTAGTAATTATGATAATGATGATGAAGAGAAAACACTAGATGATTTCATTACTATGATTGTCAAAAGAGAAAAGAAAGGGAAAGGAAAATATGAAGGTCAATTTCCATTTAAATGATTTTCATGTAATAAGATTGGTCACTTTGCATCTAAGTGTCCTACAAGAGCTAGAAAGTTCAAAAATGACTACAAGCCTAAATACTCTAAGGAATGTTACTATGCTAGAGATGGAGTTTCAGATGATGATTAAGCTAAAGAAGAAATTGGATTTATTGCTATTATAGAGAAAATGAACAATGAGATAGATCATGAAGATGAGAAAGAGGAACAAGAGCTAGCATTGATTTCACAAGCTGATATAAGGATAGACTATATTATAGATAGTGGTTGTTCACATCACATGACAGGTGATAAAGACAGATTTGTTCATCTCAAAAAATACAATGGTGGCATGGTTAGATTTGGAGATAACACTCCTAAACCCATTATTGGTAGAGGGGCCATCACCTTGGATGGAAAGAATAGTACTGATGATGTTCTTTATGTCGATGGTTTGAAACATAACCTACTAATTGTTGGGTAGTTACTTGACAAAGGTTACAGATTGAAATTCAATGGAAACACATGCATCATTAACAACAAAGAAGGAGAAATAAGTGCATTAGGATCAAAGACTAAAGGTAATGCTTTAAAGCTTAATCCAGAAGCAAGTTGTTTTGTTGCTAAAGTAGGTGATAGTTGGTTGAGGCATAAAAGACTATGTCATATCAATTTTGATAACATAGTTAAGATAAGCAATGTAAAGGTAGTAAGAGATCTACCCAGCATAGCAAAGCTAGTTGATACTATATGCAAGGAATGTGTGATGGGAAAGCATGTAAGAAACTCATTCAGGAGCAAGCACAATTTAGCAGAGAACAAGTTGGATCTGATTCATACAGACCTATGTGGTCCAACTCAAACATGATCATACTATGGTGAATGGTATTTCATTTTGTTTGTTGATGACTATACTAGAATGATGTGGGTTTCCTTCTTGAAAGAAAAGTCATAAGCATTTGAGAAGTTCAAAATATTCAAAGCTAAGGTTGAGAATGAATCTGGACTAAAGATAAAATGTTTGAGATCGAATAGAGGAGGAGAATTCACCTCTGATAGATTCTATAAGTACTATGAAGAACATGGCATTAAGAGGTAGTTGAGTGCACCTAGAACCCCTCAGAAAAATGGAATTACAGAGAGAAGGAATAGGATCATCCTTGATACAACATGCACCATCATGATTGAAGGAAAATTTGTACACACCTATTGGAGAGATGTAGTCAATACAATAGTCTATACCATCAATAGAATTCAATTGAGGCCTAGCACAGACAAAACACCATATGAGCTATGGTTTGGTAATGTTTCCATAGTAAAATACTTCAGAATCTTTGGAAGAAAGTGCTACATCAAGAGAGATGAAGCAGTAGGAAAGTTTGATGCAAGAAGCGATGAAGGTATTTTCCTTGGTTACTCTACTAAAAGTAAAGCTTATAGATGTTTCAATTTAAGATTGAAAAAGATCATTGAAAGTGCTCATGTTAAGATTGATGAAAATTTTATGGTTCAAGAAAGATATCATGATTACTCACCCATGATTGAAGAATAACCTAGACCCTCCACTAGTGAGACAGTTATTGAAGACATGTTTGATAGTATTGATGTGTTATGCAATGACCCTGAGACAAGTGAAGAAGAAACTCCTAAAGAAAATAAGATAGTATCACCCAAAGCTCCAAAGTTTACATCTAGATATCATTCTAAGGATGACATCATTGTAGATCAGAGTGGAAAAGTCAAAACAAGGTCAAAAGAAAAGAGTTCTGCAATCAATGAGGCGGTATGTTTAGTATCTTAGATTGAACCCTTAAGTGTTGAAGATGCATGCAATGATTCAAATTGGAATGATGCTATGAAAGAAGAACTAGATCAGATTATGAAGAATGATACTTGGGAACTGGTCCCAAGACCTAGTGATAAAAATGTGATTGGAACAAAGTGGATATTTAGAAACAAGATGAATGAAGATTGTACAGTAGTAAGGAATTAAGAAAGATTGGTATGTAAGGGATATCCGCAAAGAGAAGGTATTGATTATTCAGACACTTTTGCACCAGTAAGCAAGTTAGAAGCTATTAAGTTGTTTTTATCTTTTGCAGCATTCAAAAACTTCAAAGTTTATCAGATGGATGTTAAGTCATCATTCTTGAATGGTGAATTAAAAGAATAAGTATATATTGAGAAGCCAAAAGGATTTACCCTATCAGATAGGCTTGATATGGTATGTAGATTGAAGAAAGCCCTCTATGGACTTAAGCAAGCTCCTAGAGCTTGGTATGAGAAACTTGATGGATACTTAACAAAGATTGGATTCAAGAAAGGAGTAGCAGATTTTAACCTATTCATAATAGAGAGATCTGAAGGACTACTACTTGTAGCTATATTTATTGATGACATTATCTTTGGAGGTAATGACAAACTTAGTGCTAAATTTTCTAAGGAGATGCAAATTGAATTTAAGATGAGCATGATTGGACCTATCAAGTACTTTTTGGGATTGAATGTGCAGCAGACAAAGAAAGGTATTTTCATTAATCAATAAAAGTATGTGAAAGAGATATTGAAGAAATGCAAGATGGATGATTCAAGCCAGTAGGGACACCTATGATAACTAGATGCAAGCTTACAAAGGAAGATGACTCACCAACAGTAGATATAACATTGTATAAGTCTATGATTGGAAAACTCATTTATCTTACTCAAACTAGACCTGATATTTCCAATGCAGTTGGAATAGTTGGAAGATTTGAAGCAGAGCCTAAACAAAGTGACCTCATGGTAGTAAAAAAGATATTTAGATACTTGCAAGGCACTATAGACTATGGTCTATGGTATCCTAATTTAGAAAATGTTGAGCTTCATGTGTATACTGATGCAAATTGGGTAGGATGCATTGATGTTAGAAAGAGTACATTAGGTGGAGTAGTGTTTCTTTGTGATAGACTTGTCACTTGGACAAGCAAGAAACAAAATTGCATTTCTCAATCAACAACAGATGTGGAGTATGTTGCAGCAGCCTTGAATTTTTCTATAATTGTTTGGATCAAGTAGATGATAAAGGATTTTTGAATTTAGATTGATTATCCTATTATTATTCACTATGATAACACTAGCACTATCAACATGTCGAAGAACCCTGTGATGCATCCAAAGACAAAACATATTGAGATCAAGTATCACTTCCTAAGAGAGAAAGTAGAAGAAAAAGAAGTTAAGTTGGACTATGTGAGTACTAAAGATCAGCTAGCAAACATATTCACAAAGCCCTTGTCAAATGATACTTTTGAGTATCTGAGGGAGAAGTTGGGAGTAATTCCCTTCCCTGATTCTACCTAAAAGAAAGAAGAAAGAGCATCAGTCCTCAGGGACTGATGGATGGTTGACTACTCTACCTTTTGAGTATTATCGGTGCTTAAACTATTTGGCACCCTTTTTCATTGATGTCAAAGGGGGAGTAATATATATTCATGAAAAACAAAAGTAAAAGAAGGAGTAATATACTAAGGGGGGGGAGTAGTATTCAGTTATGGAAGCAGTTCAGTTGAGGAAATGGAGAATGTTGAAAAATATTGCAGCAAATGGAGGATTCATCCTTGGGGGAGTTTTTAAGAGGAAATGGAGAATGTTATAAAATAAATGTTCATTTGGATTGGTGGAGTTTTTCATTCTATATGTTGCCATCAATGCCAAAGGGGGAGATTGTTGGAGATTTGCCAGCAAGCCAGTGCTGATTGTATGTTTGTCATTGATGACAACATATGGTAAGTAGCATGTGTGGAAGACTTATGTAGTAATATTTTAGTATATATATCATGGACATGTTATCAGCATGATATCATGGGTGAAGAGGTTAACTATTAGTACAAATAGTTATATAGTACCTTGTATCAGTAGTGTTCCTGCTAGAGTAACATGCAGTGTTCTATGTATGATTATCCATATAGTTATCATGGAGCCTTGGGTGTTTGGATATATGATGAAGACATGTTAGTGATATTACATTCATGGACGTAGAGTCTAATGATCAATAGAAGTGAAGTTATGTGGTTTCTATTCACCAGTAGTAGTTTCCTGTGTTTGTTTAGAAGAGCTGACAGAGATTATATTGGTTCTAGAGTTGTGCCTATCATTTTGGTATGTGCCCTTGGATTAGATCTTGAAGAAGAGTTAGGAAGGTACAGTTAAGAGAACATGAGATAATTCAGCTTGAGGAGAAAGATCCAGTTGTTTTGGTACAGCTGACAGTGTGTAGCATGCATTTACAATTATCTTATTGGACAGGTCCCAGAATGTGTTGCATGCTTAGTAGAGCTAATTGAATTATTATTGGAGTTTTTTATTGCTTCTCTAATATGATTTCAAGGTGTTTCTAACAAGCTGACTTGATTATATCATTTAGAGGAAAGATATTTATAGGCAGTCATTTGTGATTGCTTGAGTGTGGTTCATAGTTTGTGAAGAGCAAAGCAGAGTGGGTTAAGGGTTGAGCCATCAGAAGAAGGTCTATGTGACCAAGTAAAGTATTTGTGCTATACATTGGAATTGATCCAAACAACAGGTCAAAGTGCAATTCACCAAGATCTAGATATAGTGTGTATCTGTTAATCGAAAGGTTGTAGCCTTCACCCCTTTGAGTAGTGTGCTCTCAGACAGTGCATCCTCACCCCCAACAAGGTTAATTGTAAAAGAATCCTAATAGGGTCTAACCCTTGACTAGGTCTATTATACTAAATATATTGTAAAGCAACTCCTAACAGGATTAAGGATCATCATACACTAGTGCAGAATATTAGTGGGTGTCAATTCCCACCGAAGTTTTTACCTATTTGGGTTTCCCCATAACTAAAATATCAGTGTTGTGTTTAAGTATTCTTTCATTGTGTTTATTCTTTATGTTTAAGTATACTTAATTGGATAAAGAAGTGAAACATGTAGATAACTGAATCACCCCCCGCCCCCTCTCAGTTATCTCTTTGGACTATTCCTAACACCAACTACCATAAGTGAGGTGTCATTCTTCAGGGCTTTGATGTAGTCTCTTCTTTTCCATTGAAAAGATATTTTTCTACACTTTGATACTTATGATTTCTGGGGAGGAAGTGCCTATACTCATCAAACATCTACTTTCTTACACTTTTGGAATGACAAGTTTTCATCTTTGGACCACACATTGGACATGAAAATTTTCCCTTTGTTTAAAGACCTACAAGATAACAATACAATTGAATTAAATACGTAGGTTTTAGAATTAGAATTATTGTGTACAACTAGAATTCACCATAACATACCACAAAAATGTGTCAATCCTGGAGCATCATGAATTGTCCATACAAGCATTGCATGGAATTGAAATTTTCTTTGTCCAATTGGTCTAGAGATGTCATACATTGTGAAACCATTCCATAACAACAACTCATCAATAAGAGGTGCAATATATACATTCATATCTTTCACTTGGTACTTACCTAATTGAATTAACAACAACATCAGATAATTATTATGGCCATTTCACTCCAAGACTTATAATTATGTGTAGATAATTATAAAATAATAAAATACTTGGAACAATCATTTCCAACATAATGTGCTCCCTCTTTATTGAAATCCATGGAGGAACGTTATTGTTGGTAACAAAAATAGGCCACGCCGAGTAAACAGATGTCATCTCTCCATACAGATTGACACCGTTTGTTGCCAGAGAAAGCCTGAGATTTTGAGGTTCTTCTTTAAAGTGTGGCCACTTTTCCTCTATGTCCATAAATGATGAACCATCTGCATGCATTTGAATAGTTCCATCTCGACTACTATCATGTGCATGGTAATCCATAAATTGTGCCAAGCTATTGCACCTGAATAATTGTTTTAGTTGTGTAATAATGGGGATGTAATGAAAAACCTTGCGAGGCACCTTTTTTTTTCATTTGATCATCTTGATATCTGGTCATATGGAATTCAGGGCATTATATTGCATTTTCATGTTCTTTATGATAAATAATATGATCTTCGAGATAAACATTTATTGCTTGATACTCCATTCCAATATGTTTCATAGTGGCACTAAATTCTCGGTACGAGTGAGGGAGAAAATTTGATGGTGGTAACAGAAACTCACCTATTAATCTACAAAAAATAATATAAGTCATTACTATAAACAATCTTAATGGTACATGTTTTACCTTTTATAGACTATAATGATGTATATGACAAACCTTAGCATACGTGACATTGTTATGTTGGATAAACTATTCATAACCTTCAAATTCACCAACAACAATACAACAGAGAGAAGAATAGATTGGGAGCCTTTGTAAAGGGTCATGTTCACCTTCTCAAGTAGAGGTACATCATGGATGATGTCAATGTCATCCTCATCATAATCATCATCATCATCATCATCAGCACCGGTACCAAATGAGTCAAGGATCAATGCATTCATATCATCATCTTCAAATGTATATTCTAGAGCATGATCATCATCTTCCATGGGATCATGATCTTCAACTTCAATACTCACACCTCCATGTTCCTCTATATTCACACTGGGGAGATCAACCTATATAAAAATGATGATAATCAAACCCCCCTTCAATGTGATAATCAAACCTCCTTCCATGGTTCATATGTATATTAATTGTGAAAACAATATAACAAACAACTTACCACTAGAAGATAATCAAACCCCCCTTCAATGTGATCATTCTCCCTACAATGTATCTTTGTTGTTTTGATTTTGATTCTTCTTGTCTTTAAGCCATTACAACTCTTGCATGGACAATAAAATTTTTCTCACCTTCTCTTTGAAAGTTAGACAATAATCTAGCAATTGTCTCCCTTTTTTGATCGAATTCCCTTATATTATCTGACATGATCCTTAATGTGTATATCTACAAAAAAAATTTGGAGATGCCTCCTTTCATTATCTTCATGTCTCCTTCTCATAGCTTCTCATAGCTTCCTATGTGTTTCATCCTTCATGTATACACTTAATTTCACCAAACTTTTAATTTTCTGATAGAATTAGCCAAAGGCTTTGTAGGAAACCAAGTAAGGGGTATTCTTGCATTCAAACACATTGAGCTGCTACAACTGAATTCTAAATCATGAATTCACTATAAAATTAATTTATTTCTCTAGATTTCATATGGACATTTTTTCAAATGGTTGGCATGTATGTTTATTCAAATGGAGTTATATTATTTGGAATGGATATATGATAGGTTGATATCGGATTCTATGTCAAGATTTACAACATTAAATTGATCATAGTTGGAAGACTCAAACACAAGAAGAATATGAGTATATCTAATTTTCAGAAGAATATGAATGAATGCAAACATACATAAGTAGATGAACATAAATATTGAAGGTACCAGATATTTCCTGAAGTAATGAAGTATTGACCCGGGGTTCAAACTAGTATGCTCATGTATGATCCAGAACCTACAAGGAAGGAAAATATGGGGTTAGATCCAAAGGATCTAAGCAATTCCTAACACCCTATTACTAATCCTCATCTACAATTATTCATGTGCATATTTAAGCCATACAATTCTAAAATGAACTATGCTATAGAACATGTGCACTCAAGAACATGTGCAGTGTATAGGTGTTGGAATCCAAATGAAGCCCTACATTTGTGTATCTATGAACACCTGGTGAATCACTTTTGTGGCTTCATTATGTCCCTATGAACATCTGGTGAATCACTATTGTGATTGCATCATCCAAATAGTGCAACAACAACACTAGATGTTGTTGTTCCATCTAGTGTTGCTATGACAACATTTCCAAATTATGCATCCACAACAGTACCCCACCATGCCCATCAACACAAGGCAGTCATGATCAAGAATAAGAAATGGAGGGGACATTATCAAGGTCAAATTAGAGGTCAAGTTTCATTCCTTGAAATTTTATATATGTACAGTTATAAAATTTCATGCCTTGAAATTTTATAACATAGTTTCTTACCATTTGATCTTCATATGGAAACCATGACTTGAAGTAGGCATTCGAGATTTGTCTTCTCATTAACTCAATTTTAGTTAAATGGCATTTTTTGATTTAATGGCATAATATAAATGTTAATACTAGCATTGTTTACATCTTTTCATTTGGAATGTTTGATGACCTATGAGCTTTGTGATCTAGGGCATCATTACTATTACCTTCAAGGAATTGTGTGAAGTATTTGATCTCTCTTTATTTGTTTTTCTGTTGATATTCACTATGTGGTACTCCCTATTTATGATTATTTCATGAGAAAATTTCTTGATGGCTCATGGGTTGCAAGCAAGGGCAGCATGCATTGCTTATGAGCTCACTATTTGAGCACCTCATGTCCCTATTTGATTGGCTAGTGCTCTATTTGTTATATTAATGATATTAGATCAAATAGGGACATCAATAATAAAATAATACACTTACTATTTTGAATTTGAGCTTAGTCATCATGTAATGTTATTGTTGTCATTTCATGCTTGTTGTTGTGCACCATAGTAGCAGCAAGCATGCAATGTTATTGCCTGTTATTGTGCAATGTTTATGAATTCAAAGGAGGAATTATGAAGTATAGTTGTAGGTAGTTATCTCTTCTATAATGATGGAGGAGTCAAAGGTAATGATCAATAAAGTTTCTCCTATTAGATCATACATTAATACCAAACGTTATTATTGTCATTGCAATCTTACTGTTGTTGTGCACCATGTATTGTTTTATACACTATTTATTTCATTGAGACCACGAGCTTGGCATTTGTAATGTATTTTATGTTATTGGATCAATGTTTCCATGTTGTTGAGGCTATAGATGCATTGACTCACCACTGCCATTCTATTTTGATAGCAGCAATATAACAAACAGAGCACCAACCAATCAAATAGGGACATCAACCAGACATTTAATGCATTATTACTTCATCGTGATGATAAAAATTTCATCGGCTCAAAGCACATAGAATGTAGGTAGATGCATTGAATCACCACCGCCATTCTATTTTGATGAAGAGGAACTGTGTTATAAAATTTCAAGGCATGAAATTTTATAACTCTACATATATTTTATGAGTATAATTGTACAATAGAAGGGCACCCACATGCCTTGGTTGTGATTGGTCTATGAAAGGTTTTGGTTTTCCTTTCCCAATTAAGATTTCATCCTAAGATTCAAAAAGACCAAGGTAATAATAAGTCTTGAACATGAATGCATGATTATGGATCCTCAAGTAGGAGTTGTGATGCAAAGGAAGAACACTTATATGGGTTTACCCACATAAAGACAATGGTTTCATTTATATTTATTTCAAGTGCTCTTGGGTACTTTCCTTGGCCTCTAGGCTTGGGCATCCTATAGGGGTTGAACCAAAATTACGAAGGCAATAAGGACACATAGAATAATAGGTTTGGGGACTTTTAGACTTATGTTCAATCCTTAGTAATGGTTTGGGGACCTAATTACTAGATGAGTGACTACAGTACCATAGTTTTCATTATTAGATGATCTTCTTTAATTTGTGTTTATTTCATCAAAAGATACATGTAAAAGAAAAGAAATTTTTGCATCTAAAGATTACATTTATATATATGCAAAATAGCTTGTATATAATATACAAGGAAAGAAACTAAAAGATAAAATCATCTAGGCTCACATAGGCCATGAGCATAGCCAAATTTTAGAAGAATATGCAAGAGTGTAGGCATACATAAGAGGATGAACATAAATAATAAGGGTACCAGACATTTCATGAAGTGCTAAATTTTTTACCTGAGTATGAATCCAGTATGCTCTTGTGTGATCCAGAACCTACAAAGAAAAGAGAGATGGGGATTAGATAAAAAAAGATCTAAGAAATGAATAGCATCCTATAACTGATCATCATCTACAATTATGCATGTGCATAGTCAAGACATACACTTCTGAAAGAAAACCCATGCTACAGGACATGTGCACTCAGAAGAATGTTGTAGAAAGTAAATGGCTACATTTATGTCTACATGAACACTTGGTGAGTCACTATTGTGATTGCGTCATTCAAATAGTGAAATAAAAACACCAAATGTTGTTGTTTCATCTAGTGTTGTTGTGACATCATTTCCAAATAATGCACCCACAACAGTCACACACCATGCCCATCAGCACAAGGAAGTCATGAGAAAGCATGAGTAAGCAATAGAAGGGGCATACATCATCATCAAATCAGAGGAGAAAAGCATCAAATCTACATATTAAGGGAGGAGTACATCATGGATTTCAAGTGAAGATCATAACATCACAACATGGTTAGAAACCCCAAGGAGGCCCCATTGCATGTAGTGAGTAAGCTAGATCAAAATAAAGAGGTACACAAATCTGCATCATCTGTACATTAATGCTATGGCATGGAGTATATTTGAATTTGCATTTTAAAGGATAAGTAAGAAAGTTGCATGATGCTAGTGAAATTAACAAAGGTACATATCTAATGAAGTAATGAAGCTACCCACATTCTATGTGCTTTGAGCTAATGAAATTTTAATCATCATGATGAAGTAATAATGCATTAAATTTCTTACTAATGTCCCTATTTGATTGGTCGGTGCTATGTTTGTTATATTGCTGCTATCAAAATAGAATGACAGTGGTGATTCAATGCATCTACAACCTCAACAACATGGAAACATTGATCCAATAACATAAAATACATTACAAATACCAAGCTCATGGTCTCAATGAAATAAGCAGTGTATAAAACAATAGATGGTGCACAACAGCAGCAAGCATGCAATGACAACAATAACATTGCATGATGCCTGAGGTCAAATTCAAAATAGTAAGCATATTAATGTATGATCTAATAGTAGCAACCTCATTGATCATTACCTTTGACTCTTCCATCATTATAGAAGAGATAACTACCTACAACTATATTTCATAATTCCTTTTTTGAAGTCATATATTAGTTTAAAATGGAGAAAGTATACAAACTCACCTATTGAATTCCAAAACATCATATAACTAGAATTAATCACATCTCACAAATGTATAGATTATACTACATACCATTGTATTATATATAACAAGTATAATTATGAGTTTACATCATATATTTAGTCTTAATAAAATCTTATAAAACAACATAAAACTAACCCAAAATACTTCAAAAGATAGATTTTCAAGCTCATCAATAGTCATGAAACAAGATCCTAATTTTTTTTGTACAAGGACATGTACCTTCATAGGATTAGTATTGATAAATAAATGAAATAGAAACTAAATAAACCATAATATAGAAACTATTTAGAAAATGAAAGATCAATTGAGCATCATATGGCTCTCTATCTAAGAGTGTTAATAGAAGCTCTCAGCAAGCTACCATTAATGAGAGTCCTAGAATGAGAAATGATAAAGATTAAGCTAAAGCTAACAATTATATTCAAATTGAATACTAATTAAGCTCTTAAAATTCCTTTCTAGCTATAAAATGCAAGAGGTTCTATGCAATTCTCAAATTTATGGTTATCAATTATGAGGATTTTGGTCTTCCTTTTATAGATTTATGCAATGGTAGGGGGTGTAGTGTAGTTGATCATGATTAAGCCTTGGTTGAGTCTTTCATTCTACCCTTTGAAGATAATGCAAAGTTTTTGTCCTCAAAGCTTGGCACAAGTAGACAAGATCAATGGACAAGATTCTCTTTCACTTTGAGTGATTGAGATTGAATTTGACTTGATCCATGTGAATACCTTTCCTCAAATCCTATTTGTTGATTGAATTTCCTCCCCTTTTGGGTTGTTGAGAGAAATTAGGATTTATTAATTGATTTAATTCATTTATTTAGCCATGTACCCCTTGAATGGGTTAAATTTGATTTAATCCAAAACTATACAATTAATAGAATTAATTGCACTTTGATTTGATTTAACTTGATTAAAATGCTCTCAATTTTGATTTATCTTGAATTAAGACTTGATTTTAATTTTGATTAGCTAATTATGCATTGTGATTCAATTGCTTTGATTTTGTCCTTGATTCGCTTTGATTTTCTTTGATATAGTACTTAATTGTCTTTGTCCATTTTCAGCTGATTACAAATGCCCCTCTTTGAGTTGGTGTGAAAAGCATGTCGATTCAAAGAATACTCTGATGTTACTGATGAAAGGTCCTGATTCTATTGATGGTCGATCTTTGATGTGTGTTTGATGTCTTTCAATGGTCGATCCTTGATATCTGATATGAGATTGATACAGTTCTGATGATGTTCCTTTAATTGGTGTGATACTCTGATGGTCATTCTAATGATTGTTTTTGATGATGGATCCTTGATATGATGTTTGATTCTAATGAAAGATTCTGATGTGATACCTGATTTGATGATTGATTTTGATGTGATGCCCCAGTCGATTGATTTATGAAAAATTTTCTGATAAAAGCTTTCGCTTTGATTTGATGATCGGTCTCTCAATTGTTGATGATGATCTTACTGATGCCGATTATTATCTGATGGTATGCCCCCTTGGAAATGAAATAAAATTTGATCGATGATTGAATTTTCTAATGTTCTTGGCTAAATCACATTGATTTAGTTCAATTTTTAATGAATTTTAATTTCATTTTCGATATTGATTTTATGTCTATTTGATTATAAATGCCCCTATTTTGGGTGATTTGATGTAAAATTTAAGTCCCTAGGTCAATTTTGGTGAAAGATTCCCTTTTTAGGTCACAGATACCCTTTTTTAGGTCAAAAGGCTATATAAAGGGGTCAAAATTCCTTTTTCACTATTCATTGTCACTTTCACTTTTCACTTTTTTCTCTTTGACTTCTTCTATCTTTCACGATGTTTGTCCCCATCCGTGAGAATAGATTTGAGTGATGTCATCGATATCAACATCTACCTAGCTCTGGACCTCCGGTGAGTGTCTATACTTCCTCGTTTTGTCGATTTATGCATTTAATCTCCACATTTTTTAGATTTTTCCTGTAAATACCCTCTTTTTTTTTCAATCCAAAGAGTGCTTTTTCCCAATTAAATAGTGCTTTCACCATCCAATTTGTGCTTTCATAATGTTTAGGTGTGCTTCCACATTCCAATTGTGCACTTTTTCTTGCTAGGTTTTAGCCCTAAACCGCTTTTACCTTGTTAAAGAGCACTTTTCCACTTATTTTTCACTTTTGCCTTTTTAAACTGGGCTTCTGATATTTTTAATAGCACTTTTGGATTCTTTGGGCACTTTTGCCTATTTTTTCACTTTTAATCCATTAACACTTTTACACACTTAAAACAACACTTTTGCGTTTGTGTACTTTTGAAACCTAAAATAGTGCTTTCACTCAGCAAAAATGATTTCCAATTTGATTAAGTCCACTTTGCATTTTCTTCGACATCATCGATCATTTGATAGGTTAAGTTCCCAAATTTGATGTCTTTAGCAAGTTGTAATATGTCAATATGAGTTAGTTATCATTTGAATATTTCTCATTAATCTAGATTCTGATGGTGGGTGATGATAAATTTTTTGTTCTATCTAAGTAGAAACATGAAAACTGATTATGGTTTGATATTTTGAAAATTTTTGATTGACTTTGAATGATCCAAATAATAATTGATTTCAATTCCAATGTGATTCAACTTGTTTTTATAGGAGATCCTTGGGTCCTTACATTTTCGTGGTTCTTATCCTCTATCATGGAGCATGAATGATGATCTTAGTGCAGTGGATCATCACCATATCAATTCTTGTGGCTTATCTTTCCTTCTCCATCTTCCTCGATTCTGAGTGAATCGGGGTCTTCTCACTAGTATGGGTGAGCATTGGCACTCAGACCATAATACCTTTCATTTTCCATTAGGGGAGATGACTATTACTCCTGAGGATGTTTATCAGATCCTCCACTTACCTACTCATGGTGAGCTAGTTCATTATGACTCTTTGTATGATGGAGCAGCATGTCAATGAGTATTTGGTGATTGTACTATTGGTGATGTGCACATTTAGTGGGCTTAGTTTGTTTCCTTTCCTATATTGCCTGCTATTCTGGGTAATTTGATTGGAGGTTTCCTTCTTCCTGATAGATGTGGGCATAGGTTTGTTGTTGGTTGGGGTCCCATTCTCAAGGATCTAATGGCACATCCTTGTCGCTTTGACTGGGGTTCTTATGTTCTGGCCCAGTTATATCATGAGTTGCATATAGTAGTCTATAGGCATTCTACTACACTTACTACAGGTGCGATCCTTCTTCAGCTGTTGACCTAGGAGCATATCTCGGTGACACATCCTATTACCACACGAGATTGTCAGCCAAGTTGGCCATTTTCTTGGATGTACGGTGGTATTATTATCCAGACCCATATGGGTAAACTAGATTATCAATGATGGGTCCATGATGACATAGACACTATTATATGGAGGCCATATCTTGGTTTCAAGGCCTGGCCAGAGGATGATGGTGAGCTTCCATACATGTTCTACCCCTGATTGATGATTGGGTGTTCTACTTATACTATTGAGAGATTTTTCTTTCGATGAGTTTTCTGTTAGTATGGATGTACTTAGGATATGCCAGAGGGAGTATCCATGTATGCTTGTGTATAGGCTGAGAGATAGTTATGGGGCCCATGTGTAGATTATAAGATAGTTGTCCAGGAGATACAATAGATTGGGTATCATCCTTGGTCTCCTAGATCACATGTGATGGATGTGGGCATTACTGATGATTATGGTGCTTGGCTTCTGCACTATCCTTTCCCTAGATTTACAAATCCTACAGAGAGAGTTCCTACCATTGAGGAGTTATCAGATGGAGATGATGGTGGTGTGGGAGATGATGCTAGTGGTGATGATGGGGATGATGGCGGAGATGGTGGTGGTGTTGGTAGGATTAGGGGATGGCATGGACGATGGGGTCATCGAGGGGCTAGGGCAGGTAGAGTCTATATGCCAGTGATTGTTGCTACTCCTATTCATCCTAGGGGTAATGATCAGGTGAGGGGTTGCCAGGTTGATAGAATTTTACATCATGCTGCTAGAGATCCTATTGATAGACCTAGAGTTAGGCGTCTAAGGGATCTTGATGTAGATATTGCACAAGTTATACTTGATCAAGCATAAGGTGCTCCTGCTTAGCAGGGTATTCCTCTGGTTGTTCCACACACTACCTCATCTCAGGCACATGCTTCTACTTTGATGCCTTCATCTTCTTCACATCCATCATCTTCTCATTTCATTCCATCTTTGGGTTATCCATCTTCTTCTATTCCTCTTCCACAGTCTTCTGCAGCACAGACTCCTGCCCTAGCCTCAACATTAGATGTTGCATCCCTGTAGACTTAGATTTCAGTAGTGTAGTAGCAAGTTTCTCAGTTGAGCTTGATGATGTAGACTTTCATGGCTACTATGAGTCAGGATGGTTTACAAGCTAGTTCTAGTTAGCCTCCAGATAGTGCTCTTGGTCCTGATGGTCCTGATGGTACCGATGGTGCTGGTGATTCAGTTTTTTGAGATATCTATTGTTTACATGATTTGATATAAATGATCTTTCTCTTTGTTGTTATCAAGACCTTGGACTCTTGTTGCATCTTTTTTGATTGATTGATGTTTCTTATGTTGATACTCTGATAGTTTGATGGACATTGATATTTGGATATTTGACGCAGGGGCAAGGTAGATACAAATAGAATCAAGCAAAATTGAGTCCACTTGAATCAACAACCAAGCCTTACTCAAAGTTACACAATGGAAGCAATATAATATCACATGAAAGAAATGAAATCACAATGGATATGAGACAATCAACTGGTAGCAACAACAAAGAATTATATTATTTCTTTCAACATGCCCGGCTGTGAGGCCTTCTAGGTTTCGGTCTTATACAATGAGAATTATGAAATCAGAATCTCAATTCACATCCTATCTTTATCTCCAATGATTTTTCTTGATAATCCTTCTTATATCTCTCTCATGATCCTCTCTTGATTCCCTACTACATCAATCTAGACTCTTTATATAGCCAGCTAAGCCATAGGTCAGCCAGTCAGGCATTTAATTACAATATAGGTCCAGTCTCAAGATTTAAACCAAAAATAATGCTAGAATGAATATAAATTGATGCACATTTGGATTTAGGTTCTTACATGACCCAAGAAAATTCATTTAACTATGCAAGGCCCCATTTGATCACACATAAGTGCGCAAGAATAAACACCACACATTTCACCCAAAAATTGGCAGAAAATAGGTCCCAGGGAAAAATGGGCATAACTTTTTACTCATAATGAATTAGGGCTTGCACTCTTGGGAAATGATATTAATTTAGGTCCTCTAAAATTCCTTAATATTTAAAAGGCTGTTTCCTTATGGATCAAGGTTTCCAACATGAACAATCAGCACCAAAACTATAAGAAAATGTGATTCCGACGACAAGGAAAATAGTTGTAACTTTGAAACAGTCCATCCAAACTTTATGTGCTCATAGGAGAAGGTTCCCAAATAGGTCCTCAGAATCATGTAAGCTTCACACACCATGAAACCATCAAATGAAAATATTATAAAGAAAACAACAAAAAATAGGTACATAAATCAGGAAATGTTTTTGGTTGATGCAAGATTGCTCCATGACCCAAGATGCTCCTGCATCAATATTGCTTTTATGATCACTCATTTAGACTTTGATATCTTGTTGATTTTATGATGATGGTACCATAGAATCTGATACTCTCTTTGATAGATTTCACTATATATGATGTCATTATGTGTTGGATCTCTTTTTCAGTTATTTTGCATGATATGCAGATCTATATGACTCTATCTCCTATATGCTTTGTCTTATGCTTTTCATAATGCAATTTTAAAAAATGTATGCATATGTTCTAATGATGCTTTAAATGATTGTCTTATGTATGACATAGAATAGATGAATGCAATGTTAATTTAATGATTAATGATATTGTGTGTATGCAAAGAATACATGTAGGATGTTAGATGGATAATGAATATTTGATCTAATGGATGTCTTTCTTTTGATATGAAAATGTGATGGATCTATGTAATGATGTAATGATCATGAACTTTTAATGATTAATGATATATGCAATATGGATGAATAATACTATCCTAGATGATATGCATTTAATGTTGAATGATCCTAATGTATGCAAAGAATGATTAACTAACTTAATGCAATGCACTTAATGAATTGATATTTAAGAATGCACCTTAAATGAGATGAATGAAATCTAATGATAATAATGAACTTAAGGCCATCTAGATGGATGTTATTTAATGATAATGCAACTTAATGAAATGGGCTTTATTTTTTATTTTATTTTAATTTCCAACACACTCAATTCGTTATAGTTGTTTTTGATAATGATTTGATTTTTTATTTGAGTACACCCCCTTTTTCTCTTCCTCTTGAAAATTAAGCTAAGAAAGGCAAAACAATATACAATGAATTTAATCTAAGATGTATGCAACTAACTGTCATTATTCAAAATTTGGAGCTTATAATCATCATTGAGCATTTTTGGGATCCTGTCTTAGTACAACCATCACTAGTTCAAGTATGATGATATGAATACTCTTTGCACCTTTTTATTTTCTTTCCCTTCTCTCTTCAGTATGACTATCACTGATTGAAGCCAATCATGAGAGTGTGAATACTAATTTTGTCGGATTCTATGTTGCAAGTGGATTTTGGTATTATGATATTGAAGATCAAAATAGCCAAGGTATCCTTTTGCGTAAACAAGCAGAAATATTAGTTTTATCCTATGTACCAGTCCTCGATGATTCTTTGATGATCACATCCTTAGAAAAATAACACATGATTTAAAATTTTGATTTTAAGACAGTCATTCAAAAATCAACAAAAATATCATCCTTTCATCATAGCTTGTCTAGTTTAAAACTTTCATCAATTCGCTATAAAGACATGATTTCATCAATTTAGTCCACACTTAAAAAAATGTCTTGCAATATTTTTCAAATCCATATTTCAAGTGTAGTTCCATCCATTTCATACTTTTAATCCTGATAAAGATAAGGTCATGTAAGATCTTGGATCAAATTTTGCGTTTGGCTCAAATTGGATTAGATTGTAGATTTGATTAAGTGTTCCTCTTTTGAATTTTGATGAATTAATTCCATGATTGAATAAAGCTTTCTTTTGATGAATCCTTTGTCCTTTTGAGTAGATTGCCCCCAGTTTGAGATAATTTCATTTGTGGGACTTAGGACAATTTGCATATTAAGTGATCAAAATTTTAAGGTATTTGCAAATGCAACTGTGGGGTTTTATTATGCAATATATACAAATGTTGGCGAATGCAATATTTACAAGGTGACCTTCTAGGCATGCAACTGACTTGGACTTTCAATGGCACCTATTTACCAGGTTTTCACCGATTGAATAGATCTTTCTCTTTTTTCTATTTTTAAAGCTTTTCTCTTTCTATGCTACCAAGGTGCCTATTTGCTAGGTTTTCACCAAGGCACTTTTTCTCTTTTTTTATTTTTTTGCATTCTTATTTTTTCATTTTATTTTTTTAATCATCGAGGTGCCTATTTTCTAGGTTTTCACCAAGACAACATCTTTTTGAGGATAATAAATGAATTTTTTTGGTATTTCTTCATGCTCAATTTTCCACTATTTTTTTATCTTTTCTGCTTTTCAATTTGTTTGTTCTTTTCTGCTTTTCAAATGTTTTTGGTATTTTCAAGATATCTTTTGACTATATACAATAAATATGATCCTTTCCCTCTGATACTCTTTATACTCTTTCATCTACCTCATGTATAGAACCTCTTTAGATGTATGATATTAATAGGTTCTTACAACTCTTCTCCATCACAATCTGCTAATTTGTATGTGTCGGTCATAAAAGAAGAATTAATGATAAAAGGTCCTAACTAGTTTGCTTCCCATTTTCCCTTCTTTTCTCTTTCTACTTGATTTTTGGGATTCTCTCACAAAACTAGGTCACCTATTTGAAATGTTCTTGACTTGATATGCTTGTTAAATGTCCTTGAACTTCTATTTTGGTATACCTTCAAATGATCAAATGCTTGCTTATGTTTCTCATCTAAGAGTTCTAGTTCTTGCAGCCTAGCAACTCTATAGTCTTCCTCACTTATCGAACCATGAAGAGATACCCTTAAAGATGGAAGTTCTACCTCCAAAGGAAAAACTACTTCTATTCCAAAGACTAAGGAAAAAGGTGTAGCTCTTGTTGGTGTTCTTATACTTGTTCTATAATCCCATAAGGTCGGGTTTATTTTAATGTGCCAATCTCTACCTAAATTGTCCACCGTTCTCTTCAATATCTTTAAGATGTTTTTATTTGTTGCCTCGGCTTGTCCATTACCTTGGGGGTAATAGATGGATGAAGAATGATGAATCATGTGAAACTTTGTGCATAATTCTTTTAAGTCTTTGTTTTTGAAATGCTTTTCATTATCCGTTATGATAGCTTGAGGTATGCCATATCTACAAATGATGTGATTTAGGATAAACAAAGATATCTTCTTTCCTGTTGCAATTGATAAGGGTACAGCTTCCACCCACTTGGTAAAGTATTTTGTTGCCATGATGATGAATTTATGACCATTCAAGGATGGTGGATAAATCATACCTATTAGATCTAGACCCCATTGATAGAAAAACCAAGGTTTTTTCATCGGATGAAGCTCTTGTGCGGGCATGTAATAACCTCTCCGATAATTATACTTGGACTCTTTGATTTGGACATTACATTATGATGGTTAGAGCTATGTATTCAGATTTATGCTTATGATGATGATATGCTTATCAGATATTTAGACATACTCAGTTATAATGATTGTTTATTGTTTATGAAATTGGAAATCATTTATCTTGTATATGCTTATGAAGATTTAAAGAGCTAACCCAAGGATTTGGAAGCTAACCATTATATATATGTGATTCCTCATGTTTTATGTATATGTGATTGATGTGTTTCATGACTCAGGACGAAGTCGTAGTTACTCACTTAGTTGAGGTCCACACTATGTATCGATCCTGGTCATCTGTTTGCAAATGCCTTATTGTATATATCTATGCGCATGTATCTCTTCTCGGTGATGCAGGCTTGTAGGTACTGGGCATCGTCTCCACCTGGTCTCACAGGTCTAAGCAAGCCCTCAAAATCCTTGATCGTTGTTGTTGTTACGGAGATATCACCAAGGTTCGATGAGAAGGAACTCAACCTCTAACCCTTTTGACCTTTAGGCAGGGAGTTCTTGAGTCAATCCCTTGTGTTCTTGATATATCATTGTGTATAACAGTTTGTTAGATTATGGTGATCTTGTTTCTTGTTCTTGTCCCTTTCATTTTAGGAGACTAAGGTTTGGATATGGTAGCTTTAATTGTTCTTAATAATATGCTCGATTGTTGCTCGTAGATAATTTATTTCATGCGAGTATTGAATGTTGTGCTTAATTTCACTAATCTTGTTAGACCATCTTGTGTTAGTGATCACCACATATATATATATATATATATATATAATATATATAAATATATATATCCTGATTTTACTTTGTATGGAATATGATTTATTATTCGATTAGATAATAATATTTTATAATACCATAATAATAATATTTTTATGATATTAATAATAACATTGTTTTTAATAATATGATATTAATAATATTATTATTTTTAATAATATTATAATAATATATATACGCATAAGCATATGGGTGCACACATATGCCTATGGTTGCATATATATATTTAATAAATATTAGTGTGTGAAAGTAATTGTATTTTAAATTATAATAATAAATAAATTATTTACTTAAAGGATTAATTATTATATGGTAAAACTTTTACCATAGCTTTAGTAAATATGGTGATAAGTAATAATAGTAATAAATTATTTCCTTTTCCTTAAATAAAGAAAAATAACATTAGTTTATTAATATTTATGAGGCTCTCATATTAGATTTTATTATTAATAATATTGAATTAGCTATTCCCTTCTCGTGAATGGCTTTAATGAATAAATTAAATCCTAAACTATAAACTATCTTTTGGTTGGGATGGTTACAATGGTTGATTTTTCCGTGCAACCAATCCTTCAACCTATTTACAGGAGAGATATTTGAAGGATAGGGAGGTTGGCTGAAAAGGAGACTCAAGAAATTGGATTATTGCTTTGAGAGGATATTGTATTTAGGGAGGGTTTTTGGCTGGATTATTCATAGGAGAATTGATCTTAATTTTAGGATATCATTATTGATTATTTTATATTTGGAAAAGGTGGTGTCTGCAATCGGAAGGCTTTGGTGGAGTGCTGGAAGTAGGCCAAGTTGATTGATTCCTCCTTCTTCAATGGTTGTCTTCTCCAGAATCCAGGTAGGAGCTATCCTGCAAGATGCTCCTCCGTATTTGATTTGTGTGATTGTTTTGTTCTGTATTTGTGGTTGCTTCACGTGTACAGGCAATATGAAAAATATATTATTATATTGTATTATGTTTGTTTTTCCTGTGTGAAGGGACTTAGGAGAAAGGATAGATATATAGTAAATATTTTATTGTAAAAATGATTATTTATTCTTTTGTGTGTTATTATATTTTATGTGAAGCTATATTGTTTGTTTACTTGCTGGAAAATATAGGCTGTGATTTAGATTGCGAACTATGTAACTACTCTTGCCTACTCTCTGGGAAAAAGATAGTATCATTAATTGTATGTACACAAACCTAGAGAAATACAAACTATCCTATTATTTTTTATAATAATAAAATTCATGAACACAAGATCAAATTTATTTAAACAATAATCTTATCTATGACTATCCTAACATGACAGATATCTGCCCTCTAGATAGACCCATACTCAGATGTCTATAACTTTTTATTCAGATCAAAAATCCTCAATCACTCTGGTGAGGATGGGCGTAATTAAATTTTGTAAAACATATCCGAAGCTCATAAAGATCCAACGGTTGGTTTGAAAGTTATGGCCCCCACACTGAGGGTCATTTTTTCTGATACTGTATTGTTCATCAATCAATGATCTCTATTTTTAATCTCTTGTATATACCTGCATCCAAAAACTTAATAACACATACTTATATATTAATATGCTTCTCTCATAATCCATAATAACCAAAGAAATTTAAGAGCCTATGTGCTCATTAAAGCTTCAAAACAATTGATCGATTGCACCAAATCAATAACAAGGATAGTCAATGTAAATGATGACTTCCTCTGTTCAAAGCCTCATAAAAATAAATAAAACTTGTATGGAAATGGTTAATAATAGAAACTAATATTATATAAATCTATTTAAAATCTCATTTGCATTGGAATGGAGTTTTTCTTTAAATACAAAGGGGTTGGCTATACCCTCATGGCAAAGAACACGAACTTTGTAAAGCTTTTCATTTGTATTCAAAGAAAACTTTATTTCCCTCTCTCTTCCACACACCAAACCCTCTAAAAATCTCTCCAAATTTGATTTCTATGTGTCTATGATGTTTTGGTAAGGGTAGGAAACCTAGCTTGTCACTTAGAGTTTCCACCTAGCCTTAGAACTTTTTGGGAAAGGGTTTGTACTTTAATTTTATTTTCAGTTGTTATTTGGGAAAGGTTACTCCAACCCTAGGTATGGCCTAGATATCACTTCTTTGTGGACCTTGGTGTTTATCTCCTAGCATGGGGGAGTGGACCTTTGTGGATCCACGTGGTTGGGTGGTGATTCTTTTCGAGGTATTGTTCGTGTTTGTGCTATTCATGGAGCATTAGAAGCTGTTGAAGATATTTCTCACTATTTTTCATGTTTTACCTTAGGAAGAAAATTGAAAAAATATTGTAAAGTGTTATTCATATTCATGTAATCCTATAAGGCCTTGTATAGTAGAAGATATATTGTAAGCATTCATGTAATTGGAAAGGGTATATCTAGGAAAATTATGAGAATGAAAGTCAATATGTATTATTGTTGTTGGAAGCAAAGTGGCATGTTTCTTATTACTATTGTTCAAGAAAAGTTAGTAAAACAAATGTGTTAATTTCATATAAGAAATAGTTTAACTCCTAGATAAATTCTTTTGCAAAGATTATGCTTTAAATGTTTATGAAATAAGGTTTAGGGAATATTGATGGAATCAATTTGGTTAGTAATCAAATGATAGCATTTATATTTCTCTCTAAAAAATTTCTAAAGTTATGCTTTAAGAGTTAGTACACTTAATGATCTTAAAATAATTATAAATGTACTATAAGGGAACCTTGGAAGGAATGTAAGTTAAATGATGTTTATGGATTGTTCATGCAAATCTTTTAAAGTTCAAAATTTTTCATAATTCGTTACTTAGGTTTTCTTTTCTAAAGAGAATCTTTGTTCTCTTTCCTGGTTCCCTTGCGGGGCATGACAGGGCACATGTATCAAGTTTCCATCGAATTGACACTTTCTACAAGTTTTGGCAAAGTTACAAGCGTCTTTCTCCATCATAGGCCAAAAATATCCTATCCTAAGAATTTTCTTAGCTAGGGTTAATCCATTCGAGTGTGATCCATAAATTCCCTCATGGATTTCTCATAAGGCTAAGTTTGATTCCTCTTCTTCTAGACATATAAGGAGCATTCTATCTAAACTCTTGCAATACAATGTTTCAGAAATTATAGTATATCTAGCGGCTTGGAGAATGAAGCTTTTCTTTTGATTCCTGGTTTGGTCTATGGGAAGAATTTGATCTTTTAAGTAAGTGTAAATAGGTCCATATCAAGGTGATTCATGTGTAGTTAGCAAGAAAATGGTATAAGGGTGGGTAGGGTCAAATGCAGGTTGATCCACTTCTTCTACCAGGAATTCATATCTAGCACTCTGATTAGGCATTTGTAGAAGTGAAGCCAAAGTTGCCATTGCATCTGCTACCTTTTTCTTTTCTCTTGGCACTTGCTCGAATGTAATAAGAATGAATTACTTCTTAAGACTTTCCACCATCTTTTTATAGGGTACCAATTTGTCATCTTTTGTTTGATATTCTTCATTAACTTGATTGATGACTAATTGTGAATCTCCATAAACTTTTAGTTATGTCACTTTCGATTCTAGTGCCAAATTGATTCCAATGGCCAAGGCTTCATATTCTGTTATATTATTGGTGCATGGAAATAATAATTTATAGGACTTAGGAATTGTAGATCCTTGAGGAGTGATTAGAAGTATGCCTTCTCCTAACCCATGTTGAGTGTATGAACCATCAAAATATAGTTGCCATGTTTTTGCCTCAACATTCACAATATTTGAATCTAAGAATTCCACTTGGATGGGATGACCATCTTGAAGTGGTGCTTCTGCTAACTGGTCAATAATGACTTTCCCTTTGATTAATTTTCTATCAACATATTCAATACCGAATTCACTTAACACCATAATCCACTTTGCTAGCCTTCCATTTAATGTTGTTAAGTAGATACTTCAAAGGATCAATTTTGGTGATGAGCATTATCTTGTGGGCTAGCATATAATGGAATAATTTTTGTGAAGCAAAAACCATGGCCAACCATGCCTTTTCCATGAATGTATAGTTCAGCTCGTATTTGACTAGAGTCCTACTTATGTAGTAAATTTCCTTTTCTTTGTCTATTTCATCTTCTTGTGCTAAAAGTGCCCCTAATGAATTCTTTGTTGCTGAAATATATAGGATTAAGGGCTTGCCTCTGATAGGTGGCATCAAGATTGGTGGGTTCATGAGGTATTTCTTCAATAGATTAAAGGCTTCTTCACACTTTTCATCCCATTTGAAAATTGTATCTTTATGCAAAAGTTGGGTGAAATTATGGCATTTTTCAGCTAATTGAGAGATAAATCTCTTGATGGATTGTATTTTTCCTTGTAGAGATCTCATTTGGCTAATGTTTTTAGGTGCTTCCATTTCCATAATGGCCTTAACTTTAGCAGGATCCACCTCTATTCCCTTTGTAGATACAATGTAGCCTAGTAGTTTTCTGGATTGGACTCCAAATGCACATTTTTTTGGATTAAACCTTACTTTGAATTGCTCTAATCTTTCAAAAAAAATTTCCAGAATTGGTTAGTGCTCTTTTCTTGATTGAGATTTGGCTAATATGTCATCCACATAGTCCTCCATGAACTTATGCATCATATCATGAAATATTGTGGTCATCACTCATTAATAGGTTGCTCCGACATTCTTCAAACCAAAAGGCATGACATTCCAGCAAAAAGTACCCCATGCACATGTAAAAGTTGTATTATATTGGTCTTTTGGTGCTATCTTTATCTAATTATATCTACTAATTCCACCCATGAGTGAAAACATAGAGTGTCCTATTGTTAGGTCCACAATGGCATCTATACTTGGAAGTGGGAAGTCATCTTTAGGACATGCCAAGTTTAAGTCTCTAAAATCCATGCAGATTCTAATGGATTTTTCTACTTTTGATACTAGCACTATATTTAAGATCGATTGTGCATAATCAATGGCCCTTATAAATCCCACTTTCAATAATTTTTCTAATTCCACTTTGACAAGTAGTGCTATATGTGGATGCATCTTTCTTAACTTTTTCTTAACAGGCTTGGCTCCTTCCTTTGATATTTAGATGATGCATTATCAGATTTGGATCTAATCCTGACATATCATCATAAGACCATGAAAAGTTAATTTTTTTTTCCTTAAAGAACTTGATGAAGTCTGTTCTTTCTTCGCTAGATAGGGATGTCAATAGGTGGATGATCTTCGGCTCAATTTCTGATCCAATATTTATCTTTTCTGTGGGATCAATTAAGATTGGAGATCATTCTTCATAATGTTTTGGTAGAGCATCAAACCTCCCTTCCTTAGGTGCCTCAATTTGGTTTTCACCTTTGGAAACATCCTTTATTTCTTTATTTTTTTCTTCTTGATCTAATGTTGCCACAATGTGGTTTTCAACACTTGATTCTTTTCCTTTTTTTATTTTTTTTGTTTTTTTCATTTTTTCTCGGATTGAAATTTTGGATGCTCCCCTTAATCAATTCTTCTTGATATTCCATGATAGAAGAAGTTTCAACTGTGTTAAGGTATTGGGACACCACATTGTCATTCAAGAAAATTGGAAGGGTAGTTGGATCAATGGAATTCCATTCTATTAATTATGGGTGTATAAGGGTTAATGGGTCAATAATTGGGTTTGTTTCAATGGAGTTTAAGGATAATACTTCGTTAGATGGTTCATACATTGTATCATGAAAGTCTATGACATGGGCCTCTTATAAATGTTCTAAAGAAGTAGGATCAAAGTCCTCCTCACTAGAATCCTCTAAGATTTCTATTTGATAAAATTTGTGTGGATTAAACCTAACATTTGATTCCTCCATAGTAGGTCTCCATGAAGGTACATAGGGTTCACCTACCCATTGATTTATCTCTATTTCTATGCTTGGAACATTATTTAGAACCACTTGGTTTGAACTAGATGCTTGATTTGAAATTTATTCTACTATTGGTCTATTATCCTTGGTAGAAGTATAGGTATGAATAACATCAATACCCTTATCATGGCATGACTCATCAGATAATGTCTCCCATTCCAAATCATTAGAATCTTCATCACTATGAGATTCTAATTGCAATAATTGGCCATGGAGTTTGGGATAATTTTTTTGAGTGTATCCTTCTTCAAGATACCCTAATCCTATTTTCTCCTTGGTATCTCACCATGTTGTTTCTATGGGTTCAATGAGCCCTTCATTCTTTGTGCCCAAAGGTCCTTGACCTTTGTACCCCATCTTTTGCATGATTTCAAACCCTTTCCCATATTGATGTGTGGGAATGGTTATATTTTGAATATGTTTGACATGTGCACTTGATTCTTCATCTTTATATAACTAGTTTAGGATCTCATTGTCTTCTTCATCTATGGTGGATGGTGTACTTTGTAATGTCCCCACTAGGGAACCCATAAGGAATCAGGTCTATGACCTAAAATTACAACTAACAATTTTTTTTCTAACATTCATATCACCATTACCATTCACAAATACATTCCTTAAGGTTCCCTTAATGAATTCATTTACCATTATCAAGTATTACTTAATCTAACAAATTCTATTTCTGTTTCAACTTCAATTTACATTAAAACATTGCTTTCATTCTACTTCAAAACCAATTGCCTTAGTGAATTAATTGAATTCATTTTCTTTACCAAACCAACACATCATTTATTTTTAGAAATGAAACCAGCACACATTACTTATCTCATCTGCTAAGTACATTTATTCTTTCCTATTTATTTACTCCTTAACCTTATCTATTCTCAACTCAATTGCACCATGAAAACTCAATTAAGATTTTCCATTAAGAATCCTTACTTTCTATTTTCATTTCAATATAATAATGTAAAGAGCATAAAGTACTTAACCATATATTGCTAACCGACATAAACCATTTAATGAATCATTTTTTCCACAAGTTTAACTTCCACAAATTATCATCTATAACCTTGTATAAGTCTAGTTAAGAATTTACATTAAAACCTAGTTTGAATAACCACACATTACTCATACTAAACTATACATTTAAGAATCACATCTCATTACTACTTTCAATACTATACATGTTTCTTACCCTTATTATTTCACCTAGAAATACCCTTAAACCCTTAGCATATCTTTTCACTATTCCACATATCAAAACAAGTATTCCTTAGGAAGTTTACAACTATAAGTGCTTGCATTACAAAGGTTTTCATAGAACCATTACTTCCAATTTCATTTAAGATTCACAAGAGATATAAGGTAGGAATTACTCATTGATTTAACCATATTCAATCCCCTTTTTAGATTCATAATTCTACCCTTCCCATATACATAATTTATTTCTTACAATTTCTTTTTACAAACATAATTACAGTTATTGCACATTGCCCGAAGGCATATAGAAAGATAATTACATCAAGTTTCCCAAGGGCTTACAATACATATTTACATCTTGATTTCAAAAGATAGAGATACATGATACAAGAACAAAAACTTCATCATTGAACAAATCAGAATCCAAGTCATGACTCGAACCGTGAACAATACCTCAAAAGTGATTTTCCACCCAACCATGTGAAACTAGTAAAGTTCCACCCCCCATGCTAGGAGATAGAACCAAGGTACCCTCAACACCTTAAGGAAATCTAAGTTTCAAATACTAATAAATCCAAGACTCAAAAACACAAGAATAGAGCACATAAAATATCATCATACTATAACACTGAGGTTAAGGTTGGGTATGTGCAAGATCATGAGGGGCCAAAAAGTGGCGATGTGATAAATATTCACTTTTCACTCATCCAAAAGTGCATGAAAATGCTTGTTGACTTTTGAGTAGGCCTGGGTGTCACTACACCTAGGAAAACTTGACACCAAAGCACATGCCTAATCGGGTACCTGATACCTGTGGCATAAATCCAAAACTCACGAGCCCTTTTCCTCATTTCTCTTCACATATTTTGCTTACGATAATGGCTTGATATATTAGAAACACGATACATTTTCAGGTATCTGATTTTGGTAACAACAAATTTGACTCCCAGCATATTCAATAAGTAAATTTTTTGTTTATTTTGATTATTTTATTTTATTTTCATGCCAAATGTCATTTTTTTTGTTGAAATAGGGTTTTCTATTTATATTTGTAATACTATATGAAATTAGATTAAAATTTAGATTTTTTTTATATTTAATCAGGCATGGCTGACAACAATGAAGAAAATAACCCTCCCGCACCAAATAACGATCCTAAAAACAATCCCTCATGTCAAAACCCTCGATCTTTAGAAGATTTGATACAAGATGATTTGAACACAATACAAGGTTTCCAAAACACATATCAAAATATACCTACATTAGGTCCCATGCTTGCCACACTAAATACAATTGTTGAAAATATTGACACACTCACGTAGCAACATAATGTTGCTCTTCATTGGCGTGATGATATGCACGCCTAATTTGATGATGAGCTTGACTATGATGGGATTGCGGCCCTTAATATAAGTAAGGAAGATATAGCCACCCGTTTTATCAATCCTAAAATCAGAATACCAGTTGACCCCAAAAAGCCCAAATTATCAATAAAATGGTGCACAAATGAAGCAATGCACACAAACTTTTGGGATCGCTAGTGGATGGTTTTTGATAAACCACCCCATAGAAATTTGGAGGTCCCATTTTATTTCATAAAAAAAATGTATGCTAAGTTTGTGCTTGGTCACCATGTTGATTATTGGAGTATGAGGCCCAACATGGGCGTAGGCAGAGGAGCTCCTCAGACTAGGCCATTTTCCCAGCGCAAAAAGGCCACTACCTTTGTCCCCCCCACTGATGTTGCAACCCCTCCTTGAGTGCAGCATCCCGATATCATTGCAAAGGCTGCCTCATAGACTATTAGGGCCATTCATTTACTGAGTGATCAGTTGATCATGCAGATGAGGTCAGTGTTGCCTCCTGGTGTGGATGATGTTGGCGCATCGACATCTCATTGGAGTTCACATGTATGCAAGCCCCATATTTGCATTATATGCAAGAATATGTGCCTTGGACTGCTTAGTGATGTTGATACATATCAGTATGTTATTGATGAGGAGGATAGAGGAGACGTAGCTATAGAGGCTGCAACACCTCATGGAGCATCTACATCTCATGAGAGTGCTCGGGAGGTGTACGCAGAGCCATTGACTCCTGTTGATATGGTAAGAGTAAACATTATAAATAAATTTGTCACATGACTTATTTAATTTAAAAATAATTTATTTATTTAGATTAGTTTTAATGATTGCATGTACTTATGTATATATATTTTTTCCATTTATGTTCAGTCGATGACACAGGAGGAGGTGGGATAGGTGGATGAGTCCACACTTTCAGCCATTTCATTTGGCCTTGATGACTATACGGTATATTATAAATTATGTACCCATTAGTTATTTTTTATATCATTTGGTGTACATGCTTAAATCTCTATCAATTAGAACAATAAAATTCATACATTTACTTATATATTGTCATCTGATTGTGTTCTTGCAGGCTACAGCCGATGTCAGTGGGGGGCACGAGGGGGTTCCTTCATCAGATGTCGACAAAGGAAAGGTATTTAATTTTTCAAGATTAATTATGCATGCATATGTATGCCACTTGTGTGTAGTAATAAATATTTTACTTGCACTTTATTATATAGGGTGTGGCTATTGATGATGTCTCGACAGTAGTTCGGTAGTGTAGGGTTACAAGCATCTCGATTCGGAGTGATAGCCCAATTGTATGTAGAATTTTACATATTGTTATTTGTATTTTGTAACCAGGGTTGCTATGATGAAGTACATTTATATATAATTGACAATCTTTTTACTCTCATAGGTTACTCTAAGTGTGAGGGAGGGCCAACAAGAATCTTTCGTATCTTTGTTGACCCAACCCACTATTCCAGAGGAGGGATCACCAGATGTAAGTTTTAATTTTAGTTTAATCAATTTGTAATTTTATTATGCTATCATCCTATTTTGTAGATTTATTACTCTATGTTGCACCACTCTACTAATCTCATTATTGCAAATATATATTTATAGGTCATAGTTGGTATTGTTGGCATGGTCCCTTCGCTACCTAGGACTTATGCTAGGACACCTGATCATGGTAGGCGACCGAGAGACCAACTATAGATATTTGTATTTAGTTATAATTTTAATTAAATTAGTGTTTGAATTATGAACTATATATATATATATATATATATATATATATATATGTACAAATCATATAAAGTAAGCAATCTAACTTGGGTTTGAACTCATTTTTTATGTAGGATCAATCAGAGCCCAACACTTCTTCAAAGAGGCTACATTTTGATGATCCCACTACGACATAGGATGTAGTTTTAGTTTTGTGGTCATTTAGAGATGCCACTTGGAACATTTTGAGATGGCATATATGCCACACTGTACACCTTAAAAAAATGATTTTGTAGACATCTTGAAATGGCATGTGCCATATTTGTATATGGAGATACTTTTGATACATTTGATACTTTGTATATATAGAACATGTTCATTTATATGTTATATTTGTGTCATCTTTTGTATATACATATTTATTATTCATGTTTATGGATTTGAATGGTGAAGTTATATCTTGACTATGATTATCATTATGATTTAAATTATATCTTGTTGAAGTTACATTTGTTTTTCTTTACTCTAGAATACCCTATTCATGGAGCTTATTATGTTTGAGGTTTAACTTCTATAGATTTCCTATGTTCTTATGTTTCATACCATTATATATCCTCACTTGAGCCACTTAGTACTACATTGTTTTAATACTATGTATATATTCACTATGTATATAACTCATCATATTGGGGTCACTTGAGCCACGCAAGATCGCTGCCCAATCGTGCTTAGTCCACCTTGGGGTCACTTGGGTCGAGCGTGGTCGTGAGTGTTCCGGTGACTCCATGGGTGGAACAAGGTTGTCACTGGCATTTACCTGGCCAATCAGAGCTGATGGAGTAGATGGTTTGATGCCAGGTTAGATGGTTTGAAACATACATTGCTGAGTCACTTTCAACTGACCCTCATTGCAAGTTTTGGCATCAACTAGGATCACCTTACCAAATGTAAACAAAGTCAAATTTCCCAAAATTGAGAGAGGTTATTGTAGACCTCAAAAATATGATCTTGTAGCACCTAATAGTTTATTGATACCTCTCATGAGGTCTAACATATGATCCATGAAAGATCACTAGCCAATCGTGCTTAGTGCACCTTGGGGTTACTTGGGCCGAGCATGGTCGCAAGTGTTCCCGTGACTCCGTGGGTGGAACAGGGTTGTCACTAGCATTTACCTAGCCAACCAAAGCTGATGGAGTAGATGGTTTGATGCCAAGTCAAATGGTTTGAAAGATACACTACTGAGCCACTTTCAACTGACCCTCACTACAAGTTTTGGCATCGACTGAGATTGCCTTGCCAAATGCAAATGAAGTCAAATCACCCAAAAATGAGAGAGGTTATTGTATACCTTAAAAACATGATCTTGTAGCACCTAACAGTTTTTCAATACCTCTCACGAGGTCTGAGATATGATCCATGGAAGATCCCTTCCCAATCGTGCTTAGTGCACCTTGGGGTCACTTGGATCAAGTATGGTTGGGAGCATTCCCGTGACTCCGTGGGTAGAACAGGGTTGTCACTATCATTTACCCAGCCAATTGAAGCTAATGGAGAAAATAGTTAGATGCTAGGTCAGATAGTTTGAAAGATATGCTACTGAGCCACTTTCAACTGACCCTCACTACAAGTTTTGGCATTGACTGAGATCATCTTTCCAAATGAAAATGAAGTCAAATCACCCAAAATTGAGAGAGGTTATTGTAGACCTCAGAAACATGATCTTGTAGCAATTGACATTTTTTCAATACCTCTCATGAGCTCTGAGATACGATCCATGGAAGATCTCTTCCCAATCATGCTTAGTGCACCTTGGGGTCACTTGGGTCGAGCATGGTCGCAAGCATTCCCATGACTCCGTGGGTGGAATGGGGTTGTCACTAGCATTTACTTGGCCAACTAGAGCTAATGGAGTAGATGGTTCAATGTCAGGTTAGATGGTTTGAAAGATATGTTGTTGAGCCACTTTCAACTGACCCTCACTACAAGTTTTGGCATCGACTAAGATTGCCTTGCCAAATGAAAACAAAGTCGAATCACCCAAAACCAAGAGAGGTTATAGTACACCTTAGAAAAAAAATCTCATAGCACCTAATGGTTTTTTGATACCTCTCATGAGCTCTGAGAGATGAGCCCTGAAAGATCACTACCCAATCGTGCTTAGTGCACCTTGGGGTCACTTGTGTCAAGCATGGTCGTGAGTGTTCCCGTGACTCCATGGGTGGAATGGGGTTGTCACTGGTATTTACCCAGCCAACCAAAGCTGATGGAGTAGATGGTTTGATGCTAGGTCATATGGTTTGAAATATATGTTGTTGAACCACTTTCAACTGACCCTCACTACAAGTTTTGGCATCGACTAAGATCGCCTTGCCAAATGCAAACAAAGTCAAATTGCCCAAAACTAAGAGAGGTTATTGTAGACCTCAAAAACATGATCCTATATCCCCTAATGGTTTTTTGATACATCTCATGAGCTCCGAGATACAAGCCCTGAAAGATCACTGCCCAATCGTGCTTAGTGCACCTTGGGGTCACTTGGGTCGAGCGTGGTCATGAGTGTTCCGGTGACTCCATGGGTGGAACTAGGTTGTCAATGGTGTTTACCCAGCCAACTAGAGCTGATGGAGTAGATGGTTTAATGCTAGGTCAGATGGTTTTAAACATACATTGCTGAGCCGCTTTCAACTGACCCTCACTACAAGTTTTGGCATCAATTGAGATTGCCCTGCCAAATGTAAAGGAAGTCAAATCACCCAAAACTGAGAGAGGTTATTGTAGATCTCAAAAACATGATCCTGTAGCCCTTGAAAATTTGTCGATACCTCTCATGAGCTCTAATATATGAGACATGGAAGATCACTTCCCAATCGTGCTTAGTGCACCTTCGGGTCACTTGGGTCGAGCATGGTCGCGAGCATTCTGGTGACTCCGTGGGTAGAATGAGGTTGTCACTAGCATTTACCCAGCCAACCAAAGCTAATGGAGTAGATGGTTTGATGCTAGGTCAGATGGTTTGAAACATACATTGCTAAGCCACTTTCAACTGACCCTCACTACAAGTTTTTGCATCGACTAAGATCATCTTGCCAAATGAAAATGAAGTTGAATCGCCCAAAACTGAGAGAGGTTATTGTAGACCTTGAAAACATGATCCCATATCCCGTAAAATTTTTTTGATACCTCTCACGAGATCTGAGATACGAGTCCTAGAAGATTTCTGCCCAATCATGCTTAGTGCACCTTGGGGTCACTTGGGTCGAGCATGGTTGCGAGAGTTCTTGTGACTCCATGGGCGGAATGGGGTTGTCACTAGCATTTACCTGGCCAATCAGAGCTGATGGAGTAGACAGTTTGATGCCAGGTCAAACGGTTTGAAAGATACGTTGCTGAGCCACTTTCAACTGACTATTAGTGGTATGTTTGAAATTTGAACTGTGAAACTAATCATGGTTAAGCTTGTGAAATTTGAACTGTGAAGCTTATTATGTTTGAGGTTTAACTTTTATAGATTGTTTGAAATGATAAAAAATAATATCCTTAAAGCATTATAAACAACAATCAAACATGTAAGAATTCAAACCATGCAAATGACATAAGTAAATGACATGTAAGATCCCTTCTTGGCACTATTGGCCACCCATACATGATTTTGCTCATAAGTCCTTATCAAGTGTTTTAGGACATTTAACTTTTAAATCAAATTGATTGTTACAAATTGCCATTATAGGCTTCAAAATATCTCAATTAACCATTAAGGATCCTTTTGTCCTTCTATCTCTGATTGGATCCATGGTGATCATAGGCATCTTCATAGGTGATCCTACACAAGTTACAATCCACATACAAAACCAAGTTTATTGACTCAAAATACAATCTAAGAAAGGTGAAATTAATGTATTGAAATTAAGCTTAACAAACTTAGAAAAAAATGTACTAAGTTAACTTATTACCTAGTCAAGTGTTCCTGAAGGGTCATCTCTTTGCTTCAGGGTCTCCAATAGTGCTTCATGATTAGCAGTACTAATAGTCCAAAGTTATTTTGTCTTTGGTCTTCCTTGATGCTTTGACAACTTGACATTTGTTGCTATAACAAGGTGTGAATACATGAGAATAGTTCTGTGCTTCTCATAGTCTTCAAATGCGGGAATTCCATTCTTTCTAATCATGTATGTTTGTAGCCATGTTCCCGCAACAACAACTAAACCAATAGGATATTTGAACCCATCACCATCAGTCATCGGTTGTACAAGCTTATGTTTACCTTTTACACAACGTGCTAACCAATAATATGACCTCTCATCATTCCCCTATGGTGCAACCAATGCAAAAACATTTCCTGGCTTCAGAAGAACTAAAAGATGGTCATAGTCAATTGAAGTGTCCATGTCATCATTTCTTATAGAGAGTGTCAAAGATAAAGGAGTTAGATACTATGGAACCCATGTATCCACCCACTCACTTGACTCTCAATGATCCCAATCATATTGAAAACACATGGGGAAAAAACAAGCCAACTCTCGTGTCCAAATGGTCCATGTACTACTATTGGAGCTTCGGAATGAATGCATTTTTTAAGAGTCTTTCACTATTTGACAATCCAATCTATCTCCTATAGTTCCCTCCTCAACCAACCAAAATAATCTATGCACTGTAGAATCAAGAGTCCCCCCTGTAACAATGCTAAAGTACACCAATCAATAATAGAATGAGCATCAAGAAGTACAGCACCTAAAATCCTTAATTGCTCCTTAACTAGAGCTCTCTTCACACATGCACCTACTCTATCATACTCCCCTTTCCCATGCCCTAACTCAAAAAACTCCAAATATGAGGTACACCTCTCTCCACATGCATTCTACACAACCAATAAAATATTCTAGCATTCTTAAATTGACCGGTGCAATTATCTGACCAAATGAGATGCCTATCCATAGCAATACCATTTTCCTGCAAGAAGTCAAAATAGTTCTGGAAACAATGTTGAACAAACTCATGAGAGTGAGACCTGTCGTCACTCATATAAAAATGGTACTCTTTGATTATCTTTCACTCATCTTTTGTGCTATCAGGGGAATGTCTATATGTGATGTGTACAAAAATAGCAACCTGAATGGAATTGTAATATTGAGCTTGAGTCTCATTTTGGGGCTGCAATTTATAGTTCTCCTCAAAGTCTACAATGGATATAATAGTTCCAATGGGGAAAATGTCCTTACATGTCCTGAATTATTGATCCAACCATTGAGACCTATGACTATGCCTTGCATACTTGTAAAAAAGATTCATCTTGCAATCTGAGATAAAATCAGCAACATTGTATTCTTTTGCAACTAACTCACATCTAGAGCCTTCACCTCCACTCTTCAATGTATATTTCACCATTTCATATACCTTTTTTTGGATGAGTGTGCTTCCAATATTATGTTCCAAACCCTCATGAAAACATGTTCTAAACTTGGACAAGCCACCACATTTTGAGCACTTGGCATTTAAGCAATCTTTTTTATAAAATAAACAACCATCATCTCTATGACATAAAAATTGATCTAGCAAGTCTCTTGATGATTTGGGAAGACCACTTGCACCACAATCCTCTAGCATTTCATTAGTATGCAAACTAGAATGAATGGACCATAATAATTCATGATGCATTGAAAACTCAACATGACATTTGCAACAACATGTATTCTAAATCTTAAGGGGTACACAATAGTTTTCTTTGTGTGTTTTCTATGATGATTTCTTTGCTGAGTGTTCTCTCCCTAATAGTTTTTGATGATGTGGAGCTAGAAGACTGGGGACATGAGGACATGTTTTATTTCTTTTTCTACTTGTGGGTATATTTTGTTGGTCCTAACTATCATTAGCATTTATGCTTGTTCCACTTGACATTGGGGTCTACAAGGTATTATCCTCGACTATTTTTTGCAAGTGCATACTTATAGTCATCTTGACTTTCCTTGTGTCTCGATGTGAGTATAACCTTTCCACATTAAACTTAGGAAATCTCACTACACTAGTCATCTTGACCTACATGTCTTTGATGCTTAGGGGGGATTCCCACATATCTATCTAATATAGATCATATTCAGATTCACATAGTCATACTAGTGTGTATTGTATGATCTTGCGATGCTACCAATAATGCTCGATGATGAATATTAGAGTCTAAAAGCTTTGTGACCTTGCAAGTAAACCACTTTTCATAGTAGCTTGCATTTTTAGGTTCATGATAGTTTAGTTTTGCATCTTGCATATGGAGAGAGCTCTTCTTTCATCTTTCATGGACTTGTCAGTCAACTATACTCACCTTTCCTTTTCTTGATCATGTCTTTTACATCACATCATTTTCCTATCATCACAAGGGGTTAATCTTTTCAAAACACCTCAAAATTGTGTGAAAAGTGCACCCCTAGCTAATTTCGACGTCCTGGATCCATTTTCAGGATCGAAATCAAAATCCAAGCTCATATTGATAGTCAAAATTGCATTTCAAAATTTCACCCTCTTTTGCGTAGTTGGTTGACCATTTGTGCCCTAATCCTTCAATCTTCATTGGGGCATCTTCATTTCTTCATCCCCATATCTTTCAACCTCCTAGTCTTTCATTCATTTTCATTCACTTCATCTCTCTGAGGTTTGACTTCAATTTTATCCTATATCTTTCTCAGTCAACCTAGTCAAACTGGGGCATATCTTCACTACTTGATGGTTATCCTATCATCTTTCATCTTCGATTATGATTTCTAGTGATTTGATCAGATTTATCAATTTACTATTTCTCCTCTACCTGATTTTGATTTCGATACTGAAGGGGCAGTACCTATTAGCTTCAATCTTTGATTCAACCTGTCAATTGAACCTTGAGATTCTTATCTCTTATTTGAGACTCGATTATCACCTAGCTATACAAGTGTTGGTCTTGTCTTTTAGCTTACTTTGTCATCTTTTGCTTATGCTTGTCATGATATGTTCCCATCCATCAAACACATGTCTGGATTATTTTGTGATCCCAAATCGATCTCACATTTCAATTCCATTCTTTGACCACATGTGATCCCAAATTGATCTCACATTAGTCAAACAGGGGAAAATGTATGCACCCTAAAATGGTCACCTAGACTTTGGGCCCCCATTCAACAATTTATCAAATCCCTGAATCAATATTTTCAAAAATCAACATTTTATCAATTATATCAATTTCCTTGATCAAATCCTATTTTATCATTTATTTGATTATATTCTATGGGCTAACTATCTTATCCTAAGTCTTTATTTAATTAAAAGGAATTTCCTCCTCTTTTATTAAATAAAAAGCCCCCCACTTTTCCTCTTATCCTAAGTTGCACAAATAAAGCATTATTCTTATTTTATAAAAAGAAGAAAAGCACTTTTTGTCTCATATGGACACAAAATTCAACTCTTATTTTCTCATTGGAGGAATCTTGTGCACATGGGTTGTTCCTTCTTCAAGCTCCACCCTTGATTAAATCTTTTTCCTCTTAATCTCCATGGTCCATTATTTCTCATTTCTTATAAAAGGAGAGCTCTCTTCTCATTCTAGCATCCATCTTTTGAATACTAACCTTATGCTGTGGGATTTCTCGGAGACTTTGGAACTTTTTGAAGACATTCTTGCATCCATTTTTCATTTCTCGCATCATAGCTTTCATGGCATCTAGCTTAGTTTCTTTTATGCTTTAGATTAGCTCACATAGCTTAATTAGCAAGGGTTTGTAATACTTTCCTTTCATAGCTTAGCTTGCATCTTCATTCTTAGCATAGCTTGCATTGCATTGCATTCTCATTGTTGATTCTTGAGGATATTGGCATTCTTTCCCTTGTCTCTTTGAATCTCCCATTGTGTCATTTACTAGCAAGGTTGCATGCTTCAATAGCTCTAAGCTGAGAGCACCATCAAAATCCTTGTGACTCCATGCCTAGCGAGCTCTAGTTCGCTTTCTCAAGGTTTCCCATTTATGGATTCCCTTGGAAGTAATGACTTAGAGAAGTGCACTATTTAGTGTGTACATTTTTGGCACCCACCATGGGGTAGAACATTCTTGTTTTGTCCTTCATTTTCTACATTTCTGTCATTTTTTTCGTCAATATTTACTTGTTTTGTCAAAATTTGCTCTCTGCTTTTTCTGATAGAATTATCGTGTGATAGTTTTATAGTGTCATACAATAGTTTCTTTTATACTAGTGTGATATTTTACCAGTTAAAATATCATATGCTTTGACAGATTGTGTCACACTGTTGTTCTATTCTTTATCACATGCAGGTATCAAGAATTATCACACAGAGATAAAGTATCGCACTAGTACAGAGCAAAAGATTGCACGACTTTTTCTCTGATAGAAATATCACCCAGACCTGGAAGTGATTTTTTTTATCTCTTTTTTTTAACTTGCAAGTTTTGGGTTTTTTATTATCTTTTTGAAAATTTTAGCATTTTCAAAATCTGTACCACTCCACAAAACTGGCACCCATTTTTGAGAAATTTTCACATACAGTATAAAAAATTGAAGTGTGATATATCATTGGAAAGCTCTTTCCGAACCTGATCCAACCATGTTGGTTTCATTTTCAAATTTTTCCATTTGATCAGCTATTTTACTTGCAGATTATCTAATTTTTGATGTGCTAACCATTGTGGGGCTAACAAGTGGTGCTTGTAGGTGCTCCTATTGCTTGATTATTTTCTTAAAAGAATGCATGTCAAAGCTCCAAATGCAAAAGGGCCACTAATTGTTTTTGCAGGGGTGCCCAACACATAAAAATAATCAAGTGTTTTTGTTCATTGCTTTCATTTTTAAGTGTGGCATATACTAGTTATTTCTTTTCATAGGCACTTAATATCTTGTTGTAAGAATCTTTGGGTGGTAGGAAACTATGCTCTTCACCCTTGTGGTGAACTAGAAATCCCGACCCATCTTTAGATTTTGAAAGCAAGAAGGCAAATTGAACCTTTTCTTGGTGTGTTTGGGAAAGATTTTTGAGATAGGAGAGTATGCTCTTCACCCTTGTGGTGAAGCAGAAACCCTGACTCTCAAGAGTTGATCCACTTTTTGTGTAGTTTAAGATCCTTTAGTGGGTCTGCTCTTGAGAAATCAAGAGGAATGACGCAAGTGGGGACAAGCTAATACCGAGCTATTCCAACCCACTATAATCTCAAGGCTATCAAGGACAAAAAAACTTGGTAGATGTAGTACTTGTCTTCACTTAATGTGAGTACTTGTGGGATTTTGACTATGAGGAAAATGTTGAGTAAGAATGCTTAAGGTACTCTTGTGGTTGTGAGGTCCGTTACTTGCCACAAGGTAAGGAGTCCCTTTGGGGAGCAAGAGGGGTATTACAAATGGAAGCCCTTACTAAGAACCATAGATAGAAGCTACCATATTTTTCCATTTAGCTTCTTGGTGCAAGGATTGATCCTAGTGGACTAACCTGGATCACCCCAAGATTACTCACCATCTTTGTTCCTCTGGTTGTGTCATTGACACTTCCACGACAAAGCCAATATCTATTGTGGGCAACCACTTTGTGTGAGGCGATGGGACATCAAGTGTGGGCCAAGTTCTTAAGTATTGAGTCATTGTCTTTTTAGGCTAGTGTCATGCCCATCAAAACAGTCTAAAAACACACCAATTTTTTATTTTTATTTTATTTTAAATGATTAGTTAAGTCTAATTCAATGTTGCTGATTAATGAGGGGTAACCTTTGGCAACGTATCTCAAGACATCAATTAAACAATTTGTTATCCAAGATGGTCTCCAAGGACACTAGAATACAGTCAAGACAAAGGGAACTTTAATTAAGACGGAGGGGATTGCGCACCCTAAGTTCAATAGGGACTGAAAGATCGATTCGTGATTAGCAATTGGTATTGACAACGAGGTCTAATCAAGAATTCTATCAGGATAACATAACCACTGCTTGTCTTAATGGAGTGACCCTTTACAAAAGACTTAACTAGTATTAGACCATTCATAAATAGGTCACCCTATCGAGTCAAGTCTAGGATGCAACCTAGGATCATATGTTAATGTGATGTTGCGTATCTAAATATTAGCTAAACAAGGTCCTTGACCAAATCATGAAATACTTTTGAAGACATAAACTGACTAGGGTTACCAATGATATAAGATATCCTATCTATATAACTCAAGGGTTAAGCTGTATCAATAGCTCTTATATTAATTACATCTTAGGGAACTGGAACTATGATTAACTAAAACACTCAACTTATCAGATCTAAGAGAAAAACCTACCATCTTACAATCCTACCCATTCTAACCAAAAACTCTTTTACTTAATAATCCACTGATTACATAATTGTGTCTAAAATATCAACAATAAGTCCAATCTAGAGTTACACTTAGACTAAGCACGATATGCCAAGTGGGTTTACAAGCTAGGAGGTCTCGTTAATCGAATTATCGAACAGTTTGAAGTGTTAGCAATCACATAGGTCATTAAGGATTTAAAGAACAATGCTTAGATTATTCCCTAAATAATGATTTTCGATCTTGAGGAGTTAAGTTGTAACCTTCGAGATAAAACAATCACTTGAATGACGAGGCATATATTAATAACTATTATTTTTAATATTCCAATTATCTACTATGGCTATCAAATTTCACAAAGATTAAACTTAATATCAACTTGTTTATTGAATTAATAAAGATAATGTGTATTAATCCCATATATGCTAAGTCCTAGGAACCATTGAATGATGTTTATAAGTATAAGAGATCAACATGGATAATCTAATTAATCCTCTAAAACATATTTATAAATAAATATATATATATATATATATATATATATATATATATATATATATATATATATATATATATATATATATAGATATATATAATTTATAATAATAATAAGTTAATTAATAATTATGAATTATTTAATTCACTACAATATTTCAACTTATTATAAATACATTATATGTCAATATTCAAGCTCAAGTAGAAATGCCTACATTATCACCCTAAGCCTAATTATAGCCATAATTCATTTGCTAAAAACAATATCAAAACTTATTGTTAATAAAACATAATACTAAGTTTAATTATTATCATTACTCTAAATTACATACTAACTTACCTTAAATCACATCAAACATCTATCCTAACTAAGCCTATTCTATCTCTTAGCCTACCCCTTTACACATGTCATCCCCCTCACCCAAAGCCTAGCTACCTAGGATCTCCCTATACACATGCCCCAAGAAGCATGTCAAATCAACCTGGGCGCACATTTTCTAAGGGGTTTGAAAAGCCCACCAAAAGTGGTGCCATCTTTGGGAAGAGGATGCAGATTTTAATAAGCCTTTGGAATATATTCCAAAAGATGCCCCACCAAACTTAAACAACTCATAAACAAAGTCTTTGTTTCCTTTCCCAATGGCGGTGCACCCAGCAAGGAAGATGGGTGTACATTGTAAATTTGTAAGGAATGTCAGACCCCCATTCCAAGGAGGGTACGCATGGGGTAGTAAGTCTACACAAGGTTTCCTATGTCCTGACTTTTCATAATTGCTAGATACAAGGGCCAATGAAAGGAAAGTGTAAATTTTTTTTTATTTGTTGACAATGCCATAGCCCAAGACCAACATAGGGGTTGTTGAGACTAGGAAATTAATTATATAACCTTCCCTTTGTACATCACCTGCACCTAGGAAAGGCCTTTGTGGGGTCAACTACAAGTGGGTGAGTATTTGTTATTATATTTTTTTTTTGTAGAAAGGTTCATTTAATCTCAAACAGTCATTTTAGAATTGAATTAAAATGTAGGTTAGTATAATAAACTTTATTAACAATTGATGTTAATAGGAGGAGGAGAATATTCTCTGTGGTAAGAGAATATTTTAATCCTTCATACAAATTCCAGAGAGCTAAATGCTCAAACAACTTATTATGAATGTCATTTTTTTGCAATAAGTTTAATATATCAACTTGATTTAAATTTGATAGAATGCTTATTTTTAGATGAGGAATTTGGTTTCACTATGGGTTACTCATAAGCACTAATAATTTCAATTTCTATTTGCTTATTAAACTAATGATTTTTATCATCCAAAATGACAATAAAAGTTATTCTATCATGAATAAAATGTGCATCAGAGATTGTTTCTCTATTCAAATTTGAATCATTTATAACACTAATCTAATTACATGATCTAAAACATAATGAAAGCTCTATAATCTTTCTTTTCATAAGAACAAAATTTTGCCACAACATGAATGAATCTTTTAACAAAATTTACATGCACTTTCTCACATTGCATTTCAACAACACTGGTTTTAATGCAAGACTTGGAGAGTGAATCTCCATTACATTATTTACTAAGCTCATGGATATCACAAGATATCCTTTCAAGGCTTCAAACACAATACAAGATACTCCAATATAAAAATGAAAACACCTCAAATCTTCACAAGGTTTAATCTCCAACCAAGAAGGCTTCATGGCTCCAAAATCCTGCAATAAATCAAAACACAAGAACCCCAAGACAACCATGGTACTCTCCTCCCTACCATAGGCCCATTACATGGACCACCTCCGAGCAAGGGGAGTTCAAGCCAACGGGTAAACACACACCAACATAGCATGTCCATTCACATTTACTTCCTCTTAACACACACACATCCACAAAGGTAAAAATCACAAATACACAAGAAGAAGCTCTTCATGGAAACTTTCCCATTCATGGCTTCCACAAGAGGCTTAGTCTCAAGCCTTCAACGGGTGAGTGGATTCTTGCACAACCCAAAACAAGACTCAAGTGCAACAGAAATAAACACAAAACCCATAAACAAAAAAAAAAACTACAAGCTCAAGAGAGCATGAAATCTACTAAACTCCACTACATACACCACAACAAGATGCACATACACTTCTCTCTTCATTACCATTCTAGAAATCAAATTGCAGATGGGAAATGGAGTCACTAACCTTGCTCCAAGCAAAATGAATGATGGGTGTAGAATTCTCTTCCTCTTCAACCAAGCTTTCTCCTCCTCTAACTTTCTCCAAGCTCGTAGTTTTGTCTCCAAAGTTGGAGAGTGGGTCGTTGGGGAGCCCAAAGCTAAGCCTTCCACTAAAATACCCTCTACACACTCTCCCATGTGACTTAGAATTTTCGTAACTTTTCAAAATGTCACTTTTGGAGGGCTTCCCAAGGTGCTCCTAGGGTGTCCTATGGTCAAAAGGGTCCCTTACCCATAGGTATAACCCATGGACCTTCCTTATTCATGCAAAATATCTCCCTAGGTGTCTATTTGACCCCCTAAAACCTCCCTTCAAGGTGAAATTCGAAATTCAAAGTTCAAGGATTGGGACCACCTCATGGGTGCACTCACCAAGCTTAAGGAATAGGATGGACCACCTAATACTTGGCCAGGATGGTGACATGTATTCTCTCCATGTGGACCATTGCCAACACATTAAACAATACACATGTGTCAATTGACACCACTACACATCACAATTACACTTGGCAATATCCTCTAACCAATTTAATTACATAAAACATCTTACTTCCTAAATACACTCAAATCCACATACATTACAAATAAAAATCACATCACAAGGAGGTCTTGTATCCCCTTGGGACACGACCTTGGTGTCACAGAGATCACAAACATATGTTGGCTTGACTCCCCCAAATCCATGGTTAATACCTGCACTCTTTAAACAAGCATCAGTAGTTCCAGTAATGATAATAACATAATCAAAATGTGTAGAACATCATCACATTCAATTAGCTTCAAAATAATATAACATTTATCTATTCATCCACTCATAACACAATTAAGCAATATCATCTCCTAAGCTAACAATTTCAAATTTCACCATCATTTCTAAAGAAACGTAAATTTTTATCTCATATTTAATGATAATAACTTAACTACATGTGAATTCTAACATCAATTAATCAAATTCTTGCTTTCCTACATGTTATCTTTTGGAAATTGGGAACACAATCATAATTGCCTTAACTATATAGCTTTGCATAATAATCACATAATTTCAACATGTCTATCATTCAAAATTTAAATAATCCAATTCATCATTTCAATGTCATAGCAATGTCCTGTGATCATAATCAAAATAAAATACTTTAAACTACTAATGTCACTGCTAGAATAAACCACACATAAAGTCTAGAGTGTACTGAAATCATAATCGAACGTAACAAGATAAGGGTCTCAATACCCAGTCTATTGCATAAAAAGTAAAGTGCCATGATGACTCTGAGTAGAGCCCTCATACATCTAAGAAAAGTTTACAAGAAATAACAATAGTGCTTACCAGAGTGTTCTTACCAAGGTGAGGGGGAATGGAGGGGTCCTACACCCTCCCCCCCTAAGTCTGGACTTACTCCTGGAAGTCACAAGGTTGCGCTAACACCCTCTAGTAGTATTTCTACCAATTTCCATGTCAACAGCTTGATCCATGGTACTAACTTCCTGCGTGTTAGCATCTAGGAACAACTATGCATTTTTCCTCATCACAATAATATAACCACGTTTGTCATGCAAAAATTATTTGCAACCATCTCGGAGACAATTGTTTGTAAAAATAAATAAATAAACAAATCATTTTCTAGTCCTCTTCCAATTTCCACAAGAAAGGTACATAATAACACAATTTAAACAAGTTTTAATGCCTGAGTAGATGGTGTACCCGAACCTTATATTAACATTCAATAACAATTTTATTATATTTTATTAACATCTTTCATGTGTTTTAGAAATTCCTACAAACTCATTCAAAATTTCCACAAAAACCTCTACCATACAATGACACATGACAAGAATAGCAAGATTAATCACATAGACATTCTGGCAGACACCAGCATTCTCACAATCATGCCCTTTTTTTTCAAGGAAAAGTTTAGTATTACCAAAAATTCATTAGCACAATGACATCATAATCACCACACATGGTACTGCAAATGCAATTATTCATGCCACTTTCTTTAATTTTATATGACATCTCTCTAAACATGAGAAGATACAAATCCACACAATCACACAATAATCCCCATCACCGGGAGTACACATTACAGCAAATGGCTCAGGAGCGGACATAGTCCAGTCCTCCAGGTATACACAATGATCTCATCTGCCTCAAAATCTGAAATCTGTAATCCAATGATACATATAACAAAACCTCCAAGGAATAGTCACCACTCTAAGGTGGCAGTGGATGCTAGCTGCATAGCAGCTTCACATACCCCATACTCAAGGATTCCCTTATGTCTGCTTCCTCGCATACACTCACCAAGCCTACCTTCTGCATCCTTGGTGAGGAAATCACATTACTACATAGGACCAACATTCGAGTAACACCAAGGAAAATAGTTTAGACACCAAAGTCATTAAAAAAAAAAAAAAAAAAAAAGTAAAATAAGTTACCAAATTCAACAATAACTAATATAAATAAATTTTTAACAACCATAAATCATTGCATCAAGAAATCCCAAAGATTGTGGCTAAACCTTCACAAACAAAATAAACAATTGTTGGTCTGCACAAGCAACAAAAAAAAATCATCATGAAATGGCACAACACTTCACTATGTGACCATACATAGTCACCAACGAGGAAGGAGGGAACATCGTCTGGCTATCACAATAGCCCTCCATGTGGCAACCCAACAGTCTCTAACCACATGGCATAAACAATAATAAAAATACATATGCTGGTAATATATCATATGGTAGTGTTCCTTGCAGATATGGTACACATAGGACACACTCCAAATAGTGATACCCCCAGGGTCATCACTATAACCAGAGGTATACATGGCTAGGGTCAACCCATACGCACTTCCACGTCCAACGACTGAGCATCCATGGGTGCCCCTCTACAAGCATGCAAGCGTCTCCCAATCACTCTGCATCAAGTAGGAATACATAACATACATATACTGCGCCTTCACGTACTCATGTACGTGGCATCGTGTCCTCGAGCTCGGCTCACTACCATCAGCAACATGGCATCATCACCTATCACTGTGTCGGAACATCAGTGGGTGTGGCATCATACCTCATGCATCATGTCGGAACATGTGCAGTACGGAATACATCACAGCAGGGCATACACTTCCTGCCTCATGCTGGATCTCAATGAATACAAGTGAAGCTATGAATCATTAATGTACTGCCCAATCTATCCAATAGAGTCTCACATCAAATACTGATACAATGCTCAACTGTGGGGATAAAGGATGAACACACATGAACCTCATACTCGGGTTCATCAAAGGGGAAGCAGTGAGTACATTCCTTGGTTAGTGGAAGCTGACATCGCTTTGTGCCACTATAATGCAGACGCACTACCCTAATAACCAAGAAACTTTGTGGCTGCTACCACCCCTACACATACTGAGTCATCATGGGGGAAACGGGGGATAGTGTCTCTTACTCCACTCCTCAAATAATTGAGGTTCATGTCACCTCGTGCTACCAGACATACACTACACATGCTACCCAAGAGACTCGAGTAGTGGAAGCTAAGGTCGCTTCGTGTTGCCTGACACACACCTTACATGCTACCCAAGAAATGGGTAATAACACTACCTTGACACAAAATACCCCGCAAGCTATAACTCAGAAAGGTAACACACACATACTGACAAGTATTAACGAATAGGGAATATGGTGTCCCCATACCCCTAACAAGCAGATATCCCATGGGTGATGCTCACTCACATCCCTCCATGCAACACAAAACAAGCACTGGTTTCATCACAACACTCTTTACAAACACTGGTACAGGCTCAATCACATTTACAAGGGATTACATAAACATAAACCAGGACATATTTATAAAATTATTACAACTTTACCTTTTTAATAATATCCTTAAACCCTCTAACATCAATGTTACACTTATCCTCATTTCCATATTTCATATTGAGCTTATAGTAACTCACAACACTTACATACCAAAGTCATTTAGTTGAACGCTCAAAATTTCATTTTTCCAATGGTGAATGAGATTCGCAATTATTACATAATACACAAAGGATAAGATTTAATTTGCATAAGTTGCATGGTCATCCAACATGTTTACATCTCCCAAGATCAATAGTTGAAATCAAGGACAAAATTCAACATTCTAATTAGGAAGCATTACACCATTTTGTTGATCGTGTCTACTCTATGCATTCACATTCTCACTACAATCTTATTAAGCTAGGTGCAAGCAATTTATCATCTGATGAAGAAACATTTCCAATTTTAACAAAATGCCACTTACCTTAGAGAAAAAGTTAACAAGTTATTAGGTAACAACTATCTAAAATTTACATCAGCAAGTATTCAGAGGGGAATCATGCCACATGGCAACGTCCCTTATACACAATGTTTAGTTACTAATTTAGTTATTAAGTTGGTAAAGTTATAACTAGGGTCTAAAGGTTAGTAATGTCCCATATTCAATCCATCATTTATTCGATTCCTATGGTTATCCATCACTTAGATAGTTCAGGTATTAGTATTTCAATTAATCCAATAATTGTCGATGAGATAATTGCTTATATAAGACTAGGTTTGTTGTCACTAGGCTCTGATTAAAATAATGATTCTCTTGATACGTAGGCAAAGAATAATTAATTCTTCATAATTTAATTTATAGTATCCAATGACTAATTGGATACATTAACGTTCTCCCACTAGCTAATATCCTATTTATCAATATTTGAAGTCTCGTATAGTTTGATTAGACCATATTGTATCTTTATTATGGGTACTATATAACTATCCATAGAACCATGCTTGCCCATCTTTAAATTCGTAACATATCGATTCCCTAATTTACTTTAGTTTAGAAGCAATTTGTAGTATTATCATTTAAATAACTCTACCATCCTCAATAATTTAATTGCAGAACAACACTCCTTTATTATCCCCAATAATATTTATTTTAATACCAAGAAATCTATAAGGTTAATCCCATATTACATCTTTGTAGAGAAAGTAATGTTATTCTAATATCACCATTAGGCTTAACTAACTACTTGACACGGATTAATCATTAAATGTCATTACATTAATAGTCCACTTAATGTATAATAATACTTCGCTAAGTGGCAGATTAATGTTTACTTTATCAGGTCTACCAAGGCAACATGTGTATTGGTTTGTATTTACCCCTTTTGGGATTTTATTCTAATTAATTCTATTATTAAGAATTACTCAACTTCATAATTAATAATTTCTCTGTTAAATTCTCCTTGGATGACTAGTTGATTTTTCCTTGCATACTAACTGTATTTACTATAAAGCCCTAGAACCTAGGCAGGTAGCTTTTTAAACTATGGATCTTAGGTAGGTGGTTATTTGAAAGGGCTCCTAGACCTCATTGGAACTTTTTAGTTCATTCTTTTGCACCCTCTTGAGTTGAGGAAAGAAAACATCCTCACCTCCATTCCTAAATATCTACCATAATCTCAAAGTACATTTTTACCCTAACGTGGACACTTACCTTGCGAAGCGTAATGGCACAAAGGTTCCTAGAGTTGAACCCAGTGCTCTGATACCAAGTGTCATGCCCATCAAAACAGTCTAAAAACACACCAATTTTTTATTTTTATTTTATTTTAAATGATTAGTTAAGTCTAATTCAATGTTGCTGATTAATAGGGGGTAACCTTTGGCAACATATCTCAAGACATCAATTAAACAATTTGCTATCCAAGATGGTCTCCAAGGGCACTAGAATACAGTCAAGACAAAGGGAACTTTAATTAAGACGGAGGGGATTGCGCGCCCTAAGTTCAATAGGGACTGAAAGATCGATTCGCGATTAGCAATTGGTATTGACAACGAGGTCTAATCAAGAATTCTATCAGGATAACATAACCACTGCTTGTCTTAATGGAGTGACCCTTTACAAAAGACTTAACTAGTATTAGACCATTCATAAATAGGTCACCCTATCGAGTCAAGTCTAGGATGCAACCTAGGATCATATGTTAATGTGATGTTGCGTATCTAAATATTAGCTAAACAAGGTCCTTGACCAGATCATGAAATACTTTTGAAGACATAAACTAACTAGGGTTACCAATGATATAAGATATCCTATCTATATAACTCAAGGGTTAAGCTGTATCAATAGCTCTTATATTAATTACATCTTAGGGAACCGGAACTATGATTAACTAAAACACTCAACTTATCAGATCTAAGAGAAAAACCTACCATCTTACAATCCTACCCATTCTAACCAAAAACTCTTTTACTTAATAATCCACTGATTACATAATTGTGTCTAACATATCAACAATAAGTCCAATCTAGAGTTACACTTAGACTAAGCATGATATGCCAAGTGGGTTTACAAGCTAGGAGGTCTCGTTAATCGAATTATCGAACAGTTCGAAGTGTTAGCAATCACATAGGTCATTAAGGATTTAAAGAACAATGCTTAGATTATTCCCTAAATAATGATTTTCGATCTTGAGGAGTTAAGTTGTAACCTTCGAGATAAAACAATCACTTGAATGACGAGGCATATATTAATAACTATTATTTGTAATATTCCAATTATCTACTATGGTTATCGAATTTCACAAAGATTAAACTTAATATCAACTTGTTTATTGAATTAATAAAGATAATGTGTATTAATCCCATATATGCTAAGTCCTAGGAACCATTGAATGACGTTTATAAGTATAAGAGATCAACATGGATAATCTAATTAATCCTCTAAAACATATTTATAACTATATATATATATATATATATATATATATATATATATATATATATATATATATATATATATATATATATATATATATATATATATATATATATATATATATATATATATATATATATATATATATATATATATAATTAATAATAATAATAAGTTAATTAATAATTATGAATTATTTAATTCACTACAATATTTCAACTTATTATAAATACATTATATGTCAATATTCAAGCTCAAGTAGAAATGCCTACATTATCACCCTAAGCCTAATTATAGCCATAATTCATTTGCTAAAAACAATATCAAAACTTATTGTTAATAAAACATAATACTAAGTTTAATTATTATCATTACTCTAAATTACATACTAACTTACCTTAAATCACATCAAACATCTATCCTAACTAAGCCTATTCTATCTCTTAGCCTACCCCTTTACACATGTCATCCCCCTCACCCAAAGCCTAGCTACCTAGGATCTCCCTATGCACATGCCCCAAGAAGCATGTCAAATCAACCTGGGCGCACATTTTCTAAGGGGTTTGAAGAGCCCACCAAAAGTGGTGCCATCTTTGGGAAGAGGATGCAGATTTTAATAAGCCTTTGGAATATATTCCAAAAGATGCCCCACCAAACTTAAACAACTCATAAAAAAAGTCTTTGTTTCCTTTCCCAATGGCGGTGCGCCCAGCAAGGAAGATGGGTGTACATTGTAAATTTGTAAGGAATGTCAGACCCCCATTCCAAGGAGGGTACGCATGGGGTAGTAAGTCTACACAAGGTTTCCTATGTCCTGACTTTTCATAATTGCTAGATACAAGGGCCAATGAAAGGAAAGTGTAAATTTTTTTTTATTTGTTGACAATGCCATAGCCCAAGACCAACATAGGGGTTGTTGAGACTAGGAAATTAATTATATAACCTTCCCTTTGTACATCACCTGCGCCTAGGAAAGGCCTTTCTGGGGTCCACTACAAGTGGGTGAGTATTTGTTATTATATTTTTTTTTTGTAGAAAGGTTCATTTAATCTCAAACAGTCATTTTAGAATTGAATTAAAATGTAGGTTAGTATAATAAACTTTATTAACAATTGATGTTAATAGGAGGAGGAGAATATTCTCTGTGGTAAGAGAATATTTTCCTCCTTCATACAAATTCCAGAGAGCTAAATGCTCAAACAACTTATTATGAATGTCATTTTTTTGCAATAAGGTTAATATATCAACTTGATTTAAATTTGATAGAATGCTTATTTTTAGATGAGGAATTTGGTTTCACTATGGGTTACTCATAAGCACTAATAATTTCAATTTCTATTTGCTTATTAAACTAATGATTTTTATCATCCAAAATGACAATAAAAGTTATTCTATCATGAATAAAATGTGCATCAGAGATTGTTTCTCTATTTAAATTTGAATCATTTATAACACTAATCTAATTACATGATCTAAAACATAATGAAAGCTCTATAATCTTTATTTTCATAAGAACAAAATTTTGCCACAACATGAATGAATCTTTTAACAAAATTTACATGCACTTTCTCACATTGCATTTCAACAACACTGGTTTTAATGCAAGACTTGGAGAGTGAATCTCCATTACATTATTTACTAAGCTCATGGATATCACAAGATATCCTTTCAAGGCTTCAAACACAATACAAGATACTCCAATATAAAAATGAAAACACCTCAAATCTTCACAAGGTTTAATCTCCAACCAAGAAGGCTTCATGGCTCCAAAATCCTGCAATAAATCAAAAAACAAGAACCCCAAGACAACCATGGTACTCTCCTCCCTACCATAGGCCCATTACATGGACCACCCCTGAGCAAGGGGAGTTCAAGCCAACGGGTAAACACACACCGACATAGAATGTCCATTCACATTTACTTCCTCTTAACACACACACATCCACAAAGGTAAAAATCACAAATACACAAGAAGAAGCTCTTCATGGAAACTTTCCCATTCATGGCTTCCACAAGAGGCTTAGTCTCAAGCCTTCAATGGGTGAGTGGATTCTTGCACAACCCAAAACAAGACTCAAGTGCAACAGCAATAAACACAAAACCCATAAACAAAAAAAAAAACTACAAGCTCAAGAGAGCATGAAATCTACTAAACTCCACTACATACACCACAACAAGATGTTCATTACCATTCTAGAAATCAAATTGCAGATGGGAAATGGAGTCACTAACCTTGCTCCAAGCAAAATGAATGATGGGTGTAGAATTCTCTTCCTCTTCAACCAAGCTTTCTCCTCCTCTAACTTTCTCCAAGCTCGTAGTTTTGTCTCCAAAGTTGGAGAGTGGGTCGTTGGGGAGCCCAAAGCTAAGCCTTCCACTAAAATACCCTCTACACACTCTCCCATGTGACTTAGAATTTTCGCAACTTTTCAAAATGTCACTTTTGGAGGGCTTCCCAAGGTGCTCCTAGGGTGTCCTATGGTCAAAAGGGTCCCTTACCCATAGGTATAACCCATGGACCTTCCTTATTCATGCAAAATATCTCCCTAGGTGTCTATTTGACCCCCTAAAACCTCCCTTCAAGGTGAAATTCGAAATTCAAAGTTCAAGGATTGGGACCACCTCATGGGTGCACTCAGCAAGCTTAAGGAATAGGATGGACCACCTAATACTTGGCCAGGATGGTGACATGTATTCTCTCCATGTGGACCATTGCCAACACATTAAACAATACACATGTGTCAATTGACACCACTACACATCACAATTACACTTGGCAATATCCTCTAACCAATTTAATTACATAAAACATCTTACTTCCTAAATACACTCAAATCACATACATTACATAAAACATCTTACTTCCTAATAGTTCGTTGCTGCACAACTATTGCACTCCTTGCCTAGAAAGTATCACACAGACTGCCTGGAAACTATAGCACTGCCTAGTGTGAAATATCACTTGGTCAAATTGTATCGCACTGCTTTCCTGAGAACTATCACACAAAGTTATTTTGTTGTCTCATTATTATTTGTTGTCTTGCTGATTCATGTCATCTTCTAGTCTTCCTTGGTCAGATCTTAGGTATTGTGACATGTTGTTCAATATCCAAATGAAATTAAATAGTATCAATTTTCACAAAATGACTCTTGGTCTCTTTCTGCCACATCTCCCATGTCTTCCTAGTCTCCCATTTTCATCCTTTCTCTTCTTCTTTCCATGCTTGATTCCTCCTCTTCTAGAACCATGAATTTCAACTATCTTGTTATGGAACCTCTCTTGAAAATAGATGATCTTGAACTCATTGCTCAATTCAAAGAATTTTATTCTTCCAATAGTACTTCTATATATCTCATGGGTGACAAATTTAAGGCAAAAATAAAAGAAAAGATGATTGAATCAGATGCCTTTGCTAGGATCATAGACATGATCATGTCATGACCTCCTTCTTCCAAACATTCTTCATCATCTAAGTCCTCTCATTCTTCTTCACCTTCCAAGTCTTACCATGACTCTTCTAGACATTATTCACATTCCTCATTATCCAAGTCTTCTTCCTCCACAAGATCTTCAATTTCCTCTTCTTCACAATCTTGTTCCTCTTCTACTTCTCACAAGAGTCTTACTTCTCTTCTCAAGACATACCATGATGAGCAACATGATAATCCTTATGATACCTCTTTCACGAAGAGTGACATGCCTATCTTTGATGACTATGATGGCTATGATGATGAACCATATAGTGATATCTATGAAACCTCTATTCCTAAGAGTCCTCCTAGTCATGTGCTTGTGCTTACTAGAAATGGATCATCACATTCGATAGATCATGATGGTGATCCATATGACTTTGATTTTGAAAGAGACTGTGATGCTTGTTGTGAACAATATGATACATCTAATTCTATTGAGGAAGAGAAAGCTTTCTGTGATGATTATAAACATAGATACTATGAGCATTTCTCCTCTAAGAACTCTCATGCTGAAAATAAAGATTACACTCTCAAGCAAGATCATGTTGATGATAGACCTTTGTCTTGTGATGGTTCCCTTCCATCCCCTACTTCCTCCAGTAACCATACATTTCCTAAAACTTCCAATTCTTTCAAACCTTTCACAAATCTTTCATCCAACAAAGATCCTAATGCTTTTCATGCAGTTCCCTATAGTTACCCTCAAGCACTACCTCCTAAAGAAGCCCAAGCTAACCTTCACCTAGCTGAAAATACTTTCAATAATGCTAAACCTAAAGAGCCTGAGCCTTTATGTGCTATAATGCCTACTTCAACTAGTCCTTCACCATCTTTTTTAAAGTCTTCCATACAATTTCAACATGCTTCCTTGTGCTTAGAAGTGGCCCCATGTCAAGAGGACTCTCAAAATGATAAAGAAAGAACATAAAGAAAGATCAAGATCAAGAGCCCTCCATGTCATCCAATCTTTTTCATGATGTCTCTTATCTGATTCAAGGTTCTTGTGATCCTCTGCACCCTTTCTCATCCATTCCACCTGAATCCCTTTCATCTATCCACCCATCTAAACCAGTCATATCATCCTTCTTCTTCCACAAGTCCCAAGTCTTTTGGAAGTAACTTGAATGTTCAATACAAGAATCCATCAAAAAAATAAGATCACCAAGTCTCCTCTAATCGACATGGAGGTATAAAGTCAAAAGAGATATCTAAGAAGAAAACTACAAGACAAGTATGGGTTCCAAAATCCATCATTGAAGATATTCTCTCTAAATCATCAAAAAGAAATGAAAAGCCATCGGTTATATGGATTCCAAAATATCTCTTGAAAGAGTCTAATGTTGAGAAAGAAGTGAAGTTGACATTCAAGCTTCCAAAGGCTTCCACTTCATATTCTTCCAAAAACATTCTTTCATTCCATGTGCCTAAACCAAAACCTCTACTAAACATTCACCATATTCCTTCTTGTATTCCTTCATTCACATTTCTTCCATCCTCTTGCCACCCTTCCAGGTGTGTGTTGATGTTTATCTTTCCTTCCTTTCCATCTACCCTTTCAAAATCCTTCCATTCATCATCCTTCTACCTTCTATCCTTTTTCCTCATTTACCTATTCCTCCTATCTTCCAACCTCACTCGCTTTACATAAAACTTTATCCTCCATTTTTCTATTCCATCTTCATTTCCCTATCAGCATCTTTGAGCATATCATTTTGAATCCTTGGCATATCATGGTTTATCCTTTCAAGGAGCATTATCTAAAATGCTTGCCTTCTTCCAAAAAAAAATGAAAAAATAAAAAAATAAAAAAAATAAAAAAATTGAAAATGTGCCTCGATGAAAACCAAGAAACAGGCACCTCGGTAGCAAAAGTAAAGAGAAATAAATTCATCCTATGGTGAAAACCACTCCCTTGTGGTGCCTTGGATATGTACCATGATGAAAACATGGCAATCAGGCATCATGCATAGTTCTTCTACATATTTTATCCATTCCGTCTTCTCTCTTTGATCTTGACAATGTTGACCTATACATGAACATTTGGCTATCTTGTGAGCTATCTTACGATGATCTTTCTTTCATTCCATTCATGTTTAGCCTTCATATTTATTTTCCGCCATTCATTCTAAGCCTTTCTCTATCATTTTCCCCTTTGGTCTTGATGTAATTAAAAAAAAGTAAAATATGATGCTATGAAGCCTCTTGACATGTCTACTCCTTTGGACTACATCCTTTCCTTCTTTTGCATTACACTTTTGTGACTTATCCTATGTTGGCCTTTTCATTGCTTCTCCAAATGTTTTTTACATGACATTTTTTTCCCCTAGCTTGGGTACTCTTGAGGAGTTTTCCCTTGAGGATTTCTTCCCTTCATTCTCCTCCATTCTCTTATCTTCTATCTCTTCCACTAGCTTGATATTCCCTCTTGTCCACCTTGCTATAAATTGGTACTACACGATGTGATCTTGCTTGGGAGTTTGATGCCCATTCTGTCTAGGGGCATCCTTTGTATATATTTATTGATCTTGAAAAAATTCCAAAAAAATTCATATATGATGCTGAAAAAATCCTAAAAAGCATAAAAAGTACTGAAAAAATTAGCAGCCCAGTGAAAACCTAACAATAGGTGCTTTGATGTCTCACCAAAAAAATTCCAAAAAAATGCAAAAAATTCAAAAAAATAGAAAAAGTGCCTTGGTGAAAACCTGGAAACAGGCGCCTTGGTAGCAAAAATATAAAAAATTAAAAAAAGTCCTGAAAAAAATCTATCAAGTGGTGAAAACCTAGAAACGGGTACTTCTTGAGACCCTTGCACCTATGTCTATCAATCTTGCCTAGTGCTCCTTCACTCCACTTCTCACTTTACCTCTCCTAGCCTAGAATTGACTCTTGTCTTAGTCTAGGGGGCATACATTGTTCTAGCTTATCTTGGGTCTCTTTGTGCATTCAAGTTTCTGGGGCCACTTAGTTCCAATGGTGTTTTTCAACACCACCCCAACTATGTTTTTAAACACTTCCCTAGTGTTAAGTGTTTCTCAACACTTATCAGATATCCTACCTACAGTCTAGAATGATTTGATATTTCTCACCAGTAGATGTGATACTCAAAGTTTGACTCTATGACCTACACACATGCACTCGATGAGACTTGCTTGACCTTATTTCTTTGTGTGTTGTCTATGATGATTTCTTTGTTGAGTGTTCTCTCCTTAATAGTTTTTGATGATGCCAAGCTAGAAGACTAGGGGCATGAGGACATGTTTTATTGATTTTTCTACTTGTGGGTATATTTTGTTGGTCCTAACTATCATTAGCATTTATGCTTGTTCCACTTGACATTGGGGTCTACAAGGTATTATCCTTGACTATTTTTCGCAAGTGCATACTTATAGTCATCTTGACTTTCCTTGTGTCTCGATGCGAGTATAACCTTGCCATATTAAACTTAGGAAATCTCACTACACTAGTCATCTTGACCTACAAGTCTTTGATGCTTTGGGGGATTCCCACATATCTATCTAATATAGATCATATTCAGATTCACATAGTCATACTAGTGTGTATTGTATGATCTTGCAACGCTATCAATAATGCTCGATGATGAATATTAGAGTCTAAAAGCTTTGTGACCTTGCAAGTAAACCACTTTTCACAGTAGCTTGCATTTTTAGGTTCATGATAGTTTAGTTTTGCATCTAGCATATGGAGAGAGCTCTTCTTTCATCTTTCACGGACTTGTCGATCAGCTGTGCTCACCTTTCCTTTTCTTGATCATGTCTTTTGCTCCTTGTCTTTTACATCACATCATTTTTCTATCATCACAAGGGGTTAATCTTTTCAAAACACCTCAAAATTGTGCGAAAAGTGCACCCCTAGCTAATTTTGACATCCTAGATCCATTTTTGGGATCAAAATCAAAATCCAAGCTCATCTTGATAGTCAAAATCACATTTCAAAATTTCACCATCTTCTGCGTAGTTGGTTGACCATTTGAGGCCTGATCCTTCGATCTTCATTGGGGCATCTTCATTTCTTCATCCCCATATCTTTCAACCTCCTAGTCTTTCATTCACTTCATCTCTCTGAGGTTTGACTTCATTTTTATCCTATATCTTTCTCAGTCAACCTAGTCAAACTAGGGCATATCTTCACTGCTTGATGGTTATCCTATCATCTTTCATCTTTGATTATGATTTCTAGTGATTTGATCAGATTTATCAATTTACTATTTCTCCTCTACCTGATTTTGATTTCGATACCGAAGGGGTAGTACCTATCAGCTTCAATCTTTGATTCAGCCTATCAATTGAACCTTGAGATTCTTATCTCTTATTTGAGACTTGATTATCACCTAGCTATACAAGTGTTGGTCTTGTCTTTTAGCTTACTTTGTCAGCTTTTGCTTATGCTTGTCATGATATGTTCCCATCCATCGAACACATGTCTGGATTGTTTTGTGATCTCAAATTGATCTCACATTTCAATTCCATTCTTTGACCACATGTGATCCCAAATTGATCTCACATTAGTCAAACAGGGGCAAATGTATGCACCCTAAAATGGTCGCCTAGACTTTGGGCCCCCATTCAACAATTTATCAAATCCCTGAATCAATATTTTCAAAAATCAATATTTTATCAATTATATCAATTTCCTTGATCAAATCCTATTTTATCATTTATTCGATTATATTCTATGGGATAACTATCTTATCCTAAGTCTTTATTTAATTAAAAGGAATTTCCTCCTCTTTTATTAAATAAAAAGCCCCCCACTTTTCCTCTTATCCTAAGTTGCACAAATAAAGCATTATTCTTATTTTATAAAAAGAAGAAAAGCACTTTTTGTCTCATATGGACACAAAATTCAACTCTTATTTTCTCATTGGAGGAATCTTGTGCACATGGATTATTCCTTCTTCAAGCTCCACCCTTGATTAAATCTTTTTCCTCTTAATCTCCATGATCCATTCTTTCTCATTTCTTATAAAAGGAGAGCTCTCTTCTCATTCTAGCATCCATCTTTTGAATACTAACCTTATGTTGCAGGATTGCTTGGAGACTTTGGAGCTTTTTGAAGACATTCTTGCATCCATTTTTCATTTCTCGCATCATAGCTTTCATGGCATCTAGCTTAGTTTCTTTTATGCTTTAGATTAACTCACATAGCTTAATTAGCAAGGGTTTGTAATACTTTCCTTTCATAGCTTAGCTTACATCTTCATTCTTAGCATAGCTTGCATTGCATTGCATTCTCATTGTTAATTCTTGAGGATATTGGAATTCTTGCCCTTGTTTCTTTGAATCTCCCATTGTGTGGTTTACTAGCAAGGTTGCATGCTTCAATAGCTCTAAGCTAAGAGCACCATCAATATCCTTGTGACTCCATGCCTAGGGAGCTCTAGGTCACTTTCTCAAGGTTTCCCATTCACGAATTCCCTTAGAAGTAATGACTTAGAGAAGTGCACTATTTAGTGTGTACACCCATGACCCCTTTTCACACATTTCAATGCTCAAGTGTGTCTGAAGGGGTCCTAGGACCCCTTAAGACACACTTGATCTTTCCAATGTGTCAAAAGGGGTCATGGGGACTTTCTAGGGGTCCTAACATGTGATTAGGTGTACGAGGACCCCTAGGGAGTCCCCATGACCCCTTTTGACACATTTCTATGCTCAAGTATGTTTGAAGAGGTCGTAGGACCCCTTAAGACACACTTGAGCCTTCCAATGTGTCAATAAGGGTCATGGGGACTTCCTAGGGGTCATAATGCATGATAAGACATACTAGGACCCCTAGGGAGTCTACATGACCCCTTTTGACACATTTCAACACTCAAGTGTGTCTGAAGGGGTCCTAGGACCCCTTAAGACACACTTGACCCTTCCAATGTGTCAAAAGGTGTCATGGGGACTTCCTAGGGGTCCTAACACATGATAAGGCATACTAGGACCCCTAAGGAGTCCACATGACCCCTTTTGACACATTTTAATGCTCAAGTATGTCTGACAGGGTCATAAGACCCTTTAAGACATACTTGAACATTCCAATGTATCAAAAGGAGTCATGGGGACTTCCTAGGGGTCCTAACGCATGATAGGGCATACTAGGACCCCTAGGGAGTCCCCATGACCCCTTTTGACATATTTAAATGCTCAAGTGTGTTTGAAGAGGTCCTAAGACCCCTTAAGACACACTTGAGCATTCCAATGTGTCAAAATGGGTCATGGGGACTTCCTATGGGTCCTAACATGTGATAAGGCATACTAGGATCCCTAGGGAGTCCCCATGACCCCTTTTTACATATTTGAATGATCAAGTGTGTCTGAAGGGATCCTTGGACCCATTAAGACACACTTGAGATTCTAATGTGTCAAAAGGGGTCATGGGGACTTCCTAGGGGTCCTAACACGTGATAAGGTGTACTAGGACTCGTAGAGAGTCCCCATGACCCCTTTTTACACATTTGAACACTGAAGTGTGTCTGAAGGGGTCCTAGGACCCCCTAAGAAACAATTGAGTGTTCCAATGCATCAAAAGGCATCATGGGGACTTCCTAGGGGTCCTAATGCATGATAAGGCATACTAGGACCCCTAGGGAGTCCCCATGACCCCTTTTGACACATTTAAATGCTTAAGTGTGTCTGAAGGGGTCCTAAGACCCCTTAAGACACACTTGAGAATTCCAATGTGTCCAAAGGGGTCATGAAGACTTCCTAGGGGTCCTAACATGTGATAGGGCATACTAGGATCTGTAGGGAGTCCACATGACCCCTTTTTACACATTTGAATGCTCAAGTGTGTCCAAAGGGATCCTAGGACCCCTTAAGACACACTTGAGCATTCTAATGTGTCAAAAGGGGTCATGGGGACTTCCTAGGGGTCCTAACCTAGGATAAGACATACTAGGACCTGTAGGGAGTCCCCATGACCCCTTTTTACACATTTGAACACTCAAGTGTGTCTAAAGGGATCCTAGGACCCCTTAAGACACATTTGAGCATTCTAATGTGTCAAAAGGGGTCATGGGGATTTCCTAGGGGTCCTAACACATGATAAGGCATACTAGAACCTGTAGAGAGTCCCCATGACCCCTTTTGACACATTTGAACACTCAAGTGTATCCGAAGAGGTCCTAGGACCCCTTAAGACAAACTTGAGCCTTCCAATGTGTCAAAAGGGGTCATGGGGACTTTCTAGGGGTCCTAACATGTGATAAGACATACTAGGACCCCTAGGGAGTCCCCATGACCCCTTTTGACACATTTGAATGCTCAAGTGTGTCCAAAGGGGTCTTAAGGGGGTCATGGAGACTCCCTAGGGGTCCTAACATGTGATAAGGTGTACTAGGACCCCTAGGGAGTCCCCATGACCCCTTTTGACACATTTGAATGCTCAAGTGTGTTTGAAGGGGTCCTAGGACCCCTTAAGACACACTTGAGAATTCCAATGTGTCAAAAGGGGTTGTGGGGACTTCCTAGGGGTCCTAACGCATGGTAAGACATACTAGGATCCGTAGGGAGTCCCCATGACCACTTTTGACACATTTGAATGCTCAAGTGTGACTGAAGGGGTCCTAGGACCCCTTAAGACACACTTGAGCATTCCAATGTGTCAAAAGGGATCATGGGTCCTTCCTAGGGGTCCTAACACGTGATAAGGCATACTAAGACCCCTAGGTTGTCCCCATGACTCCTTTTGACACATTTGAATGCTCAAGTGTGTCTGAAGGGGTCCTAGCACCCCTTAAGACACACTTGAGCATTCCAATGTGTCAAAAGGGGTCATTCTAGATTCTTTAATGCTTCTAGTGAATCCAAATTTAGTTCTTATAAAGATGAGATGTTATTGAATGACTTCTTGCTAATACTAATCTTCCACTATATTTGTATTTCAACCCTTTTGTGGATCTACAGGCTCAATCACAAGCCCATAGGATTGGCCAAGAGAAAAATGTGATTGTATATCAACTGATTAAAAAATGTTCAGTTGAGGAGAAAATATTGTAACGATCAAGAAGAAAATTGGCTATGGAAAATCTAGTTATGAATTCTATTAAGAATGAAACTATTAAGAAATTGCATGAATCACAAACCATGAAAATAAACTTCTACAACAAAGAACATTCAAGCTATAGATTTTATTAACTCTAAATTTAAATGTCTTATTAGCATTCATGGAAGAGATTTCATTAACATCCATGGAAGAAATTTCATTAACTTCAGACAAAATCATCTAAAAATATTCATTAACTTCAGGTGAAATCATTTAAGACGGACAAAAACAAAATCATATTACTTAGAAATGGCAAAGAAAGAAAATGAGATAAACCAAATTTATCAAATTCTTGCAATCTGCAGCTTCTCTTTGAGCACAAAATGACAATCCATGGAGCCAAAATTATGGTGAAAATTAAATTCTTCGAGTAAGTTGTTAAAAAACATGCAAAATACTATAATGCATGATGATTAATAGAGAATTTATGACAGACTATGCTGTGAAAAAGCCCACACTCCCTGTCATATCTCAGAGTACTGATGAGAAGCAATGGCAAAATTCTGAGATAGAGGTGGCACCGACATTAAAGCAACAAGACATTTTTCATAATATCAGGGTGGTGCCATTGAAACGGCAAGGCTTTCCTCATAATGTCACACCGTCATTGATCTCTTCTTTAAATTTATTAATGCGGTCAATTCTACGATGCTTGCATAATTTCTAGTATAGCTACTCATTTTACCAAGCCCTTCCCCGCTCTCCATAATCTTTGACTAATTCAAAGATCTGTCTGGTTGTTCTTGTTTAACCTCCCAATGACTCTATTGAGCTGGCAAATTATCAACAAGAATGGTACAATTGTCCGGTGACCAGAATATATTTTGAGAACCTTTGCAATTTAGTGTTTCGGTTGAAAAATCAGGGAAAGATACCATTTCACAGCCATAGGCGGTGGAAATAGAGTGATTCTCTTTCCCTCTACTTCTGTAATCCACCTCTAGTGAACTATTCTTCAAAGCCTCCATTTCTACATATCTAGGGTTTACAACGTCTGTAAAAGGCACAACTATGCCCCTGTAGGGACTCATGCTCGTGCTTAGAATCATATTATTTTCATGCATTCCCTAACATTTAATACAAAGATTTAGCCAGCCGCCTTTAAAGACCTAGAAGAAATGAAAAATAAAAATTAGGCCAAAAATACATACTGCATTTCTATATGTAGTACCATCAGCTTCAACAATCCAGTCAGCTTCCTCTGCTAAGGCATGAAGAACTTCATTAATGTCTACTCTGGGAGGAAGATTATAATTTCCATATTTCTGCAAGCCCTAAAAATTTTTCGTCATTATTGCTCTCTGCCTCTGCTCTCTCAATTTAGTCATCTCCCTCTCCACTGCACTTAGCTTAGCCATCCTTACCTACTCTTTAATAGAGATTCTCCAAAATTTGTATACAAAGACATCCTATAGGAAAAAATGAAAAGTTTCCTAGAGAATATCCACAATTCATATACAAAAGCATCATACAGGAAAAATGACAAAAAATTAATAGCTAAAAGGTAAAATTTATCATTAACACCGGTAGTACCAAGGTCATACCTGCTGTCAAATCCTAGCCTATGACATGCAAAAGGAGCAAAGCAAGTAAAATGAAAGGGAAGTGTGGATCAAATAGCGATGGTGCATCAAATCAGATCAATATCATAATAAATGCAGAAAATACTGTTACAGACAAAAATATTTGCATATTAATAGGAAAGAGTGGGAAGAGCTTCTTGGACCCATGATAGAAGTTATAGATAAGGAGGAAGAGCTAGGAAGGGGAAAGCAGCAAAGGAAAGAAGTAAGATATGCATGTGAGCCTATGTCAGATGATGATGATCAGTACTCACCATTTGGTAGTACCTCAAGTAGTGATAGAAGCTCTTTAGTGCACATGTACACTGACACAAAAAATTCAGATAGAGAAGTAACAAGTGCTGTGGAGTTATCCACAGGGCAATGTGAAATGAAGCCTCAAATTGGTTCATTAGCAGGCAAAGAATTTGGTCATGCACTTCATTATAGCACCACAAATATTTCTATTATAAATTCCTATTCATCAATGGCCTTGAATTTATAGGACTTGGGAAACCAAGCTGCTCATGTTGGGAAATATCCCTCAAATGTAAGTTCATTGCACCTTTGGCAAGGCAGTCTCACTTCTCATTTTAAAACAAAGGGTAGCCATCTATGGTCCAAGGTTTTAATTCAACTGACAAATGGAGAGCTTCTCAAGGTATTGATATCTTTCATAGAGAATTTCTTGATTCATCTCAAGGTTCTCATTTAGGTGACCAACTCCTTTGACGTCCACAAATAGACCCATTGATTTCCCAAACTGGTAAAAGGGTAGATGCAATTTTTGAAAGAGTATCCCAATTGAAGAGAAATGGAAATTCCAGTGAGCATAAAGTTATTGTAGATCCAATGGGTGTATCTTCTCCACTGACAAATATAACTTTATTTCTAGAGACTTGAGTTTAAATGGAGACTGTTTGTTCCCAAACATGCCCCAGTTGAGCAGATGAACCAGATGTTGCTTGAGTAAAGAAGATAGTGGTTTATTAAAGCATCTGCATTATCCCACTTGCTATCAATTAATACTTTTTTAGCGGCTTGCTAGCTGCTTTTGTGTAGGATTCCTATAATATATAATGTCCTCATGCAAGTACATGCTAGTTTTTTTAAACATTTTTAGTTCTAAAGTGTTAGTGAGCAATATCAAAGAAAAGGTTCTTGCATGTGTTATTTAGACACATATCAATAAATTAGGAAACCAATTTTCTCCCATTACATGGTAGAAATGCCTAGATTCACTTTGTCGGTATCAATAGGTAGCAAGATGAGGGAAGAAATATATTTGTGAAGAGGAAGTACAAATGTTACTGTCCAAAACCATTTGGAGAGTAATATTCTTCTCTTGATTGTAATAAGAAACTCAAAATGCAAAAGACACCACATAGTTGGGGCATTTATTTCCTATGACCTATGTCAATTTCAGTTCAATTCCTAAGGATGATATTCTCAATGTGTAAAAATAAACTGATGTGTTATTTTAAAATGGTGTTGATAGAAATTTATGAACATATGTCAAATATCCATTTTTTCCAGAATTTGAAATAGAACCAGTGGTAATATAATCAAATTTGTGAATTTCACATCCAATCATTGGATGTTAATCAAAAGTACAACACAGTAATTGTGAGCAAGGCTATCTGTATCTATTTTGAAAGGCTAAGACAAGCAAACATTAGGTTTTAATCTAACATTATATCAATTCAAAACAAAAACATCTAAGCTAAGCCACCTCAGATAGAGCTTAAACCGGTGCACCCAAGCACTGTTTGATTTGCTCTTGCTTAGGGGATGTGGGTGTGCTCTCTAAGCACTTGAAGCATACTCTAATGCTTTCTAAGATGATTTGAGACTCATGAAAACCCCAAAAATGGCACAATAATGGGTAGAACACCCAAAATTGCCCCTAAGGCTTCAAGAACTCAAATAAGATGCTTTAATGGAGATTTGAGCTACATGATGGTTATGCTGAGATTGTTATTAACCAAATAGAGATGTGATGATGATGATATGCTATGCAAAACAATGAAATAAACTATGTTAATCCATTATTACTAAGCTATGATGTGTTTTAAGAAAGCTTGAAAATGATGAAAACTAACAATTAGTATTGATTATGCTAAAGCTAGAAGTAAAAGAGCATGATAACAATGCATTAAGATGAAAGACTAAGCTAATGAATTTGCTCTTGGAAGGAGGAGCATTTATAGGATTTGGGAAGGAAGAATGAGTGGCCAAGATCAAAATCCTTAAGGGAGGCCAAGATTCATTCAAAGGGGAGCACATGGATTGTGCTAGTTCAGGGCCACCTCCTTGTGACAAGTGTCACAAGGGCATTGGGTTGAAAGATGGGAGGGATGTGCACAATTTGGGAAATGTGCCTAAGGTCAAAGGGTGTAAGAAAGGGGTGAGGGGTTTCTTAAATGCATCATAAATGCATGCAAGAGGGATAAGGAGGCCTTAAATGCATTTAATGCATGTAAGAGAAGTTTCTAGAAGTTTGTTGACTTTGGGTTAAGCTTAGGAGTTTGCTAACCTTGGTTAGGGAATGTGACAAGATTAGGGGGGGGATTAGGATTAGGATTAGGGGGACAAGGATTAAAGACTTTCTAGAAGAGTCTAAAACTTCCTTAGGATAAATATGGATTTTAGGAAATAGATAAATATTTATTTATTTCCATGTTTTAGTTTTGAGAATATTTATTAAAAATGAATTTAATAAATATGAGGATTAAATATTTAATCTTAATTAAATATTTTGAGTTGGGATTAGGGTTAGGAAATGATGGGATTAGACTTTAATCAAATTTAAAGAAGGATTAGAAGATTCTAGAAGAGGTTAGTGGTCTTAAGGAAATTGGCCAAGTTTTGGGCAAAAAATAAATAAATTATTTATTTTGGGATTTTTGGTCAATTTATTAATTAAATAATTAATAAATAAGGAGATAATGTTTAAATAAGATTTAAACATTTTTGGGAGGGATTTCGTAATTAAATATTTTTAATTAAGATAAAGGGATTTAATGGCATAAAAATAAATTAATTAATTAATAAATGATGATGTCATCAGGGGTTTTTCAAAAAATAAAAATACTTTATTTTTTAAAGGACTTTTAGGTGTCTACATTTTGCCCCTCTTTGATGCAATGCCGCAAGTGGCATGGCATCAAAGACAAGAAAATAAGATGTCCAAGGCTAGAATTTAGAGGAATAAGGGGTTGTGCCCCCTCGAGAAAATAACACAAGGAGTAAACGTTGTGGAATTTTCTCGAAAGGAAATAGAGAAAGAAGGATCGAGGAAGACGGGGAGATAAATAACCAAACTTCCAAGAGAAAAGATGGGTGAATGCAAGATGAGATGGAATGCAAAATGCAGGATGCAGCTACATGAGAGATGCAAGATGCAAGATTCATCTATATGATGCAGGATGCAAGGGATTGGGGGAAGCTCCAAGTGCAAATGTGGAGAGCACAACCTAGTTTAATATAGCAATGCGAGAGACCTGCCAAGGATACTGGGATCACGAGGCCTTATCACCAACATTGCATAGGACTGACACTAAAAAGACACGCAGGGTTGCCCCAACATCACACATGAAACCTAGAGGAGGCATGGTGGAAATGATGCTGAAGAAACCACAAACATAGGACTGACTCACAGGTAGAAGCAAAAGATCAAAAGACCTTGCCATAGATTATCCTCATTCACAGCGCACCATGATATAAAGGATCATGGCGAATTTGAGTAGAGAACAACAAGAAGCTGTAAAAGATTAACAAGACCCAAAGGACAAAATCCAAGGTCAAAATGATAACTCCAAAAGACAACCTTTTCCAAGGAGAGAGATTTGATTTGATTGATGGCGGGAAGATTGGTTTGAACGTGTGGAAGGATACATTGACACGGACCTAGTGTGCTTGGTGGAAGATGGGGTTTGACAAGAAGGATACAACTGAGGGGACCTGGGATTAGGCTTAGGTCAGACAAAATAGAAGCATACATCTGTGCGGACCCTATGCTAATGGGGAGAATGTTGTGTTGCTGATTGACAAATGATGCGGTTCAAAGATAGTGACGATGATCAAGGATAGTCGATAATTGATGTTGCTGAAGTGCGAGGCTGGGTAGGACAAGATTTATGATCAAATACTGCTGATGCGGGATTGACAAGGATATGTACAACAAGACGCGAGGATATTTACAATGGCTATGCATAGAATCTTAGGATTAGGATGTACAAAGAACTTGGGGGTGAAGCTGAAACTCTAAAGATATGCAAGACAATGCCCCAGTTGGGCTGAAATAGCCAAGATGGACTGACAATAGATGTGTCCTAAAATGACACAGATTTGGGAAGGACATATCCCAACAATGATGATTGGATTGAGATCAAGGTTTGCTACAAGACTAAGGATGTGATTGTATCGATTGGCTTGATCTTGGATGTTGGATAACTAGAAGATATGGATAGTTTGGGAAGATTGCTAGAAGACTGCTAGGAATGTTTGGATAGGGATGAATGGCATTGGATTGCAATGAAGTTAGCCTATAGCTAGATACCAATGACAAGGGAAGATACCAGGTGATGGAAAGATGGAGAAAAATGCTAGGGATGAGGATGATGGAACTGCTAAGAGATTTGGATGGAGGAAGATTTGGATTTGGATGGAAGAATGCTTGAGGATTGGATAGAGGAAGATTTGGGGAGATTGGATGGTGGATTTGCTTGAGGATTGGAAGATGGAATGCTGGAGGAATCGCTAAGGGATCTAGATAGAGGAATGCTCAAGGATTGGATGGTGGATTTTCTTAAGGATTTGGGAGATGAAAGATTTTGGATGAAAGATAGTCTCCAAGGAATATGTTACCAAGGAATAAGATGCCCCTTGTTTAGGATAGTTCATGTATTTTCAAAGGCATGGGGTATGCTTGGATGGAAGATATGCCAACAAGAGGATAAGGAAGGTAGATGGAAGCTAGGATGAATGGATTGGATAGAGGATATGTAGCTAAAAGGTGTGATGGATGCCAAGAAGGTGCCCAAAAGCATGTATACCTGGTAGTCTTTGTTTTGTCATCAATATCCAAAGGAGGATGAAGGAGGTGAGAGACAAATGGGATGGAGGAGATGTTGGATAAGAGGTGATAGAAGGGAATGGCCCCCAACTACAGAAAGGAATTGGGGGGAGGGCCTACACATGATGCCTGTTTTCCAGGTTTTCATCATGGTACTTGTCCAAGGTGCTTGAATTGCCAAGTTTTCACCATAGGATGAATGTTTCTCTCTTTTCTTTTTTTGATACTTTTCTCTTGATTTTTTTCCAATTTTTATGGATTTTCTGATTTTTTGTTGACTAGATGCTAACCTTCTGATATTTCTGATGTGTTGCTATCTTTCTTCACCGATCTTCTGATTTGTTGTTGTCTTTTCAATTTCTCAGGATGTTGGTACAACTTTATTGGGATGGAGGGATTATGCAAAGGCATGGATGAGATGGGGTAGATGGGAGATATGGTGGTAGAAATTGTTTGGATGGAAAGATGGAAAGTGATCATGATAGGGAGATGCTGCCAGGACCAACATTGGCACATATTGTGAGGAAGGTGGATGAAGCGGATAGAACGTGGAAGATAGAGGTAGATGTGATGGAGGATTTACGCTAGGAGATTTCGAATCTTTGGGACCCAAAATAGATTTAGGAGATGGAGGAGAAGACTGAGTAGCTAGGGGATTAGCAACTTTGGATGCCATTATGGATGTTTCTTTTAGATGCATTACATCTTTTTGCTTTGGGATCCACATCATTTTTGCTTTAGCTTTGGTGGGCCTTTGTGGCTATTGGGATGCATTGGATTGCTTGAGTGGATTTTACTTTGGTTGACCATGTCATTTAGGCTGGACATGGCAATCTTTGAATTTTTGTGGATATTTCCCTTTGTTCATATTTGATATGGCATCCAAATTGCAAGGAGCATTGGAATGAATACGAGGAGATGTGTGGGATGGCAAAAATATGGATGGGGAGATGGATGGAGTTTGGTAAATAGGAGATATGGACATGTGCCTTTGTTGATCCTGACTGGGGATGTTTGGATTTTGGATGAAAGACTGAGTAGAATAAGATGGGGGATGATATTTTGGGATGTAAGGTTCCAAAATGGATTTGGTATGTAGAGGATATGTGCTGGAAGATTTTGGGACATAGGGACCCAAAATGGATTTGGAGGATGAAGGAGGAATGTGATAGGTTGTCCTGGGCCATAATGATGGAGGAGGAGGAATAGCATTGTATGTTTTGGGAGATGTGATGGTGGGTTTGGAAGGATGCTTGAATTTAGCTTTAGTTGTACCAACATTTTTGGAGGAAGTGCCTTCGCCTGGTGTGTGACCAATTCCACATGATGTTGGATGTTTCTTATCTTGAATTGTCTCTAGATTTCCTTGTTCATGAGAGCCTAGGCCTTTGCCTTGATAATTACATTTCTTGAGCATTTTATCCAAACAAGGATATTTTTGACTTGGGGAATATGATAAACATCCAATTTTTGGTTCCCTGATGGAAGATATGAAACTAATTTCTTCTGCTTCAAGTGGACTACCTTTGACAAATGTAAGTGATCCAAGAGGATAGAGTGATGGCAGTGGGATAGTTTGGATTGGAAGATCCTCAAGAGGAGAGGCTATGATGGTGGGATTTTGACTGGGATTGGGGGATGGTAATGGATCTTCAGTTGGAGAAACTAGGATGATAGGATCTTGGATTGGAGGAATTGGGATTGTAGGATTTTGGATTGGGGGTGATGGAAGCAATAGAACATGTGATGGGGGAAGTGAAGGGATTGGGTCTTGATTTTCTTCTATGAGTATTTCAACATGATTTTGGACAAGATCTTGACATGGTAGGTTTTGTGTGGATAAAGTGACAGGTGATGTATGGATGGACTCTTCAGAGGGGGTGGATGGAAGGATGGGAGATTCTATAGCTGTGATGTCTAGAAGAAGGAAGAACTCTTCAGATGGTATGGATGAAAGGATGGAAGGTTCTACAGTTGTGATGGTAGGAAGAAGGGTGAACTCATGAGGCTCATTAGATATGCTTTGGATAATACTAGGAGGAGGTGATGTTGGTGGGGATTGGATGGAGACTTCAGATGGAAGGGACTCAATGATGCTAGGAGACAGAAGGAGATCAATGAGTGGGATGTGTGGAAGATAGATAATAGATGGAAGTGATGGATGGACCTCATTAATGATGGCTTCACATGAGGGATTGAAATGGCTTGGCTCTTCATTTTTAGGAGTGGGATTTGTTATTGGCTTCCTTGTGAAACTCCTTGGAGACTTTCAGATTGGAGGAGGTGAAGGATTAGAATGTGTAGAAGATGGGGGGCTTGGATGGTCCTCACATGAAGGTGGGATGGAAGATTTTGAATTTTCCTGAGGGGATGATGGTGCTGAAGAGGTAGATGTGATGGATCAAGGTGTGAGATATGAAGCGGTTTGAAGGATGCACTCTGCTTGTGGGAGGGGATTTGTGGAAACATGGGTTTGAATGGAGGATGGTGGATTGGGAAAAAGGATTGGAAGACTTGGTTTTTGGTTTTGAAAGGGTTTTGGAGGATAAGTGGATGGAGGTTTTAGATAAGTGAAGTAGCGTGAAGTGTTTCGAGGGGATGGTGGTGATTGGGATATGACCATAGCAGGAGATGGAGGTATGAAGGATGCATATGGAGGATGTGTAGGTTTAAGATAGGGATAAGTTGTGGATGGATAAGATAATGGATTTGCCTTGCCGAGGACATGAAAGGGAGTGCTAGTGGATAAGCATGAAGGCATGATAGGATATTTTGGAGGAGTGATTGGATGTTGGGGGATGTTTGGAGCAAACTTGCTAAGATTTTCAAAATATGTATCGTGATCTACAAGGCTTTCATCATCTTTGGGATAGGATGGATTGAGGGGAGAGACATAATAACCAAACTCATCATAATAGTTTTGAGACATGCTGACTTGTGGATGAGTCAGATAGTAATGAAGGATGAAGATGGATTGGAAGACTAAGACTCAGATTGGGATGATTAATAGGATCAGACTAGGATTGGATTTGGATTAAAATTGGAAGAAGACCGACTCTAGAGGAAGATAGATAGGGAAATGGGGGATGACCAAGATGACTCTACTAACCTAGGATAGGAGGAAAGGATGACAAGATTGGATTGAATATGACTGGAAGACCATGATTTGAGATTCTGAAAGCTTTGGACATTTTCTAGATTTTGGGAGGATTTGGACTGACATGGCTATTTTGAGTATCGTGAACCAAGTTGTAGATCAATTTGATGTTTTTCAAATGGAAAAGGATATATTTCAACAAAGATTTTTAGATAAGCAATCTCCACAAGGGACAAAGCAACCTTGTGGGATACAAATAGGATAACTAACTTTGATAAAGCTTTGAAAGTGTATGTTTCAACAATGTTTTCATGAAGTTTTTGACTGTCAAGCACTTCAAGCAGATCTACCTAAGGAAGATGAGTATCAAAATCACTTGCCCACATCTTGGTACCACCTAGAAGGGAATAAAAATGGTGAGTAATCTTGAGGCGACCCGGTAAACCCATTGGAATTGGTCCTTGCACAAGGATTTTGATACTTTCAAATGTAGATAGGGTAGCCTCTATTTTATTAGGTTTTTAATAGTTCTGTGGAGTCTCCATACCTGGTTATGCCGACTGCCCATGACTCACTTAAGAGCCTAGCCAACAATGTTGGGGGAGGAATATTTACCATCCCTAGACATTTGCATTTGGCACAAAACGCCCATGGATTAGGAGATATAAGTGAGTACTTTTTGCCTTCACTTTATTTATATACCAGCCAGGGGGGATACCGGTTTGAGGTCGTTCTCTGAGGAGGAAGTGCTTTTCTCCCTGGACAGGCCTTGCTAAAAGTAAAACAAGTGAACTTGTCCAAGTTCAAATGTTCTATGTTGCTTACTTTAACAAGGATTTGCAAAAAGATAAAGCTCCTAGATGCACATCAAGCAAGTTGTTCTTTTCCCAAATTGAATTAAGTGTGATTTGAACTTTGAAATTGAAGACACAAGTGTTTAAGGTTTGTTTTGTTCTTTCTCCAAAAAGTAAATGATTTGAGCAATTGCAAGTTCTTTCTTTGATCATTCAAGATTGAGATTGGCGTGTTGATTTAGAACTTTGAAAAGAGCTTTGTTTTATCCTTAGATCATTCAAGATTGAGTTTGTTTGAACTGAAATTCAAAGAAGGAATAGGGATGCTTTTCTTTCTAATTTAGATCATTCAAGATTGTGTTTGATTTTCAAAATGATAATGATGCTTTAGGACTTAAGTTCTTTCCCTTAGTTTCATTCAAGATTTGTTGGCTCCATTTTAGACTTCAAAACAAAGTTTCCTAGATTTAGTTTGATGCGTGAAATTTGAGAAAGAAGGCATTCAAGATTTTTGCAAAATGAAGTTAGTTTTCAATAAAAACAAAGTTTTTTAGGATTGATTTTAGGAACTTTTGCATGCACTTTTAGGATTGATTTTGAATGTTTTTAGAAATGAGATGCAAATTTGAGGTTCTCTTTTTTTTTTTTAAGTACCCAAAACTTGAAATATTCCTAATTTTTTGCATGAATGCATCTAAAACCTTGATGTTGCAAGGATGCAAATGTTTTGATTGATTTTTCTTGTTTGTTAGAACAAATTTTGCAAATTTTAGTCCTTAACGCATTCAAGAATGATTTGGGGGTTCATTTTAAGCACTAAAACAAGGTGTGTATGATTTTGCTTCCTTATGGATTATTATTATTTTTTGAGAAAAATTAGCTGAGATCCCGCAAGAAGAAGAAGAACTAGATGGAATAGAAGAAGAATAAAGACAAGAAGAGGAAGACAAATTTGAAGTGCTTCATCCACCTATAAGCTTGAAAAATCTAAAAACACTCCAAAACCCATCAGAATGTTTGCAAAGAACCCATGAAGTGGGTCCCACCGGGTGTACCAAAATGTGAGCAAGGCTATCTATATCTGTTTTGAAAGGCTAAGACAAGAAAACATTAGGTTTTAATCTAACATTATATCAATTCAAAAAAAAAACATCTAAGCTAAGCCACCTCAAATAGAGCTTAAACAGGTGCACCCAAGCACTGTTTGATTTGCTCTTGCTTAGGGGATGTGGGTGTGCTCTCTAAGCACTTGGAGCATGCTCTAATACTTTATAAGATGATTTGAGACTCATGAAAACCCCAAAAATGGCACAATAATGGGTAGAACACCCAAAATTGCCCCTAAGGCTTCAAGAACTCAAATAAGATGCTTTAATGGAGATTTGAGCTACATGATGGTTATGCTAAGATTGTTATTAACCAAATAGAGATGTGATGATGATGATATGCTATGCAAAACAATGAAATAAACTATGTTAATCCATTATTACTAAGCTATGATGTGTTTTAAGAAAGCTTGAAAATGATGAAAACTAACAATTAGTATTGATTATGCTAAAGCTAGAAGTAAAAGAGCATGATAACAATGCATGAAGATGAAAGACTAAGCTAATGAATTTGCTCTTGGAAGGAGGAGCATTTATAGGATTTGGGAAGGAAGAATGAGTGGCCAAGATCAAAATCCTTAAGAGAGGCCAAGATTCATTCAAAGGGGAGCACATGGATTGTGCTAGTTCAAGGCCACCTCCTTGTGACAAGTGTCACAAGGGCATTTGGTTGAAAGATGGGAGGGATGTGCACAATTTGGGAAATGTGCCTAAGGTCAAAGGGTGTAAGAAAGGGGTGAGGCTTCTTAAATGCATCATAAATGCATGTAAGAGGGATAAGGAGGCCTTAAATGCATTTAATGCATGTAAGAGAAGTTTCTAGAAGTTTGTTGACTTTGGGTTAAGCTTAGGAGTTTGCTAACCTTGGTTAGGGAATGTGACAGGATTAGGGGGGGGATTAGGATTAGGATTAGGATTAGGGGGACAAGGATTAAAGACTTTCTAGAAGAGTCTAGAACTTCCTTAGCATAAATATGGATTTTAGGAAATAGATAAAGATTTATTTATTTCCATGGTTTAGTTTTGAGAATATTTATTAAAAATGAATTTAATAAATATGAGGATTAAATATTTAATCTTAATTAAATATTTTGAGTTGGGATTAGGGTTAGGAAATGATGGGATTAGCCTTTAATCAAATTTAAAGAAGGATTAGAAGATTCTAGAAGAGGTTAGTGGTCTTAAGGAAATTGGCCAAGTTTTGGGCAAAAAAAAAATAAATTATTTATTTTGGGATTTTTGGTCAATTTATTAATTAAATAATTAATAAATAAGGAGATAATGTTTAAATAAGATTTAAACATTTTTGGGAGGGATTTTTTAATTAAATATTTTTAATTAAGATAAAGGGATTTAATGACATAAAAATAAATAATTAATTAATAAATGATGATGTCATCAGGGGTTTTTCAGAAAATAAAAATACTTTATTTTCTAAAGGACTTTTAAGTGTCTACAGTGATATAAATTTGAACTGATAAACAATCTTAGTCTTACTTCAAACCTACTCCTGTGTATGTGGGTTCTTGGAGGTATCTACTAAACAATGTGTGGATCTGTAATGTCCCTATCCAGGACCTTACTCACTTTGCTTAAAACTCCTAATTAGAATTTGGATTTCTAATGCCTATTGTGATATTATTTAAGTTTTCCTTGCTCCTTACTAATTAATATTGTAATGAATTGGTTATCCTTCCCCTTCTCTCTCTCTCCTACTCTATCCCCTTCCCATTCATCTCTCTCTCTCTCTCTCTCTCTCTCTCTCTCTCTCTCTCTCTCTCTCTCTCTCTCTCTCTCTATCTATCTCTCTCTCTCCCCTTCCCCCCCTCTATCTCTATCTCTATCCTCCCTCCCTCCCTCTCTCTCTCTCTCTCTCTCTCTCTCTCTCTCTCTCTCTCTCTCTCTCTCTCTCTCTCTCTCTCTCTCATCACCCTCTCTCTCTCTCTCTCTCTCTCTCTCTCTCTCTCTCTCTCTCTCTCTCCCACCTTCTCACTCTCTTCCTCAATGGCCGCCCATGAATTTTTTAAATGGCTGATTAATTTCCTTTGCTTCTTTCAATGGCCATCCATGATTTTTCTGCAATCTTCCAACCTTTCATACATAGTCGTAAAATACATATTAATATATTATACATATAAAATAATATATAATGTAGCATTTAATATTAATATATATTAAATAATATTTAAAATGTAAAATGTATATTATGTAATATTTAATATATAATATTATATATAATATATAATCTAATATATAATTCTAATATATAAATTTTGATATTAATATATAATTAAATAATATTTAATGTAAAATGTATATTATATAATATTTAATATATATAATATATAATCTAATATATAGTTTTTAATATTAATATATATTAAATAATATTTAATCTAAAATGTATATTATATAATATTTAATATATATTTGATATTATATAATATTTAATATATCTAATATATAGTTTTTTATATATAATATATCATATGAAGGATGGAGAAATGGGAGGGAGAAAGTGGAGGGAAGGGAAAGTGAAAATTCAAAATTCTATCATCATATTCAGGTACCCGAAAATATTGGGTACCTGATTAGGCTCGGTATTGCTTTGTGCACCAAACCTACATGGTCAACTATTGAAATGTCTCAAATACATGTTTTTCCCCTATTTCTCTAAGTTCTAGACTTCGACAATGTAGCTGACGATTTTTTTTCACCCAAATTTGATAAAATGAAAAGGGTATCTTAAGGAGATTATCAGCTTTCTATCGATATAATTGCTGTAAAATTTTGAATTCGATAAGTAATTATTAGTTATTTTCTAATTGAGCTACCTCTAAAGTGTTGATTTATATACTAATTGAAAAATGACTATAACTTTCAGATGGTATAACATTTTTGAAATCTGAAAAATGCGTCACATTCTATGCTTTGCCTACTATAAGGAAAAAAAAAAAATTGAATTTTGTAAAGTTTTGAATGAGTTAAGGTGGTTAGACATGGGAGTTTTTTTATTTTGAAAATGTTGTAGAAGAAAATTTATAATTAATTATTTTTTGGAATAAAATTACAAAAAAATATGCGTCACATCCGGGCATGAGTCTACTACTTATATATTAAATCTTATAAAAAAATATTATCATTTGGGCATGATTAAGGTGGTTAGACATACACCTACTTATTTTTTTCTTGAAATTTTTGTACTGCTATATTGAAATCTATACTTTTCACCAATTATATTTATTTTTTTTTTAGAAAAGGCCTAGTAGTTTAGAAACTACATTCAATTTCCTACAGATTCTATTGTTACAACTTTTTGGTATTAGCTTGATAGCTAGTTCAAATTTTCATGTCAAGTTGACTAACCCTGATTTGCTGATTTTTCATTGCCACTTAAGGGCATAGTTTGGCCTTTCATGATCTTGCACATACCCGATTCTAGGAGACCACCTAAGTGGGTGTCATCACACAACCTATGTATTGGGATCCACCTTGACAACCATGTAACCCCAGTCCCCCCTTTATGAATCGGGATCCACCTTGGCAGTTATCCCTAGTCCCAGTACTCCAATCAAGCTGTGTGGCCATTATTATTTTTTCTTTCATTATCTTTTGAATCCCCCCTTCCCAGGTTAATTTTTAAGGTTATCACTTTTTACAACCCACCCATAGGATCACTTGGCAACCACTTTAGGGTTCCAACACCTATGGTGATCCACTCACTTAGGGTTCATATTCCCTTACCCCATCACAAGCCACAAATACAAGATAACACTTCCAAGTCCTAATTCCTAGGTTTAGGAAACTCCCCTACACACTCACACCCTCAAAGTGAGTCCTAGCCTTAGCTATATACATAACATGAACCATTGGAAGAATTTATAGCACAAGACATCTCAAAGAAAACATAAAACTTTCCACATGCATAAGTACAACTTTCCAAAGCTCATTTATAGGTCTAAGGAACCCTCCCATGCACACAGGCCACCGAGACGAGTCCTAGCCTCATATAGTAAGCTCAAGTATATGCCAAGTGCAAAAACATCATAGGTACACCATATAACCTCAAAAAAATAAGTAACAAACATACATAGGTGATACAAACTTCCACATGCATTAAAACAACATTCCAACTATGGAAACCTCATGTGCCTAAAATTTGGCTAAGTCTAATTTTTTTGGAAATCTCCAAAATCTAGAATCTGCATCTTAACTCCTATGAGGCTCAACCCTATCTCAAACATCCTGGAATGTTATATTTGTATAAATCCTACATATTTTGAGCCCCTAAAACCCTAAAAACTACAAACAACTTTCTATAAAATCTCATACGACAATGTATTCATTCCCATATGACATTTGACCAAGTGTTGTACGGGTGTGACTACAATGTCATACGACACTGCAAAACACTTTCACAAAATCAAATTTTTAACTTCTCAAAAACATTAAAACTAATTTTTAACCCATACGACAATGTATGCATTCCCATATGACATTTGACCAAGTGTTGTACGAGTATGAATACAATGGTGTACGACATTGCAAGACACTTTTATGAAATTAATTCAAAATTGCTCGAAAAGATTAAAAAATGACTTTTTAAGGCATGGAGAGTGCCTGGGAAAGGTTCCTTGAGGTCAACCTGATGTAGGGACCTCAGTACCACATCCAAAAAACATCCTCAACATTACCTAATCCTCATACTAAATTAAATCAAATTAAAAACTACAAATCACAGAGGAGCCTAGAAGTAAAAAATGGGGAAATATGATTGTATCTCTTTCCTAAACCTCCTAACTCTTCCTATTTCTACCTAAACTTCCTCATTCCATACAATTATAGTAAGATACACCATTACAATCAATCAAAAGCATTCCTAAACCTCCAAGAAAGATTTTACAATAAAAACTATACAACATTCATAAATTTAATTCCCAGATGCATAGTTTGATCACACAGAAAACATAGCATTTAAATTTCCTTCTAACTCATAGTTTATAAATAATATTAAATTCCAATAACATATCATACCCATTCATAATACACATAGGAAGAATAGAGGGTTCACCCTAGATTCAAACCCTACCTAGGGTCTTGCGGAGAATCCTCTTCAAGCGGCTGGAGCACACTCTGCAAATCTCCAAGATATGGAAGCCTCCTTGATGGATTTCCACTAGCAAGAAATCATCTTTACTCACAAAAAATCCCCACACTAGCACTCACAAAACTAGAGAACTCTCAACCTCACAAAAACCTCAAAAATGATCTTTCTGGAATGATATATGTAGACAACTTCCAAAATTTCTCTGAAAACCTCCCCCCTCTAAAGCTCCCAAAAACACAAATATTTAATCTCCAACTATATGGTTGGAGGAGTTTCTTTATGGGAAGCAACTTCTCCAACTTCCATAGTTGGTTGAAAAATTAAACCAACATCTCCTGCAAACAATAGTAAAGCTTTTAATAAATTTAATCAAAAATTTCCTCCAAAGAAACCAATAACAAGAAGGATAAATATTAAGCTTTCAAGGAAAACACATAGCACAATTGGAAAACAACTAGCCTAACTTCTAGGAGGTCTCAAGTTCAACTCCCTCCTAGATAGCTAGTTTTACTACAAAGGGTTTCTTTTATTAATTATTAATTATTTTCATTTTTTATTTAATACACTTCATTCAATACATTTTATTTAATTTACTTTTCTATAAAGAACATGTCGTTTGCATAATCAATAAAATATACAAATATTATTTATATAAGCATGGGTATATGCGTGTGCACCCACATATACACATACCTATATAACATACAATCAATATAACACATATATAATAAATATATATACATATACTTACAAGGATAAATCTAACTCACATCAAATCACAAGGCCATATCACATACTACATTTAGATCCCCTAGCTAGGCCTAAACATAAATCTAATTCCATGGGTAACCTTGAGAGTAATCTTGGTAATATCTCCACACAACAATAGTTCGAGGATTTTGAAGGCACGCTCAGACCTGTGTAGCTAGGTGGAGTCGATGCCTAGTACTTGCATATATATATATATATATATATATAGACAATGGCAAACAAGGAGAGAGAGTGCGACATCGTGTGGACCTCCTGTAGGAGTAACTATGACTACCTCCCCTCATCCTACACTCACATCATACAGTGACATCAACAAAGCATTATTGGATTAGTGTGGTTAGTACTAAAATAATCTCTTTTCCATATTTGTATAACCAGAATGAATCATAACATAATTCTGCAAATGTAAATCATCTATTAACTTTCACAAACCTATTTAACCATCAGGCATGTACTCAAAATGTCCCATTATCAAATCAAGATAAACAAATCATATAACCCTAAATTCATTAATCATGTCTAATCCCAAGTAACTTTATTAGAGAAGGTAACACATCTAACCCCTAAGTGATTATAATCAATTAACCTAAGGTTCACATAAATATTAATAATGAGCATTTCGCATAAAAGCATATAAGTCTATTAGGTGATCCTTTTAGCATTAAGGTCCTAAACTATGGTTGACACACAAGATAATGTATAGGAACATATGTATACAATATTATTATTTTCCACATTAAAATATGAAGTTATGGTCAGTTGGAAGAGGTTCAGTTTAAGCAACCATCACAAGAAGGATCATCCTCACATATAGCTCTTCCTAATTTCTAGTGAGCATAACCAGGACTTGATAGGGTTGGAGGGGAATTACACACTTTCCCTCACAAAATTATCATTATATCTATGCAGTAGATTTGAGGGTCTTCCATAGGACTTGGGTGATAAGGGTAAGTCCATCATAGATAAGGAGTATTCACCTATGCCTTTTTTCTTGATCTTGCACTGCTTATCAAAATTCTTCATCATTTGGTCCATTTTTTGATAATGAGCCTCTTTGGTGCACACTTGGATAGCTTTGGTATGATCTTCTTTTGATTCTTTAATAATATTATCGTCACTAACCTTCTATTTTCCTTTAATTGATGTAGTTAGGTTAGTGAGTTTTGGTGTGTCTTTAGTAACAATTTCCTCTTCCATCTTTTCCTTTCCCTTCAATAATGGGATGTATTTAGAACTTTTCCCTTGCTCCATTTGATTAGGTATAGACCCTTCTGCATTGTTTGGGACTAAAGAGTCATTGATAGGCTTGATGTTATTACAATATTGGAAAGGGTTTAAGTCCCCACTTACCATTATCTCCTACCCTAGATAAGCAAATTTTAGGCATTGATGATAAGTAGATGGAATGACTTGCATTTCATGAATCCATGGCCTTCCTAACAAGATATTGTAAGTCAACTTTAGATCTAACACTTGGTATATGGTCTCTTTTTGCATGGGACCAACTCTTATGGGTAACACTATGACTCCTTTTGAAGCTCTTTCTTTATCATCGTTGGCTTTAATGGTTATCTTTTTCTTAGGGTCAATAGCCTCCTTAGAAAATCCTAGGGCCTTCACTAGGCTAAGGGTACAAATGTTTAAGCCAGCTCCTCCATCTATAAGGACTCTTTTCACCCTATGCTTGTGAATCAAGACTTCTATGTACAAAGGAAGATTTTGAGGATGATTAAGGGACATGTCATCTTGCTCAAAAAATGATAAGCAATGGGGTGCAATGAGGTGTCCCACCATATTTTCAAATTTATCTACCTCCAAATCTAGAGGCATGTTAGTTTACAGTAAGGCTTTCTCCAAAATGTCTTTATGAGTTGGTGACAATTTGAGTAACTCAAGAATAGAGATTTGATCAGGAGTTATTTGTAGTTGATCAACCAAGTTGTATTGTTTTGATGATGAGGTTGAAGCTTGGTTTGATAACACAATTTTAGGGGCATTGGTAGGTAGAATAATTTTTTATGCTTGCCCCCTAGTGATAACATTTGATGATGCTTCTCTTATCTTGTCCTTTATTACAACAACATTTATGGTATTATCCTCTTCTCTTAGAGTATTTATCATGTTATCATAAGTATGAGAAAAGTTAACTTTCTCATTTCCTCTTTTTTTCACTTTGATTAGCATTAGACAACTAACCCTTTTCATGGCTCAAAAAGGGATTCTTGAAGGCCGTGTAATCCTCATTGTTTTGAGGTCCTTCAATTTTGATGCTTCCATTATCTATTAAATCTTGCACTAAGTGTTTTAATCTCATGAATTCATTGGTTGGATGACCTCTATTTTGATGATATTCACAATGATGAGAGTCATTCCACCAATTAGGTTTAACTTGAGGTTCATATTCTCTCACATTGGGTAATGTGATGATTTTGTTGGCAACCAAGGTCCTTAATGCATTCTCCAAAGGTTCACCTAGATAGGTGAATTTTATTTTGTTAATAGTGGAGTAAAAATATTTGGGCTTATTCCCATTAGCATTATTATAAGGATTATTGGCATTATTTTTGGAATTGTTGGAATTGTTATTGGAATTGTTGGGATTAAATGGAGCTTTTTTTGATTGATTAAAATTATTTGAAGAATTATCTCCATATGGTAAGGTGAAAGGGGTGGCCTTCAAGTTGTGATCCTCCACAACTCCATCATTCAAAAGGTTTTTGTTGTTATTCTTTATCCATGACTTAGATTTATCATTGTAATTATTGGACCCTTGATTATTGACATATTTAGGCACATAATTATTGTTGTTTTTGGTGGTGTTATTGGATTTGTTATCTTTAAATAATTTTATTTCACCTCTCTTGACCAATACCTCCTCAATCTTGATCCCATTTTTGATAAGTTTTTCAAATGTTGGGGGACATTGGAGTTGTAATCTATAATTCATTTCCATGGTAAAATTGTTTGTGAAGATTTCTATCTTCTCTTTCTTGGGGATACTTCATGGATACCTTGCAAAAATGGTCCTACACCTTTGTAGGAATCCTAGGAAGGATTCTCCATCTTTCTATTTGGTATCACACAACTTGAGCATCATGATTTTGTGCTCAATGTTATAATAATAGTGGGTCACAAACTTGGAGGATAGCTCCTCGAAGGTCTTTATTCCTTGGGGCAATTTTGAAAACCACTCCATGGTGGGGCCTCCTAAGCTCCTAGGAAAGAGTCTCATTAGGTATGTATCATTGTGCATGAACTCAATGCTTAAGGCACAAAACTCCCTTAGATGATCATGTGGGTCTGTTTTACCCATATATTTGTCATACTTAGGAAAAATGGTATTAAAGGGAAAAGGTGCCATAACTAAGCTTTTGTCAAATGGGAAAGGACACAAAGCTTCAATAGAAAAGGCCTTAGGTTCGACTACCTTTTTCATGGTATCAATTTATTCTTGGAAGGCCTTTATTTTCCTAGTCATAGAATTCATTGGGTTATCTTGCTCTTGGTCTTTCTTAAGTTGTTCTATATCGAAATCATGTGGAAACTTTACTCCCGCTTGAGCTAGGTTTAGGAAAAATTTCTTCCTATGCTTATCTATTAATTTCTCCATAACCTCTAGGAATTCATGATCTTGGGCTGCTCTCTCAACTTTTTCTTCAAGAATTTCTTTGGGATTATGATTGGCATTGTTGATGTTATGATTATTTCCTCCTTGTTGGTAATTATGATATGCAAAGTTTCTATCCATTTCTCCAAGTCTTTTTTCAAATAAGTTTGCGAAAATTTCCTCTTGACTAGGACCTTTGAAAAGACTTTGGTACTCAACTTCTTACCCTTCATTTGCAACAAGAGTTTTGTCTCCTTGTAAAGATACCCTATATGTGTGGGACTGTGTGGAAACTGACATCCAACAAGGGTTTGATTTGAAGTGATCCTTGATTTGATAATTGTTGATTTTAAATTGAAGAGATTAAAAATGTAAGATGAACTTTCAATGGATATCTCTCTCACTAATTTATGTATTTCAAACACAACAATCACACATATACTTGTCTTCTTTTTACCCACTAACACAAAATGTTTGATTTGAAAGAACGTTGTCACAATTTTTTCACAAAAAGAGACTTCAAGCACCTACCTAGCTCAAGCTTGGTTCGTAAACATGGCTCTAAAAGGTGGTCTTTCTATTTTATCAAGGATTTAATATAGATTCCATTCAAAATGGATCTTAAACTTTCATCCCCAAAGTATGTTAAGGGGCTTCCCACCATCGGTATATTAGAGTTTTGCGCAATCTATGAGGACTACTCGAGGAAGTTTGAAAATTTAAAATCCTTTTGTCACACACCCCATTAAGGATGTATGCATTTTGTTTTATAGTGGGTTGGATTATCAAAAAAAAAAAAGTGTATCTCACTTTGGGTTGTCCCTCTCACTGGCCTCGTTAAAGCAATTTATCGAGAGGCAAGCCCACTAATGTTCTAGCATATTCATGTAAAGAAAGGAAATGGAGTTAGGAATTAATTTTTGGGAATTTGATTCACCAAAAGGTGAAGAGCATATCCCTAAATTTTCCTTAATTTCCCAAACACAATAAACAAGGTTCAATTACTAGCCCACCAACTATAGGGATTTGAGTATTTCTACTCTCCTCCACAAACAAGGGGCTTTGATTTTATGTGATTGATTTCCTCAACCTTTCTTCTTAATTAAAAATTTCAACACCTTTGGCATTTTGATTCACTAGAAGTGAAGAGCATAGGCCTAAATGCTAAACTTTCCAAACAAAGATAGGTTGTTTTGTAATTACTAGATTTTCAAATGCACCAATGCCACAATTTAAGGGAAAATATTCACTAGTTTGAGGCTTACCTTTCCTTGTAGCTAGCATAAGCTAGGGGCATTTTTGAGTGATTATTTCCATTTTTATCTTACCTTGACAATAATTCCTTTCCAATGTGCTTTTCCTCCAACAAAGTTAGTCAAGAACAACAGCCACAATGAAGGAAACCAAAAAAAAAATTGAAGAAGCAAAGTTTGAATTGAATCTAAGGCCTTATTTGCAAATTTTAAGAAAAACCTAAATTAAGGTGAGAAAATCCAATTAAGTGATACAAACTTAGTTTTATATGCTTCTACAACTTTAAGGTAGTTCTCATAAACCTGATTTTCCTCCTCTTGTGAATCCTCAAGAACCGATTTGATGTGAACAAAGTTCTCCTTCTTAATTTTCTTAGTCAAAGCCTTCCCTTCTTGGTTGAATCTTCTCTCTAGTTTCTTCACTTTTCTATGATCAGACATCCTACAGAGTTATACAAATCATTTTACCACAGTCAGATAGTGAAAATTAACAGTTTATGCAAAAAGCACTTCTATTATGCTTAAAAGCATTATTTTACTGCTTAAAAGTGCTACTAATCTGATTAAAAGTGATGTTTCAACTTTATCAGTAAAACTCAAAAGCACACAAATAACTAATAAAGGCACTCTAGAATCTATCAAAGGCGGTAAAATTTAAGTAAAAGCACTTAGGAAATTAGCAAAAGCACTCAGGGGTCAGGGAATAAGCACTACAGATCCATGCAAAGGCATCATAAGAATGATAGACAGATAATAGAAGGATTGAAAGCATTGTGGATCAGTGCAAAGGTGCACACATTTGTCATGAAAGCACTAAAATGATGCTGGAAAGAACCTTTTAATCATTCAGAAGCATTGTTTGAGCTCTCAAAAGCATTGTTTCCTAAAAAACCTAAGAGTTAAACATTCACAAATTTGATAAAAATGAAATAATTATGAGTGCTTAGTAAAGTGAAGCATCTTTCCCCATGGTGGGTGCCATTTTGTGTAAAAGGACATGTACCTTCATAGGATTAGTATTGATAAATAAATGAAATAGAAACTAAATAAACCATAATATAGCAACTATTTAGCAAATGAAAGATCAATTGATCATCCTATGGCTCTCTATCTAAGAGTGTTAATAGAAGCTCTCAGCAAGCTACCATTAATGACAGTCCAAGAATGAGAAATGATAAAGGTTAAGCTAAAGCTAACAATTATATTCAATTTGAATGCTAATTAAGCTCTTAAAATGCCTTTCTAGCTATAAAATGCAAGAGGTTATATGCAATTCTAAGATTTTTGGTTATCAATTATGAGGATTTTGGTCTTCCTTTTATAAATTTATGCAATGGTAGGGGGTGTAGTGTACTTGATCATGATTAAGCCTTGGTTGATTCTTTGGTTCCACCCTTTGAAGACAATGCAAATTTTGTGTCCTCAAAGCTTGGTACAAGTAGACAAGATCAATGGACAAGATTCTCTTTCACTTTGAGTGATTGAGATTGAATTTGGCTTGATCCATGTGAATGCCTTTCCTCAAATCCTATTGGTTGATTGAATTTCCTCCCCTTTTGGGTTGTTGAGAGAAATTAGGATTTATTAATTGATTTTAATTCATTTATTTATCCATGTACCCCTTGAATGGGTTGAGTTTGATTTAATCCAAAACTATACAATTAATAGAATTAATTGTAATGTTTGTGGGTGGAAAAAATGAATTATGGTGCTCCTGAGTTTCTTGAAATTTTTGGGTGTAGAGGCTAGGGTTTCAGCATTTCCTACAAATGCTAAGGTGTGCCCCAATGTTCCCCATGGCCATGGTCACTCTGGTCCAGACCCAAGCTTGCTGGGGTATGGTTTCAAGGATCAAAAGGGTGAGTCAAATCTATTGTGGGCTCAGTTGAAATGCAGAGACTTCCAAGGATTTTTGGAAGGGAAATCCTCCTTCAAAACTAGGGGATACCATGATGGGCGAGAGCAGATGAAAGTGAAATCATCGGGGCTGAATGGTGCTCAGGCTTCACACCTTTTGTATGATGTGACCAAGGATGCTAGTAGAGATAGGGAAAACTTTGGTCATATTGACGAGGCCCCTGGCAGTGATGTGGGTGTTGGGAGATCAGGAGTGGGTCAAAGAACCATTGACAGGGACAGGGTGTGTGAGGGCTATGGCCGCCATAAGGGGTTTAGTGTAGATGTCAAGAGATATTTGCAATCTCCTGTGGATGTGGTTAAAAAGTGATCACATCAAGAACTGTGTTCCTATTTCCTTTGCAAGCGGTGATAAAATGGAACAAGGTCTTGACAATAGGTAGAAAGTTTCACTCACATCCATGGCAAATGCTTGTTCTATAATATTAGATGCAGACCTAGTGGAGGAGGTTGACCAGAATGTAGCCATTTTTTCATAGTTAGGTCTGATCACTCACTTTAGAGGATTCTGGCCTAGGTTAATAGATCTCCACAAATGGATTTCAAAAACTTGGGAACCGATTCTTAAAGGTCAGGTTTAGATTTATCCTGCTGCTAAAGGTTTCTTTATTGTTGTTTTTGAAAATGAGCAGGACAGGAACATGATCTTGTGTGATTTTCAATGGTGCTGGGAGAACAAGTTTGCTCTAATGTTAAAGCCCTAGCATCCAGATTTCAACCCTACTAAAGAAGGTTTTGATAAACTTCCATTGTGGGTAAGACTTCCCAACTTACCTCTGCATTTGTGGTTCAATTCTTGCCTTGAAGTTGTAGGGGATGCCCTTGGGAACTTTCTTATGGTGGATGAAGACTCTTCAAATTTTCTCCATTCAACTTTTGCTCAGATTTTAGTGGAGATGGATATGGATAAGGGGCTACCTGTAGAAATTGAGATCAACACTTCGAAGGGTAGCTAGAAATAGCCTCTACATTATGAAGGGATCCCCTTTAGATGTAGGATTTTTTATCAAACTAGTCATTTGATAGCTATGTGTGACAAAAGTGGTGTGTGCAACCCGACTTCATGGTGGAAAGATGCTTCAGTGCAACATTACATAGTTGAGAAAAAAGTTAAGCAAAAAAAATAAATTTCTCAAGCTGTTTTAGGTGATAGATTGGATGCTCCAAAGGAGATGCAAGAACAACCCTTGAAGAATATGGTGAGCATGGAGGATGTAGGTTGTGAAAGAATGGATTTATGGGGAAATGGGGCTGCAACTCTAGCTGGTAGAGAGAAAATGATTCCGATGGGTGCTCGTGAGATGGAAGATAACCTTCTGGCAGCTAGGGATCAAGATAAAAAAGAAGAGGAATTTTCCAATGATTAGACCCATGACTCTTTGATTGGGTCGACAAATTGGAAAAATGATGCTGCTAAATTGGAGGAGGGTTGGCATATTGTTAAAGGTAAGAAGAGTAGGAAAGTGAAATTGGGATCCTTTGATATGACTTTGCACTCTCATACAAAGGGAGGGAAGGATAGTAAATCTTAATTCTAGTTTTTTTAAGAGACCTTTTGTTGTGTCTCTACTTGGGAAGATAGATTCCCTAGATGTATCCATCCTTGGTTTGAGCCAAGGTCAATCTTGATCTATTAATAAATCTTTCTTATTACCAACCAAAAAAAATAAAAAATTAATTGTACTTTGATTTGATTTAACTTGATTAAAATGCTCTCAATTTTGATTTATCTTGAATTGAGACTTGATTTTAATTTTGATTCAATTGCTTTGATTTTGTCCTTGATTCACTTTGATTTTCTTTGATTTAGTACTTAATTGTCTTTGTCCATTTTTAGGTGCTTACAATTTTATATAAAGAGTTTGGACTTTGAAGGGGTAAAAATACATATTAATTTTGATGTATATTTTCTTGTAGTGGATCATAAGAGAGGCCCTAATGATCATGCTAAATAAATCCCTGAATCATATCAAGAGACTACCAATCAAAGTGACACTCAAAACTATTGATCTTATCACCTACAACTTGGTTAAAATGGTCTTTCAATATCAAAGTGTTTAAGGTTTGAATAGAATGAGTATTTTGGTTGAGGTATTGATATTTCCATTGATATAAACATGGTTTTGTTGTCATTAGTGATTGATTTTTGCAAATGATGTCGAGTTTTCTATGTAGTGGTGCTAAGAGAAATGTTCTATTTATAAAAAGTGTATAAAACAATATATGGTGCACAACAGTAGCAAGCATGCAATGACAACAATAACATTGCATGATGCCCAAGCTCAAATTCAAAATAGTAAGTGTATTATTTTATTACTGATGTCCCTATTTTATTACTGATGTCTCTATTTGATCTAATAGCAGCAATATAACAAATAGAGCACCGAAAAATCAAATAGGGACATGATCAGTAATAAAATAATGCCAATCAATGATGCAATAGCTCATGGGCATGGAAAAATTAGTGAGCATCAATATCAGCATAAATCAATTGCCTAAATATTCCACATGGTGCCATGAGGTGCTCAAATAGTGAGCTCATAAACAATGCATGATGCCATAGCTTGCAGCCCATGAGCCATAAAGACATTTCCTTATGAAATGATCATAAACGGGAAGTACCACATAGTGAATATCAATAGAAAAATAAATAAAGAGAGATCAAACACTTCACACAATGATTCCCTAGCTCTCAAATCTCATGAGTCATCAAGCATTCCAAATAAAAATATGTAAACAATGCCAGTATTAAACAATGAGCTCATAACAATGTATGATGCCCTAGCTTGCATCCCATGAGCCATCAAGATATTTCCTCATGAAATGATCATAAACAGGGAGTACCACATAGTGAATATCAATAGCAAAACAAATAAAGAGAGATCAAACACTTCACACAATGCCTTAAAGGTAATAGAAATGATGCCCTAGCTCTTAAAGCTCGCAGGTCATCAAGCATTCCAAATGCAAAGATGAAAACAATGCCAATATTAACATTCATATTGTGCCATTAAATCAACAAATGCCATCAAAATGAAATTGAGTTAATGAGAAGACAAAGCTTGAATGCCTACCTCAAGTCATGGCTTCCATATGAAGATCAAATGCTAAGGAACTATGTTATAAAATTTCATGCCAAATTTCAAGGCATGAAATTTTATAACTATACATATATTTTCTTTGACTCACCCACATTGTAAACTCAAAGCTAAGGAGTGAAAAGTATGATGTCAAAAAGTATAAAATTTCATGCCTTGAAATTTTATAACATAGTTCTTTAGCAGCTTCCGTATGAAGATCAAAAAGCTCCAAGCTTCCAAATCAAGCTCGGGCTTAACAACAGAAGAGCAGTGCCAAGTGCCAACTTTCCCATTTTACCATAGTTAGGGCCCTCTTTTACCATGCTTTATGAGCTTTATGTTTTTTTTAAGTGAAGACAAAGATTATCTTAATTTGTTATCTTTAAATTTTATTCATTTTATGATTTTAAAAATTGAAATAAAAAATATTTCAATTATATTTGGAGTCATGGTCGGTGGCACCTAACATCCAAAATGACCAAAACCAACTTGCAACCAATTTGCAAAAAAAATTCAACAAATGAAAATGTTGTCATGACAACATGACAACTTTTAAGAAACTTTTACATCTTTTTATCAAATGAACCAAAAATATCAAGAATGGTCATATATGGTCTCTAATAGCCAACTTTCAGAAGAATATGAATGAATGCAAACATACATAAGTGGATGAACATAAATAATGAAGGTACCAGATATTGCCTGAAGTAATGAAGTGTTGACCCGAGGTTCAATCCAGTATGCTCTTGTATGATCCAAAACTTGCAAGGAAGGAAAAGATGGTGTTAGATCCAAAGGATCTAAGAAATTCCTGGCACCTTATTACTGATCCTCATCTACAATTATTCATCAAAATACAATGGTAGTGGTGATTCAATGCATCTACCCACATTCTATGTGCTTTGAGCCAATGAAATTTTTATCATCATGATGAAGTAATAATGCATTAAATGTCTTATTGATGTCCCTATTTGATTGGTTGGTACTCTATTTGTTATATTTCTACTATCAAAATAGAATGGCAGTGGTGATTCAATGCATATACAACCTCAAAAACATGGCAACATAGATCCAATAACAAAAAATACATTACAAATGCAAAGCTCATGGTCTCAATGAAATAAACAGTGTATAAAACTATTGGCAATTTGGCTGAGGTATGTACATGGATGTTGTCATTATGGCAACATATGTTCCCTATGAAGATCGCATAAGCTAGAAAGTAAGTATGGAAGATTGTAGACTAAAATTGTCTAAGTATGAAATAGTTTTTTGGACAGAGCGCCCGATACAGTTTGTTTTGGCGACATTCACTAGAGCATGATTAGAGTTTGTGCAGTTGAACATAGACTCTATGGTGTCTAAGGATACCCCACCTTAGTGTGCAAAAGAGTACGGATAGTACAGACAAAGTTATGATTATTTTACCGATGATAGAGTATAGCTGACAAAGCAGTTTTGAAGGCAGAACTAGTAAATGAATTAAGGGATTATTTTGCTTGTCAAAATAATGACTTAATATTATAAAGAGATGACATCCTAGATGTTTACTCTTGGATAAAGATGTGGAATCCAACTGAAGAAGATATTATGTTTGTATCTTGTATAAAGATGTACTGAACATACTTGAAATGTAACGTGTAATAGTTATATATTGTCATAGCGGCGAAAGTTGTTGATGCGAAGTTGTAAGTAGTACCATATTGTAATCAGTAAAAATTTGTATTACTTGTTTGGGTAGTGAGCTCATCTGATAATTAGGTTTTGTATCTACAACTCCTAACAGGGTTGAGGCTTCTAACAAGGCCTATAGTCCCTTAACCAGGACTGATACACTATATGTTTGTAACAGGCTCCTAACAGGGTCAGCATCCTTAACAGGATATCTTTTGATTAGTGGATCTTTGTGGGTGCCATCTCCACTAGGGCTTTCCCTTGGCTAGGGTTTCCTTGAGAACATATCATGTGTTATGAGTTCTTTACATTTACTGTTATGTATGCTATTTAGTCTCTTACACTTTAAAGAAATTTGTTATATCCATATGTGGGAAAAAGTAAAAGTTTGTGAAATAATGATTCACCCCCCCCCCTTCTCAGTATTTCCTATTTCTAACAATTGCTATCAGACCATAGTTACTCAGAGAAGGAAAATTCAAGGAAAGCCTAGCAGCTTGAGTAAGATCTCTATGGATATGGATCAGCTACAAAAGAATCTTGAAGAAGCTCTTGAACAAATTGATATGCTTGCTGATGAAAGAAACACTCTGAAAAGAAAGTATGATGATGCAAAGAATCTTATTGACAAATTGAAAGGTAAGATAGAAGATCTAAAATCTGAGAAGGAATCTAAAATTCTTGTTGAAGATTGTGATGATTTAGAAAAAGAATGTGATCCTTAAACATGAATTGAAGATAGCAAATCTGAAGCTTAGCTTGAAAGATGAAAATGACAATCTGAGATCTGAGAATGAAATTTTAAAGAATGAGAATGAAGATCTGAAATCTAAACTTGGCAAGGTAACATCTGAATTTGATAAAGTCAAATTGCAATATGATGAACTTGAGAAATACAACAAGATTGTGAAAGGAGAATTGACTCCATCTAAACAATAACTTGAGAGACTATATTCAAATAGTGAAAAAATTAATGAGCAAGTATCTTATGGAAAACCATTCTATGACAAAACTAGTCTTGGATTTAACACATTGAAGATAGTTAGTGAAAGCAAGGAACCAGATCTGAATGTATGTAAAAGCAGTGAAGAAAAGAAGTTAGATGAGAACAAATCTAAAGATGCACCTAAGCAAGAAGATGCACCGAAGCAAGAAGATGCACCGAAGCAAGAAGATGCACCGAAGAAAGAAGAACCACTGAAGCAAGATGAACCATCCAAAGGTATGCAAAGAGAATTCAAAGGTAGATGTTTTTCTTGTAATACTATTGGTCATATGAAGAGAGATTGCACAGGTAAACAATTCAAACCTCTTAATGGATATTGTTATAATTGTTATGGTTTTGGACATAAAGCTATTAAATGTAGAAGATCTAAAGTTATTGAGAATAATTACAATAGTAGAATGCCTAGAAATACTAACAATGCAGATCAGAGATCAACTAAAGATATGAAAAGAGGAAATGGAATAGTATGTTATAGATGCAACAAAATTGGACACAAATCAATCAGCAAGCACCTAGATATGGAACCAATGGAATCATTTGTCGGATATGTAACAATATTGGACACACAACAAGATTTTATAGAATGAACAATGGAGGTTATCATCATAACCCTAACCCTAGAAACTATGCAAGAAGGAATGAAAATGCAGGAAACAAAGAGAAAGGTTGTTGTAGCAATGAAGATGAAGTAAAATTTGTTAAAGGCGCAGATCAAGGAGGTATATTCAGCACTAAAGGTAATCAGGAAGGTAATGTATCTAATGGTAAGAATGAGTCTTTACCTAACCCTTCTTTAAGCTCTTAAATTATGTAAATTTCTGTAGTTTATGAACTTAGAATTAGTGTAGAATTACATTTTGAATGAGTTAAGTTTTGCGCAATTAGATGAAGGTTTGTTATGTTATACTAATGCTATGATTTGTCTGTTTCAAAATTGTACCTGATCTGTAGACAAAACACTTTAGTAAAACATTAGAGGTTAGCAAAAATTAAAATTGTGCAAAATTGAAATCTAATTTAACCAAGTGATTTACTGCCTTCTAGTAGGTGCGAGATTAATGTTCTTAGATTGCTATCGAGATCAGTGACCTAGACGACACCTAAACGAAAGATTTGAGTGCAATTGATCTAGATATGAATTGAATGCAATTAATCTATATTTTTGGATTTTAGATGCAATAAGAATGATAAAAACTAATATGAAATTATGCTAGAATGAAATTGATCTATGAATATGCAAAGTAAGCTAACAATGATATGAAAATGAATCTAAATGAATGTAAAAACAAGATTGATCTCACAAAGGTGTCGATTCGCAAGAGCTTTGATTTTCCCAATTCCAATTCTCCAGTGTGATTGTGCAAATTTGTGGATGAATTATGAAGAGTTGAGCCTTGGTTTTATAGAAATCCAGGGCTTTGGAGGTGCTTGGAAGAAAGCCATAAATCACTCAAATAACTCAGCTTGATTTTTGAGTTATTTTTAAATAAAGAATAATTAAGTCACAAAAATCATGCAAAAGCACAGTTCAACTTGAATTAGAAGTTTAGATCAACTTTAAAACTCAAAAAGATGTTGAGTTTCAAAAAGCTAACAACTTGCATTGATTTTCCAATTTGAGTTTAACTGGTCCTTGAATGTGCACATGGATAATTATGATTTAATAAATAAATAAAGTGATTTATTCTCAACTTAACTGATTTTTGAAATAAAATAATTAATTTATGGGTTAATTAACTATTTTATCAAACTTTTATTAAAAACTATATTATTAAATAATGACAACTTTCTTTAATCAATTAAATAAGAATTTAATCAATTATTCATAAGATATTAGATTTATTGTCAAAATTAAATAATACAATTAATAAGAGATAGAATTAAATTTAATTAAACAATTAAGTGGCAAGATATTAAATCTAATTAATTAAATATGAAAATATTCAATTAATCAAACTTAGGATAAATGTGATTTATCACCAAATAATCAGATAATTAAGATAATTAGGAATATTGCTAGGAATATTCCCCGATGCAGAATTTAAGATAATCAATTAGGATTCGATGATGTTTAGATGTGCCTTAGATTAGAACTTCGATGTTGATTTCATTCGAATTGAGGATGTACGAGGTTAATGACCATATAGCTTATTTTTGGGGTATTACATTTTGCCCCTCTTTGAATTACTATGCAAAGCGCAGTGGTTCAAAGATAGTCTATGTTTGATAGAGATATGAAACGGATTCAAAATTGATAATTGATATGAGATAGAAGTTGATTGATATTGATTTGATATGGAGATAATAGGTCCTGAATGACCAAGGATAATGTTCACTATAGCAGCGATGAACCGATGATTGCGAAAGAGTGTCAAAATGCTTGATTCCAAACTTTAGGATTGCTAAGAAGTGAGTGACCGATTCTAGACTCGATTGTCTTAGCAGAACTAGCAGGTATCACATCTGAATCCTTTAGTTTCCGAAGAACCAAGGAAAGAACACTATGATCCAATGGTTGCAAAAACTGATACAGTTTACAAGATTAGGAGAATACCAAATTGATATGGATCGATGAATTTGATATGCCCCAAGTGATGATAGATTTTCCCCAAGCGATGAGGACTTTTGATGAATCAGCAACTAGACGTGGTTTTTTTTCTTGATCACTGATGAAAGATTGATAGAATTTTGATTTACAGACTTTGAATGATGTGCAATACCATACCCCCTTCAGGATTAAAATTGAAATCTAACAAGAAAAGTCAGCGTTGAGAGTTCAGAAGCATGTTAATTGATTGTAAAAGTGGTTATACATGTTGAAGAACGCATTCTGCATCGTTGGAGGGTCCCAAAAGACCAAGTTGACTAGGTTAAACCATGAGTTGACCATAGTTGACCAAGTTGAAATTTTGATAGTTTGATGGAAGATAATCAGTTAAGTTGAATTCTAGATTTCTGTGATGATCAAAGGTCGAATATGCAAGCAATAGACCGTCCTAGGCCCAAAATTTTAAATCATGATTTTGACATAATAAATGATCTCATATTTTGATTTTGATCCCAAAAATGGATTCACAATGTCAAAATTAGCCAGGGGTGCAATTTTCGTGAAAAATGGAGTACTTTTGAAAATTAGGTCAAATGCTATATAAAGGCTTGAAGGGTCATTTTTAATTCATTTCAACCATTTGACTTTGGAAATTGTGCGGAGCCCTCAGAGCAAGAAAATGGTAGAACAGCAAGATCTGAAGGTTCCTATGAGTTCGCATCGATTTGAGCGCAGCCAGCGATACCAGAGACCCCAACAATATGGACATCCGGTAGGTGGACCTCTGTTCCCCTCTAAAAATGCAAATTTTTCATGTTTCACAACATTTTTAATATTTTTCGTATGCGTTTTGCTTTTTTATTTTTGCATGTTTGAAAACTCGTACGAGTCTCAACCCAGACTTGTATGACACTTCATTTGAATTTCCTTTGTTGTTTCAAGTAGACCTAAGTGTCATATGAGAGGGACCCTTGTGTCGTACGACATTTCACTGGGTCCCTTGAAACTCGTATGATCCCGGGTGCAGTGTCATATGACCATGGAGTGTCGTTTGGTATACTGTGGAGTGTCGTACGACATTCGAGGCCAGTTTGGACTGTGTTATGAAAAATAGAGTGTAGAAAACTAACTTTTAGGGCCATATTTTGACTTTTCTGATGCTTGAAGCTGATATCTGACTGGTTGACCTACCTTCTCAATTACTTGACTATCCAATTTCTATAGTATTAGCCTATTATTGAACCAAATTCTTGAGAGAATGCCCTATTTTTGTATGATATAGGTGACATATCCAGATGTACACATCCGACATTCATACCCAGCCACCTAGAGATTATGTGTCACGCTGCCAAACCCGATGAGGGTTCATCTTGTTGCCTGTGGATTTGAGTATTTGATTCATTTACCCAACATTAGGGTAAATCATGGCCTTTTGACTGCCTTGATTGAGAGATTCCATTCAGAGACACAGATGTTTCATTTACCTACTGGAGAGATGACCATGACTCTAGAGGACGTCTATAGGATACTGCGCATTCCATTCCATAGCAATCGGCATCCTGAGTATGTGAGTTCTGGTTAGGGTGGTCTTCATGCCTTTAGGCATCTATTTGGAGATGATACACAGTTGACAGGGTCCATTTCCTGGGAGACCCTTGTACAGAGATATGGTCAGACGCACTATTTAGAGTGCATTATTGCTGGTATGATCAGGGAGCTTATCATGCCAGGCCGTCAGCAGAATGGCTTTTTGTGGGATAGGCTCTAATGGTAGCACTTCTTATGGCTATGCCCACCAAGCTTGCTTGGGGTCAGTGCCTCTTGGCACATATGTTTTTAGAGATGCATGAGATCATGTATCAGGATTACAAGAGCTTTGCTTCAAGAGCTCTTGTATTATAGATATGGGCCTAGGAGCATATCCCAGTATTGAGACCAATTTTTCAGACACAGCGGCAACCATAGGAGCCAGTGATATATGCATATGCTGGTTATGTCACATAGGTCTGGATGGGTCATACCGAGTACTTTCGGCGATTTCTAGATGATGTGACTTTTGTCCATTGGAGGCCATATTTGCAAATAGAGGTCTGGCCCACTGCAAGGGAGCAGTATAGTTTTCTTTTTTAGAGTTGAGTACTTATTGGCTGCTCTCCCACTATTCTGGAGAGATTTTTGATTAGCAGAGTGTGGCATCAGTATGGATGCAGACATGATACCCCATGAGATTACACTGCATATGCTCACATTGTGCATGAGATCAGGCTCGGATGGACATTGAGGCTCTCCTATTCTTTATGTGCGGAGGAGTACAGTGCCATTATAGGAAAAGATTGGGACTACCGGCCACAGGTTGTCGATGCAAGAGTGACAGATGGATACATTACATGGCTTGTAGATCATCCCATCCATAGATTCTCAGATCCTACAGAGTTGATACCCTCCATGGAGGAGGTGATGGATGTTATAGGTGCTCCTGTGGTACAGGGCTCGAGACCACAGGTAGTGCATCCTACACCACCTAGACAGAGAGTGACAGCTCCATTGCAGAGATCATCTAGGCATATGAGGCCTCCTCATCCTTCTACTTCTCCCATAGGTACATCCACAGGGTCACATAGATGATCCAGGGGTGAGAGGGGTACTTTGGGTAGTATCGGTGCGATAGATGAGGTGTTGGCCAGTGAGTAGTTTGTAGGTGGTGATGTAGATCCCACACAAGTAGACACTACATTTGATTTGGGTGTGGAGGTCAGATGCCGCAAGGCACATAGATCAGAGACCACTGGATAGCAGCCAAAGCAGCCAGCACAGGATATAGAGATGCCAGTAGCTGTAGTAGAGTCAACTGTTCCTCTCACTTTAGTAGAGATGATTAGACAGCTTAGAGCTCAGGTTAGGGACGTGAAGGTATGAGTGCCAGATGGGAGGAGGGGTTTCAAGAGGTAGACAAGTAGCACACTAAGCTTCATGTAGAGCTTCGCTCAAAGGTTTGAAGACTATAGACAGAGGTGACCCATCAAACCTCACGGGCCTCCTATTATGTGTCTGCATACTATGTTGTTGTTCCTGCTGAGCAAAGAGTACCTACATACTCTGAGTACATGGCAGCCTCAGAGGGAGCTAGGCCACCAAGGGTAGAGGTCATACTAGATGCACCACCACCTCCTCCACCAGATACCAAGGAGCATACTGAGAGTTGATTCTTGTGGTCATGTTTTGATATATTCTATTCTCTTTTATCATTGATATACCATTCTGATTCTGATAGCTTTCCAGAGCTCATTCTTTTGTACATTGTGCCAGTAGTGCACCCCTGACACATTTCAAGATTTTTGATATATATGAGATCGATATTTTGATTGTGACTTCATTTGTACTTGTCATGTTTTGATTTATGATGATATCATGCTATGCTTATGCTATGATTAGTGTAGAATGTATGTATGGATCGATGCAATGCAATGATTTCTTTCATATGTATGGATGTTATGCAAATGTAATTGATTATGAAAAGATGTATGTATGATTTTATGTGTATGCAAGGAATGTAATGTAATGTAACAAATGATAATGATATAAGATGTAAATGCAGTGATACACATGATATGTTTTTGCAGGTTAATGAAGACAAGTACTCAGTCTTATGTCAAAAGGATGTTTAACCCTGGAGGGTTACTACTTGTAGTTTGATGAAGAGACCTTCGAGTGAGACTCAGCTCGCGTTAGATGTGAAGAATTCATATGAAGAATTGTTTAAGCTTTTGAAGTGTTTCCAATAGTTGTGAGATCATGCAACATGCAAAATGCAAAGAGACATGCAAAATGAAATGCAACCTAAAACCTAGGACCTAGTCACTGATCATATGTTGATTTGTTATCATCATTGAACTTTTAGGTAACTAGATAAATCAATACAATGCCCACTAGCTAAAAAAACCATAGACATATGAATATTGATTTGTATGCACAAGAATCAATACAACACCCACTGGTCCAAAACAACCATGGACATATGAATATTGATTTTATTTTCAGAATGTTGGATTAGATATAAGCACCAAGGCATAAATGTCAGGATGACCTGAATATCATGTCCATTTTGATATAGCAATTTGTACAAGCATCAAAACATAAATGTCATGATGACCGGAATATGCCTTGCATGGAAAACACATCAAATAGCCAAGAGATTATTCTAAATCCAATGTGAATTACCCGTAGTGACCCTTTATTGTTCACATCCTTAGGTAAGATTGCATTTCACAGTAGGAGAAAGAACTCACTCAAAAGGACAATAGTTAGATCAAACTTCTTTGAATCATCTAGGTATCAATGGTCGAGGTACGCATGGCCATCCAATTTGAGATAGAGGCTCTTACAGTCGGACACCATTTCAATCCAGAATTTTCAAAGTTGTTAGATTTTCACATACAAGAAGAAAATAAAGAAAAGATTATGCCCCCAGTCATCACTCTCTAAATCATATAAAGGACATCATCGAAGAGCTCGAAGGGACACAATATGCAAAAATCTCAATGCGAATCAGTAAGCATACAAGGAGATAAAAGCATGTAAAAAAGCATAGATTGTTTTCAGTTTTCAGTTTGATGTTGATTGCGTAGATGCAAAATCCTTTCTGGAGACAAGACTGACTAACCGACTCACATTAAGCTTCAAAAGGACTCTGACAGGATATGATACATCTAAGATACATTGGAGACCATAGGATATGACATTGATTGCCCCCAAGTTTGAACATTGATAGGATACAGATGCTTGAGCTGATTGGTGGACAAACCGACTTATTGAAAACTAGAAATGCAAAATAAACTGGGAGATATGCACAAACTAAAGCAAGACTAAAAGTTGGGAAAGACTAAGATTGCGCTGATAGATGGAGAATTTTGAAACATGTGGTGCCTATTTGCCGGGTTTTCACCATCTTGGCAGAGATTCTATTTTTGCTACCAAGGCACCTGTTTCCAAGTTTTCACCAAGGCACTTTTTTTTCTTTATTTTTTTTTCATTTTTCAATTTTTATTTTTTTTTATTTTTGATAATTTTTTTTGTTTTTTTGTGAATCATCAAGGCACCTATCACTCGGTTTTCACCAAGATGTTCTTTTTTAAGGACTTTTTCTAATTTTTCTAATTTTTTCAGGACATTTTACCATAGACTGAATGCCTTAGGCATAGAATTTCTTCAGATGGAAAATGTTGATTGGTTCTCGAAGCTGTTCTCCTTCAGTCATTGAGAGTTGATAGGCACCAAAGCCAAAAGTAGCGGTGATGACAAAGGGACCCAACCAATTGGGTTCAAACGTCCCCTTGCGTTCTTGATGTGATTGATTTTTAGGATTTTCTCTCAAGACTAGATCGCCAACTTGAAATTCTTTGTGTCTGACTTTCTTGTTGTAGCCTCTAGACATTCTCTTCTGATATACTCTAAGATGATCATACGCTACTTGTCTATGCTCATCTAGTAGTTCTAGTTCTTGTAACCTAGACACTGTGTAGTCATCATCAGTTACTATGCATTCTAATTCTAAGTGATGGGATTTCAACCTCAATAGGTAGTACCGCTTTAGACCCATAAATTAAAGTGAAAGGTGTAGCCCCTATAGGTGTTTTGATACTTTTTCTGTAGGCCCATAGAGTTGGATTAATCATGAGATGTCAGTCTATGCCAGTTTTGTTTACTATTCTATGCAAGATCTTTAATAGATTTTTGTTAGAAGCCTTGGCTTGTCCATTCCCTTGAGGATAGTAGATAGAAGACCAATGTTGGGTGATCTTGAATTTGGTACATAGATCATCTAGGTCTTTATTCTTGAACTACCCACCATTATCTATGATTATGGAATGAGGTATCCCATATCTACATATGATATAGTTCAATATGAACATAGATATCTGTTTCCCGGTTGCTTGTGTCAAAGGGACTGCCTCTACCCATTTTGTAAAATAATTTGTGGCTGTGATTATATGGGTATGTCCGTTAGAAGAATGAGGATGAATCATCTCGATAAGATCAAATGCCCATTGATGGAAAGGCCATTGTGTGGTAAAGGGGATTAGATCCCTCCTTGGAGCATGAATTAGGTTACCATGCACTTGACACTTTTGACAATTTTTAGCAAATTTGATAGCCTCTTTCTCCATTTCAGGCCAATAGTACCCAGCCATAATAAGTTTTTGAGCTAGTGTTAAACCGTTCGAGTGTGACCCACCAATACCATCATGGACTTCCTCTAATGCAGGTTGAGACACTTCCCATTCTAAACATCTAAGTAGCGTACCATCTAGACCTTGTTTGTATAGATCATGACCAATGATGACATATCGAGAGGCGTTACGGATTAGGTATCTCTTTTCATGGTGGTTGAAGGTATCAGGGATGATTTGGTCTTGGAGATAGGAAAATAGGTTTTTATATTGGGATGAATCATGACCTACAATAGTGTAGATCATGTAGGTTTCAGGGGAGTCATATGTAGGAGAAGATAGTGCTTCCACCAGAAAATCATAGCGTAGCTCATGTTCAGGCTACTGTAATAAAGTAGATAGTGCTACCATTGCATTGGCAGCCTTGTTCTCCATTCTAGGAATTTTCTCAAATGTGATAGATATGAAATATTTCTTAAGATCATCTACCATTCTCTTGTAAGGAATGAGCTTTTCATCTTTAGTTTGGTACACATCATTGACTTGATGAGTAGAAAGTTGAGAATCTCCATGAATGTGTAGCTCTGTTACTCTCCATTCAATTGCTAGTTTCATACCATTCAAGAGGGCTTCATATTCCGCAATATTGTTTGTGCATGGGAACTTCAGTCTGAATGCTTTTGGGATGGAGTATCCTTGAGGAGTTATGAACAATATGCCTGCTCCAGATCCATTCTATGTATAGGATCCATCAAAGAACAATTGCCATTCTCTAGAAGATAGGTGCATAATAGAGGAGTCTAGAAATTCCATTTGCATTGGTGTGTCATCAAACATGGGTGCATCTACTAGTTGATCAGCAATAACTTGACCTTTTATAGCTTTTCTTTCAACATATTCAATGTCAAATTCCTTAGAAGCATGACCCATTTAGCGAGTCTACCTGTGAAGGTAGCCTTGCTTAGTAGGTATTTTAGTGGATCAATTTTTTCTACTAGATGCGTGGTATGAGCTAACATATAGTGTCTCAATTTCTGTGATACAAAGATCTTAGCAAGATAAGCTTTCTCAATCATAGAATAGTTATTTTCATATGCCACCAATGTTTAGCTTATATAATAAATGGCTCTTTCCTTTTTCTCTTCATCATGTTGTGATAGCAATGCCCCCAGTGATGTGGCTGTTGTGGAGACATATAAGATCAATGGCTTCCCATGAATAGGAGGCATCAAGATAGGTGGATTTGATAGATACTTCTTGATATGGTTAAAGTTGTTCTCACATTCTTCATTCCATGCAAAGGTCACACCTTTATGTAATGTTTTTTGTAAAAGGCTGTGATATGTCTGCTAACTGTGATATGAATCTTCTGATAGATTGAACTCTTCCTTGCAACGTCCTCATTTGATTGATATTTGTGGGAGGTTGCATCTCTATTATAGCCTTGACTTTAGCTAGATCAACTTCAATGCCCTTCTTTGAAACTATGTATCCTAAGAGCTTTCCAGAAGTGACACCAAAAGCACACTTCTTAGGATTTAGTCGGAGACTAAACTTTTCCATTCTATCTAGGATCATGCTCAAGTCTTTTAGATGTTCAATTCTAATCATAGATTTTTCTAAAGTATCATCAACATAATCTTCCATAGTTCGATGCATCATGTCATGGAAAATAGATGTCATTACTCTTTGATATGTAGCACCAACATTTTTAAGCCCAAATGGCATGGCATGACATTCCAGCAGAAGGTGCCCCATGCACATGTGAAAGCAGTTTTCTCTTGGTCCTCTAGAGCAATTTTTATTTGGTTATATCCAGAGAAACCATCCATTAAGGAATACATCTCGAAACCCGCAGTCATGTCCACTATCATATCAATGTTAGGTAGTGGAAAATCATCCTCAGGGCATGCTCTATTCACATCTTGAAAGTCTGTGCACATTCTGATTGACCCATCTGGTTTAGAAATAGGTACAATATTAGAGATCCACTCTACATAGTCAATAAATCAGATGAATCTGACATTTAGGAGCTTCTCTAATTCAAATTTTACCAAGAGTGCAACGTGAGGATGCATCTTTCTTAATTTTTGCTTGACAAGTTTGACATTTGGAGCAATAGATAAATGATGCATTATGAGATTAGGATCCAATCCTGGCATATCTAAATATTTCCATGCAAATTTGAATTTCTTCTCTGTTAGGAATGTTGTAAATTTTTTCTTCTCTTCTTCTGATAATGATTGTGCTACATGTACCAATTGTGGTTCCTCTGTTGTACCCAAATTGATGGATTGAGTGGGCTCAATTAGAACTGGAGATCTGTCCTATAAATGACTTGAAAGGACATCAAATATCTCATCCTTAGGCACCTCAGAGAGGTTTTCACCTTTGGATACATCTTTTATTTTTACTTTTGTAGGTTCTGAGACTGTCACAAAGTGGTTTTCACCCTCAGAACTCTTGTTTTTTTGACTAAGATATTTGATGTCTGACTCGGTCATGCTGACGCTCGGTTCACTTATGGAAGTACTCATAGGCTCAACTGCATTGAGGTAGCAAGCAAGGGCATAGTTATTTGGGAAGGTATAAATACCATGGCTTGGATTCGTGGAGGTTTGATCAATAAGTTCAGGATATTTGATAGTCAAAGTAGGGAAAGATTGGGAGATAGTGTTTACAGATATGGATCTGTCATCATTGGTCCTAACCTGATGCTCGAGTTTAAAGGTGATACTACAACTTAAGACATCCAATTTGTGAATAGGCTCAATGTCATCATGGGAGTCCAATTCAGCCATAGGTGGATCAGACTCGATAGGTTCATCATTTCTCTCTAGACTTACGTTGGTTTGAGGTGCATATTGGTGAATAACATCAACATGTTTCTTTGTGATAAGCTCATCTTCATCTAGTTTTGGAATGGCTCCCCATTCATAGTCATTTGATTTAGCTTCTGATTCAGGATCTCTAGGAAATCTTAGAACATGAGTAAAGTCAGGGTGAATACCCCAAGAAGGGTTACCCTCTGATTCTGATTTGTATTCATACTCATGAGAATCTGTTTTAGAATCACTACCACTTCCCTCTTCTTGATTGTTTTCAAGATTAGCTATTTCTTGTGTTGCAACTATCTCTTGATTGATAGTAGGTTCTTGTGTTTCTCCTACATTAATTCTTTTGATAGGATCATCTTTATCATCAAGAAGGTCTTTGATCTCCTTCGACAATTTTTCATAGGGGATGAGTTCTAAACTATCTGAATCACTATCAGATGATTTTGTTTCTTCTTTCTTAAGAAGAGGTTCCCCTGGTGTGATCTACTCTATGACATGAGAGCAATTACCTTTGAGGTGATAGGGTTTCTTCTTAAAGCCTAAGCCAAATTTGTTTTTATTTTCTCTACCAATATGTGGGAGAGGTACCTCAAGACCTTTTTCTCTGATTCCTAGAGGTCCTTTACCTGAATATCCCATCTTAGCTATTAATTTATCTCCTAGACCATATGACTTGGAAGGGAGTCTGGAGACTGCCGAGTCACTAGTTTGAACGACTTGAGATTCAGGTTCATCTTTGTACAGCCATGATAGCATAGCCTCATCCTCTTCAAATTCTTTCTTGGATACTTGTTCTACTACAAAATTATTTTTATATGCTTCAAGAGGTGCTTCGAAGTCTGGTTTGGATTGTTTCAAAGATTGCCCATAAGACTTAGGTGAGATAGGGAGAGATGTCAAACATAAGACTGGCTCGATAGTATATTCTCCCATACTATTTTCTTTGATATTAACCTCTTTTACAAGATCTTCCATTTTAGATGTGGATGCTTACTTAGTTGGTTCAATGGAAGATTCTCTGTTATTAGGTACAAGCTTATCTGCACTTTCCTTCAAGGTGTTGCAAGTTATATTCAAATCTGTTGGGATAGTAGCCTCTACTCCTTCATAAGGAAACTTCAAACATTGATGGTACGTAGAAGGAATAGCTTGCATTTCATGTATCCATGGTCTCCCTAGAAGGACGTTGTAGGCCAAAGGTAGATCAAGCACTTGACAAATGGTATCTTTGATAACTAGACCCACTCTGATAGGTAAGACAATGGTGCCTTTAGAAGATCTTTCTTGTTCATCATAGGCCTTGATAGTTATTTTCTTTCTAGGATCAATAGCCAATTCTGAAAATCCCAATTGTGTGATCAAGTTGTAAGAACAAATGTTTAGGCCAGTGCCCCCATCTATCAACACACGTTTGACTCTACGGTTCTGGATCAAGACTTCTATATGTAAAGGCTGATTATGTGGGTGACTCAAGGAGTTGTCATCTTCCTCTAAAAAGGAGATATATTGTGGCGATGTAAGATGTCCAACCATAGTCTGGAACCTATCTAAATCAAGGTCATCAAGAACATTGGAACCAAGCAAAGCTTTATCGAGAATGGCTCTATGAGCTGGAGATATTCGAAGCAACTCAAACATAGAGATTTTTGCATTAGTGTGCTAGAGTTGTTGAATAATGCTATAAGATGTAGGCCTTGTATCCTTTGGATTGGAAGATTTGGAAGCAGCCTTCTATTTAGAAGTAGATGAAAGATTGAAGGGCACCTTAGGGACATTTGATGAATCTAGGATTTGTCCTTTCAGATGTGTTTGAGCTTGTGATCGAATAACTGCATTAGCTGAGGAATGATTTCTATCTCTTCATACAATTTTGATGACAACATTATTTCCAGGGTAGGCATAGTTGAATTTTGCCCCCATATTAGGCTGAGAATTTGAAACTTCTTGACCATGTTTCAGAAATGGTTCTATGAGTGCTGTATGATCATTGTTTCTCATGGGATTGTTAATTGTGATGTCTCCACTATCGATCAGATCTTGAATGGTATGCTTCAAGTGATAGCAACTACTAGTTTTGTGACCTTTACTCTGATGGAAACCATAGAATTCATTTTCCTTCCACCATATCGGTTTGGGGTCCTGAGCATTCAGTCGGATTGGTGGTAAAGAGATGATGTTATTAGCCAGTAGAGTTTTCATAGCTGATTCTAAAGACTCTCCTAGAGGAGTAAATTTTTTATGTTTATCCCATTTTTTGAATTATGGCTTCCTTTGAGATGGTTGAGAAGACTTTTTCTCTTAAGCTTTAATGGCTTGAGTACCAAGAGTGAGATTGTAGTCTGGTGCCTTTGATGGGGCACAGACAGTGTCAACAATGCCATCTGTGATGATGCCTTTGTTCTTGTTCCAATTTTTGTTCTTGTCTTTAGAACTGGATCCTGATTCGTACTTGTCTTTTTGAAGTGTGATTTCTCCTTTTTTCACAAGCACTTTTTCAATTTTGATAGCATTATCCACCATCTTATCAAAAGATGTATGATCTTGCATTTGTAAAGGATGATTGATTTCTCGAACAAGGTTGTTGATGAAGATTTCCAATTTTTCTATTTCTGGAATAGATCTAGCATATAGAGAGAACTTCTTCCTCCATCTCTTGAGAAATGTTAGGAATGGTTCCCTTGGATATTGCTTGAGATTATAGATATCGATCATGGTGACCAAGTGCTGAATATTGTAGGAGTATTATTGATAAAACAATTTGATCAACTCCTCAAAAGTTTTGATAGTAGAAGGCAGTCTAGAGAACCAATGGATGGCTGCTCCCCCTAGAGATCGAGGGAAGAGACGCATCAGATAGGTTGGTTCATGCATGAACTCCATTGATTGTGTATAGAATTCTTTGACATGATCTTGAGGATCGGAGTGTCCATCATACTTGTCATACTTTGGCATCTCCACTCTTTTCGGAAATGGTGGCATATACAAGTCTTTGTCAAATGGAAAAGGGCATAGAGCTTCCATGGAGAATTCTTTGGGTTCCTTTTCTTTCTCAAGGCTATTAAATTTGACTTGTAAAGCATGTATCTATTTCATCATAACTGTGAGTGGATTCTCTTCCTCATGTGTAATGATGTCTAAAACATTAAAGTTGGGAGGAAGTTTAGCTCCTTGATGAGCTAATTGTAAAAAGTATGCTTCTCTATCTTCTTTCAAGAAATGCTTCATCATTCATTTGAAGTTATCATCATTTTGATATTGAGCAATTTCTTCAAGTGTGGGTTCCTGATCTGCACCATGTTGAGATTGAGCTCTTTGAGAGCCAAAATTTGTCCCTTCTTAAGACATGGTAGGAGTTTGTGGACTCCCTGGATTAGATTGATGAGGGGTATGTTGAGTACCTCCGTGAGTTGATGGAGGGGGTATGTAACCAAATTTCAATCGATAGTTGCCAAGACCGTCATCCTCGTAAAGACTAGAATTGATGAGTTGCTTAAGAGTTGGAGTTTGGAGAGTGGTGATAGATTTCTTGTGAGAGGAAGCTCTAGTCTCCACCATTCACCTCAAGTGAAACAAAAGAATAAGATCCAAAAAACCAAAGAATGAATTGAATCAAGATGATCAGATGACGCAACCTTGTCAAGATTTGATTGATTTGAAGATTTGATTAGACGTGGATGAAGGATACTATGCCCTGGATGTATGGGTAGGTTCCCAAAAGATAGCAGACAAGATATCACAACACTTAGTCATTTTGATGATTGATTGAAGATTGATAGTTATGACAAGGTTTTGACATAGGATGATAAGGACTCAAATCGATTAAATAGAAGGCTGAATCAGATTCAAAAGGCCACTTTAGGAAAATGATTGGATTCTTAATAGCTATTGCTCTGTTCCTAACACAGTGATTCATTTGACAGATTCTAGAAATTAGGCTGAAAAAGCTAAATATCTGGCAATTTTGACAATTTTTTGACAACTTTCAAAAATTTCCCAAACGACACTCTGCAAACTTGTATGACAGTGGGTATGCTATGAAATGACAGTTGCAAAACTCGTACGACAATTGCAAGCAATATTTTGAATCTTGGAATTTTCTAGCATCAAAACTCATACAACACTGGGTGGGTTATCATACGATAGTTGGGTAGCAATGAAACGACAATTAAAAATCTCATATGAGAGTTGGGTAGCAATGAAATGATAGTTGAAAATCTCATACGACAGTTGCAAGATTTTGACTTTGAGAATTTGCTAGCATGGAAACTCGTATGACACTGGGTACTTAATCATACGACAGATGGGTTGTAATGAAACAACACTTGATGGAAACTCGTATGACTTTTTGACCTCCTCAGATGACTTTTGACTCCAAAAAGGATTTTACTTCAGATTTTGCAAATTTTGGGACTTCAGATTTGAATTGTTTGCAAATTTCAATGTCCAAATTTTGAGGATTGTAACAGATTTGTCCATTTTCAATAACCAGATAGATAAACAAGCACACAAAAGAGCAAGCAAGTGATTTCAAGCATGTCTGAAAATAATGAACAAGGGCAAAAGCAACCTTGCACATGAACAATCAAGTGACTTATTCCTTCTAATCCTTAGAAGTGCTAATTGTGTATGTTCCAAAAATGTTTTGCAACAACACACATATACCCTATAAAATGAAAATTTGGCCTCGCTAGGGTTTTTAGTAATGGTTTGACTCTGCAACTTTTATGATCCAAAGGGGTGAACTCCAATCCCGGTGCACTAGGGTTTCGACACAGTCTGAGAACTTAATCTTCAGGAGCTGCTAGGGAGATCTGACAACCCAACAATGAACCACACCCATGGAGATTTCTTCCACAAGGACATTTATATAGCGGCTCTCACTACCACAATGAAAATGGCTATTACTGCTTGAGGTTCTGTCAATGCAATTTACCTTGTGAAGGGATTGTTCGCTATGGTTAATCCTCTCTAAAGATGACTCACAATAGTATACCATAAGGGGACTTGGCTCCAGATCCAAGGTTTTGATACCTCTTCACTTTTAACCCAAACAAAGCAAGTAGATTAATCCGACACGCTAAGACAAAGTTTGTCTCACCAAGGTCTATGATATCAACCCCACGTGATCTATCAACCTCTCTTGGGAGAGAATGTATCGATCAATAAGAGAAGATGCACTAACCAAGTTGAATGTGAAATGCACTAAGTATCCTCCCTACCTACAAGGATTCTATTGTCAAGAAGGATTTCGCTAGGAATTCAATCTCTCAAGAATCACGAATAGTGTTCATAGGGCCTAATTAGTATGTGAGCATAGATGTATGTTTCCAAAAGAAAATCTACCAAAAGTATCCAAAAAGAAAAAAGAGGAACACTTAACGCTTAAAGTGAATATGAGATGAGTCCACAAGGTGGAACACTTAACACCTCACACAAGCTAAAAATGAGTCCCCAACTTAGAAAACAAGTGAGTTCCTAAAAGCACAAAAGGGTTGCCAAGTGGAACACTTAACACTTCTGTCCTATTGACCCCTCCCCTTTATGGCGCTGAGATTGCAACCACAGGGCGGAATGAGGGGCTGACAGATTAGCGAGTCTACTAACCCAAGATAACAATCAAGATCAATCACAAGTATCTAAGACTACTTAATGAATGCTTAAAGGGTCACAGCCTAGTATCAATTATGCAAGTGTGTAGAACAAAAGCATGAAAAGAATCACCCAAGCTAGACACACGAGAGATTTATTTTAAGCCCCAAATCAAAATATTATCAGCACAAGTGGAATACCTGAGATCCTTGCAATGCGCTTAGTAGATTTTTACATGATTTTGAGTGATTCTTGCTCTTTTTCCAATCAAAACCAGTAGAAATCAATCAGAAATAGTAAATTTCAATTGTTAGGGTTAGCTATCAGTCAAAATCCAAAAATCAAATCTGACAAAATGCCTGCAAAAATGAAATGACAATTGAAATCTACTACCGAAACTCGTATGACACTGGGTATATTACCAGACGACAGTCCAAAAACTCGTACGACACTGGGTGTCTAATGAAATGACAATCCAGCCTCCAAATGATAGTGGGTGCCTGATGAAATGACACTCGGTCAACTATTGTATGACAGTGGGTTCAAAATCATACGACTTTTGTCTAAAACTCGTACGAAGATTGTATAGACAAAAAATAAAAATCATATTTTTGCACAAAAACCGAGGAGAAAAAGATAGAAATTGATAGAATTGAATTGGAAACCCATTTTAGGGCCCCACGATGGGTGCCAGAAATGTGTGTGTGAAAATTGTACTTGATCTGTAGACACAACACTTTAGTAAAACATTAGAGGTTAGCAAAAATCAAAATTGTGCAAAATTGAAATCTAATTTAACCAAGTGATTTACTACCTTCTAGTAGGTGCGAAATTAATGTTCTTAGTTTGCTATCGAGATCAGTGACCTAGATGACACCTAAACGAAGGATTTGAGTGCAATTGATCTAGATATGAATTGAATGCAATTAATCTATATTTTTGGATTTTAGATGCAATAAGAATGATAAAAACTAATATGAAATTATGCTAGAATGAAATTGATCTATAAATATGCAAAGTAAGCTAACAATGATATGAAAATGAATCTAAATGAATGTAAAAACAAGATTGATCTCACAAAGGTGTCGATTCGCAAGAGCTTTGTTTTTCCCAATTCCAATTCTCTAGCGTGATTGTGCAAATTTGTGGATGAATTATGAAGAGCTGAGCCTTGGTTTTATAGAAATCCAGGGCTTTGGAGGTGCATGGAAGAAAGCCATAAATCACTCAAATAACTCAGCTTGATTTTTGAGTTATTTTTAAATAAAGAATAATTAAGTCACAAAAATCATGCAAAAGCACAGTTCAACTCAAATTAGAAGTTTAGATCAACTTTAAAACTCAAAAAGATGTTGAGTTTCAAAAAGCTAACAACTTGCATTGATTTTCCAATTTGAGTTTAACTGGTCCTTGAATATGCACATGGATAATTATGATTTAATAAATAAATAAAGTGATTTATTCTCAACTTAACTGATTTTTGAAATAAAATAATTAATTTATGGGTTAATTAACTATTTTATCAAACTTTTATTAAAAATTATATTATTAAATAATGACAACTTGCTTTAATCAATTAAATAAGAATTTAATCAATTATTCATAAGATATTAGATTTATTGTCAAAATTAAATAATACAATTAATAAGAGATAGAATTAAATTTAATTAAACAATTAAGTGGCAAGATATTAAATCTAATTAATTAAATATGAAAATATTCAATTAATCAAACTTAGGATAAATGTGATTTATTGCCAAATAATTAGATAATTAAGATAATTAGGAATATTGCTAGGAATATTCCCCGATGTAGAATTTAAGATAATCAATTAGGATTCGATGATGTTTAGATGTGCCTTAGATTAGGACTTCGATATTGATTTCATTCAAATTGAGGATGTACGAGGTTAATGAACATATAGCCCATTTTTGGGGTATTACATGGTTGAGTGCACAAAAAGAAATATTGTGTTTTGCAAGGTCGCAAGAAGATTTATGGTTGCAAGTTTACAGAATCAGCTTTTTGGCATTTAGTAGCAAAAGAATTGAATGCGATATCAGATCGAGTAAATGCTAAGTATTAAAAGATTGAAATTGAAGTTATTATGATTATCAAGTGATTAGAAGTGATTTGGAGAGTGAAGAAAGAAGTTTGGAAGTGATTTGTAGAAGTTTGAAGTGTCGATCAAGTGAAAGCCCTAATTTTGTGAATTGAAGGTATTTATCTGACTAAGATCTTGAATTAGTTTAAGTAATTAGATATAATCATGGATGTGTCATTGATTCACAATATTAAGGATAAGAATAGACCTAGAACTAAGAAAGATCCAGTTGAACCCTTAGAAAGAGATGCTAGTTTAGCTTTATCATCTGTACCAAATGGAGTTCTTCATTTAGAGAATGTTAAAAGTTATCTTGGATGCAAATATGAAACCCTAAGGGAGAGTAATTTTAATGGTGAATATTAGAAATTGTACAACAAGGATATGTCAGTGAAACAAGGTTATGAACATCTAGAAAACAATGAAATCATTGAGTACTCTATGAAATATGAATTTGATGATGAGGAGTGTACTAAGATCATTTTGAGTAGGATACATAATGGTAAATTTTGGTTAGAAGATAGATTTATAGACATAACTACAGACTTAATTCATGATGTGATTAGATTATCAAAAGTTGGTGCAATTCCACTGAATGATAAAAACATAAGGAAGATTGTGATTGATAACACCGGTTCAATATACAATGGAAGAGGTATAGTCATTAGTAAGATTGAGAAAGATGATGTAAGATACTTATGTAAGATTTTGATAACAAAATTCTGTGGAAGTTCTAGAGAAGATGATATGTCAACAGGTATGGTACACATTGCTTATTTTATGTGTGTGGAGAAGAAGCATGTGGATATGTGTGAAATTCTGAGAATATAGTTGTTTGAGAATTTGGAAAAGATAAAGAAAGCTAAATACACTCAATTTAGATTTTCCTCATTGGTTACTTATGTAACACCCCGCCAGGAAACCCAAGAGGACAAGACATAAACCTCTATAAAATGCAAGTAGTAAATTTCTTTTTTCAATTTTAACTAGAATAATATTCATCATTACACTTCATATTTCTAAAAGATGAAATAATTTTCTACTACTTGAATGTAATATTTATACAACTTAAGTCCTCACGGGTTCCCTAACATCGCTACTAAAGCAACATCATATAAACCATTTACATGCATAAGATATTCATGGAATCATGAGCTTAAAAGATCTACGTTCATTTTAATGCATCAAGTTAAATGTCCCTAACTTATTTCTTTTATTAAACATAAGTGAATCATCCAACATCATTATTCCTTTCACCAACTCATTCCATAAATTCATATTGATTTCATCTACATCTACTATCCTTTATATCACTTTTCTCTAATAATTTAGGTAAGAGATTAATATTAATTAAGGTAGGCATTATCCTAGGTACTTCATTAACATGAACCAAGTATTAACATTATAATCAAGTTACTATTTTATTGCATTGTTTCATAACCATTCATTGTTAATAATTCCAATCACTAACCTATCATTTCTCAATAATTTCCTTGGATCCTTCATCAAGAGAGAATACATTATTGTTGTGATACATCATTATATATAACTATATTTAAGATTATTTTCTTTACACATGGACAACATAAGAGGATAGGAGAAATAACATAAATACTTTATTTTAATGCTAGTAACATGTCCAATATTCCACATTCTTTTCCCTTTCTTTTACCTAGAACTACCCATTCCCTTAGCATTGCCTTGAATTGAGATTACATCAATACTACAAGACTCCTTTTAGGAGATTAAAAATTACATGAATACAAATACATAAGTACATCTCAACATATTAAAATATCCAATAAGAAATCTTCAACTGCAGATCTGGAAAGGAATATGTGCTAGGATCATCTAAAGAATCACGATCAATACCTTGATATAAATATTAACCATCCAACCATGTGGAACCAATAGGCCCACTCCCCCGAGATAGGAGATAGAACCAAAGGCCCATACAAGAGGTAACAACTAGGAAATTCCTAAGGTGGTGATAAAAGTTCCCCAAAGTCACAACAAAAAAAAAAGAAAAGACAAGAAGACCACAAGGAATACCAGAGGCATGATCAAATTTGATAGAGAATATAAGCTACAAGCTAGGTGAGTGTCATCGCATAGCCCTCACCCCTTGGGTTGTCCTGGTACTAGCCACTCTTGGCCCCGGCCCCCAAGTAGGCACATGCGGAACTGAATGCCTCTCGTACAGACAAGGTCATCCAGTCGTACCTACGCATAGGTACCTTCTCCCAATCCCATCCTTAGTCTTTACTAGCACTAAAGGCATGGGCGAGGCACAATTAATCTTGATTAGTGTGTAATTTCCCATTCCCAATTCATTTATTTAGGTTATCACTTGATTAAATAACTCATAGTAGGTTATCCTGGTACTAGCCACTTAGGGCCCCGACCCCTCACTATGAGCCACTCACCTAGTGTACTTAGGTTCCCTAACATACATATAAAAATTATAAGAACATAATAGATTCATCATCAAGAATTCATATCAATTCCATAACAACATTTGATTGAGTTTAGGAAAACATATGTTGTCCCTAGTCCATTTGACAACCCTAAACCCAATATGACATTAAGAATGTTCCAAACATATAAGAAGACATCCAAGTGATATTATAAACATATTCAGAGTATAAATAAATTCAATTAACCAAAAACAAATTCTAATAGCCTCTGGTAACCATACGAAACCTTAAAACTTAATGATGTTCTTAAACTGAATTATTTCAAGCAAGGATTAAATGCAAAGAATAGTCATCATAGAACAGTCATCCATACCTTCCACAAAACATAAAATAAAGGAAATCACTTCAGTGGAGATTTAGATAACATAATTATGGACTTTCAATTTTATTTTTAGGAAGATCCAATGGTGGAAAGGAAAGTTATGACTTCTGTTTTAAAATAGAAAACTCTGGTTAGGGTTCAGACCTGCCTTCACTAAAACGGTTGTAATTTTCACAAAACATAATAAAAATTCTCCAAACCAATTGGAAATGAAAGATAAGACTTAGGATAATCTCTTATATCAAATTTAGACTTCTATATAATCATATCAGCCTGTAGCATACGAATACATTTGATAGAAAATTCTGAATCAAGAATGGACAGGCATAGTCTGCCAAAATGTCAAAAATAAGGCATTAATTAGACCCTAAAAATAAAATCAGAGAGATACCCATTTGAGATCTATAAATTTTACTTCCAGAAAATGAATTTATTAAAACCTTAGATTCAATTTAAATTATTATAATAATAGATCTCCAAAAATGGGTTGCTAAAAACCCTAGGAAAACACATGCCAATTCTTACAAACAAAAACTCAAAACTTTAAAATAACCATAGAAATGAAAAGTACAGATATAATAAATAATGATAATATATAAATAGATCCATAATCTATCAGACACATAAAGTAACTAAAATATTCAATCCATACCTCATGTCCTACGAAGGTTGAATCGAAGAAGGAAGGAAACAAAAGAGAAGACAATTCCAAACTTGAGATGCATCCTTCAAACCCTATCCACTTTCAGAAATCTCCATGAAAGAAATAAATAATTCTACAGCAAAGAATCCCTCTCTCAACTACTGAAATTCTCACAAAAATGTCTCTCTCCCAAAAGCAAGGATAACCAAAAATTCTTAAAGATATATGCTTACAAACTCTCCCTCACATCTCCAAGTTTTCTCTCCAAAATCTCCATGAAAAGTAAGGCCATCCTCTCCTCAATGCTTCAGCCCCAAAATCTCCTCTCTTCAAATGAGAAAGTAGTGCATATAAATATATTTCCAAAGGTTGAGAGGAAAAGTAACCAACTCCCAACTAACTCTTAACTAAAGGGTATTATAAAATAACTTAATATCATAAAACTATATTACTCACATATACAATAAAAGATTATTTGTATTCATTCATACAAATATGTAATATTATCCTAACATATATGCATATGCCATCATTAATTACATCAATATCTATATATATAACCTATCCACATTATTAATAATTAACAATTGAGAATAATATACCTTGCATTATTTAATATTTAATTATTAATAATATTATACTTTACATTAATCCCAAAATATACAACATCAACAATATCTACAATAATTAACATATGATCACATATAAATTATATATATATAAATACATATATGTGTGCACCCATATATATATTTCTATATATATATATATATATATATATATATATATATATATATATATATATATATATATATATATATATATATATATATATATATATATATATATATATATATATATATATATTTATATTTATATAGATACATGCCAAATACCAAACACTATAATCTATAAGATTATGAAGTAATAGATCACAATATTATTACCTATTTATAATTACTATAGGATATAACACTGAGGTAGAATAAAATCACATGCCTCAAAATAAATCTAATCATCCAAAGAGGCCATACAAATCATCTATGAAACATATCGAGAAAACCATAAGATCAAACAAGGTCAACCAAAGTCAACAAGGAAAGTCAAGCCAAACTCCTGAAACACAACATAGAAAGATTAACTAAGAATCATACCAAGAAGGAGAAATAAATAAAATGAGTAAACAAATCATACAACCAAATGAATTCAAGTGGCCACAAGGCACTAACTACAACCATGCCCAACCGGGTGCGTTGGATCTGGGTTTTTGACCCAAAGGTTGACTGACAAAGAAGGAACCCTAATATTCCCAAATTGGAATAATGACAAAGAAAGACTCATGTAGGGGCCTTAGTACTATCTCCATAACAACAACCATCAAGGATTTGAGGGCATGCTCAGACCCGTGAAGCCAGGTGAAGTCGATGCTCGGTACCTGCAAGCCTGCATCACAAAGAAGAAATACATATGCACGAATATACATATAAAAGAAAACATTGTAGACAGATGACCAGGATCGATACATCGTATGGACCTCAGCTATGTGAGTAACTACGACTTCGTCTTGAATCATGAAAACACATCATGTATATATATATACACTCAAAGCATGTAGCATCATCATAATGAAGGTTAGAATCTCAAGCATTGTGTTAGTCTCTTATCAATACTAATAATAAATCAACATGATCAAATCATCAAGTGAGATACAAGATTTATCCAAAGTAACCTTAATAGAAGAAAATATAAATAACCACTTATATATATCTATCAAGTACATATCATATAACATCCTAACTATGTTCATAAAGGTCTTGTAGGTACTCAATACATACATGGAGATAAATACATACAAAAATGATACCTTTAGATAGTATGTCTGATATTAGAATCATTGAGTACTAGCTTATGAAATTATTATAAACAACTATAGGAATAGATCAAACAAGTATCATGTACAACTTAAGCTGTAAGAAAAGATCAAAAGATCTTAATTCTTTCAGAAACACAAAAGTTATATTAGGATTAAAGGGGTATTACAACTTACATGTTCTTCGACTTGCTAAGAAGATTTCCTTACACTATTGATTGGAATGATGGTGAGAATACTATGGAAAGAATCAATAAAGTTTACATGAAACATCTTATTGAGAAGGTTAATGACAGTGTAAAGTTAGTGTTGAAAACTTTTCAGAACATTGTGGTAAATAGATCAAGAATTCCTCCATCCCTAGTTGAGAAATACAAAGTTGATATATGTTTTATGGTTGATACTGATTTCACTTACATTGAGGTAGTAGAACCTAGACATGAATTCATAGACCCTCTTGGCTATGAAATCTCTGAAGTTGAAACAAAAGGATATGTTAGTAGATTGTTGAAAAGTAAAGTGGATGCTCATAGCAATAGATTTGGAACATATGATGAAAACTTTGTTTCAGCAAAGACACTCAAGGAAGAGAAACAATCAAAGAAGAGAGTGGAGACTACAATAAAGAAAATTCTAAAAGAAATAGGTATGAGTGAGCAGGAATTTGATATTGCAAGAAAGACTACCAAAGCAATAAGGAAAAGTGAGATACTATCAGTCCCACCTTTGGCATCAAGTGCAGACCCTCAAGAACCCATTCAAGTTAAGGTAAAGGTTGAAAAACCTGAGAAGGAGCAAGAAATTAGTCAAATAGAGAAACCCTCTTCTTCAGCACCAAGCAAAAGAATGAAGGTAAGTGCTTCAGGACCAGGTAAAAGACAAAAAGTAATTGTTCCACCAGTACCTAGAAGAGTTGCAGAGATAAAAGATGATGAAGTAACAATAAAGAAGAAATCATGGAAACCAAGGATAGAAAGAGTTAATGAAGACATATTGTAGCATGGAGACTTTACCAAGATGAACAAATACTATGATTTATATGGATCCTCTGACAGATTAAATCTAGAGAATGCAATGGTTACACATATGATTTTGGCAAACAAGAAATTTGATTCTATTCATGGAAAGATACTAGAAGATTTGTACAACAGACTTGTGAGTAGAAAGATGAGAGCACAAGAAGAAGATACTAAAATGAGAGAGAATGTGATAAGATAGTTTTGTGACATAAGAGATGATGACCATCTTAAATAGATCCTCAAGCCACTTGAAACCTTATTAATAACCAAAAGAAGAACTATACAAATAATGGGAGGTCAGTATGAACTAGTGAAGACTGAAACTGAACAGGTAGTTGTGCAAGTACTAGCAGACTTGGTAGTAGGAAAAGATAGCAAAGATCAATCAGTTGTAGAACCAATAGAGAAACAGAGTTCAGAATAGGCAGAGGCAGAAATAGAGGTAGTTGAAGTTGAACATATTCCCTCTTCTTCTATAAACATTGGCACAAAATCTATGGACATTGAAGGAACAAAAGTTACTTTAGATTCAGATGATGAGGTACTCAATAGTTTGGATAACATTGTTGACAATTTGGCTTTGGGAGAGTAGGAAAAGAGTATTGTAATAGAGACTACATGAATAGAGAAGCAAATGGCAGTAGCGGTCACTACATCTAGTACACCTATTGTACCTATGATACCTCAAGAGGACATTAGTTTTACCCCTAAGACTGGAAAGAAAAGAGAGATTGGTTCGATGCTTGAAGATTTAGGAAAAGAAGTGGATGATGTTGATCAACTAGATTTGATCACATCTTTGAACAAAATTATTGGGAAAAACAATAAGGTGAAGAATTTGGAAGGTAGCCTGAAAGATTTGACTGAGAAGCTACAAAGTGTTATATCTACAAAAGTCTTTGATTCAGACCCACTTGAAAGAGCAAAGATGGTAATAAATTATTTTGATGTTGAGTTCACTAATTTGACTGATATTGCTAAGGTTAAGGCATAGGCAGCTTATGAAGCTGAGATGTTGTAGAATATAAGTCAGAATATCAAAAATGACATTGGCAGCCTTGATAGATACATTAAGAACTTAAGGAAACATCTTGAGACTGGAAAGTGTTTGTACATTCAATGTACAAAATCTAAATATATAATAATTGAGGAAGAGAAGAAGATAAAAGAGAAGCAAGATGAAATTGCAACAGAGACAAACTCAATGGCCAACCCAAACATAAAGATCAGTGCAGTTGAGAAAAAGATCAGAAAATTATGTGATGAGATAAGGACTTTGAATGATGAGAAGAACAAGAAAATTATCAGGATGAACATCTTGAGAGAGGATGTCTCAATCAATTTGACTATAATAGAAGAGAAGCTAGAAGAATGTCTTACTGCTAAGACATCATTTCAGAAGTTCAACTTTGAGTCCCTTCAAGATTGTCAGATTGTAGCATATGGATTGAGTACTTTACTCAATGTAGCAGAATCAATTAAGAAGTCTTGGGAGAAAGATTTTGAGGCTTGGAAGTCAGATTTTTTAGATTGTGTTGCAAGCCTACCGGCTTTGCAATAAGACAATAAGGTAAAAGTTTTGACACAATTTTGTATATCCCTTTCCACCCTTTATTTTGTCATTGTTGTCAAAGCGGGAGAGATACTTAGAAAATTGTCTATATATGATAAGGAAAGATACTCATAGGGGGATTTCTATGGAGTATTATGAAGTATTTTAGATTATGTGTATATTTGGAGTAGATATAAAGATAATATTCTATGGCCACAATTTTACAAATTTTGAGATTTTGACTTGTACACTTAGCCAATTTTCTCATATGTTGCCACCAATGACAAAGGGGGAGATTTTTGGAAATTTGGATGAGGTATGTACATGGATGTTGTCATTATGGCAACATATGTTCACTATGAAGATTGCATAAGCTGGAAAGTAAGTATGGAAGATCACAGACTAAAATTGTATAAGTATGAAACAGTGTTTTTGATAGAGCACCCGCTATAGTTTGTTTTGGTGATGTTCACTGGAGCATGATTAGAGTTTTCACAATTGAACATAGACTCTATGGTGTCTAAGGATACCCCATCTCTATGTGCAAAAGAGTACAAATAGTACAGACAAAGTTATGATTGTTTTACTAATGATAGAGTATAGCCAACAAAGCAGTTTTGAAGGTAGAACTAGTAAATGAATTAAGGGATTATTTTTCTTGTCAAAATAATGATTTAATATTATAAAGAGACAACATTGTAGATGTTTACTCTTGGATAAAGATATGGAAGCTGACTGAAGAAGATATTATGTTTGTATCTTGTATAAGGATGTACTGAACATACTTGAAATGTAACGTGTAATAGTTGTATATTGTCATAGCGATGAAAGTTGTTGATGCGAAGTTGTAAGTAGTACCATATTGTAATTAGTAAACATTTGTATTACTTGTTTGGGCAGTGAGCTCATCTGGTAATCATGTTTTGTATCTACAACTCCTAACAGGGTTGAGGCTTCTAACAAGGCCTATAGTCCCTTAACCAGGACTGATACACTATATGTTTGTAACAGGCTCCTAACAGGGTCAACATCCTTAACAAGATATCTTTTGATTAGTGGATCTTTGTGGGTACCATCCCCACCGGGGTTTTCCCTTGGCCAGGGTTTCCTCAAGAACATATCATGTGTTATGTGTTCTTTACATTTATTATTATGTATGCTATTTAGTCTCTTATGATTTAAAGGAATATGTTATATCCATAAGTGGGAAAAAGTAAAAGTTTGTGAAATACTGATTCACCCCCCCCTCTTGGCATTTCCTATTTCTAACAAAAACAATATATGGTGCACAACAACAACAAACATGCAATGACATCAATAACATTTGGCATTAATGTATGATCTAATAATAGCAACCTCATTGATCATTACCTTTGACTCCTCCATAATTATAGAAGAGATAAATACCTATAACTATATTTCATAATTCATCCTTTGAAGTTATAAACATTGCACGATAACAGGAAATAACATTGCATGCTTGCTGCTATTATGGTGCACAACAACAACAAGCATGCAATGACAATATTAACATTGCATGATTCTTGAGCTCCAATTCAAAATAGTAAGTTTATTATTTTATTATTGATGTCCCTATTTGATGTCCCTATTTTATTACTAATGTCCCTATTTGATCTAATAGCTACAATATAATAAATAGAGCACCGACCAATCAAATAGGGACATCAATAAATAAAATAATGCCAATCACTGATGCAGATGGCTCATGGGCATGGAAAAATTAGTGAGCATCAATATCAACATTAATCAAATGCCTAAATACTCCACATAGTTCAATGATAGTAGAAGGGTCATGAGGTGCTCAAATAGTGAGCTCTCAAACAATGCATGATGCCCTAGCTTGCAGCCTACGAGCCATCAAGACATTTCCTAATGAAATGATCATAAATGGGGAGTACCACGTAGTGAATATAAATAACAAAAAAAATAAAGAGAGATCAAAAACTTCACGCAATATGTTGAAGGTAATAGAAATGATTCCCTATCTCTCAAATCTCATGGATCATCAAGCATTCCAAATGAAAAGATGTAAACAATTCCAGTATTAAATAGTGAGCTCATGAACAATTTATGGTGCCCTAGCTTGCATCCTATGAGCCATCAAGACATTTCCTCATGAAATTATCATAAACGGGGAGTACCACATAGTGGATATCAACAAATAAATAAATAAAGAGAGATCAAAAACTTTACACAATGCCTTGAAGGTAATAGCAACGATGCCCTAGCTCTCAAAGCTCATAGGTCATCAAGCATTCCAAATGAAAAGATGTAAACAATGGTAGTATTAAATAGTGAGCTCATAAATAATGTATGATGCACTAGCTTGTAGCCCACAAGCCATCAAGACATTTCCTCTTGAAATGATCATAAATGGGGAGTACCACATAGTGAATATCAACAACAAAACAAATAAAGAGAGATCAAACACTTCACACAATGCCTTGAAGGTAATAGCAATGATGCCCTAGCTCTCAAAGCTCGCAGGTCATCAAGCATTCCAAATTAAAATATGTAAACAATGCTAGTATTAACATTCATATTGTGCCATTAAATCAAAAAATGTCATGAAAATTAAATTGGGTTAATGAGGAGACAAAGCTTGAATGCCTACCTCAAGTCATGGCTACCATATGCCAAGCTTCCAAATCAAGCTTCACAATAGAAGATCCTATTGGCAAGTAATGTTTTTGAGCACTAGGAATCACTCGAGGATTTTCATTTATGGAACACTTATTATTGGAGTGATCTCATGTTGTCAAGATTTCCACTAGAGTCATAGTCATGAAAATGACTAAGTCCAGAATCAGGATAATAGGGTACAATGCTACAATTTTGGTCATTGATGAAGATATATATAGTATTAGGGCTTGCAAAGTTAACTAAAGGTATTTTGGGATGTATACATGCTTTAGTTAATAGCACATGAGTTTTGGTTACTAAATTCATGAGATACAGTGTTCAGAAGGTATGCGAAGATAGTAAAACAATATAATAGGGTATATGAATAGTTGTGAAGATCAAGGAGAGTATAGTGGATATGGTAATGTGCTAAGATAGGTGAATAGATTATATTGCCAACTCTTTGGTAATATAAGATTATTGACTCCATAATTATCATTTACATAAGTTATTATTATGTTTTGTAAGGTATTTGTGAAGCCAACTTGAAGGTTGATTTTGTATAAGTATAGAGTGCTTTTGTGAAAGTGAAGAATGGTTATGGTTATGATGATGGAGAAAGAATGGGAATCTAAGAGTGGAGATCAGATGCAAGATTAGTAAGAGGCTGGGCTATAACTGGAACTATCTAAGAAAGATAAGTTCTTTTATTGTTCACATTTTGGAGAATTCTTTTGAGACAATTTTGATTATAAGAGTAGTGTGCTCACCACCTTTAACCAGGTGTTTTGTATACCCCTAACAAGGTTTTGTATTCCTCTAACAAGAAAATGTAATATGTAAAAATTAGCTCCTAATAGGGATATTATATTTTAGTGCATAGTTGTGGGTACCATCCCCAATGGGGTGTTCCCTTGGCCAGGGTTTCCTCGAGAACAAATCATGGTCTCATGAGTAATGTGTTATGCTTATATGTTCTTTTCATTTCTACATTACTTTGGATTTTTTATAATTTTTTTAAGTTGAAATAAAAGTTTTGTAATACTGATTCACCCCCCCTCTCAGTATTACCTAATCCTAATAGAGCCCTCTTCACATAAGCAACTAAATCTAACATAATTAGGGCCCTCTTTGTGTATGCAGCTCGATCACAAAAATTAGAAATGAGCCTTTGTTTTTCTTTTCTTTTTTATTTATAATCATGCGGGTGTTGACATTATAAGGACACCATCGCTATATGACACAATTAGGGCACTAGCAAAAAAAACACAAATGGTAGTGTCGTCGCAAATTGGGGTCAAAATTTGACCCCAAATGTTGTAGTGGATTATATTTTGTAATTGGTTAAGCCTTGTTGGCTGACTCATTTGTAATTATTTGAGTTTGGTATAATGGAAGGATTTTTTTCCTTGATTGGAATGAGAGATATTGATATGAATTATGGAATTGAGCAATATATGTTGATGTTGATATTGTAAGAGGATATGCGAATTGCAGAGATCTGGTATTGAGATCTGGTGAAGCAGTTGGTGTCATTTGGAATAGGAAAAGGAGCAAAGATAAGTTGTTGAGATCAATAATTTTTGGTATTATTTTGTTCAAATAATACAAAGATCAGTTCGACAGTGTGTTCAGTGATCTTTCACTTGAAGCTGTTTGGATAGTGGGTCCTTTTTTCTTTGATAATGCTTAACCGGGTTAGAATCTTTTAACATGGATTCAAAGTCTCCTAATAGGGACTCATATGTACTAAATGTATTTCATAAGGCTCCTAACAAAGTCCATCCTCTCACAAGGAATTTTCATATTAGTACATCTTTGGTGGGAATCATTCCCATTGGGCTTTACTCTCTGATCAAGAGGTTCCCTAGTCAACATATCTTGTGTTATTGTGTTGTTATGTATGTTTATCTTTCTATGGTTATTTATTATATTGATTACATGGTTTAAATCTGATAATGATGATAAAAGTTGTTTTTATCTGATAACGGATTCACCCCCCTCTCAGTTATCTTGGTGGACTTTACTTTTTAACATTAGGAAACCCGTTCAATCTCACAACTTATCTAAAGAATAGATCAGCTATATGAACAACATATGATATTGTCTTACAAGGCATGATATGTGATATCTTTGAAAATTTGTCTACCACAACAAATATAGAATCAATACATGTTTGTGTCTTCAGTAAGCTAAGAACAAAATCCATGCTAATGTCTTCCCAAGGTCTACTAGGAATAGGTAAAGGTGTGTATAACTCATTATTCTTACTTACCCCCTTAGCAACCTAAAAAATTATGCAACTTCTAAAAACAATTGAGCATCCTTATACAACTAAGACCAAAATTCTTTCTCCTTAATCAAACTCGTTATTTTATCAATGCCAAAATGTCCTAGAAGTCCTCCACTATTTTTATCCTTGATTATATTTTCCCTCATTGATCCTCTTGGTATATGATGTGGGACCAAGGTCTAGTTATTGCTACAGAGTCAGCCTGACTCTGCTTGAAGATCCTTCCTTTAGATCTCTTAGGGAATTTACCACCCTAAACTGAAGTAAGCCACTAAGGACTCTACTCCCTCTTTAAGAATAGGTCCCCATCAACAAGTTATTCTCCTCTCTCACTGAATCTACACAGGTATATCCACTCTACTTATTCAACTACTACCTTCATAGCATCATCCTCTCTTACTTACTCTATCTGGACTATCGCTGAGCTCACCTAGGGTAAGATCTCCAAATTCATATATGTTCCCTCTCCTACCAAAAAAAAGAAAAAGGAAACTATGTACAAGGGCTCCTCTTGAGTTCCATCCAGACACATGACTCTCACCGTGGATTCAGGAACCTCAAGGAGCTATTCAATATTTATAACCTAGAATGGGTAAAGAACTCATAACTTGCAAACATTAAAAAAAAAAAATTAATCTACTTGCATGCACAGTAAACCACAAATCTTTGAAATCAACTAAGTACACAACCTGCAACTTTCATTAACTGGAAATAACAAAAACCATTCCAAGAATCAAACTACTATCTCCTCTCTCTTAATTACAAAAATCTTTCTCCTTTAAAAAGGAGGCCTAGGACGTCATAATTAGCCACCCCATCATTAGGATAGTATTAATTACCCATTATGTCAAAAGAATATTGTCAGGAACTGTTACGACTAACCATATTGCCCATTACAGACAAGATCCTCATTTCACAGCTATTACAACTAGTTTTACCGAGCAGTGGCAATGTAAAATATGCCATAGTACCAAGCACCATGGGTACTGAGTAGTAACATTACCGAGTACCAATCTCACTGGGCATCTGTATTACCAAGCACCTCTTATCAAGCATTGGTATTACTGAGTGCCAGTCTTATCAAGCACTAGTAATACTGAGCAACTTCAATACATACCAAGTAACTTATCTAAGGTTCCTGATGCCTTGGTCAAATTTATAGAGGCTTACAAACTACCTCTAATATACAACAGAACTAAAAGAAAACATCTAAGAAATAGTGTTTATTCACTGACTTGACCCATTTTGTACTCGGTCATCACAAGAGTGAATGAATAAACACTTTACAAAGCAACTTAAAGAAAATCTAAAAGTTCTTAAGGGTCCTTAACCCTATTTCTCTAGGTTCTCCTACACCATACTCCCCCAATTGGGAAAAATCAACTTCCAAGTGATTGGATGAGGTCAGGGTTGATGCATAACTTCTTGAACTTGGTCTCCTACACCCATGTAGCCTCAAAATCAACTTGCCCCTGCCACTTGACTAGATATTCCATGTAAGTCTTTGTTCTAGTCTACTTGGCATCTCTTGAATTCATGATCTTCTCTGCCTTGGGCTTTGGATTAACTCAAAGTTTTAATGCCTTGAGATCTTCTATAGTTGATCATAAATTAGGACCTTCTCTTGGAATTGGTCCCTTGTAGGACACAAGATCTACCACATTAAAAACTAGAGATAAACCTATATTGGTGGGAAGGTCAACTTTGTAAACATTAGACCCATACTTCACCAAAATTGCAGAAGGGCCTATCTTCCTCATTTGAAGCTTACTCGAAACACCTTTTTGCAGTCTTCCTTTGTTCAGGTGCACCATGACTAAATCTCCAACTTGAAACTAAACATCTCATTTCCTTTCATCTACCTTCTACTTGGTGTGAATTGTACTCTCCACTAGTGTCTTCTTCATAGTATCATGGACTTATTTCATGGATTGAGAAAAATCTTCTACATAGCCACTCTTCTCTACATTGTTTCCAAGATCCCTGAGTTCACATATACCCCCGGGATGGATCCCATACACTATTGCAAAAGGGCTTTTTCTAATGGATCTATTGACTGTATCATTATAAGTAAATTTTTCCTGCACAAGTAACTGATCCCATAATTGTCCATATTATTTTGTGAGACATCTCAAAATATTTCCCAAACTTTGATTCACCACTTCAGTCTAACCGTCGATCTATGGATGATATGCCAAGCTAAAGTAAACATTTGTACCGAGCTTCTGCCACAAGGCTTTCCAAAAATGACTCATAAACTTAGAGTCCCTATTTGATATAATGCTTAAGGGTAATCCATGTATCCTTACTGCTTCTCTGAAGAAAATATGTTCTATATATCATGCATCTTGTGTGGTTTTGCATGGTACAAAGTGAGCCATTTTGCTGAATCTATCCACAATCACAAAAATATTGTCCATTCCTAGCTTGGTCATAGGAAGTCCAACCACAAAATCCATGTTGATACATTCCCAAGGTCAGTCTTGGATTGGAAGTGATTGATACAATCCTACATTTGATGAAGTCCCCTTGGCCTTTTGATAGACTATACAAGTCTCTACATATTTCTAAACATCCTTGTTCATTCTCGGCCAATAATAGTACCTTTGTACCAATTCTAAAGTTGTATGCACCCCAAAATGTCCACTCAATGACCCATTATGATTCTCTTGTACTAAGTTCTCTCTCATTGAACCTTTTGGTACATAGAGTTGTCCTCCTTTAAATAGAAGACCTTCTTGTAGGGTGAAATCAAAATACTCACTATGGAAGTGGTTTAGAAAATCTTGACATATCTTATAGGCTGATGAAAAATCTTCATCTGCTAGATACAGATCCTTGAAGTTCTCTATGCCAATGCTTCTTAGTTTAATTTCTTGCACCATGAGCAATATCCTAGTCAATGCATCAGGTACCTTATTTTTTACTCTCTTCTTGTCTTTGATGGTGAAGGTGTAGGATTGGATATACTCTACCCATTTCATGTGCTTGTGGCTTAGTTTATCTTGTGAATTCGGGAAACTTAAAGCCTGGTTGTCGGTAAAGACTACAAATTCCTTGGGAAGTAGATAATGTCTCCATTTCCTTAATTCTTGTACTATTTCATATAGTTCCAAATCATATGATGAATACTTCCTCTTTGTATCATTCAATTTTTCACTATGAAAAGTGACTGGTTTTCCTTCCTGACTCAAAATTGCACCTATGGCAACATTGCTCGCATCACATTCTACAATAAACAACTTGTCAAAACTAGGAAGTGTTAGAATAGGTTGAGTCACTATCCTCTGCTTCAAATTCTTAAATCCTTCATCAACTTCCTTATTCCATTGGAACTTTTCTTTCATACCTCCTTTTATGGTATCTAAGACATGTACACTGATTTCACTAAAATGCCTAATGAACTTCTTGTAGAACTATGCCAATCCATGGAAGCTCCTTACTTTTTGGCTGACTTAGGTGTAGGCCAATTCAAAATTTATTCTACTTTTCAGATATCCATCTTCAAGTTACCTTCTGAGATAACAAAACCCAAGTATACGAGCTCTTGCCTCATGAACTCACTCTTTTCTAAATTGATTTCCAACTTCTCTTCATGCAACCTTTGCATTACCATTTGTAGATGTCTGATATGACCCCCCTTGGTTTTTTAGAATACTAGAATATCATCTAAGTACACTACAACCCATTTTCCAATGAAGTTCTTCAACACTTCATTCATTAACCTGATAAATGTGATTGGGGCATTGGACAACCCAAAAATCATAACAAGCCACTCATAGAGTCCCTCAATAGTCTTAAAAGAAGTCTTCCACTCATCTCCACTTTCTATTCTTATCTAATGATATCCACTCTTAAGATCTATCTTGGAGTAATACTTAGCTCCCCCTAAGCAATCCATCAAATCCTCTATCCTAGGGATTGGGAATCTATATCGAATAGTGATTCTATTTATGGTCTTAGAACCTATACACAACCTCCAAGTACCATTCTTCTTTTTGGCTAGGATAGTGGGAATAACACATGGACTTATGCTCCTTTTGATTAGTTTGTGATCTAGTAGCTCTTAAATTTGGCTAGCGATCTCTACATTCTATTGTGGGGTCATTTTATAGGCAGCCTTGTTGGGAAGTGAGGCTCCTGGGATGAAGTCAATCTGATGGCTAATAAACCTCTTAGGTGGCAGACTAGCTGGCCAAACATCACTAATGATGTCTTGGTATTGACTCAACAACTCTTTGACTTCTAAGGGTAACTCTTCCCTCTTGTCCCCTTTGTCACTTTTTGGCTTCAGAACCAAAGAAAAGCCTACTCCATCTTCTTCCTCTAATGTTTGTAAGAACTCTTTCTCACCTAATAAAAATATGTTAGGACCCCCTTTCTTCACTTCACCTTCTTCCAAGATTGACTGTATCTTGAAGGTCACTCCATCTTTCTTAAAGGAATAGGAATTTTCAGCCCCATAATGTACTATAGCTCGGTCAAACTACCCAGGTATACCCAAAAATAAATGGAAAGTATCCATGGGCAGGACATCACACAAAATGTTTTCCTTATACCTCCCCATAGAAAAATCTACCCAAGCTTGCTCATTAACTAACACATGTTGTTCTTTATTCAGCCAAGTAACTTGGTAAGGGTTAGTATGAGGAATCCTTTTCAATTTTAACTTTTCTATGGATTCCATAGAAACTATGTTATCAGTAGAACTAGAGTCTATGATAACTTTGCAAACCTTACCTAGTACCTTGCACTTGACTTGAAACATAGATCTTCTTTGGCTTGGCTCTTCTTTGATGGATTCCTTGAGGAGTGCTCTTTGGATCATCAAATTTTCCCCTATCTCAGAATCTAGGGCTATTTACATCATCTTGCTTCTAGAAGATTATTCTTGCACATAATGTGTCCTCTTCTCATGTCCTTGTGATGTAGAACTCTTCTCGGGACATCTATATGTTTGATGCCCAAACTTTTGATAGTTATAACACTTCATTGAATATAAATAAGATCCTCTTCCCTAATTATTGTTTCTTCCTCTTGAACCATTGCTTGAACTTATTCCTCGGTTGTAACCTCCTCTTGCACTGCTAGATTCTCCTTGATTCTCATTGGGCTTGGACTCACTCTGATTTTTATCTTTAAGGTTTCTTCCACCAAATCCTCCTCTATGACATCTATTGTCCCTTCCCCTTCCTTTTCTATTTGTATCTTTCATTTTTTTTAACTTCTCCTCCACTTTGAGAGTGAGCTGATAGAATTGATGCACTGTCTTGGCACTTAAGAGACTGAGTTCCTCTTGGATACTCCACTTGAGGTCATTCAGATACCTAGCCACTTTTAGGCTTTCTTCTTCCATTACATGTGATCTCAAACACAACTTGTGAAACTCTTTGGTATAGGTACTGACCTCTAGATATTTTTGTCTTAGATTTTGTCTCTTCTTGTGCAACTGTATTACATAATCCTCAAGGAGATATGTTTCCCTTATCTTAGCCATCATGCCTTGCCAACTAGTTATGGGGTTATTTCCTTCTTTGGTCCTTTAATCTTAGAAAAACTTCCACCAAGTGAGAGAAGTTCCTCTCAACCTTGTCTTGGCTATTCTGGCCTTCTGAGCCTCAGTCACATTATCAGAGTCAAAGTGATTTTCTAGTCCTTCTATCCATTCCATGACTCCTTCTGGTTCCATTTCACCATCAAATAGAGGCATGCCTTCCAAGGAATTATTATTCATTTCCTTCAACACCCTCAAGAATGGCTCTTCTTGAAGCACAGAGTTAGGTTCTGGCACTATGTCTTCCTCGGCCACTATCTTGTCTTTTTCATCAACTTCTCTCATTCTTTCACTAACTAGTGTAGTTCTTAGTTGTACTTCTTCTAATCTAGTTGCCATTTTCACAAACTATTCTTTTAGGAGTCTATTCTCCTCTTTTTCTCTTCTACATCTTTTTCTAGTTCTGCGTTGGTCACCATTTTGAATGAATCAACAAACACTCATGTAGATAAAACCAAAACAACACACACCCAAATCTTTTAGAGCTCTGATACCAATCTAATGCAGGACCAAGGTTTGTTTGCTGCTATAGAGTCATCCTGACTCTGCTCAAAGATCCTTCCTTTAGATCTCTTAGGGAATTCACCACCCTAAAGTGAAGTAAGCCACTAAGGACTCTACTCCCTCTTCAAGACTCAATCCCCATTGACAAGTTATTCTCCTCTCTCACTGAATCTACACACGTGGATCCACTCTACTTATTCAACTAATGCCTTCATAGCATTGTCCTCGCTTACTTACCCTAGTCGGACTATCACCAAGCTCACCTAGGGTAAGATGTCTAGATTCATATCTATTGCTCCACCTACCAAAAACAAGAAAAAGGAAACTATGTGCAAGGGCTCCTCTCAAGTTCCATCTAGACACATGACTCTCACCATGGATTCAAGAACCTTGAGGAGCCATTCAAAATTTACAACCTAGAATGGGTGAAGAACTCACAACTTGCAAACATAAACAAAATGAATTAATCTACTTGCATGCACAGTAAGCCACAAAGCTTTGAAATCAACTAAGTACACAACCTGCAAATTTCATTAACTAGAAATAAAAAAATCCATTCCAAGAATCCAGCTACTATGTCCTCTCTCTTTCTTACAAAAATCATTCTCCTTTAAAAAGGAGGCTTGGGACATCATAAATAGCCACCCCATCATTGGGATAGTCTTAATTTCCCATTATTTTAAAATCATCTTGTCAGGAACCATTACGACTAACCATACTATCCATTACAGACAAGATCCACCTTTCACGGTCATTACAACTAGTTTTACCAAGTAGAAACAATGTAAACTCCACCATAGTACCAAGCACCATGGGTACCGAGCATTAACATTACTGAGCACCAGTCTCACTGAGAACCCATATTATTGAGCACCTCTTATCGAGCATCGGTATTACAAAGCACCAATCTTACCGAGAACCAATAATACTGAGCAACAGTATTACCGAGAAACTTCAATACATAATGAGAAACTTATCTAAGGTTCCTGATGCCTTGGTGGGATTTCTAGAGGCTTACAAACTACCTCTAACACACAACAGAACTGAAAGAAAACATCTAAGCACTAGAGTGTTTATTCACGACTTGACCCATTTTATACTCGGTCATTAGAAGAGTGAGTGAATAAATACTTTACAAACCAACTTAAAAAAAATCTAAAAGTTCTTAAGGGTCCTTAACCCTAGTTCTCTAGGTGCTCCTGCACCATTATACATAATTGAATTCCTTTCAACAACATACCTTCTTGAATGAATTAATCAACCCACTTACTCTAATTATTTGTGATCAGTTCCTTACATGTTTTCCAAGGTTTTCAAAAGTCAAGGTCAGTTTCATACAATTTTTTTAAATCATCACAACCAAGTACCTTAACTCTCATCTTAGTTAATAAAATTCTTTTGCTAAATGCATCTATGACCCTATTTGACAACCCACTTCTATGCTTCAACACAAAATTAAAATTCTACAAGTATTCAACCCACTTCATATGTCTCTAATTCAACTTATTCTGACAACCCAAATATTGCAATGGTTTATGATCAGTGTATAAACAAATTCCTTAGGCATCAAATAATGTCTCCATTTATTTAAATCTTGAATAATACCATAAAATTCTTGATCATGTTAGAGTAATCATACTTTATGCTTATTAATTAAATCACTTTGGTTTAATTAATTAAGTCATTTATTACTCTTTTTACTTAAGCTATCTTTTAGGTGCATTATAATTAATATATTTATTAATTATAATGTGCAACCTAGCTTTATTTTTTGCTTTATAGCTTTAGGGTTTTATTGTTCACCTATATGGTTGAACCCTTTGTACATTCTTTTTAGATAATCTTGGAATAGAAATTTCTCTTTGCATGTCCATAAGATGTCTCTGGCTTTTTGGCCTCCATGATTTTCTTGGTTTCTGTTCTTTGCTTCTTCCATGTGACAGGGTTATGCATGCAGGTGTTCTTGGGAGATTAGTATTTCACCTAATCTAACATGGTATCAGAGCCATCTTGCTGCTCACTGTTCATGTTTTTGTTGAAGTGATTCAGAAGCAAGACGTTATTTTTTGTTTCTTTTTTGCCTGCAAAAAAGAAAAAAAAAATTTTGGGGGTATTTTGAGCAAAAACGGATGCTGCCATTGCGCTCAGAAGGTCCGGGAGAGTCAAAAATCATATAAAATTTACAATTTTTTACCACTGTGACTTCTGGGAGAAAATTTTTGCCCTCCTAGGGCCGTACGGCTCGAAAATCGAAAAAAAAAATTAAAAAAATCATTTTTTAATGATTTTTTGCATTACATATAACGCAGCCTTTGTTTTTTCAAACGGCACCGCCGAGCGGCCACCAATGCACCGCCGACCGGCCACGTCGCACCCACTCGCGGCCCCCGCTCCGCTGCAGAGCCGCCGCCAATCTGCGGCCTCTGCCGCCCGCGCCCGCGCCCTCCGCTCCACCGGCCCGCCCACCGCCGGCACCAGCGCCGCCCGCAGCGTCCCCCGCCACCGGCCTGGCCAACGGCTCCTTCGCGGCCTCCGCGCGCTCCGCTCTGCTCCGACGGCCCCAGCACCGCTCCACTGGCCGCGCCGCCGCCTGGGCCACCCGACGTGGTTTTAAGCCCCGCGGGCCCTAGCGGTGGTCACATGGGTGACCAGGAGCTCCGCCTCTAGCCCCCTGCGCATGCCATGCACCCAGGGGCTTTGCATTTCCAGCCCCAGGGGCTTTAAAAAAAATTTTTTTGAAGCCTTTTTAGGGTACCTGGGCCTTTTTCGCTCTACAGGGAGCATACGGGGGTCTTTTTCTGACTTCCATATACCGTCGGAAAGCTCTTTCCGAGATCTTTTTGATGGTGGAGGTTAGGGTTTTTGGTTCCACCATTTCAATAGCTTTTTTTGCTGTTGTTGTCTGATGTCTCTTTTTGCCTTCCGGGAGTCATATCTGGCTCATCCGGACTCCTTTTTCGGCAAACGAGATATCGTCGGAAAGCTGGTTCAGTGTGCTATTCAGTGGAAGAGGTTATTTTTCTAGATTCTACTCCAGGTTTTCACTCCTCTAAGTTATGCAGTTTATGCCCTCTGGTGGTGTGCTTGGTTCTACAGGTCCGGGGATCTCTTCTTCTGGTTTCTTAGTGCACTCTTCTTTCTGACTTCTGAGCTTGCATGCTCTTTTTGATTTATTCTTTTTTCTATAAACGCACTAAGATAAAGTGCCTACTTTTGCATATCTGGGATCTTGTACTCCTTGTGTTTGTTTGTACTCGCACTCAGTTATAAAGTGCCATGGGGGGTTATGATGTTTTGCCTTTTGTGCTCATCCACCTTTGTCAAGTGAGTGTACCTTCCACGACATTAGCCCATGCTGTGTGTCCAGAAGATCTATTCTTCTTCTTCGACACCGCCCTTTATCCTGTGCGTGTACTTCTGTTGCACTGTTGGTGTTCCTGATTCTTCTTCTTGCAGATGTTTCTGGCATTGCATTTCAGTGTTCCTGTCACCTCTCTCTGTTCAGCATTATGGGGGGGTTCACCTATTGGCTCTATTGCTTCCTTGGTTCGGTTGAGTGATCTACGTATTCAGTTTTTGTTCCTATGTACTAGGCAGATGCAGTGGCTAGGCACCTATGCATTTCGGTGAGATGGTTCATCTACTATATAGACACTCATTCATTCCTATTTTGGAGGTCACCTCTTTGATTGATCAGCTCTTCAGACTTTGTCTTCTCTACCTAGTCATGCACTATTTCAGTGGGGGTTCCAGCAGTATTCTTCTGACAGTGTTTGCAGCTTCATGCTTCGGAGATGCTTCATGCTCTTTCTTGTTCCTTTCTTTGGGACATTCCCTAGATTGGAGGCTTTGTTTCCTTCATCTAGTTTATTTCTTGTACTTGGGTACCTGATCAGGCCTTGTTGCCGGGACCCATTGCTCTTTCTTGCATTTTTGCTTTCATAGCTATGCTAGGTTAGCTTCCCTCTTGAGCTACGCTTAAGGGGGGGTGTTAGAGTAATCATACTTTATGCTTATTAATTAAATCACTTTGGTTTAATTAATTAAGTCATTTATTACTCTTTTTACTTAAGCTATCTTTTAGGTGCATTATAATTAATATATTTATTAATTATAATGTGCAACCTAGCTTTATTTTTTGCTTTATAGCTTTAGGGTTTTATTGTTCACCTATATGGTTGAACGCTTTGTACATTCTTTTTAGATAATCTTGGAATAGAAATTTCTCTTTGCATGTCCATAAGATGTCTCTGGCTTTTTGGCCTCCATGATTTTCTTGGTTTCTGTTCTTTGCTTCTTCCATGTGACAGGGTTATGCATGCAGGTGTTCTTGGGAGATTAGTATTTCACCTAATCTAACAGATCATAGAATGAATAATTTCTCTTAGCATCATTAAATTTCCCACTATAAAAATCAATAGTTTTACCTGCTTGACTCAATAGTTCTCTGATTGCACTTCCACTTGCATCACAATCAACTTGAAACAATTTAGAGAAATTAGGTAAAGCCAATATTGGTAATTCAACTACCTTCTGCTTCAAGGTCTCAAAACTTTTGTCAACTCCATGTGTCCACTTGAAATATTTCTTTTCTCCTCTCATTGTCTTTGTCATAGCATTACAAATAGAACTAAAAATCCTTATGAACTTTGTATAGAAACTTGCCAATCCATGGAAATATCTAACTTCACTAGCATTCTTAGGTGTAGGCCATTCAAATTTCTCTAAATTTCTTAGGATCCATCCTCAAACCTTTAGTTGAAATCACAAAACCCAAGTATACTATCTTTTTCTTCATGAAAGAACATTTCTTCAAGTTAATCAATAAATTTTCCTCTTTCGATCTCTACAATACTTGTCTTATATGTAAAAAATAATATTCCTTATTCTTACTAAATATCATAATATCATGCAAGTAAACAATCACAAACTTACCCAAGAGTTTCTTCAAGACCTCATTCATCAGCCTCATAAAAGTACTAGGTGGATTAGTCAAACCAAAACTCATAACCTAGCATTCATACAAACCTTCCTTTTTCTTGAAACAAATATTCTATTCATCTCCTTCTCTGATTTCTATCTAATGATAGAAACTCTTCAAATCAATCTTGGGAAAATTACTTGTATGTACTTGAATGTGGACCTCTAATCCACCTACACACACAACATAGTCATTACTCACACAATCAAATTATGAGAATGAGTATGGATTACTCAATTCAAAATTCATGGTGAAGTGACTTGTTGCCTCCTAATTAATTGGGGTGTTTAATTACTCTCAGATTGGAGAGACAACAACCATCAGACTGAGTTAATATGGAGGATTTGAAAGCTAGAATGATGAGCAAAGTACAATTAATCTAAGATGAAGATGTAGTTTGTAATCTAGAATGAAGTGCAGATTTTAATCTAAGAGCTTGAAGTAAATATGAAATGCAAATTTTAATCTAAATAACTGAAATAAAGATGTAAATTAAACTAAGAGCAATGAACAAATTAATCTACTATGAAAATGCAATTACACTAAAATGAGAAGTAAACTAATTATGCAATAAGCTTGAAAGATATTTAAATAAATGAGACAGAATTTTGCTATAGTTTATGTGCTCTCAAAATTGCTCTCTTTTCGAATGAACAAGAAGGTTTATTAAATAGACAAGCCTAGGGAGAGAATGAAGAGGTTCTTGATTTGAAACTCTTGACTCTTCATTCCTAATTGAGACAAATATTCATGAATTACTTATTAAAAGGAATGAATTATTGCCACATATGGGTGACCATTCAAATATTTGAATTATTAAGTCCAAATAATATAATCCATTCAAATAACAAGTAATATTAATTCCTTTTATGTGTATTAGCTAAAGGGTGTAGATTTTTAATTTAATTTAAAGCACTTAAGACTTTAGAATTAAATTAATTTATCATAGGGATTATTTAGCTAATAAAGTTGAATACTTAGGAATTAATTATGTTGTGAGATTAATGCAAATTAGGGTTTTTACAATTGACATCAAGTCAAAATAAAGTCAGGTAAGAGAGAGAAAATTGCCTAGTAAATAGGACTTTGAAGATGTGAAATTAAAGAAAATGCACCAAAATTGATTGAATTATTAGGTGCCAATTTTGGGGTATTACATTTGCCCCTCTTTGAATTGATGTGCAAGCAGTGCGTTGATTCAAAGAATAGTTTGATGTGATAGATGATGAGAATTTTAGAAGTCTAGGTTAGGATGCCAAGATACCAAACAGATCAAAGCATGATTTTCTGAAGTCTAAGTTAGATTGCGAAGACAACAGTCTTGAGAGGAGACTAGAATTAGGGTTAGATTTCCCTAATGCCCACTGATGATAGATGCAGATTTAGGACTAATCTCTAGAATCAGGGTTAGATTGCTCCAATACAAAGCTTAGCCCTCTGAGACCCAGGTTAGATTACCTAGATAATGATCCAAAAGATATTTCAAGAGTCATCTCCAAAATGAACCTTGACTCCCAGGAATTAGGGTTAGATTACCCCAATACCTAAAAGATTTTGAGAACCATCTCCAGAATGAAGCTTGATCCTCGAGGATTTGAGTTAGATTTCTCAAATACCTAAAAGATAGATGACCAAATAACCAGATTTGAGACATGAAGATGTCCCTAGTGAAGAGATGCCCCAAGTGGTGAGGACTTTGATTTAGATCAGATTTAAATGAGATTGGTTTGACAAGATTCAAATGATGCAAATCATCCTACCCCCTCAGGAGTGAAATCAAAAGATGACATATCAGAAGGATGATTGACAATGAGAGGTTGCAGAGTAGAAGTAATCAGACTAGATTCGAGAAGCTACAGAAGCAATTTAGAGTGATCGAGAGGTCCTATTGACCAAGTTTGACCATGGTTGACTAGAGTTGACTAGATTTGACTAGAGTTGACTTTGATGAAAACATTGAAGATCTCAAGAAAATGGTGAAGAGATGAGGATCTGACAGGAAGTTGACGCTAGAAGACTAACTGCACAAGTGTCCGATCCCAAAGGGTCCCTGAATTTAAAATGCAATTTCGAGCTATCTAGAGATGTCAGATTTCAATTTTGTTCCCGAAAATGGATTCAGAGTAGTCGATGATGAGAACCTTCGATGAAGAGATCTAGAAGACAATTAAGAGAGCACCAAATACACCTAAACTAGATACAACCCCTAAGACTTGGTTGTTGGACTCACCGTATTTATCATCATCAAGTTCTGTTAGGCACGGGACGATCGCAAGATGCCATACAATCCTTAATAATTTTTCAATCATGATAATATGAATATGACATTAGTCTTAGATTTGTCAAAGTGAGGTGTAAGCATTAAGGCATAAGAAGCTAGAATGACTTGAACACCTATTCCTTTTAATTTAGCAAGTTAACATAAGCATCAAAGCATAATTGCTAGAATGACCTTGTTAGAAATAGGGAATACTGAGAGGGGGTGGTGAATTAGTATTCTAAAATTTTTATCTTTTTCCCAAATATGGATATAACATATTATCTTCACACATGCATAACATAAGAAACTAAATAACATGCATAGCAATAACATCAAAGAACTCATAACACATTATTTGTTCTCGAGGAAACCCTGGCCAAGGGAAAACCCTGGTGGGGATGGTACCCACAAAGATCCACTAATCAAAAGTATCATGTTAAGGACATTGACCCTGTTAGGAGTCTATTACAAGCATATAGTGTATCAGTCCTAATTAAGGGACTATAGGCCTTGTTAGAAGAATCAACCCTATTAGGAGTTGTCAATACAAAATTTGATTACTAGATGAGCCCACTGCCCAAACAAGTAATATACAATGTATACTAATTACAAAAAATGGATTACGTTACATAACCTTATGCTTCTTGCATCTATATCTTTTTTCTACTCTTACATTTGCATCATATCATTACAATATTACACATCTCATCCATACTTCTTGCAATTACAATTACATATATACAAGTTATTAAAGATAATAACTTTACATGGTTGGCTTTCATATATCTTTATCTAAGATTTAACATCTAGGATTTCATCCCTTTATATTGTTAGGTCATTATTTTGATAAACAAAATAATCCCTTAACTCTTTACCAATTCTACCTTCATATTCTATCTTGTCAACTTCACACTGTCTTTGGTAAAACTATCATAACTAATTCTGTACATGCCGTAATAACTTTCACTCTAAGATGGGTCATCATTAACCATCATAGGGTCTATGTTCAAGTGAAAAAGCATTGAACTCACTCCAGTCAACATCGCAAACAAAAACTATGTCCTAGTACACTGTAAAAACATTGTCTCACACTTAGACAAATTTGTGATGCACTCTGCTATACTTGCTCTCTGACTTGTGCGATCTTCATGAGGATCATATGTTTCCATAATGACAACATCTATGTACTCACTTTAGCCAAATTTCCAACAATCTCCCCCTTTGTCATTGGTGGCAACATATGAGAAAATTGGCTAAGTGTACAATAACAAAATTTCAAAATTGTCTCAAAATTGGCCATAGCATAAGATATATACTATCCTTATATCTCCTCAAAAATAATTCTTATATACTGCAATACTCTCCCTAAGAGTATACATAATACTATCAATCTTCTACTCTGTATAATTCTCAATTTTCTATATATCTCTCCCCCTTTGACAACAATGACAAAATAAAGTAGGGAGGCTAACAAAATTGTAACAAAAAAGATTATACCTTAAATGTCTTATTGCAAAGCTGACAGGCTTGCAACACAATCTACAAAATCAACTTTTATAGCTTCTAACTCCTTTTCCCATGAATTCTTGATGGAATCTACCACATTAAGTAGTGTGCTCAGTCCATAAGCTACAATTTGACATGCTTGGAGGGTCTCAAAGTTGAATTTTTGAAATGATATCCTAGCTGTAAGACATCCTTCCAGCTGCTCTTCAATAACACTTATCTTCATGGAAGTATGTTCTCTCAGAAGAGTGAGTCTCCTCATTTTTCTATTCCTCTCATCTTGCAAAATTCTTATTTCATCATACAGCTTCCAAACTTTCTTCTCAACATGACTAATCTTCACATTAGGATTAGAAAGAAGGTTTGATTCATTCTGAATCTCTTCTTCCTTCAGCTTGATCTGCTTGTCTTCTTATACTACCAAAATCTCTGGTGTTGTACACTATATGTACAAAGACTTTCCTATTCCCAAGTGTCTCCTCAAATCTTTCATACAAATATCAAGACTATTGACATCATTTCTAATATTTTGACTAATATTCAAAAGCATTCCAGCCTCATAATCTGCTTGTGCCTTTACCTTTGCAATCTCAGATCGATTTGTAAACTCATCATCAAAGGTTCTCATCAGTTTCTTTTCTTTCTCAAGAGGGTCTGCATCTACAATCTGTGTAGTTACAACTCCTTGTAAATTTTTAGTTAAGTCCTTCAGACAACCTTCAAGATTCTTGTTTTTACCAGTAATTTTATTTAGGGAAGTGATCAGTTCTAACTAATCATCATCATCAACTTCGTTTCCTAAATCTTCAAATAAAGATCCAACTTCATTCTTCTTTTTAGTCTTAGGAGTAAGACTAATGTCTTCTTTTTTAGGAAGGGGTACTGCAACCTCAGTTTCTTTAGGTTCTTCAGTCATAGATTGGGTTTGTTCTGCTTGTTCAGTTCTATATGGTTCATCAAGAGCCGAATTGTCAACAATGTTCTCTAAGTTCTAAAATACATTTTCTTCAGTGTCCAAAGTAATCTTTGTACCTTCAACATTCATAGATTCTTCTTCAATATTTATAGTAGGTGGAGAAGGAATATCCTCCTATTTTGCTTCTTTCTCTTGTGCTGCTGCAACTGAAGTCTCTCCAACAATTTTTTCCATAACTTTAATTATTGCTTGTTTTGTTTCTATTCTCACTTGCTCATATTGTCCTGCCATGATTTGAATGGTTCTCCACTTATTCCTCAAAAGAGTGCCAAGGGGCTTCAAAATCTATTCAAGATGCTCATCATCTTTCACAACACATAGTTTCTTCACCATATTTTCTCTTATAATTTTATCTTCTTCTTGTGCTCTCATTTTCCTGTTAACAAGCTTTTTGAATAGGTCATCAGGAATCTTGCCCTAAATAGTATCAAACTTATTTTTAGCCAGAATCATGTACTTAATAATAGAAATTTCAAGATTCAATCTCTTAGAATAGTCATAAAGATCATAGTACTTATTCATCTTAGTAAAGTCTCCATCTTGTATGATTTCTTCATTCACTCTCTCAACTTTGGGTTTCCATGCTTTCTTCTTCACAGTAGAGTCATCATCTTTAATTACTACAATTTTCCTAGGGACTAGTGGCACCAAAACTTTCTGCCTCTTACCAGGTCCTGTAGCACTTTCCTTCACTCTCTTGCTAGGTGTGGAAGAAGAGGATCTAGTGGATTTCCTTGTTTCTTGTTCTTCCTCAAGTTCCTCAACTTTCACCTTTACTTGTGTAGGTTCATGCTCAACTGCACTTGATGACAAGGGAGGTACAGACAAGATTTCTTTCTACTCAATACCTCTGATTATTGTTGCTATCTTCTTTGCAATATCAAAATCATGCTCTGTCATGCCAGAATTCTTTAATATTTTCTTTATAGTGTTTTCCACTCTCTTCTTAGACAACTTTTCTTCCATTATAGCTTTTGCAAGGTTGAAGTTTTCTTCAAATGTTCCAAATCTCTTGCACTAGGTGTCCAACTTACTCTTAAGTAACCTACCAACATATCCTTTTATCTCTGCCTTAGATATCTCATAGCCAAGAGGGTCTATGTACTCGATTCTAGGTTCCACTGCTTCAATATAGGTAAAGTCAGTGTCAACCAAGAAACATATACCATTTTTATATTTCTCCATAATAGACTGTGGAATCCTTGATCTGCTAGATACCAATCTCTGAAATGTCTTCAATACCAACATAGTACTTTCATTCACATTATCAATAACATCTTTCAAATATAATTTATTGATTCCTACCATAGTATTTTTTCCATTATTCCAATCATCTATAACTATGTAAGGAAATCTTCTTAATAGGTGGAAAAACATATAAGTGATCAAAGAAGAAAATCTAAATTGTGCATACTTGGTCTTCTTAATCTTCTCCAAGTTTTCAAATAATTGAATTCTCAGGATTTCACACATATCTACTAGTACCTTATCAACACACATCAAATATGCTATATGTACCATACCAGTTGCCATATCGTCTTCTCTAGAATTTGCACAGAACTTAGTGGTTAGGATTTTGCACAAATATCTCACATCATCTTGCTTGATTTTACTAATTACAATTCCTCTACCATTATAGGATGAACCTATGTTATCAATAACTATTTTCCTCATATTCTTCTCATTTAAGGGAATAGCACTAGATTTAGATAATCCAGTTACATCATGAATCAAATCAGCAATAATGTGTATTACTCTATCCTCTAGCCAAAATTTCCCATTATGAATTCTACTCAAAATGATCTTAGTGCATTCTTCATCGTCAAACTCATATTTCAATGAATACCTAACAATCTCATTGTCTTTCAAATGTTCATATCCTTGCTTCAAAGACATATCTTGATTGTAAATCTTCTGATACTCACTGGTAAAGTCACTATCACTTAGGGTTTCAATCTTACATCCAAGATAACTTCTTATATTTTCCAAATGCAAAACTCCTTCTAGTACAGATGATAGTGCTAACTTAGGATCATCTTCCAAGGGTTCTACTGGTTCTTTCTTCAATCTAGGTCTATTCTTATCTCTGACATTGTGAATTAAGGATACATCCATGATTACTTCTAATCTCTTATACAGATTCAAAGATTTATCAAGATAAATACCTCAAATTCATGATTTTAGGGCTTCCATAGATTTGACGCTTCAATCTTTCACCAAATCACTACAAAATGCTTCGAATCACTGATTTATGCTCTTCCAAACACTTCAATTCACTTTGATAGACAAATAACTTTGATCATAACCTTTTATCACTTGAATCTCACTTAAGTCTGACATCACATTCAATTCTTTTGCCGCTTCTTTCCAAAAAGTTGTTTCTATTAACCTGCAAAACTTAAAAATTCTTGCGATCTCGCAAAACATAATATTTTCTTTTGCACTCTTAACCATAGCATTAGTACATCATAAACTACCTTACATTAACTACGTAAGACTTAATTCATCATAAATCTACTTCTACACTAATTCTAAGTTCCTAAACTACTCCAATTTACATAATTTAAGTGCTTAAAGATAGGTCAGGTAAGGATTCACTCTTACCACTTGATACTTCACCTTTCTGATTACCTTCAATGTTGAATATCTCTCCTTGATTTGTGCCTTTAACAAACTTTGCTTCATCTTCATTACTGCAGCAACCTTTCTGACTATTTCTTGTACTTTCATTTCTTTTTGCATGATTCCTAGGGTTAGGGTTAGGATGATAAGTTCCATTGTTCATTCTACAAAATCTTGCTATATGTCCAATCTTGTTACATATCTGACAAACAATTCCATTGTTCCCATATCTCGGTCCTTGCTGATTTATCTATGACCTACAATTTCTAGCAATATGTCCAACCTTGTTGCATCTATAACATACTACTCCATTTTGTCTGTTCATATCTTCAGTAGGTCTCTTATCTACATTGTTAGTATTCCTAAACATTCTACTACCATAATTATTCTCAATAACTTCATATTTTCTACATTCAATAGCTCTATGTCCAAAACCATGACAATTATAACAATAACCATTAAGAGGTTTAAATTGTTTACCTATGCAATCTCTCTTCATGTGACCAATAGTATTACAACCAAAACATCTACCTTTGAATTATCTTTGCATACCTTTGGGTGATTCTTCTTGCTTCGGTGATTCTTCTTCTTTAGGTGCATCTTTAGATTTGTTGATCTCATCTGACTTCTTTTCATCAATGCTTTTACATACTTTCAGACCTGGTTCTTTTCTTTCATCATTTGTTCTGAATATATTAAATCCAAGTCCAGTCTTATCATGGGATGGTTTCCCAAAAGATACTTTTTCATCGATCTTCTGACTATTTGAATATAGCCTTTCAAGTTGTTGTTTGGATTGAGTCAATTCACCTTTCACAATCTTATTATATTTCTCAAGTTCTGTATGCTGTAAATTTACTTTCTCAAATTCAAATGTTACTTTGCCAAGTTTAGATCTTAATTCTTCATTTTCAATCTTCAATCTTTCATTCTTAGATCTCAGATTTGCTTCATTTTTGTCATTTCCATCTTTCAAACTTAGTTTTAGTTTTTCTATCTTTAGTTCATGCTTAAGGATCACATTTTCTTTTTCTAAATTGTCATCACAATCTTCAATAAGAACTTCAGATTCTTTTTCAGATTTCAGATCTTCTATCTTGTTTTTCAATTTCTCAATAAGGTTCTTTACATCATCATATTTCCTTTTCAGAGTGTTTCTTTCATCAGTAAGCATATCAATCTGCTCAAGAGCTTCATCAAGATTCTTTTGTAGCTGATCCATATCCATAGAGATCTTACTCAAGCTGCTAGGCTTTCCTTGAATGATTCTTCTCCAAGTAACTAAGCTCTGATACCAATTGTTAGAAATAGGGAATACTAAGAGGGGGGGTGAATCAATATTCTACAAATTTTATATTTTTCCCAAATATGGATATAACAGATTATCTTCACACATGCATAACATAAGAAACTAAATAACATGCAAAGCAATAACATCAAAGAACTCATAACACATTATTTGTTCTCGAGGAAACCCTGGCAAGGGGAAAACCCCAGTGGGGATGGTACCCACAAAGATCCACTAATCAAAAGTATCTTGTTAAGGATATTGACCCTGTTAGGAGGCTATTACAAGAATATAGTGTATCAGTCCTGATTAAGGGACTATAGGCCTTGTTAGAAGCCTCAACCTTGTTAGGAGTTGTCAATACAAAATCTGATTACTAGATGAACCCACTACCCAAACAAGTAATATACAATGTATACTGATTAAAAAAATGGATTAAGGTACATAACCTTATGCTACTTTCATCTGTATCTTTTCGCTGCTCTTACATTCGCATCATATCAATACAATATTACACATCTCATTCATACTTCTTGTAATTACAATTACATATATACAAGTTATTAAAGATAATAAATTTACATGGTTGGCTTCCATATATATTTATCTAAGAGTTAAAATCTAGGATGTCATCCCTTTATATTTTTAAGTCATTATTTTGATAAACAAAATAATCCCTTAACTCTTTACCAATTTTGTCTTCATATTTTGTCTTGTCGGCTTCACACTGTCTTCGGTAAAACTGTCATAACTAATTCCGTACATGCTATACTGACTTGCTCTCTAAGATGGGTCATCATTAGCCATCATAGAGTCTATGTTCAAGTGTGCAAGCACTAAACTCACTCTAGTCAACATTGCAAACAAAAACTATGTCCTCGTACACTATAAAAACACTATCTCACACTTAGACAAATTTGTGATGCACTATGATATACTTGCTCTCTGACTTGTGCGATCTTCATGAGGATCATATGTTTCCATAATGAAAAAATCTATGTACTCACTTCAGCCAAATTTCCAATAGACCTGAATGTTGCTTGCAAACAAACACATCAGACACACAAGAGTTCCTTCTTTTGCCAAAGATTACTCATAGTGACCCTTACGTTCACTTAGCAGGATGAGCATTTGCAATTTCACTTGTAGCAGAAAGAAGTCACCCCAAACAAACAAGGAGAAGAACCAACCTCACCAAAGTGTCCATATAAAAGGAGTCAAGGTACACATGGCCATTCAATATGAGATGAAGGCTCTTACATATGGACACCCCTCTTATGTAAATTCATTGGATCAATGGAACTAAACTAATGAATAGAAAGCAAAGGAAAAGATCATGCTCCCAGTCTTTGCTTCTCTCGGTCAAGGAGACATCTTAGAGTTGCTCAAGGAGGAATGATAAAGAGAAATGAAAAGCTCAACATGCTTTAAAGGAACACAAATTTAGTTTCAGTTTTAGTTTACATTTGTGTTCAAGTGGATTGTAGTCAAATTGGAAGAATACATCACAAAAAGTCATCTCGAAGAGAAAATCAGGGAACTAAACAAAGTATCGACAGGAAAATGTAACAAGAAATGTTGGTGACTGATACAAGAGAAATCCTCAAGGAGAGAGATCTTAGAAATTCTAGCAAAACATCAGCAGGCAAACATAGTGAGAACCATTGGTGACTGATGCAAGAAAGTTTCTCTGAAAGTAATAGGACAATTCCCCCTAGACCAGAAAGGTGCCCCAAGTGTGACCAGTTCCAATCCATGAAGAGTTGAGGAAAATTTCAAAGATTACTAAAGGCAAGTGCATGAGCTAGCAAACCAAAGTAGGAAACAAACTAACAGCAAGGAACAAACCAAAGCAGGAAAGCGGGAAAGTGAACTAAAGCAACAATGCAAGGAAACTAAAGTAGGAAACTAAGAGCCAAGCAATGCTGAGGTGAGATATAGCTTTAGGAAACAAGAGGCACCTATTTACCAAGTTTTCACCATCTTGGCAGAGATTCTATTTTTGCTACCATGACACCTATTTACCAGGTTTTCATCAATGGCACATTTTTCTTCTTTTTCAATTTTTTTGTACTTTTCTCTTTTTTCTCTTTTTTTTGTATTTTTTAATATTTCAATTTTTTTTTGTATTTTTTATCTTTTCACCTTTTCTTTTTTTTTTTTTTCAAATTTTCTATTTTTTTATTATTATCAAGGCGCCTGTTTACCAAGTTTTCACCAAGATAATAGATACATCAAAGTGCCTATTTACCAAGTTTTCACTAAGATCATTTTTTCAGGACATTTTACAATTTGTAGGATTTTTTGCCAATATATCATTTTTAGGAATTTTTCAGGACCAATAAGTATGTACATGAGCATACAAAGAATGCCTTAACTATAGAATTTTTTCAAGTGAAGAGCGTTGATAGGATCTTTGAGCTTTTCTCCTTCAATGGTGGAGAGTCGGTAAGCGCCAGACCCAAATGTTGTAGTAATAACATATGGACCAAGCCAGTTTGGTTCAAATTTCCCTTTCTGGGCCCGTTGCTACTGATTTTTGGGGTTCTCTCTCAGGACAAGATCACCCACTTGGAATTCTCTTTGTCTGACTTTCTTATTATAGGCTTTGGACATCCTCTTTTTGTATGCTCAAAGATGATCGAACACCACCTTCTAATGTTCATCTAGTAGTTCTAGCTCTTGAAGCCGAGATATTATGTTTTCTTCATCAGTGATGAGGCCTCTTAGAGAGATTCACAATGTTGGAATCTCAACCTCAATAGGCAGTACTGCATCTACTCCATAAACCAAGGCAAAGGGTGTGGCCCATGTTGGTGTTTGGATACTTGTCCTGTAGGCCCATAATGTTAGATTAATCTAGAGATGCCAATCTCTACCAGATTTATGAACTACCCTATGCAAGATTTTGAGAATTTTCTTATTAGAAGCTTTTGCTTATCCATTACCCTGAGGATAATAGATAGACAACCAATGCTGAATAATCTTGAACTTGGTTCATAACTCTCTCAGGTCCTTTTTTTTGAATTTTCCCCCATTTTCAGTGATAATGGATGAGGGTACACCATATCTACAAATAATATAGTTCGGTATAAACATAGCCACAAACTTGCCATTAGCTACAGATAGAGGCATTGCCTCAACCCACTTAGTAAAATAGTCAATAGCTCTGATGATAAACTTATGTCCTCTTGAAGAAGATGGATGTATCTGACCCACCAAGTCAAAGGCCCATTGCTAAAATGGCCAAAAACTGATGAAAGGAATAAGCTCTTCAGTAGGAGAATGGATCATATTTCTATGAAATTGGCACTGTTTACAAGTCTTGGCATATTGAACATCTTCTTTCTCCATATTTGGCCAGTAATAACTAGCTCTAATAAGTTTTAGGGCTAACATCAGACCACTTGAATGAGACCCACAAATACCTTCATGTACCTCAGCTAGCGCATGTTTGGACTCATCGGGTTCTAGACACCTAAGGAAGGTACTGTCTAGACCCCGTCTATACAAGTCATTTTCTATGATGACATACCATGAAGCATTATAAATTAGGTGACTCTTTTCATTCTAGGTATAGGTGTTTGGAATGATTTGGTCACAAAGGTAGGAATAAATATGGTGGTAGCGGGATGAATCATGTCTAATGACTGAATAGATCATCCTGGATTTAGGAATGTCATAGGCAGGGTAGTGTAATGCCTCCACCAAGAATTCATGTCTGAAGTCATTTTCTAGCATTTGTAACATTGAAGCAAGAGTAGCCATAGCATCAACTACTTTATTGTATGCCCTTGGAATTTGTTGGAAAGAAATGTGTGTAAAATACTGTTTGAGATCATCCACCATTATTTTGTAAGGTACTAGCTTGTCATCTTTTGTTTGGTAAACATCATTAACTTGGTTGATGATTAACTAAGAGTCTCTAAAGACCTTGAGCTCATCCACACACCATTCAATGGCTATCTTCATACCATTAATGAGAGCTTCATATTCAGCAATGTTGTTTGTGCAAGGAAACAAAATTTTGTAAGCCTTTGGCAATGAGTATCTTTGAGGTGTTATAAACATAATGCCTGCACCTGATCCTTGCTAAGTGAATGATCCATCAAAGAACATGCTCCAAGCCTAATGTGTGAGAAGCATGATGGATTCATCTAGGAATTCAATACTCAAAGGCTGGTGATCTTTCAAAGGAGCTTCCATCAATTGATCAACAATTTCTTGTCCTTTAATATCTTTTCTTTCCACATACTCAATGTCAAATTCACTAAGTATCATCACCCATTTTGCTAACCTACCCATGAGGGAAGCCTTGCTCAATAGATACTTTAGTGGATCAATTTTTGCAATAAGCCTTGTAGTGTGAGCGAGCATATAATGTCACAACTTTTGAGAAGAAAACACTACTACTAGACAAGATTTCTCAATGACATAATAGTTCATTTCATATGAGACCAATGTTTTGCTGATATAATATATAGCTCTCTCTTTGTTGTTCTGATCTTCTTGAGCTAGCAGAGCACCCAAAGATGTATTCATTGCTGAGATGTATAATATGAGTGGCTTCCCATGAATAGGAGGCATCAATATAGGTGGATTAGAAAGATACTACTTAATCTGAGTGAGTCCCCTGTCACATTCTTCATTCCAATCATAAGTCACACCCTTATGCAAGGTTTTGGTAAATGGTTGTGACTTGTCGGCCAACTGTGAAATAAAATGCCGAATAGATTGTAACCTTTCTTGTAGTCCTCTCATTTAACTGATGTTTTTAGGTGGAGGCATATCCATAATAGCTTCAACTTTTTCTGGATAAACTTATATGCCTTTAGCTGAAATGATGTAACCCAAGAGTTTCCCAGAAGTGACACCGAAAGCACACTTTTTTGGATTAAGTCTGAGACTAAATTGTTCCATGTGGTCAAGTATGGGACCCAAGTCTATTAGATGAGTTTTTCACTACATGCTTTTGGGTAAAGTATCATCCAAATTATTCTCCATCATTTTATGCATCATATCATGGAAAATGGTAGTGACAGCTCTCTGATATGTTGCTCTAGCATTCTTAAGCCCAAAAGGCATGACGTTCTAGAAAAAGGTGCCCTAGGAACATGTGAAAGTGGTCTTTTCTTGATCTTTTAGCACAATTTTTATTTGATTATAGCCAAAAAATCCATCCATCAAGGAATTTACATCTCATATCCTACTGTCATGTCCATTATCATGTTAATATTAGGCAATGGGAAGTCATCTTTTGGACATGCCTTATTTAGATCTCTAAAGTTTGTGCACACACGAATGAATTTATCATGTTTGGTGACTAGAACAATATTTGAAATCCACTCTACATAATCAATAGTCCTTATGAAACCAGCCTTAAGAATTTTTTCTAACTCTGCTTTGACCAAAAGTGCTACGTGTGGATGCATCTTTCACAGCTTCTGTTTAATAGGTTTAATACCTGGTGCAATGGACAAATGGTGGATGATTAGATTGGGGTCTAATCTAGACATGTCATAGTAATTCCATTCCAAGTTTATTTTCTTGCTTTGAAAGAAGTTAGTGAACTCTTCCTTTTCTTTTGCATGCAATGATTGTGCTAGATGAATAATCTGTGGAGCAACCTCTGTACCCAAATTTACTGGTTGTTTCAGCTCAATCAATACTAATGACCTCTCTTAAAAGTGGCTCAGAAGTGTATCAATTATCTCATCCTTGGGTGCCTCAGAGAGGTTTTCACCCTTAGATACATCTTTTATTTTTACTATTTTTGGCTCTGATACTGCCACAATGTGGTTTTCACCATCAGAGCTCCTAATTTTTCTTCTTTTAATTTTTTGACTAAGATACTTGATATCCACCTTTGTCATGCTCACACTGCTTTCATTGGTGGAGGACATTATAGGCTCAATAGCATGGAGGTACTAGGCTAGATCATAATCATTCTGGAACATTAGGACTTCATTAGATGAGGAGGGAGAGTTCCAGTCTATCAGATCGGGATGGTGGAGTGAAAAAATAGTAGTGGCTGGTTCAATTGCATTCATAGTATAACCATCAAAAGCATGGATGAGAAAGTCAAGACCTAGAGCAATTTCATCCAAAGGAGCATTTGAATCCCTATGAGAACCCACGTCAGAAGTAGAGGACAAGTTAACATCAATGGTGTCTAATTTGTGTGACCTAACACTAGACCCTTCACCTACTTTGAGGAGTCTTTCATAAGTATGCACCGTGTCTATATCCTTATCATAAGTAGCATTAGATAAAGAGTTGAACTCATATTCATGTGAGTTAGTACTTGATGTGGGAATACTGGTAGCATCATTAGACTCATTATTATCTCTTGTGGTGTTAACAACTTGCTGAAGTTGTTCTTGTTCAAGATGCTTTTGAAAATGTGGCAGCCTATATTGTTCACTTTGAAAATTGGGATCATCATTTAGTGTTTCTTTCCATTGGTCATATGTAAATTGATGCACCGAAGCAGTCTCATCAGAATCGCTATCAATTTCTACCATGTGGATGTGTGCTATAAATGTGTCACACTTCTATGGATCATTACATGCAAGGAAACTCAAGAATGAGCCCTCACAAATTGATCCATAGCTCCCTAGGCATGGAGTGCAAGGGTTTTAAGAATGCTCTCAGCTAGAGCTATTTAGCCTATAACCTTGCTAGTAAACCATGCAATGGGAGATTCAATGAAGACAAGGGCAAGAATGCCAATATCCTCAAGAATCAAGAATGAAAATGCAATGCAATGCTATGCTAGAAATGGAAATGCAAGCTAAGCTATGAAAGGAAATATGCAAGTGTTACAATCCAAGCTAATTAATCTATGTGAGCTAATCTAGAGCATAGAAATGAAGCTAATCTAAGAAAGCATAAATATGAAGCTAAGTTAAGAATGCAAGAATGAGATGTAGAATGCAAGAATGAGATGTAGATGCTAAGAATGCTCCAAATCTTCAAAAGCTCCAAAGTGACCTAGAAGTCCTGTAGCATAAAGTTAGCATAAAAATTTGGGGATTTAGAATGAAGAAGAGAGCTCTCCTTTTAAAGGAAATGAGAAGGAATGGACCATGGAGATTAAGAGGCAAAAGATTTAATCAATGTTGGAGCTTAAAAGAGGAGAAATCCATGTGCACAAGTATCCTCCAATAGGAAAATAAGAGTTGACTTTTGTGTCCATATGAGACAAAAAGTACTTTTTCCCTTTTTATAAAATAAGAATAATGCTTTATTTGTGCAACTTAGGATAAGAGGAAAAGTGGGGGTTTTTTATTTATTAAAAGGGGAGGGAATTCCTTTTAAATAAATAAAAACTTAGGATAAGATGGTTAGCCCATAGAAAATAATCGAATAAATGATAGAACTAGGATTTGATCAAGAACAAGCAATTTATGATTTAGCAAAAGGGGCTAATAGTCTAGGTGACCATTTTTAGGTGTATACAGTGGATAGGTATAACAGGTTCATCAGGTTCTACAAAGAGTGTAGCAAGTTCTAGAGGAATAGGATATGGATATGTGTCTTCATTAGAGTTGGCCTCTGGATTTACCTCTGGAGTAGTATCTCCAAATTTTGACTCAGGTTCAGGTTTAGGTTTTGGCACAAACTTGTTTATCCCTAAATGAAAGGGGATCTTCTTGAAGCCTAAGCCAGTAGTATCCTTTTTGCTGTGACCTATAGCTTCAATGGGCTTCAACAAACCATTGTCATTCTTTCCTATAGGACCACTCCCCTTATAGCTGAAGCACTTCATGATCTTGAAAGCCTCGCTTTATGGATCTTGCTCAAAGACTGGAGGTGGAGTAGTTGTTTCAGATGTTTCTTTTTCCTTATAAATCAAGGTTGTGATAGCCCTCTCTTCATCCTCATCTTCTAAAGGTGTAGAGGCCCATACAAAGGTGCCATTATAGACTATTTGAGGAGAAGCATTAGAAGGTTTTTTATTCTCAGAAGGTCTCCCATAAGAGCGTGGAGATAGAGGAAGAGCAGCCAGTGATAACACAGGTTCAATTCGGTATTCTCCCATGCTTGTATCCTTAATTTTCAAGGTTTGTTCCATTTCTTTAAGTTTAGCATCATAAAATTTAGTAGACTCTCTATTAGCTGGAACAAAGCTATATGTAGATTGCGCAAGATTATTGCAAGAGTAATTGGTATTAGTAGGCACTATGACTTCTGCCCCATGAAATGGAAACTTAATGCATTGATGGTACATAGATGGAATAGCCTACATCTCATGAATCCATGGCCTACCCAACAAGATGTTGTAGGCAAGAGGAATGTCAAGAACTTGAAAAGTAACATCTCTCTCAATAGGTCCCACACAGATAGGTAGCACAACTAAGCCTTGGGACTTGCATTCTTCCTCATCATAAGCTTTGATGGTAATCTTTTTGTGGGAGCCTATATAATTCTCATCATAACCTAGCTGAGTAAGCAGCTTAGCGGAACAGATATTAATACCAGCACCATTGTCTATGAGCACTTGATGGATGCACTTAGGACCTATCATGACCTCTATATGCAAGGGAGCGTTATGCAGATGGCTCAAAGAGTGATCATCTTCTTCAAAAAAGGATAGATAGTGAGGCAAGGTCAAATGACCCAACATAGATTAGAATTGGTTGAGATCAAGATCCTTGGGAATGTTTTCCTTGGAGAGGGTCTTGGAAAGTTGTCTATACTGAGATATATGGCTAAATATAGTGTTTTCATTATGGAAACAAAGTCATATGGTATTTTGGAGTTAACGCACTAAGTGAAAAGATCAAAATTTAGTTTAGTGTTGAAGACTGGACAACATACAGAGCACCAGAGACTCAGAGCATTAGCGCACGTGTGTATAGATTAATTAACGTATGCACCCTAGAAGTTAAGGCTGTTAGACTATACTTATTCTTAATCTAAGAGCGCATAAGTAGATATGCAAAGATGTGAAAGTTATAGTCAGTTGAAGCTGCACAGCCAGTGTGTGCCAATAGAGAACAGAGCATAGAGCTGACAATGACTATTTTGGTTTGTGATTATAAATTAATATTGTAAAGGCTATGCACCCATTGTATTTAGGTTTCTGACATATGTACATGTATAATTGTAAGCACGCTTAAGCTAATTCATTTGGAAGCGTTATTTGTAATTAGTTATAGGGCCGACCTAATTGTATATTTGGTATGAGCACATAAATATAAGGTGCACCCATTGTAATTAGTATGGAAGTCAAGAAAGTTGTAATAGAGTTGAGATAAGTAGAGAAGAGGTATTCAAAGTGAGCATAAGATGTATTAGAGCTTTGCTAGAGGTCAAAGCATCAACGCACCAAAGGAACTGATCAGACAATCAGTGTCACAGAAACAGCTCACCTACAGATATAGTGTGTATCTGATCTCAGAAGGTTGTAGCCTTCATCATTTGAGTAGTGAGCTCTAGGATAGTGAGTCCACTCCCTTAATAGGGATCATTTTAAAAGACTCCTAATAGGGTCTGACCCTTAACAAGGTCTACTATACTAAAAGCATTGTAAAGCTACTCCTAACAGGGTAAAGGATCTTCTAACAAGGATCACAAAACACTAGTGCAGAATATTAGTGGGTATCAAGTCCCACTACCATTTTTACCTATTTGGGTTTCCCCATAACCATATTGGTGTCATGTGTTGATTTCATGTTTCATGTTTATGTGAATTTTTAATTCAGTACTTAAGCATTTGTAATTCAGTATTTAGATTAAAGTGAAAAGTTAAAATAAAGTGAACACTGATTCACCCCTCCCCCCCCCCTCTTAGTGTTCCCATTCCTAACAATTGGTATCAGAGCTCTGGTCCTAAACACAAAATTTTAACCACTTGAGGAGATCATGGACAAAGTAGATATGAAACATTTGAAGAAGAATCTTGAAGCATCTCTTGAAGACCTGGACAATTCAAAAAGAGAAATTGAAGAACTAAAAGAAAAAGTCAACGATGCTCAATTAGTTATCAAAAGACTAAGAAAAGATTTGAAAGGGCACTCTAATAGTGAACTTGAAGAAAAATTCAAAAAGTTGAGTGAAGAAAATGTATCTCTATTGAGTCAGCTTGAAGAATTAGATGACAAACTAATGAACAATCAAGATGTCTACAATGAACAAGTCAAGGAGAACCTTCAACTGAATGAAGAACTAAGGGAAGCTAACTTAGAAATCTTGGAGCTAAAAAATATGAAAGAGAGCTTGGAATTTGAACTGAAGAAGTCAAAGGATCATATTGACAAATTACACACCAATGCTGAGTTGGTAGAATCATAGTTGTATGCAAGAAGAATCAAAGGAGACACTAGCTGTATTGGGTACAATGAATCACATAATCAAATTGATAGTATGTGAGCAAGAAAGAATTCACAAAAGGACTCTACTAATACTGGGAAGATTGAAGATCAAACCAAAGACAATAGTGATCCTCCTAAGAATGAGCGCAAGCCTCTAGAATGCACCTTTTTTGCATGTAACAAACATGGACACATTGCAAGGAACTGTACAGAGGTAAAACCCTTCAATGGTTACTATTATACATGTAATAGATTTGGTCATAGAGCAATAAATTGCAAGACTAGTAAGAAGAACAGAATTTAGCATGATCAAAGAAATCAGAATCAGACCAATGCAAGAAGTTCTCAGAATGTTACATGTCAGATATGTAACAATAATGGTCACTTAGCTAGAACATGTAGAATGGTGACTCATGTCAATGTGCTGAGGATTAATAGACCTCTAGTGATTTGTCACACCTATAACAAGGCTGGACATATCTCAAAGTTTTCTAGATCAAGGACGCAAGGTCAGGAAAGCCCTAAAAAGGCCGAAGAGCCAGTTTTGGATCCTAAAGCAGAAGTCAAGTTTGTAAAATCCTTAGAGGATGTGAGCATGATTTGGTCAAAAGGAAAGAAGGACAATACTATTGAGAATGTATTGGATGCATCCCAGGTGGACGCACCCTCTACATCTGCATGAATGGCCCTCAGGGTCATAGGGGGAGCTAATTTAGCTATAGACCCCTATGTGGCTAGTATACACATCCTCAGAGTATGCACCTTTGGACTTAAGCTATTGGAGTGTATAGGAACCTTTGTGAAAGAGTGCACATGATGATTGTTAGCAGAACTCAAGTTTGAAAATTTGAAGTGACAGTCTGGTTTACGTGAGTTGCATTAATGGTGAATTTCTTACTTTTAAGTACACAGAAAGTTGTTTGTTCACTCATTACATTCATACTCAGAGCGATTGGAGAGAAGATTGAGCCTTGGAAGTTGTTGTGTGTAACGCCCTACCAAGGAACCCAAAAGAAACTAACCTAGAATATGATACTAAGTTTAGGTGAATAATTTTTTTTTTCTAAAGTTTACAATTAAGATATACAATCACATGAATGCATTAACCATCATCTCACATAACACACATCACATACATAGGTTACAAAACTAATGGGTCCCATAAAGTAGTATTACTTTCTAACATAACTCACTAAATAACATCAACAAATGACTCCATAAATTAAATACAACAATTACATCAAAATGATTACATCTCATGAATAATCATAAATCCTAATAAACATACATCCACTAAACATATCATAGGGTATGCAGTAATCACTCTAACAATTAAATTATAATATCCAGATTAGGTATCACATGTGATACTTTAATACAAGATTTACAATAAAAAATACATAAATAAAGAACATCAAAGATGAAGTAACATAAGTAAACCAACTGCAAGACACCAAAAAGCACCGGCACCAGGACGTCGAATCTTGAATGGTAAAGAATCACTACCTCCCATCTGTGTAGAACCACAAAGGTCTACCTCACCATGCTGAGGAGATAATATCAGACCCCAAATGGATAATCAAGACAAATTAGGAAGCATTACTAGGAAAGGAATCCTGAAATCTTACTAACTCAAGGTCAACAAAAGTAGAGAAAGGTATGACTCTCTAATCTAGAGGCAACTGACACATGTAGGATAACTAGACTATGCATAGGCAGGTGTCATCATGTACGTCTAACCCTTTAGTCTCATCCTGGTAATCTCTCTGGATCCCGACACTCAAGTGACCATACACGGATCAATGACTTCTCATACAGATGAAGCCATTAACTATGCTAGACACACCTCTCAAGGTGGCCAACATCATCTCCATTCCCATCTTAGTCTGTACTAGCACTCAAGCATGGGCGAGGATCTTATCTTATTAGGTTCATTTATTTTCCCTTAATTTATTAAGTTATCACTTGATTACAGATACTTACAATAAGTGATCCTGGCAGCCACTTCTGGGCCCTAGCGCTTATTGAAAGCCACCTCCTAACACATATCTAGGTAAACTACCCTAGGCTCATAGATCTCTCCTAGATCAAAATTCAGATAAAACAAGTAGTCTCACATCCAGAATCATTACAGAAACTAGGATTGATTACATAAACATAATCACTGAATTCACATAATACAACAAGAGCCTATAAATTCAACTGGAACATAAATAAATCACACTCATGCCAAACATAATAAACAACATGATTTACAGATAATTCCCAAGCCTCTGTCTTTCCTAGGTCATCTAGTTCCCATAAATCTGACAAACCAAACATATAGGCAAGATAAAACTATATTGTAGAATACAATATACTTAATAAAATTCACTAAACAATACCAGTGATAATTAGAAAACTATCAACACAATTATTATTGCTAAAAATTAATTATTAAGAGAAAAACTACTAGAACATAAGAAACCAAATACAAAATTTATTAAAGCTAATAAAAGTATATTAGCGAAGCTTAATAAATTAACATTTTTAATTACTAAGCAAATTTACTAATTTAACTTATTAATTAACTCCCATTAAATAATATAAGCACCTAGTTAAATATACACAAAGTAAAATTTATATTAAATAAATTTAATATAAACAAATTTTAATAAATATGATTTATAATAATCAAATTTTAATAAAACAAATTTTATTAAATACAATTTCTAATAAACAAATAAAACAAGTTTTATAATTTTTTTAAAAAATAAACAAAAGTCAAAATGCATTAAGTATCCTGTGGGGGGGGGTATGAAACCTGCACCCACGCGGGTTCCCATGCCACTGCACGACATCCCAAGTGCCACCGGCAAGAGTAACCCTGTTGCACGGTACTTGGGTACCGTTGGGAGCAGAGGACTGCGCGGCAGGGGTAGGTGGGGTGGTGTGGTGGACCCCACCTCCCTTAACACTATGTAAAGGAAAATATTTTTAAACAAAAATTTCCAATAACAATTTTTTATTTTTTTTAATACAAACATATATATAAGTTGGCATTCTTAGGAAATATATATATTATTTTTTTTGAAAGGGCACTGTTATCCAAAAATAGAAAAGTACAGGCTCTGTAACCTATTTCCAAAAATGGTAATCTTCCATTTACACTCATATATGAAAATTTGTCTCTTACCAATTTTGTTTTCTTTTCCATTTACTAGCTAATGTATTTCCATTTACCAATGTAAATCCTTTTCATTTAAAAGCAATTAAATATTTACTGTGGTAATTTTTTATTTTTTTTACTGTCATTTTTTGACAGAGAGGGATTTTTTTTTACACAGAATAGTGAATTTTCACTAAAATTGGGTTTTTGATTACAACCTGCTAATTCAATTTATTCATACTATAGAACTAACTATAGAGAGATTAATTTTTCATTTTCTAGGTGTTCTAGGATGAATTTTCTCACCAAAATTTGACAGCATAACCCTACTATGCCAAGTCTGTATAAAAACATGAAATGACAATAACAAGAGTTTTCTAATCCTCAATTTGAAAGCATAAATAGATAACAGATCTATAACTATAAACCAAATCTAACATGAAAAATAGTTGAAAGTACATAACAAAAATATAGGAAAATTCCTCAAAACCCTACCTTAATTCCAATGCTAGAAACTGAATAAGATTGCCTGTAGAATGTTGAATCTCTTAGATCTGAGAGTAGGAAAGCTCAACCTATAGATTCTGAATCATAGAGCATGCAACACCCAAATCCAAAACCAAGCAACCTTCACCCAGAATTCAAGCTCAACTCCAAAAAACTCAAGAACACATGAAAGCACAAAAACTCCAAAAGCTCTCACAAAAATTGCTCCAACAAAACTCATAGATCAAAATGAATGCAAAATCCCCCTAATAGGGATTCAACTCCACTAAACAAGAAAAACCCTAGATGACTCACAATTAGAACTCCTAATCCAACTCTCCCTCTTTTGTTGAGAGAAATTACAAATAAATAATTAAAATAAATATAATTGTGCACAACTCAACTTGGTCTTCTAAAGACAAGTTGTCACCATTTTCAAGAAAATCACTTTCAAACTCAATTAAGCACATGTTTAAAATTGAAATCCATTATTAAATAAATTTAATATTTCATACCATTAAGTCATGTAATAAATATTAATTTAATAACCAATGGACAACTCAAATATATTTTCACATAATTAATTAATTAATATCAAATATCCTAATATTTGATTTTTAATTAATTAAAAATCATATAATAACATAGGAAATAAATTTAATATTATTTTACAATTATAATATTAAATTCCATAATAATAGAAAATCACATAATCAAACCGGCAATAAAATCAGGACCATCAAATAAACATACAAACTCAAAGATGGGATCTATGAACTTTGTCACATGACAATTTTGGGTAAGGTGGTCAATGGATACTTATCCAATAATTAGGATTATTGGGCTTAGGATAGGGTTTTTGGGTCCATCTGTTACCTCCAATCTTTACCATTGAGATGAGTATATTTTTGGGCACGCTGACTCCTACCTATTCAGGGAAGATGATGCCCTGTACCTGCAAACCTGTCATCACAAATCAAAGCATGTACATATAACATATAGCAAACAATGATAGGGTATGGTCAGTCATGTGGATCTCGACAAAGCAAGTAACTACGCCTCTGCCCTCTACCATATAGACACATAAAATAGATGCATACAAATGAACACCATACACATGCTAGTATGGGGTAAGTACATCATAATCCAATAGAAACATAAAAACATCGAAACATGATAATATCAACATCTAAACATGGCATCACATGACATAATCATAATCATAATCATAATCATAATCTAGATCGTCAATAATCACTGAAATAATAAAATCTGCACACAACAATGTGACCTAAAAGAGTATGGCATCTGAAAAGCTGAAAGCAAACTATGGGGGTACTACATCCACCCCCCCTTGGATTAGGCTTACTCATGGAAGCCTGGAACAAGTAGGGATATGAATCCCATAAAATTAACTACACTAAAAAGAAGTAAACCAAAGACTACTGAGAAGGTCCCATCGGACCCTTCCCTACCTTAGGGTTCAAACACTGAGGATCGTTCCCAACTAAAAAGGCCCTATGAGCTCTGCTTGCATCTCCAACTATAGGCTCAGAAGCTATCAGCTTTTGTCCTACAAAGTAAGGACAATTGTATGACTTATGACCTTGTTGGCCACAACTGAAGCAATCCCCCTTGAACACTCTCCTCACTACAAGAACACTAGATTGCTGGAAGCTACCCCTATTGGCACTCTGCTAAGCACTCTGAGTAGGCTGAACAAAAGAATGATCCTTACTCTACTGACCACTATGAAAGTTCTTGGTCTGAGTACCACCACTCTAAGTAGAAGGAAGTTGTTACCTTTGTAGAATTTCAAAGACTCCTTGAAGTTCCCATTACCCTGAGACTGGTTTCCTCTAAAACCTGATCCTGAAGGTCCACCTATTGAAGCACTTGAATGTCGATCATGTCCTGAGACTATATTAGCCTCCTTAAGTGTAGCCTTAAAAATCACTTCCCTAAGGGTCTTAGGCTCAAAGAGTAAAACCTCTCCAATAATATGTGCATTCAGCCCCCTGACAAAATGTTGTACCAGTAAGGCTGTATCATGACCAAATCTAACGTACTACTTGAGCTCAAAGAATTTTTGCTCGTATTCACTCACCATCATAGTCAATTGTTTCAAATTATGAAACTCATTGGCCCTCTATTTCCTCCACTGATAAGATAAGAAATGTTCTCAGAAATGTTCCAAGAACAATTCCCATGTAACTATGTCCATCTGAAAACCCAACTTCTCTTCCTCAATTTTCCACCATACTACTACAAAATATATGAGCTGTGTCACAACATATCTAGCTCTGGCGTTGCTGCTAAATGGGTGCATGGAAAAACTTCACTCCAAGGCTATCAACCATGTCTCCACCTCAAGACCTATACCCTTCCCATCAAAGGGAATAGGCCATCCCCTCATAAGATCTCACATATGGTTTGCTGCAACCACTGAAGGATCCATAGTAAATTTCCTCTTTAGAGGACTCTTGGATCTTGCCCTCTCTCTCTCCTTCATTCATTTGGGAATGATGTGAACCTTCATGATCTACTCTATCCTGATCAGGACCAAGACAAGCTAGGATTTCCCACAAGAGCTATCTCATATCAGGATCATCCTGACGATCCTCTCTCTACTCACCCCTAGACTGCTGGTGGTGACTCTCCTGATTGACACTTGTGGAGGGACTAGGTTGCCTTCCCTTACCACATCCGCCAGACCAACCTCTACCTTGGCCTCTGGCTACTCTAGTTACAGGCATGATTCCTGTAACATAAAGAAACCAGAAAACACTCACAACATAGATCACAACATAAACCAAGACAAGATGATCATAAAGCAATAGTCTAAAAATAGAATTGTTATATGTCTAAGTTTTGTTTCAAGTTCAAACTATACACAGAAAACCTAATGAGTGTACATACCCAAAGTTTCCAGTGTAGAAACTCTGCTCTGATACCAAATGTAATGCCTTGCCAGGGAACCTAAAAGAAACTAACCTTGAACATGATACTAAGTTTAGGTGAATAATTTTTTTTCTAAAGTTTACAATTAAGATATACAATCACATGAATGCATTAACCATCATCTCACATAACACACATCGCATACATAGGTTACAAAACTAATGGGTCCCATGACATAGTATTAATTTCTAACATAACTCATTAAATAAGATCAACAAATGATTGGGTGAACCCACAAGAGTGGGTTACACTTTTTTTCTTGAACAGACACTAAACAATACATTTTGTGAAAAAAAATTAAATTCAGATGCATATTGTCATTAAACCATTTGGAATCAGAAGATGAAGTAAATTAGAGTCTTTTAAGATTTTCTATCTAGATTCTAAATATAATTTTTTAATTTATTTTTGAATTGATTTTAATGGTTTTTTCTTTCTCCCACGAAAACTGGTATGTTGCTGAAAACACCATTTTCAAAGAGTTACATTGTTTTCATAGAGCATAACTTTTAATCTAAAATAGATATCAATGTGATTCTTTCAAATTTAGTTTTGTAACATCCATACAAAGAGCATGCAATTGGTTTTATGACATTATCATGATTATTTCATATTTTATTAACATTTGAAGTTGACTAAACCGTAATTTTTACATACCTTGACTACATAGCTTATAACTTGTCGTGTATTTGTCCAATTTATTTTTATTTTTTTTTTAGATAAAGGGAACTTCAATACCTAGGGCATAGATATTTTTTAGAATTTTTTTTTCTCTTGTTTACTATTTTTTCGTAAGTGTCAAACATAGAGGTAGACATGCGGTGAAATGTCTATGTTTAGTAAAACTAAAAACACAAAGTCATAATAAACTTAATATTTATTAACATTATAATAATTGGAAAGATTTTTCACAATAGTACCTTACTAGATAGATAGGTTTTTCAAATGGATTCATTTGATTTTCCAAAATATAAAGTTGAAGTGGTTTTTTGTCAGCATTTTAATACGTGCGAAGGGGACTCCATTGTAGGTATGAATGATGAGTATAGATGTTATATAATATTTTTTTTATCTAAGATGAATTGAGCTAACCATTTGTAATTAATTCCTTCAAATGGAACCTCTCAAGGCTTAAATCATCATATTTTATTAAAAATGTGTTATTTCAGCAAAAATCAGCATGTCTAAAAAAGTGTAACCCACTATTGTGGGGTCACCTGATTCCATAAATTAAATACAACAATTACATCAAAATGATTACATCTCATGAATAATCATAAATCCTAATAAACATACATCCACTGCACATATCGCAGGGTATGTAGTAATCACTCTAACAACTAAATTACAATATCCAGATTAGGTATCACATGCGATACTCTAATACAAGATTTACAATAAAGAATACATAAATAAAGAACATCAAAGATGAAGTAACATAAGGAAACCAACTGCAAGACACTAACAAGCACCAGCACCAGGACGTCGAATCTCAAATGGTAAAGAATCACTACCACCCGTCTGTGTATAACCACAAAGATCTACCCCACCGTGCTGAGGAGATAACATCAGACTCCAAATGGATAATCAAGACAAATTAGGAAACACTACTAGGAAAGGAATCCTGAAAGCTTACTAACTCAAGGTCAACAAAAGTAGAGAAAGGTATGACTCTCTAATCCAGAGGCAACTGACACATGTAGGATAACTAGACTATGCATAGGCAGGTGTCATCATGTACGTCTAACCCTTTAGTCTCATCCTGGTAATCTCTCTGGATCCTGACACTCAAGTGACCATACACGGATCAATGACTTCTCATACAGATGAAGCCATTAACTATGCTAGACACACCTCTCAAGGTGGCCAACATCATCTCCATTCCCATCGTAGTCTGTACTAGCACTCAAGCATGGGCGAGGATCTTATCTTATTAGGTTCATTTATTTTCCCTTAATTTATTAAGTTATCACTTGATTACAGATACTTACAATAAGTGATCCTGGCAGCCACTTCTGGGCCTCAACACTTATCGCAAGCCACCTCCTAACACATATCTAGGTAAACTACCCTAGGTTTATAGATCTCTCCTAGATCAAAATTCAGATAAAACAAGTAGTCTCACATCCAGAATCATCACAGAAACTAGGATTGATTACATAAACATAATCACTGAATTCACATAATACAACAAGAGCCTACAAAGTCAACTGGAACATAAACAAATCACACTCACGCCAAACATAATAAACAACATGATTTACAAATAATTCCCAAGCCTCTATCTTTCCTAGGTCATCTAGTTCCCATAAATCTGACAAACCAAACATATAGGAAAGATAAAACTATATTGTAGAATACAATATACTTAATAAAATTCACTAAACAATACCAGTGATAATTATAAAACTATCAACTCAATTATTATTGCTAAATAATAATTATTAAGAGAAAAACTACTAGAACATAAGAAACCAAATACAAAATTTATTAAAGCTAATAAAAGTATATTAGCGAAGCTTAATAAATTAACATTTTTAATTACTAAGCAAATTTACTAATTTAACTTATTAATTAAATCCCATTAAATAATATAAGCACCTAGTTAAATATACACAAAGTAAACTTTATATTAAATAAATTTAATATAAACAAATTTTAATAAATACGATGTATAATAATCAAATTTTAATAAAACAAATTTTATTAAATACAATTTATAATAAACAAATAAAAGAAGTTTTATAATTTTTCTAAAAAATAAACAAAAGTCAAAATTCATTAAGTATCCCGTGGGGGGGGTATGAAACCTGCACCCACGCGGATTCCCATGCCACCGCACGACATCCCAAGTGTCGCCGGCATGAGTTACCCTATCGCATGGTACTTGGGTACCGCCGGGAGCAGAGGCCTACGTGGCAGGGGTAGGTGGGGTGGTGTGGTGGACCCCACCTCCCTTAACACTATGCAAAGGAAAATATTTTTAAACAAAAATTTCCAATAACAATTTCTTTTTTGTTTTGAATACAAACATATATATAATTTAGCATTCTTAGGAAATAAATAAATAAATAAATAAATATATATATATATATATATATATAGATAATATATATATATATATATATATATATTATATATATATATATTTGAAAGGGCACTGTTATCCAAAAATGGAAAAGTACAGGCTCTATAACCTATTTCCAGAAATGGTAATCTTCCATTTACACACACATATGAAAATTTGTCTCTTACCAATTTTGTTTTCTTTTCCATTTACTAGCTAATGTATTTCCATTTACCAATGTAAATCCTTTTCATTTAAAAGCAATTAAATATTTACTATGGCAATTTATTTTATTTTTTACTGTCATTTTTTGAAAGAGAGGGATTTTTTTTTTTACACAAAATAGTGAATTTTCACTAAAATTGGGTTTTTGATTACAACCCACTAATTCAATTTATTCATATTATAGAACTAACTATAAGGAGATTAATTTTTCATTTTCTAGGTGTTCTAGGATGAATTTTCTCCCAAAAATTTGATAGCATAACCCTACTATGCCAAGTCTGTATAAAAACATGAAATGACAATAACAAGAGTTTTCTAATCCTCATTTTGAAAGCATAAACAGATAACAGATCTATAACTATAAACCAAATCAAACATGAAAAATAGCTTAAAGTACATAACAAAAATACAGGAAAATTCCTCAAAACCCTACCTTAATTCCAATGCTAAAAACCGAATAAGATTTCTTGTAGAATGTTGAATCTCCCAGATCTAACAATAGGAAAGCTCAACCTGCAGATTCTGAATCACAGAGCATGCAACACCCAAATCCAAAACCAAGCAACCTTCACCCAGAATTCAAGCTCAACTCCAAAAAGCTCAAGAACACATGAAAGCACAAAAACTCCAAAAGCTCTCGCAAAAATTGATCCAACAAAACTCATAGATCAAAATGAATGCAAAATCCCCCTAATAGGGATTCAACTCCACTAAACAAGCAAAACCCTAGATGACTCACAATTAGAACTCCTAATCCAACTCTCCCTCTTTTGTTGAGAGAAATTACAAATAAATAATTAAAATAAATATAATTGTGCACAACTCAACTTGGTCTTCTAAACACAAGTTGTCACCATTTTCAAGCAAATCACTTTCAAACTCAATTAAGCACATGTTTAAAATTGAAATCCATTATTAAATAAATTTAATATTTCATACCATTAAGTCATGTAATAAATATTAATTTAATAACCAATGGACAACTCAAATATATTTTCACACAATTAATTAATTAATATCAAATATCCTAATATTTGATTTTTAATTAATTAATAATCATATAATAACATAGGAAATAAATTTAATATTATTTTACAATTATAATATTAAATTCCATAATAATAGAAAATCACATAATCAAGCCGGCAATAAAATCAGGACCATCAAATAAACATACAAACTCAAAGATGGGATCTACGAACTTTGTCATCTGACAATTTTGGGTAAGGTGGTCAACGGATACTTATCCAATAATTAGGATAATTGGGCTTAGGATAGGGTTTTTGGGTCAATCTGTTACCTCCCCTCTTTACCATTGAGATGAGTATATTTTTGGGCATGCTCACTCCTGCCAATTAAGGGAAGACGATGCCCTGTACCTACAAACCTATCATCACAAATCAAAGCATGTACATATAACATATAGAAAACAATGATAGGGTATGGTCGGTCATGTGGATCTTGACAAAGCAACTACACCTCCACCCTCTACCATATAGACACATAAAATAGATGCATACAAATGAACACCATACACATGCTAGTATGGGGTAAGTACATCATAATCCAATAGAAACATAAAAATATCAAAACATGATAATATCAACATCTAAACATGGCATCACATGACATAATCATAATCATAATCATAATCATAATCATAATCATAATCCAGATCATCAATAATCACTGAAATAATAAAATCTGCACACAACAATGTGGCCTAAAAGAGTATGGCATCTGAAAAGCTGAAAGCAAACTATGGGGGTACTACATTGTGAAGATTTGGATATTAAATTATTAGTTTTTTCAATGCATCTGATTGGTTGCAGAAACCCTAGCTCATTGCTCCAATTTGGAAACTGTCAAAACATCTCAAAGATCATTTGGAAAGCGAATATCAACTAAGTCATGGCCACTCCTATTGTTTTTGATGTTGCTGAGAAGAAGAGGTATATTTTCAAGAGGCACCCATTTAAATCAACCCTAGATGATTTAGAGGGAGCTTTCTCCAGCATGATGATGGGTATCATGCATGTAGAAGACATAAGGGCTTACATCTATTGTAAGAAGGAACCTGTTGGACTGGATAGGTTAAGGGTGCACATGGACACAATGTTGAAACCAAACAAAAATTTCATGGATGAATACACCAAATGGAATGATCACCCCATTATTGAATATGCCATGGCATATGAATTCTATCAAACTAAATGGATAAAGATATTGTTGGGCAGAATCCATGATGACTTGTTTTGGATTGGAGATGTACCAGTCAGAATAACATGAGACCTAATTCATGAGATGACATGCCTTTCTAAGATAGGCGCCATCCTTCTTGTGGGTAAGGATGTTAGGAAAATGGTGGAGCAAGTATGTAAATCTAGAAGTGATAAGTGCGGCATGACCATTGAGCCTATAGAGCAACCAGACATCAAGTTGATATCAATGATATTGGGTTACAAATTTCATCATACCAGTTGGGTGAATAGTGTATATGTGGGCACTATTCTAGTAGCCATCTGTCTTGTGCATGAAGATGGAGAGTTCAACTTGTGTGAGATCTTGCACACACATTTGATAGACAACATCAAGGCCATCAAACATGATAAGACTAAGGTATTCAGGTTTGGGTCCCTAATCATCTATATGTACCTTCATATAGTTGGTAAAGTGTCAGACTTGTATCTAGACAAGTCCATTCCTACCATGCCACATATATCAAACAAGGCATCCACATAAAGCACACTTAGAGATTACATTACTTTGGAATTGAAGACTTTCAGAGAAAGAATGCAGATGAGGTATAGGATTCCTGAGAGTATTGTAGAAAAGTATAAGGATACAATATGCTTCATGGTGGAGATTGATACTACATGTATGGAAGTTGTGGAACCTAGAACTAAGTGGATTCATCCACTTGGGTATGAAGTTGAACAACAAGTTCTTGAAGCTTATGCATAGGTACTTCTATCAGCCCCTAAGGATGACAATGAACCTAGGTGGGGAACCTATGAAGAGAAGACTAGAGAAGTTGATGCTAAGTTGAACAATGCTGCAACAAAAAGAAAGGTTGCAAAGGTCACATCAGAGATCCTAAGAATTCATGGTGTATCACAAGAAGACCTTGATAAAGAAAGGGATGAGAACATTTCCCTAGAATTGAAGAGTGCAACAGAAGAACAAGAAGATCCCAAATTAAAAAGGACAAAAATAGAAAAAGATGACAGTCAAAAGGATAACAAAGATAGTACTCCTTCTGCACCCAAAGATACTCCTCCAGAGTATAATCCTTTATTCAAGAGGAAGAAAGAAGAAAGCACTAGTCATCCATCCTCATGAGCATTAAGGAGAAAGAAAAACACTCAAGCACCTCCTTAGGAAGGATTCAAACCTAGCCTCAAAGTTCTAAATGCAAGAATTGTTGATGAGGGAAGAATTGATCAAATAGGGAAGTTCTATGAATCATATAGTGAGATTGATAAGTCTGAAATTCATGGTATGATTATCAAACATATGATAAAGTTCAAGCAGATAGTTCTTGAATTGAAAATAGAAATTCCAAATGATGTATGGGAAATTCTAGAAAACCTTAAAAGACAAGCAAATGAAGTTGACCTAAGGATCAGAGAAAAAGTGCTAGAAGACACTCTGCCTGTATGTTCTAAAGAAGAAGTGGATCTAATATTAAATTTGGTGAAGCCACACCTTAAAAAAAAGATGAGAACTCTTCACATTATGAACAAGGATTATGAGTTGATAACAAAGGAAATAAAGAAGGCCTTTGAGAAGGTGTTGTTGGAACAACAGATCAAGCCACCTATTGTTCCCATCACTCATGCACCCATCAAGGAAGATAAAGTGGCAGAGCCCACTAATGTAACAATGGCAGGTCCTCAAGACTCAGTGCCCATAGAAGAAACTCAAATAGAATCAAATCAGTCTGCACATATGATAGAATCACCCAAAGATAGCACAATTATCATACATAATGTGGAAATAGCCATGGCGACTACTGATAAGGAGTTGGAGAAGTTTGAGGAAGCATTTGTCAGCACTGAGGAAGCAAAAATCTTATGTAGCAATACCCCTCCCACTCAGAAAGAAGTAGTCATAGAAGATGTATCTGATGAAGAAAAGAAAGGAGTAGAGATAGAAAAGAAATATGAATCCTCTATTGATTTGGTCAAGATGAAACAAGAGGTGATGGATAGCACTCCCATCACTCCCTCCTTAGCATTATTGTCAAGTTTAACACCTGACACTAGCAGTTTGGACTCCTGGAAGGAAGAAGACCTGATTAAGTTCAGTGTCCTAGCTATGGAGAAGGCCAAGGAGAATCAAGTAATGAGGAATCCTCTCCTGGTAAAATTAGTAAATATTTTGAACAGTTTACAGTTGGAGGATAAGAAGATGGCAAATGTACATTCAGTTGATGATGTGAGCACAGTCATCTCTTAGTTCAAAGTTAATTTTTCTAGCTTAGAAGAATCTGTGACCATAGTGGCAGAGGAGAAATACTTAAAGAAGAGACTCAATGAACTAATAAGTAATTTTTCACTATACTTGACCTCTCTTAAGTCTAGTCAGACATCATTGAAGGAATTTGCAGATCAAGGAAGGAAAGTCATTGCAAAATCCATGGATCAGGATAAGTTCACTAATGCCCATCTTAAGAAGATCACAGATGCAAAAGAAATGATTGAGAAGGTGAAGATTTCAATGCAAGACACATCCATTGATGTGAACATATGCAAAAATGTCTATCAAGGATAGTTGGATATAATTGAGAAGGCAGAAAAAGAAATGGAAAAGATAAGGTCTAGACAGAATCAGTTGAGGAATGCTCTTGCACCCTCTCTAGACATTCTTAGTCAGAACATAAAGGAGATTGATATGGCCATGATAACCTATGATCAAGGTCTAAGCACAAAATTAGAGAAGATGGAGAAGCTACAATATGCATTATGCGCCCATCTATAGATAGTCAATTCTCTGATAACCTTTTGGAAGAAGGAGATCCAAAAACTCAAGATTGCATATCCAGATGTTTTTCCTCAGTAAGTGTATGTAGACAAATTTTTTGATGCACCTTTGTCATTAATGTCAAAGGGGGAGTTGTATATAATATGGATTACACATATGTATAGGGAGATATAAGAGTGTAGACACCTAAAAATCCTTTAGAAAATAAAGTATTTTTATTTTCTGAAAAATCCCTGATGACATCATCATTTATTAATTAATTATTTATTTAATTTATTTATTTATTTTTATGTCATTAAATCCCTTTAGCTTAATTAAAAATATTTAATTAAGGAATCCCTCCCAAAAATATTTAAATATTATTTAAACATTATCTCCTTATTTATTAATTATTTAATTAATAAATTGACCAAAAATCCCAAAATAAATAATTTATTTATTTTTTACCCAAAACTTGGCCAATTTCCTTAAGACCACTAACCTCTTCCAGAATCTTCTAATCCTTCTTTAATTTCGATTAAAGGCTAATCCCCTCTTTTCCTAACCCTAATCCCAACTCAAAATATTTAATTAAGATTAAATATTTAATCCTCATATTTGTTAAATTTATTTTTAATAAATATTCTCAAAACCTAAACCATGGAAATAAATAAATCTTTATCTATTTCCTAAAATCCATGTTTATCCTAAGGAAATTCTAGACTCTTCTAGAAAGTCCTAATTCTAATCCTAATCCTAATCCCCCCTAACCTTGTCACATTCCCTAACCAAGGTTAGCCAACTCCTAAGCTTAACCCAAAGTCAAAAAACTTCTAGAAACTTCTCTTACATGCATTAAGTGCATTTAAAGCCTCCTTATCCCTCTTACTTGCATTTATGGTGCATTTAAGAAGCCCCTCACCCCTTTCTTACATTCTTTGACCTTAGGCACAATTCCCAAATTGTGCACATCCCTCCCATCTTTCAACCCAATGCCCTTATGACACTTGTCACAAGGAGGTGGCCCTAAACTAGCACAATCCATGTGCTCCCCTTTGAATGAATCTTGGCCTCTCTTAAGGATTTTGATCCTAGCCACTCAGTCTTCCTACCCAAGCCCTTAGGAAATCCTATGAATGCTCCCTCTTCCAAGAGCAATTCATTAGCTTAGCTTTTATTCTCATGCATTGTTATCATGCTCTTTTACTTCTAGCCTTAGCATAATCATCCTAATTTAGCTTACTTTCAATCATTTTAGCTCATCTTAATATAGCAATAATGGATTAACATAGTTTATTTCATTGTTTTGCATAAGCATAGCATCATATCACATCTCTATTTGGTTTAAAATCAATCTTAGCATTAACATCATGTAGCTTAATCTTCATTTCAGCATCATTTGATCCTTGAGGCCTTAGGGGCAAATCAGGTGTTCTATACCTATTTTGTGCCATTTATGAGGTTTTTATGGATCTCAATCCATCCTAAAATGCATAAGGAGTATGCTCCAAGTGCTTAGAGAGCACACCCACATCCCCTTAAGCAAGAGCAAATCAAACAGTGCTTGGGTGCACCTGTTTTGGCTCAATCTGAGGTGGCTTAGTTTAGAGTTTTATTTGTTTTAGATTGATTTCATGCTTAGACTAACATCTAATCTTTGTTTGGATTAAGTCTTTCAAATAGGTATCCTCAAAAGCCTTGTCCACAAAGAGTATGTATAAAGATGTATAGAAGACAAAAGTTTTTTGTAGTAAGGGACAGTTAGAGACTTAGCCATATTGCTTTGTTGCCATCAATGAAAAAGGGGGAGATTGATGGAAAGTTGTCTATACTAAGATATATGACTAAATATAGTGTTTTCATTATGGAAAAAAAGTCATATAGCAGTTTGGAGTCAGTGCACTAAGTGAAAAGATCAGAATTCAATTTAGTGTTGAAGACTGGACAACATATAGAGCACCAGAGACTCAAAGCATAAATGCATGTGTGTATGGATTAATTAAGGTATGCGCCTTGTAAGTTAAGGTTTTTAGACTTTACTTATGCTTAGTCTAAGAGCACATAAGTAGATATGCAAAGATGTGAAAGTTACAGTCAATTGAAGTTGCACAGCCAGTGTGTGCCAGTAGAGAACATAGCATAGAGCTGACAGTGACTATTTTGGTTTGTGATTATAAATTAATATTGTAAAGGCTATGCACCCATTGTATTTAGGTTTCTGACATATGTACATGTATAATTGTAAGCACGCTTAATCCAATTCATTTGGAAGCATTATTTGTAATTAGTTATAGGGCCGACCTAATTGTATGTTTGGTATGAGCACATAAATATAAGGTGCGCCCATTATAATCAGTATGGAAGTCAAGAAAGTTGTAATAGAGTTGAGATAAGTAGACAAGAGGTATGTAAAGTGAGCATAAGATGTATTAGAGCTTTTCTAGAGGTCAAAGCATCAATGCACCAAAGGAATTGATCAGACAAGCAGTATCAGAGTAATAGTTCACCTGTAGATATAGTGTGTATCTGATCTTAGAAGGTTGTAGCCTTCATCAATTGAGCAGTGAGCTCTAGGACAGTGAGTCCACTCCCCTAATAGGGATCATTTTAAAAGACTCCTAACAGGGTCTAACCATTAACAAGGTCTACTATACTAAAAACATTGTAAAGCTACTCCTAACAAGGTAAAGGATCTTCTAACAAGGATCACAAAACACTAGTGTAGATTATTAGTGGGTATCAAGTCCCATCGGGGTTTTTACCTATTTGGGTTTCCCCATAACCATATTGGTGTCATGTGTTGATTTCATGTTTCATGTTTATGTGAATTTTTAATTCAGTACTTAAGCATTTGTAATTCAGTATTCAGATTAAAGTGAAAAGTTAAAATAAAGTGAACACTAATTCACCCCCCCTCTCAGTGTTCCCATTCCTAATAGAGGGCTTTATCCAAAATATTCCTGTGAGTAGGTGAGATCTTCAACCACTCAAAAATGGTAATCTAAGCATTGGTTCATTGGAGTTGATCTAAGATGCTATAACTAGGTGAGCTAGCTGTAGGGATAGATTTTGTGTTCTTGTTGGCAGGGCCAACAATAGTCTTATCTACAATTTGCTTTGGAGCAGATGTAGAAGTATCAGGACCTTTCAAAACAACTCTTCCTCATGATTGAGTAACAACATTAGCATAGTCTTGAGGTTGTTCAGATTCAAATGAATAAGACACATAACTATGCAAGATGAAAGGAGTCTTAGGTTTGGGAGCATCACCATTCCTCTTAATAGTAATCACATCACAATACTCTATCTCAACAAGTTTAATCATACCAATAACATTTCCATTGTTAGTGTATGTGTAATTGACTTTAGCATTGGTATTCTTAGCATTTGAACACTCACCCTTCTCATGAGGAGGGAAGGGATCCTTAAATGCTTGATGATCTAAATTCTTGTTATGGCCGTCCACAATAATGTCACCACTATCAATCAAATCTTGGACCTTGTGTTTCAACTAAAGGCAAGTAGAAGTCTTATGACCCTTATTCTGGAGATAGTCATAATAGGCATTATCATTCCACCAATGAGGTTGTGGTTGTGGGTCATAGAGATGCTTTTCCAAAGGAGTAAGAATCTAATTCTACACAAGAGTTTTATAGACCACATCAAGTGGTTCTCCCAAGGAAGTGAATTCATGTTTGGGTTGAGATGCCCAAGGTTTGTTTCTAGAAAACCTCAAAGGCTGTCGATTTTCCACCATAGGATTTTCAGCCACTTTAACCGCTTGTATGGTGGAAGAGAGATTAAAAATAGACTTAGTAGGTTTCAAGGTCACATTGTCAACCACTCCATCATTCACAACATCTCTATTCTTGTTAACAAACTTCCCTTTATCCTTATTTGAGTTCGAAGATCCCTGTTTGTTGTCTTTACTCAAAGTCAATTCACTTTTCTTGATTATAAAGGCCTCTATTCATAGTGCTTGTTTAATCATGCTATCAAAGGTTAGAGGACCTTGTAATTTCACTTGGTATCTGAAGTCTGGGACAAGATTGTCCAAGAAAATGTTGAGTCTCTCAGACTTTGGTAGCTTGTGAGGACACCTTGTACATAATTGTCTCCACCTTTGGAGAAATGTTAGGAAAGATTCTCCTTGTTGTTGTTTTAAATTGCAAAGATCCTAGATCTTGACTGGATGTTGAATATTATGTGAGTAATGTTGGAGAAACAGATTATCCATTTCATCAAAAGTCTTAATGCCAGTAGGCAATCGAGAAAACAACTCCATAGCTAGTCCACCCAAGCTACGAGGAAATAAGCACATAAGATAGGTTTGATCATGCATGAATTCCATAGATAATGCACCAAACTCCCTCAAGTGATCTTGGGGATTGGTTGCACCCAAGTATTTGTCATATTTAGGGAGCTCTACACCTCTGGGAAAAGGTGGCATATGAAGACTTCTATCGAAGGGGAAAGGACAAATGCTTTCCATTGTGAATTGTTGGGCAGGTTTGTCCTTATTCTTTGGAAGTTGACTAATCTGATCTTACATGTCTCGAACCATTTTTTGCAACTTTGTGATCTCAATTTCTTCTTCCTTGGCCACAAGTGTTTCAACTTGATAGTCTGGGGGTAACTTGGCCCCTTGTTTAGCTAACTCAAGGAAGTATTTTTCCTTCTCTATAAGGAGGATCTCCATCATCTTAATAAGATCCTTGTTTGCTTTTGTAGCGTCTATGTCATTTTGAGTTATGGTGTCATCACCATCATTGCCAAGGATCTCATAAATACTTGGGACTTGATCTTGAGTCTGATCATAAGGAGTAGGATGATAAAGATACGCTAGTTGACCACCTTGAGCTTTGTTTTGAGCTTAATGTTGATCATCTTGGGTTTGATCATGGCGTTGCTCATTTTGAGGTTGGGCATGACATTGGTCATTGGAAGATTGACCAAAATGCTATTTGTTTTGGGATTGATCATAAGTTTCGCTATAATTGCCTGGTTGAAAGTCGAATGGATCTCCCATCCTATTAACGAAGGATTGTGCAACAATTGAAGCCTTAGTAAAGTGATATGAACGATGTCAAAAAGGTGCAGCTAAGGTAACTTTTGATGAATGAATAGGATCAAAAGATTTAACAAATTTAGATGAGAAGATATCATCAACAGTATCACTAGGTTCAAATGGTCACTATTTTTAGCAGGATCAACAGGTACGATAATAGGATTAGTCTGAGGAAAAGGCCTTTCAAAGTTATGAAACAATGAATTGTTTTGGAAGAATGAGTTGTCTTGACCTTGGAATGAGAAACTAGGTTGCACTTCGAACAATAGATTAAAACACTCTTGGAACACTAGAGGTGATTGAGATGAGCTATATTTCAAAGTACTCAACGAAGAACTTGATGATCCCTCACAAAGTTCAGATTTCACAATAGATTCGGGATGATCTATTTCTTGATTAGGAGGTTCACTTCTACCTTGACTATTATTCTGAATGGGATAAGTTATGCCACTTCTAGTTTTGATAGTCATAGACGAAGATGAAATGAGAGAAGACTCGGGATAATGCAAAAACTTTGTTTCTAGGAATGATGAAAAGGAGATAAAGGCTAGAATAGCCAAGATGTGAGATGCACCTAGTATGAATCATCAGGAGTATGGCTAGAATAGCAAAGATAAGACTATCACAATGTAGGGTACAAAAGCACAAAGAGATGAGACAAAAATCAAGGAGACAAATGAGAGTTTAAGAAAAATCGATCAGTTCGTAGCTCGAGACACTCAGCTTTTGATAGTGAATGACAGGAAATAGGTAAATAGACCTCAGACAAAAACCAAATCAAGGAAAAAGTCAACCAATCAATGGGAAATAAGTCTCTATTTTGAAAACTAGGGTACAGGTTCAGGCAAGAAAGTGCAGGGCCACGCGAGAAAATACCAGGCTTCGTGCGAGAAAGTGCAAAGTCGCACAAGAAAGTGCAAGATTTCTGAAAGTTCATGTGAGAAAATACCAGTGTCTGACAGGGTTAACACAAATTTAAAGATAAAGGACAGGTTTCCAGATACATAATGAATGGTTCTCAGATAAAAAATCTAGTTTCCAAACAGTTTAATCAACAAACTCAATTTGAAGGTTCCAAGCACTCGTTTACAAGCATGAAGGTTTGATCAAGCAATTGTGACACAAGAAGTAGTCAAAAATAGACCTACCAAGGACAAAGAAACTTGGTAGTATCAGGGAAGTCTTTGTTTAATCATGATGGACAAATTTAAGACTTGATAAAAAACACATAGCTTATCCCTACAAAAAAAATGGTGAGAAGCCAAAAACTTTGCCCCACAACTTGAACGCATGCATGCACCTCACACAGTCATGTCACCCCCTAGAGGGTGCCTGTGCTTTTGGTGTTTCCAAGGACTCAATAGTATATTTTCAAAGCTTACCCTTGAAGCAAGGGCTAGTGTCATATACCACCTTCAAGCATCTAGGTGCATGCCTATGGTGAGAATCTACAAGAGAGATTCTTCCCCCTCCCTGGGCAAAGATTATGACTCCTGTCGAAGGTGATCCAAGTAGGAAACTAGCTAAGGAAAGTTCTTAGTGGGCTTCCATTCACACTAACCTTCAGTGCCCCTAATACAAGGTTGAGGCCTCATAGCCACACCAACACCTGACAGTCATACACCCCCGCAAGAAGGGCTAGGAGTGGCGCCGCTCAGTATAACAGATGGAGCCTTCTCAAGATGATGTCAAAATCAAGAGAAGGAAGCTAACATGGTTTTGGAGTCTTTAGACTCAACAAAACATTATTTATTATAGTGAGGTAGAATCACCGATGATAGGTGCGTACTCACTTGGGTCGTTCCCAGAGGTTCAACTTTCGACAGGCCCTCTAAAGGTGACACAACTTAGCTTAGATCTGAGGGTTTGATTTTTTGTTTCTCTCAAAGATAGAAGAGCATACTTCTCTACCTCATCATTTCACCCAAACACATCAAGAAATTTAATCATTGAGTTAGCTTCACTTCACCAAATCCACAAGCTTTTTGGTTTCTGGTTCTCTCAAAGAGAGAAGAGCATAATCCCCTGGAGAGTAGAAGTGTTAAAGATTCACTACCATTCTCCACTTCCCCAAGTATCCATCATTGTAGCAACATCTAGGTCTCGATTTCATCCATGGGTATCAATTCCACATAATGAAGAGCCTATTTCCCTACTTTGCTATCAAGACCTTTAAGAAATTTTAACGGAGCCCTAATTAGACTATGTGAATGAAAGCAAGAAAACAAACACAATGTTTTATCAAGTCTTCAACTATCATCCTACAATCAAACCATTAGCAAGTTTTATATTCTTTGACAAGTGATCTGCAGACAATTGTTATGCTGTGAAAAAATAGAGAAATATAAATCAACAACAAAAGTAGATGTTAGGAAAAACAACAGTAAAATGTAGAATTTGAAAAAAATTAATTGCCTGACAGTGAAACTTCGTGCGAGGAAGTACTATGTTGTGCATGAGAAAATACCAAAGACTATGTGAGAAAGTACAATTTCATGCGAGAGAGTTCTACAAGGAGAAAAACTTCATGCAGTGTGCTTAGGAATCTCGTGCGAACTTCCATACACAGAGAAGTGTTGTCACTAGGGATTGCACCCGAGTATGGCTAAGTGTAGAGCCTAGAAATCCCATGAAACATGGGACTACTTCCAGGCTATGGGTAACCTATTAGGAAGTAGACCTCTGGATTAGGGGTCGACTTCCCCTTGAATCACCTAAAACTGAATTGAACTTTGAAGGAAAGGGAGAGGGAGTGCATGAAATTGAAACTAGAACTAGGTGATTCACCAAACTTAGTAGATCCATAGATTGAATCAGAACTCACAATGACACCTAAAATAATCTGGTAACTCACAACTTGACCTTGTCTACCTTGACAATTCTTGAAATAAAGAGGTATTTGTATTAAAAGAGGGGAAAAACTCCCACAACTTAAAACCAAATTTACATAGATTAGAACAACTGCGAAACAACTTCTTGAACATTCAACTTGAACAAACATGCAAAGTAAAGGATGACAAGATCACAACAACTTTAACATGAATTCAAATAAGAAAACTCAAAAAATAATAGGGATGAGAAGGAATACTATCTTATTTTCAGTTAAAGGAGCCAAATACATCAATCTGCTTCTCTTGAGCTACAAGCATTCACCTCCAAGAAAGAGGGAAAGAAGAACTCGTCAATCACCTAAGTGAGAGGTATAAAAAAGAAAACCATAGGAATCTGCATCATGACCCATAACCTCCTAAAAATAGAAAATAATTGCATATAGGGCTATAAAAGCTTCATAAATCTGGATGCTAGATTCCCAAGATTCTAGGGTGCTGAGGAAAGTGGGACCCTAAAAATGAATAGTCAAACAGAGACCGCTCTATCCACTAAGTCATGCATTGAACATATTCTGATGGCAGTTTATAAAAACACCATCGCCAGAATTTACATTAATGGAATATGCAATAACTCATCATTAAGAAACTACCCCACCATGACACAAAATGGGCCTAGTATATTTAAAAAATGGTCTCAACCCACAAAATGGGGAAACACTTTTTTTTAAAATAGTTATTTTTCCAAAGACCCACCTATGTCTAAAAAAAACAAAATATGGACTAAGATATATTTTGAAAAACACTCAACCCAAAATGGGGAGGACATCAAAATATTTACAATTTGAAATAAATTCATATCATACCAATGACACCAAGCATCAAAATTAAAATCAACCAACAACCTCAACCCAAAATGGGGAGAAAATGCTAAATCCACCTATAGCAACATACCCTAGTATCATCGTGCCCTAACTTAAAGATATATCAAAATTTCTACCAATGCATAAGATTTGGATAAAGCAACAAAAGAAAATAAAAAGGCTAAGGAATCCTCGACTCCACAAAAGAAGAGGATCAATTAAAAAAGGCCATTTGTTAAAACCCTGTTGCTAGCATCAGACCTCCTTATCTCGACATCTGGCAAGTTTCTATTCCTAACTCTGGCACTTTCCTCTGATCTCCAGGTTGCAATAGGAAACATCTGGCATCACTCTTCTCATGGCCTAATATAGTCGAGGTAGGTATCATTATGATCATTCACTACTATTTCCATTGTTATTCCATGTTTGCTGATATGACATTGCTTGGGTGTTTGATATTGTTCTATGTATTTGATGAATTGCACTTGATCCCTGTCATGATGTCACTTCTCCATTATTTGATGAGGGCACTGTATCATTGGTGGGGAAAACTGCTTGGCACATGTAATATTGGGTTTGCAAGAATTAGGGCATCATTGTTTTGTATTCACTACATCTGTATCTATTATGAGATAACATTGAATGCCACTGTGGTCATTATGGTCTGGGGCTATCCTTTTTGTTTATTGCTGGCATGTATGAGACTAGGGCATTTGATTTTTTATCATCTTACTATTCAAAGAAAGATTGCGGGCTCCTCATGGTCTTTTGAGGGCATGACATGTATATTCTACTCACTGGTTTAAATATTATCACCATGGAATGTCAATGTTATGTCATGAGATTGATGCTTGTGTGCTTTAGCATCATGTTTCTTTTATGTTTGAAGCACGACCCCCTAATAGTTATGAAGCTCATGATCAAGCTAGGCCATCATTGGATGCTTACATTGCTTCATCCTTATGCTGTGTCATTTCTCTTTCTCGGATAAAATGTGAGCTATGTTCATCCATACATCACCTCATGCTCCTTCTATTGTATTTTATATCGCTTTGGAAAGATTGATACACCCTTGATATTATGTGGGGTGCTAGGGCATTTCTTTTACCATTTCATATATGATGAGGGCACTATTGTGTTTGTTGTGTCTGTGTCCCTTGAAACATATCAATCTCTGCTTGCTACCGATGACCCTCAGATGTACCAGATCTAACACATGCTCCTATTTTATGGACTTGACCTCCCTACTCCTAGGAGAGACTCGACATGGCACACCTTTTAAAACCGGTGGATAGCATTTGATATGCTCACAGCTTCAATTCATGGATGGTTTCGTGCCTTCACTTATACATGTTTCCTTTCTCTCTATTTTAGCATCGTGTTGTAACATGCCTGGTTTTTTGAGGCTCGTGAGATAGCTCTGGAGACATAGCATCCTTCTCCATGGTACTTATGTTTCATTGTCTCAGCTTGAGGAGGCTTGTTGTATCATAGCCCATGAATCTAAGGTGTTGACTGCATAGTGTCTTTGTGTAGCTATTGCATGTTGGTGTGGTTTAACTATGATAGCTTTGAGTATACTCACTGCTTGATAGCCTGAGATCTAGGGTGTTGACCATTTTTTTAATGGCGCTTTAAACTATTCTCTAGGGATTGATGTATTTGAAATCTGGGTACCAATGTAATTATATCATGTACAACCCATGGGCTAGCAACTAGGGCATCCTCATTGGTATGGACGGTTGCAGTCTTCATTGTATCCTATCTTGTGAGCTATCAGCATGCTGCTATCATCATGCAATCATTTTCATTGCTCCTTGCTCTTTACCTTCACCGCCATGGAATGTTATGTGCTTCGTACATGGTGCCACTATTTTTTGTTATACTTGTGTTTACTTTTTCTATTAAAGCTCAGGTTTGTTCAACCTGTGAGCTATGGATCCATGCTTGGTTGTATGTTTGAAAGAAAAAGAGAAATATTCTATGCCATATAAGGTTGATCTCTATCTTATATTTTCATGCCTTCTTCTGACAAGCATGGCTCCATAGGTTTGCAAATCATTCATGATCAGCATTGTGGATCTTGGCATTATTTTATTGTTCATTGCTTGGGAAGCCTGATGAGATTTTGATTTGTATTGCTTTCACTTACTACAACTGTATCAATCCCCTTGATGTGTGATCGCTGCATTTCATGACATTGATGTATGTTCATTAAAAAATGGTGGGCCATAGATATGTATCAAACCCATTTATTTTATATTTCCATTAGGTCACTGCACTGTTGCCGATTATCATACCATGTTCACTTTTGGGAGCACCAGCTTATTTCCCTACACGTGATCCTATTTGTGTCATGATGAAAGCCTGTGAGCTAGAAGTACTATCCTTTTTTATCAGCTCACTGTTTCTATATATATGCACCATGGATTGATTTGATGCTTGTTGATTCCTTGATGATGCCAAGTGAACAACATTTTAGTTATTGTTCAATGCATGCATGTTGTGCTTAGGCTCATGAATATCATGCTTTTTTGCAACACTATCTTCTTTTGATACTATAGGCTTATCCTTGTGGTACAATGTGTTGTTCTATCTTCATTGGGTAGAAATTTGGTTTGAATCATAGATGAATAACTGCTATCCCACTTTTCTTGACTACCCCATGCTCTACAAGCCCTCTCTTTGCCAGTACTTTGACCATACTTCACATAATTTATCCTTGTGATCGCTGAGTGTACCATTGATACTATACCATCCTCTGAATGTTATGCTATTGATCATGGGTGTTCTTGGCCTATGATGTAGCCACTGCCAAGGAAATGAGGTTTTTTTGGCATCGACTGCATCATAGGTCAAGGTCATTCATCTGCACATGGAACAAACACATTAGTGAAAACAATGGTATTTCTTTTATTTCTAGAGGCTCTTCATGCACCTACCCTGAGCACAGCCTATGTCAGAGGTGTATAGCTAAGTGCACGTATGCATGCTTGTAGATAGATACTATGACACCAGGCATTGTTTAGATTTGTTGGATCTAACCCACTTCTCTTCTCTTATCTATAGGTTTAGGATCATAGGAGCACACTGGGAACACAGTGGAGATAGAATCATTACCAGGTAATGTCTGGTACCCCTATATTTATGCTCATAATATATGTATATTTTCACTCATTTATTCAATTCTAGCAATGGCTATGCTCACGGCATGTGTGAGCCTCAGATAAATGTTCTTTTCAGTTCTTTTCCTTTTACACAGCATGCTTAACATTGATACATGCACATGTAATCTTAGATGCAAAAATTTATCTCCTTTCCCTTCATGTACTTTGCAAATGAAATGAACACAAATATTAAGCAAGATCACTTAATAACACAAACTAGGGTACATTATCTCATCTAGTAATTAGGCCTCCAAAAGAGTGAAAATAATGGTAACAAGAAGTACGAACGTACGGTAGTTTGAGCATTCAAAAAAGTTTAAAATCAATGAGGCCAAAAATCAAGTTTTTTGCCCCATGGTGGGTGCCAAAAATGTATGTGGTTGAATGTGGACCTCTAATCCAACTACACACACAACATAGTTATTACTCACACAATCGAATTACAAGAATGAGTACGGATTACTCAATTTTAAATTCATGGTGAAGCGACCTGTTGCCTCCTAATTAATCAAGGTGCTTAATTACTCTCAGATTGGAGAGCCAACAACCATTAGACTGAGTTAATATGTAGGATTTGAAAGCTAGAATGATAAGAAAAGTACAATCAATCTAAGATGAAGATGCAGTTTGTAATCTAGAATGAAGTGCAGATTCTAATCTAAGAGCTTGAAGTAAATATGAAATGCAGATTTTAATCTAAATAACTGAAATAGAGATGTAAATTAAACTAAGAGCAATGAACAAATTAATCTACTATGAAAATTCAATTACACTAAAATGAGAAGTAAACTAATTATGCAATAAGCTTGAAAAAAATATAAAAATAAATGATACAAAATTTTGCTATAGTCTATGTGCTCTCAAAATTGCTCTCTTTTTGAATGAAGATGAAGGTTTATTAAATAGACAAGCCCAAGGAGAGAAGGAAGAGGTTCTTGATTTGAAACTCTTGACTCTTCATTCCTAATTGAGACAAATATTCATGAATTACTTATTAAAAAGAATGAATTATTGCCACATATGGGCGACCGTTCGAATATTTAAATTATTAAGTCCAAATAATATAATCCATTCAAATAACAAGTAATATTAATTCCTTTTATGTGTATTAGCTAAAGGGGGTGGATTTTTAATTTAATTTAAAGCACTTAAGACTTTAGAATTAAATTAATTTATCATAGGAATTATTTAGCTAATAAAGTCAAATACTTAGGAATTAATTATGTTGTGAGATTAATGAAAATTAGGGTTTTTGCAATTGACATCAAGTCAAAATAAAGTCAGGTAGGAGAGCGAAAATTGCCTAGTAAATAGGACTTTGAAGATGTGAAATTAAAGAAAATGCACCAAAATTGATTGAATTATTAGGTGCCAAATTTGGGGTATTACAGTACTTTTCTCCACTCAAACAATTCATGATATCATCCATCCTAGGTGTTAGTGAACAAATTTTCCTTCTATAATCATAAATTGATGAATAACCCTCACAGCCCAATAATAGAAATAAAAAATACACTAACAACTGAGTTAGTCTCTCACAACTAACTCTTTGATTTAAAGGAGAAGCTTCCTTCTAAAAAGATATGCTTTTAATAACCCTTTATTATGAAAGAATCAAAATTGAGGAGATGCTTTTAACCAGAAAGCATAGAAAGGCTTTTCTAAAATTCCATTATGAATCAATAATGATGTGCTTTAATTTCAGAACATGCAACAGATACTCTAAGACAACTAGCTTATAATATAAAAGATAAACTTTTAAAGAATGACCGATTCAAAAGACACAAATTTAAAATCGAATGACTGAATAAACATCAAGATATGCGCATAGATCAAAGAAACATAATCATTTAATTCCAACTAAAATCATAATCATGCATTCACTTGACCAACTGATCAATAGAAATTGCTAGAATATGTTATAAAACCAATTGATTATATATATACATACCAGATTTCAACAGTATAAGTATCAAATATAACTTAAAACAAAAAGATAATATCAAGTTTTTAACTAGAGAACCAACACCCATTTGGTATCTCATAACCTTTATATAGCCACACAGGGCTAATTCAGTTTTTAAAACTAATTGTTCATGAAAATAGCAGGAAATTCAAGAAAAGATTCTCAAAAATAGAAACAATCTTTTGGGAGGAACTAATTGACCAATTGGTCATTTCTAGATCCATCATTTTTAGCAGCATGGGTGGCTTCATTTGTTGTGCTCCACTCCTCAAAGGTCACCAAGAAGCTCGCAAGTAACTCCCAGTTTGGTGTGGTAACGACCTCAAATCTTTGCACCTAGATCTTTCTAAAATTTTGTGCCTATTGAAGCTTCACCCTCTAAGTCTTTATCTGCACAGAGCCATAGATTGCCAAAGAATCCACTAGAGAGAAAACTAGGAAATCATCAATATCTATGCTTTTGGAAACTTTCATACTTTAAAACAAGCGAGTATCTTGGTTATGTCAACTCCAGCTTTCCCTTCAGGTTTAATCAATTTGACCAAACATTTGTTATGAGTTTTCATGAAGTCTTTAACACTACTCAGTGTTTCCAAGATCTAAGATGATTCTTTAGCTGCTTGTTTGTAGAGTGAACTCTCCCATTCTAGCTTTACCTTAGCCACAAATACAAAATTTTTTGCTATTTTAGGTACTGCCTTTTCTACAAGGAAATTTTTAATACCATATGCATATGCATCTTCCATGTTTAGTACCTCTATTTCTAGTCGATCTTTCTCCTTTCTCTGGGCTTATACATCCATCTCAGTTGTTTTAATCATATCCTCAACTTTCTTGATCAAATCTTTAAAGTCATTAGTGAGCCCAATGATTTCCTTGGTAACCTTATCAATCTAGCCAGAGAAATTCTTCGACATTGACCTATCTTTTTGAACTTGTCTAGGAAATTTTGATTTTTTGGGGACTTCACATCCAAATATATGGGAACCATTAACAAAGGTTGAGGAGAAGGGTCATGAAGCTATTGAATATATTTTTCCATCTCGCAGAGAACTTGTTTCAGCTTCATTTTATCCTTTGCATGCTTCCACGCTCAATGATTGATCTTCTTATTTGCTGAGTTTAGGATTTTCAAATCAGCAGCCCTAGTAGCCATACCCAAGTCAACTTTCTCCACATTGAAACCCTACTTTTTTACCTCATCACTGGTTTTATCAAAGTTCAGTTTGAAGATTTTTGCAATCTAGTGACCTATTTTGGAGTCTACATACAACATAGCCTCTATCTTTGGCTTCTTTGACTTGGGTGTTTTTCCTAAATACTTGCTAACTAAATCTCCAACATGAGTAGAAATAGGTACAATACTACTTTTCTTGCTTGCTAATAAATCCATCTAGTTAGGGGTTTTAGGTGTAGAATCTCCTATAGGAGTTTGCATCACATAACTTTTTAATATTGTGAAGTCTTCTTGACCTACTTCCGGTGGCTTAGCTCATGATGGGTTAACTAGAGTGTTATCCATCTCGAGTTCTCCTTGGGGTTGTAAGTCACCTTCATCTATTTTTGGATCAAGCACAATGCAAGGGACTTTATTTTCCTTTTGATTCCTTCTACTTCTAGTTCTTGTGACTCTAACAGAATGTTCAATGGTTGGCTTTTCTTCTTTTGGATATGTTTCAGCTCTGGATTCAAATTCACCTACAGAAACAAATTTTTCAACTTTTTTAGTATGTACAGGTGAAGCTACACATTTTAAAATCCTTAAACTCTTTCTAATTATTGGAATAATGTCCTATTGCTTCCTCTTTCTTTTAACTTCTTTCAACCATTTATTAGTTCTTTTGAAAACATCTCGAGACAAAGAATTTATATCTTCTTCTTCCTTTTCCTTCTAGTCTATTTTTCTAACCACTACATCATCATTAAGCTCTACATATCTAGTTTCTAGTAGATTTTCATCATCATCATCTTCAAACCCTTTGATTTTGAAAGGCAGGTGAACCAACACAATCTGCCTCAAAGAAAACCTAGAATGAATTCTTCTTTCAACTTCAATCTTGTCAACACAGGTAGCCCAAAAATCTTCTACCTCTGGTTGGTGAAGGAAAGTAGCATCAATATTGAAATGATTTTCTACGAATTACTTACTATCAAAATAACTCATTTTTTATAAGGAGGGGAGGTTCATTTTTTTAAATTTTATATCCATAGATGATGTAGAATGTATTACCCTAAAATGGTAATGACCCAAGTCAATAGGGAAAAGGGAACCCACAACTCTCTTAATCTTATATTTTACCTCTATTTGAAGCAATTATCTATAGACTTCCAGTAAGACAAACTTGTCTAAAAATTATCTCAGAAGCTTCAAAGGTTCACCACTATAACCTCCCACTCTTAGATAGATGAAAGTTGGAAATTGAAAATAAAAGCTCCCATAAATTTTGATTACCTCCATAGCTTCTTCTGGCATTCTATAGTTAATTTTCCCCCTTAGCTCAAAAATGATCTTAGCCAAGAATGTATCCTGAATTCTCTGAAAATCTTTTGAATTCTTCTTTTTCTGAAGCAAAGGGTGGTACTCATAAATTTTCATATTTTCTCTCCATGACTCATGTGGTAGTCCATCCCAAATTTTGCAAATGACAAGGGAAAAGAAAAAATATGAAGACAAATAGAAATTTGTGGCTTCTATAGACTAAGATAATTCTTCATGAAGCCTTTCGGCAATCAACTCTTCCCAATCAACATATGGTCCTTCACCCAGAATAGCTTGGATGAAAACATACATCCAATCTTCCCAAACAAGATCATTAGGTTTGCCTTTTATTCTACATAGCATAACAACAATGTCACATACCTCTCTGATCAAGTACTCCTTTTTCAAGGGTTTGGGTAACCTAGAACCCCCTTTTTTAGGCTTTAGTAACCAATCCCTAACAATGTTATTTCTATAATCCTTTTTAATCTGGGTAAATTCCTATTGGGATTTTTTAAGGCTCCAATTGCCATAGGTTTCCACTGAAGGAATCCTCAGTGCTCCCACAATTGTTTTCATGTTAATAGAAATTAGAATCCCTCCAGAAAGAACATGAACACACCTATTAACCCTATCATATCTATTTCTACATTCCATAACCAATTCTAGGCACGGAGTCACTTTAGGAAAGCCAGTGGCTTCCAATAATCCACTCTCTACAATTTTAGTAGCAAGGGTTCCATTCTCTTCATTTCTCAACCTATGAACAATTTCTTCTATGTCTTCATCAATAAGGACTGTGTCTCACATTTGAGGGAGACAACTACTCATAGGGAAAAACTTATTTTCCTTTACAAACTTGACCTTTGGGGTCGACATGCAAGGACTAGACATCACAAAACTTAACAAATAATTTCAAGCTAAAGCAATGGGAAAGGTTTAAATTTCCTTTCTTACAATAGATAAATTTGAAACCAGAACAAAAATGAATAAAATTTCTCAAGACTCACCGATGCTTAGCTCTTGTCCTTGGGATTACCTTTGTTGTGCCTCGCCTCTGATTATGCCACCAATATTTTCTTACAAATAGAAATGGAAAGAGAAGAAAGTATTTAACACATACGCTTGGTTTTCCTTTTTAGTAATCATGACTGCTTGTCATGGATTAATTGATTCTCTTTCCCTTTGATAGCAATGCCAAAAAGAAATAAACAGCTCTCCAATAGCCAAAAATATCTTTGTTATTCGGTTTAGATCACGTACCTACATGGACTGATATACAGTGTTCTTGTTCTAGCTTTCACAACCTTAAGAAACCTTATTTAAACATTTGTAAGCTTTTCTCTTAGTAGAATATCCTAATAATATTCCTTCATCACCTTCAGAATCAAATTTTCCATTTCTATCATCTTTCAGAATGTAACATCTACTTCCAAAAATTTTGAAATAACTTACATTAGGTGTGTACCCAAACCATAATGCATAAGGTGTCTTGTTTGAATCTTTCTTTAGTTGTACTCAGTTCAATGTGTATACGAAAGTGCTAATAGCTTCTCCCCAGTACATTTGTGCAACATCTTTCTCAATCATCAGTGTTTTAGCACAATCAACTATGGATCTATTCCTCCTTTCAGCAATTCCATTCTATTGTGGTGTTCTCAGTGCAGAAACTTGTCTTTTAATTCCATGCTCATTACAAAACTTAGTGAATTCATCAAAAATGAACTCAACTCCTCTATCATATCTTAAGCATTTTAACTCTTTTCCACTTTCCTTTTCCACTTTATCTTTATACCATTTAAATATTTTTGAAAGCTTCAGATTTTTCTTTCAAGAACATAACTGTCATCATCCTAGAGTAGTCATCAACAAAAACAATAAAGTATATGTCACCATAATAACTCTAAGTTCTCATAGGACCACAAAAGTCAGTATGAACCAACTCTAGAATAGGTTTAGATGAATAGGTCTTGCTCTTGAAACTAGATTTTGACATTTTTCCCATTTGACATTGTTTGCACATGACATTGTCAAGTTTAGACAAGCTTGCTAAAACTCTAACTTTTCTTTTCTTACTGATCTTAACCATGTTATCAAAATTCACATGACATAACCTTTTATGCCACAACCACACATCTTCAGTTCTAGCCATTAAACAAGAAGTTTCAACATTGTCAAGATGGAATATATTACCTTTAGATTGTTCACCAGTATTGACCAACTTTCCTATTTCATCATAGATCTTCACCTTCCTACTTTTAAATGCAACTCGGTGACCTGGGTTATTCAACTATGCTACACTCAACAAGTTATAGTTAAGTCCCTTCACCCAATATGCATTTTCACATTTGATCTTATTGTTCAACATGATAGATCCTTTTCCTTTTACTATACAAGGTGCATCATTTCCCATTTTAACAGATCCTCTATTTTAGTGTTAAAGGTATTCAAATTTGTCCTCATCACCAGTCATATGATGTGTAAATCCACTATCAATAATCCATGTATCATTCTTGCTAACTTTAGAATACCACCTCAATGTCTTCATCAATGTCGGTGTTGGTGTCATCATCATCATCTCCAACAAGGTAACATGCCTTCTTGCCTTTGTCTTTGTAGTCTCGGTTGTTTCTTCTATCATAGTGTTAGTTGCCACTGCAATCTCTATTATCTCTTCTATCATAATTTCTTTCACCAGATCGATCATTGTCTTTGTCATCATATTTTCTATTAGGAAATCTAGTTGTAATATGACCAATTTCTTTTCAATTAAAACATGCCAGAGGTAATTTCCCATTATACCTTCCTTTACCTTTCTACAGCCTTCTAGCCATAAGTGCTTCAAGTTCATCAAGGTCATCTTCATCATTGTCACTATCACTCTTATTTCATATCATATGTTTACTCCTTGATTTTCCAATTTTTAAAGATGACATAAATGTAGACTCAAAATTTGGTACAATATTGTTATCATAGTTATTTAGCTCAAAAGTAGTCAATTTACTAATTAGGCTATCAAGTGTAAGAGTGTTACCCAGTGTAGATCTCATTTCATGTTTCATGAATTGTAGAGATTCTAATAGCATAGATTGGCAGCAAGGTTCTAATAATTTTACTCACAACAATGTCTTCATCAATAACACCTCTTGCTCCTCAGATATCATTAACAACGTCCATGACTTAGTTATTGTACTATGAAATTTTTTCTCCTTCTTTCATCTTCATATCATCAAACCTTACTCTAAGGCTTTTATCTCTTGCTCTCATCACATTAACATCTCCTCCATGAACTAGTGTAAGTTTTTCCCACATTTCTTTTGTTGAGTTACATGCTTTGATAACTTCAAATTCTGCATCAGCTAAGGTGAAAACAATCTCTATCATTATCATGTTATGTTCATGTCTATCTCTCAGGTGATCAATAGTCAAAGGTCCATTCGGTTGGATGTAAGCATTATCTAGGTGAAATACTATAGATTCTCCAATTCTAGATATATGCAACCTCATTATGCTTTTCCATGTTGAGAAGTTATCTTTGTTTAGCTTTGGCACCTCTCTCTTATACATCTTGTGATCTTTAGCTTAAGTCCTTTAAAATTTCCTTCCAATCAACCAATATGTTTTGATACCATTTGCTAGATAGCTGAGAGGGGGGGTGAATTAGTTAATTCCAATTTTCCTACAATCCCAAACTCCTAGATGTATATGTTCAAACTTTTTCAAACAAATAATCAAATTGGTAAGCTATCAATAATAACTTTATGTTCATCTATTGATTGATAGTCAATTCAATACTATGTTTACCGATTAATCCAAATATGAAATGTGTAAAGTAAAATAAAAATCCAATCACATCAAATACACATAACACATAGATTTTTAATGTGGAAAGCCTACTAAGGGAAAAACCACTTGGGACGGGTAACCCAAAATATTTCACTCTTCTGAAGTGAGCTTGGTTAGGAGCCAACACTATTATAGGTTAAAAACCACACTATGAGGTGTGACGTGGTTAAAGGATTTATCACTAACAGTTAACTCTTGACCAACATTCACTGTGGGGTCAACAAGAAAACTAGCAACATTCATGGAATGTCATATTGAAATACAAATAAGACTATTTTTGAATAAGGTAAAAATAGGTTTTGAATGGAACCCAAAACCATTTACATCATAGAAAAAAGATAAACCATGAAAGTTTTCCAAAATGAGACGCTTGCTAGAAAGAACAGAGCAGGACCCTAAACAACACTAGAAACAACAACAAAAGAAAAGAAAAACATATCTAGCAACACTACCAACAACACCCTGTTGGTGTTCAAAATGGACGCTCATGCTCTTAGGCTACCAATATACCCTCAGGTTGATTTTAGGATTGGTTAATTCCATAATGTATATGGATCTTAGGGTAACTGGACCAACTATAGGGACAAGACTGCCCTCTTCAATTCTGGCTCTGCAAAACCAAGGCAGGTGCACCTAACCTAGTGAAAACTATACTTCACACACCAAAGACTGGGTCTAAACAATAGATTGATAGTAAGAAAGTACCAAATGCTAACCTCACATTCATTGACTCTCCATTACTATTGGGTAACACAACCATACAACCAAAGACTTAAAGCTTAGAAAGGTTCTTGATTTCAATATTTGGGATGCAATAACTTCAACTAGTGTATGTTAACAAGAGGAATACTCATTTAGGCTAGTGCCTCATCCATTGGGCAAGAGTCCTTAGACACAAAAACACAAAAATTTGAGAATACCTGAGAATTCATAGCCATAAATACATTTATCCTAATCTTTACTACTTACAAAACATCCTTACATAGACAAGGGAAAACTCATATCTCATTTAGAGCATTGTTTAATCCAATCCAAGATCAGAACTCAAGAATGAAGATACATACATAAAAACCATATGTAATGAGCTAGAAAACTCAAAGCTTACTTGACTTGACACAAAGGAGAGATAAGAATTAGATATTTGTATTAAGTATGATGAATTCCTTTTGTGTATACAATGAATCACAAGGCACCCGGCTTGCAAACTATAGCTTAGACCTGAAAATTTTTTCTTTCATTAACAAACACTGAATCAAAAATTATTACCAAACCTTGGGACCATAAACTAGGGACTATTTTTTAACTTCAAAACTGGAACGCCTTCAAAATCAATAATTCAACACTATATACCCCTGGTTACCTTGGAATCCCAAATAGGTTAGGATGCAACAAGCTACGGATAACTAGGGTAAGGGTTAGGGTTTCCACCCACCAAGCAATTCAAACATTGGATGGAAAACCAAGCAATCCTAAGCAATCAGATCTAAAATTTAATCTTCACTTATGGTAAATCTTCTAGAAAAGTACTAAAGATCAAGAAATTCCTACAAATCCATCTGATTTGACCCCTACAACATGCTTTGAGCAATTAAACCCATCCCCCATGGTAAAAAACTCTTCTGCAAGTAATCATCAGACTCACTGGACCACACCACTATTGGAAATATTCAGGAATTAACCGAGTTACTGAGAGGGGAGGGGTGAATCAGTAACTTCAAAACTTTCTTCCTATATTAACATGTATTTTACTTTTTTTAACCTTTGTATACAGAAAGCATGAAACTTGAAAGCATTCACAATAATGACACATAGATTTGGTTACCCAGAAACCTTCCAAAAGAAAGTAAAACTGGGGTGGGGATGAAACCCACAAAGCTTTAGTACTGCAGAATAAAGTTGGCCGGTTAAGGCTTACAATTTGATCACTTCTGATGATCTGCCCTGTTAGGAGCAATAAGGATTGCTAAATCCACCCTGTTAAAGGATTTACAAACATACAGTGAAGTATGCACTCGGTAAAGAGATTTATACAAAGACTGTTAAGTCTACCCGGTTAAAGGATTTAGTACTGATTCACCTGTTAGAATGAAACAGTAGATCTCTGCTTTGCAACTGGATTGCTGATTGAGATTCTCTGATGTACTGATCACCTTCTGTGATGAATTTGTCTTTGCTGTACCTTATACTTCTGAAGCCTTCTGCAATTCGCTTATCTCTGCCTTTCTTTTTCTTTCACATATGATTATATATTCCATTTATTTTCTTTTTACAACATTGCTTATATACAGGTCTTAAACAATTAATTACAATTACAATTACACAGTCGGCTTGACAAATAAACATAAGTGCTACTAAGTCGGCCCAAGTAGTTACTCGGTTCCTTCAAACTGACTCAGTGACTTTCTGATACTCGGCATCCACTGCATTACTCAGCATCATCATGCACTCGGTAGAAGTGAAGGCACGGTTCATACTGATCACTCGGTAGGTATTGAACTCGGTAAGTACTGGTGACTCGGTAGACAAGATGTTACTCGGTTTACATTGTCCTGATCGGTTTGTACTAACTTGCTCGGTTTCCACTGTCTGCTCGGTTTGCACTGTCTGCTCGGTTTGCACTGTCTGCTCGGTTTGCATTGTCTGCTCGGTTTGCACTGTCTGCTCGATTTGCACTTGTCTGCTTGGTTTGCACTTGTCTGCTCGGTTTGCACTGTCTGCTCGGTTTGCACTTGTCTGCTCGGTTTGCACTGTCTGCTCGGTTTTCACTTGTCTGCTCGGTTTATACTTGTCTGCTCGGTTTATACTTGTCTGCTCGGTTTATATCCAGAATGCAAATAAGTGTTGTCACTAGTGGCAATTCTACTTAATGCCAACAATCTCCCCCTTTGGCATTAGTGACAAAAACACTTATTGGCCAAAATTTATATACACCGAATCATACTAAGTTTTATTTTGATTTTTCAAAATTTGTCTTTGTTATAGGGCTTTATACATTGTCTCCCCCTTTCAATGTGCTAACTGTTTCTTATACAAATCTATACAGTATACATATCTCTCCTTCTATACATATCTCCCCCTTTTTGATGATAATGCCAAAGGTGCATATACAAGTTATTTATAGAGAGAATCCAAAATTTGATAAGAAATCAGAATGTACCTTCATTATTAGTGCCAGGGTTCTGTCCCAACTTTCTTGCAGGATTTTACATGTTTGTATAGCAATTTGGACTTCTGCAAAGAGTTCAATCATGTGATCTGCTATAGAGAACTGATTGTCATGAATCAATGTTCTGGAATGTTCAATGTGCTTATACATTGTATTCATGATGGGAAGGATCATGTGTTGGATGTCTAGCAGTGTGGACCAGATCCTTGAGTCTTCTTTCAGTAGATCAGACTGCATATTAGATAGGTGTGAAATTTTCATGTGATGAGCAGAGCTTGAACTTGGTTCAAGTTTCAGATTCTGTATGCTAATCTTCATATCCTCATCCATTTTATTCATTTTATCTTTAACATCCTTTGTGAACTCGGCAAAATTGCATAGTCTGGCCAAAAGAGAGGTAGCATTCGAATAAATAGATTCTATGTTAGACAAAACTGAAGACAATTCCACTTGGTTAATAGCTATGTGCTGAGCAATGTGCTCAAGCACTTTATTGTTGAATCTCTTCTCGGCTCTTTCAACTAACTTTTCTATCCCGGATGAGTCCTCATTGTATTTCTCAACTGCCTCTGCTAATTGTAACAAAACATGCTGGGAGGAGTCTACTTTAATGCCTAATGCATCAGACAAAATGTCCTTAGCATCCTTGATGATTTGATACTCCTTGTCTCTCTCCTCTTTAAGCTTCTTTTGTTTTGCTTTCCTTTGGAGGATCTCACCTATATTCTGCATCTGGTCTGCTGAGAGATTTGCAAAATCTAGTGTAGGAATCTCTATCTCTTCATCTAGGTCTATATCCTCAACTATATTTTTACCCAAAAATTTTATACTCGGTAGAGCCTTAGGCTTATCTGTACTAAATGCTTTTGTAGTAGTGACAGTAGATAAAGTAGGGCTGGCTATTGATACTGGTATACTTTCTACTGGAGAACTTAAAATATTTACACTTGAAGATTCAAAAGCTGGAAAACTTACTGGTACATGAGACTGCAGCTCGGTAGAAGAAATGGTAGCTGCCTCTGATGTTGCTAGGGATGATTGGACAAAGTAGAAGTTGTCACAACCATGCTAGAAGGTGTCTCTGGGCTGGATGTAGAGATTTTCACTGGAGAGGTAGGAAGGGATGCAATGACTTCTACTGCTATCCTTACAGTATCATCTACCTCAGTGTCTTCTTCTTGTTCATCGCTGTCATCTTCAATATCTTTTATTATTACAGTTTCAATGCTCGGTTGGTGAAGGTGGTATATGTTCTTCCATGTAGCTTTTGCAGCCTTCACAACCGATTCAATATTGTTGATCAAAATCAAACAAGTATTGAACTTCAATGTCATCTTATTTTCATTTACTTTTAGTGCCTTCTTTACTTCATCATTGTTCAAGCTCGGCATCAACTGTCTCAGGTTTTGATCAAATATGTCTATCACAGTTTGCCTTGCATTGCTCCATCTCATTTTTATTGGATTCAATAGTACTGCTGGAATCTATGGGGTAATTTCTTCAGGAGAGTATTTCCACTGTCCCATCTTCTCAACAACAGCATCTTCTATTTCCTTCTGTTCTGCTTCCGATCTGGTTTCATATCTCAAGGATTTTATGTTACTTACTCCAGATCCTGATCCATCTCTAAAGAGTTTGAGCTTTTCTTGAAGGGTTAGAGGAGGCCTTTTGAATACTATGTCTTTATCTGCCTTTTCTGCCTTGTCTGCCTTGCCTCTTATATTTCTCCTTGTAAACACAGCAGTGGGAGGCACAGATGCTTTAGTGATGAAAACTTTTCCTTTCTTCTTTGCAGGTTCTGGTTCCTCTGTTTTCTCATCCTTTTCCTCTTCTTTTTCATCTATTTCTTCTTTGTCCTCGGTTATCATTTGCATTTTGGCTATCCTCTTCTTTCCTTTGTTTACTGCCTGTGGAAGCTTTATGCTTAGTTCAATTCTCACCTTAGCTTCATCATATGTTCCAAAATATGGAGCTTTGGGATTGACAGGCTGATTTAGAAGAGCTTCAATGATATTCTTGGTTTCATCAATATTTACCTCATAAGGAAGAGGTTTTACATATACAGTTCTTGGTTTAACTGCTTGAATATACACATTATCACAATCTACCATAAAATAGATGTCATCTTTGTAATCTTCCACCAACTTCTGTGGAATCCAGAATCTGTCATTCATTTTCTCTTTGAAAGACTCAAAATAGTTATCCATGATGCTTTCAAAGTTTTCACCCATTTCTGCGATGTATTCATTAATTTCATAAAGTACTGGCACATCTTTTCTCCATACAACTTTTCCTTTAGAAGGGAAGAATTTCTGAACATAGAAGAATAAACAGACTAACAAGGATCCAAACTTACATGGATTGTTTTTGGAAGTTTTGATGCTTTCCATGTTCTTGTTGAACTGTTTCAACAATAAGTCTGCTAGGTCAAATGTCAAGTTGTTTTTGACCACTTTGTATGCTAGGTCAACAGCTTCACAGGAGACACTGTTCTGTCGACTAGAACTGTAAATCTTGTGGGCAATGATATGTGTACCAAACTTCAGTTCGGCGTCGGTAATGCTGCTAACCTTCATGCCTCTACCATCCCACTCGGCTAGGGTTTTCTTCTCTAGTTCCGTCCGACCTAGGGTTTTGGTAGTTTTAGCTTTGTTCAACATGGGAAGACCGGTGATTTGTTGAATCATTTTCTTTGTGATCTCAATAGGTTGCTCAAGCCAAATCTTGCCATCGTGTACTCGGCTGAGAATGTACCTAACCCATTTCTCTCGAAAGTTTCAAGGAAGATGTGCAATGTGAACTAAACCCTTATCTTCCAGATGTTTGTGCTCGGGTTTCAAAATACCATCCACACATAGTTCCTCACGCACAATGTCTAGTTCTAGATTTCCCATTTCTTGAATTGAACAGTTAAAATGATTGCGGATATCGTTAACAAGCAGTACCTTAGGAGGAATCTGAGATTGAGCTCCGTTCGGATCTAGGGCTGCTGTAATAGCGGGCACGATCTTAAAAACTGGTGCTTTCCACTCCCCTTGGACTAACATATCAGATCCTTTCTTCGCTGAAGTGCTAGATGATGCCATGGTAGCTCACAGAAAATTCTTTTTGCAAAAGTATTAAATCGCCGGGTTGCCCTTGAAATTTTCTGCTCTCAAAGTGCTAAAGATTCGCGGTGAAGAATGAGTTCGATTACTTGCTTTTTGTTTACAATTCTGTCATTAATGCTCATTTCAAATTAGGGTAGGAATTCTGACAGACTATCACCCACTAAGAATTAATTGCTCGGAAAAGACTTCTCAGCTCGGTAAAGATAGGTACCGACCTTGCTCGGTGAAGACTATACCGACCTCCCTGTGATCTCACTACATCTTGCATGCTGATTTAAACTTTTCTTTTAATTTCGGTTTTGGAACTGCTTGAGATTGATCTATGAGAGTACAGTTCTAGTGCTTCCTTGGAAATTTAGTTTGAGTCGGTAGAGCCATCCATTCCATTACTTGGACTGGATTGCTCGGTAGCTTTAGGAATCCATTTTTGTCTCACCTGTTTCCTGACCTTAGTTGCTTCATTCTTCTTTCCTTCTTCAATTTCACTAGCATTCATGCAGTTTCTGGCTATGTGACTGAGTTTAGTGCATTTGAAACATCTTATGGTAGTATCTCTTTTCCTTAGATGATGTTTTATGCAATTCATGCCAATGTGTCCATATTCTCCACAGTAATGACATCTACACCAGGTGTTGTAGTCCCATCCAAACATTGCTTTCACAATTTGTTCTGCTGGATTAAATGTCTTGGATCTGCACTCGGATGCCTTGTGACCTTGTTTGTTGCACTTGTGACAATTACCTCTGAATCTAGGTTTTTCCCTGCATTCATTTTCTTTATGACCGGGTTGATTGCAGCTATAACATTTTCCATTGAATTCTACCTTTTCATTGTTCCAACATTTATTTGAAGTATGTCCTATTTTACCACAATGATTACAAGTAGGTTTTTGATTTCTTTGAGTACCTTGTTTAGAGGATTCGCCTTCTTCTTTGTATCCAAGTCCTGCTTTTCCTTTTTGCCTATGAAGATTTCGTTCATACAGCTGATTCAAGTTTTCTTGACTTTTCAGCATTCCTTCATTGATTTGTTTTTCAGCGTTTAGGTCATCCATCAATCTTAGATTGGTTTCCTTTTCAGATCTTAGTTCTTCTTTTGTGTTTTCCATTTCTGAACTTAGATTTAGAATTTCTTCATTTGTATGAGAGATCTGATCAATTAGATTTTCTAGCTAAAGGGTTTTGTTTTGGACTTCAATGTTTCTTCCATCCAATTCATCTTTCAACTTGTTTCTTTGTTCCAAGATCTCACAGAATCTTGTAAAGTGTAGTTCTTGTTCTCTTTTCAATTTTCTCACTTCTTCCTACAGAGACCCATTATTTTCTAGGAGTTCTTTGATAGCATTGTTTGCTTCATCTGAGTTATTTGAGGGAAGAAGATCTTCAATCTTTTCTTCAATGTAATTCTGATCATTCATCTGATTTGCAAGTTCCTTCCTTCTCCTTAGGGATTGGGAAAGATGTTCTTTTGCTTCTTTGAGTTTAGCTATGGCCATTTCCAGATCTAGCTTTTCATTTTCAATCACCTTGTTCAGTTTGAATACCTCCATTGTCCTGGATCTTTGCTCAAGCTAGTTAAGCTTTGTCTTGAGAACCAATGAAGCTCTGATACCAATTGTTGGAAATATTCAGGAATTAACCGAGTTACTGAGAGGGGAGGGGTGAATCAGTAACTTCAAAACTTTCTTCCTATATTAACATGTATTTTACTTTTTTTAACCTTTGCATACAGAAAGCATGAAACTTGAAAGCATTCACAATAATGACACATAGATTTGGTTACCCAGAAACCTTCCAAAAGAAAGTAAAACTGGGGTGGGGATGAAACCCACAAAGCTTTAGTACTGTAGAATAAAGTTGGCCGGTTAAGGCTTACAATTTGATCACTTCTGATGATCTGCCCTGTTAGGAGCAATAAGGATTGCTAAATCCACCCTGTTAAAGGATTTACAAACATACAGTGAAGTATGCACTCGGTAAAGAGATTTATACAAAGACTGTTAAGTCTACCCGGTTAAAGGATTTAGTACTGATTCACCTGTTAGAATGAAACAGTAGATCTCTGCTTTGCAACTAGATTGCTGATTGAGATTCTCTGATGTACTGATCACCTTCTGTGATGAATTTGTCTTTGCTGTACCTTATACTTCTGAAGCCTTCTGCAATTCGCTTATCTCTGCCTTTCTTTTTCTTTCACATATGATTATATATTCCATTTATTTTCTTTTTACAACATTGCTTATATACAGGTCTTAAACAATTAATTACAATTACAATTACACAGTCATCTTGACAAATAAACATAAGTGCTACTAAGTCGGCCCAAGTAGTTACTCGGTTCCTTCAAACTAACTCGGTGACTTTCTGATACTCGGCGTCCACTGCATTACTCGGCATCGTCATGCACTCGGTAGAAGTGAAGGCACGGTTCATACTGATCACTCGGTAGGTATTGAACTCGGTAAGTACTGGTGACTCGGTAGACAAGATGTTACTCGGTTTACATTATCCTGATCGGTTTGTACTAACTTGCTCGGTTTCCACTGTCTGCTCAGTTTGCACTGTCTGCTCAGTTTGCACTGTCTGCTCGGTTTGCACTGTCTACTCGGTTTGCACTGTCTGCTCGGTTTGCACTTGTCTGCTCGGTTTGCACTTGTCTGCTCGGTTTGCACTGTCTGCTCAGTTTGCACTTGTCTTCTCGGTTTGCACTGTCTGCTCGGTTTGCACTTGTCTGCTCGGTTTATACTTGTCTGTTCGGTTTATACTTGTCTGCTCGGTTTATATCCAGAATGTAAATAAGTGTTGTCACTAGTGGCAATTCTGCTTAATGCCAACAACCACAACAACTGCAAATCATTTCTATTAAGTTCGGTCATCGAAACATTCAATTATGGTCCTTTTTGTCGCTGGAAAACATTCAAATTTTCAAATCTGTAGAGAACGGCTACTTTATGGTGCTTACCGATGTATCAACGGCCCATATTCAAATTTGATCTTGGTTTATATCATGACTATTAGATGCTTTTCCTTTTCCTGGGTTATGTTCTTTACTATTTAATAATCTGGCGAATATGCGACTGAAAAACCTTCGCCCATTCACAAGAACTTTGAGAGCACCACTAAATCATGTGGCTACTACACGAACACTATTTTCCAAATCGCTAAGTCATTAGACCCTTTGCCAAAACATCACGCAAACTAGTGAACAAAGCAAACATTTGTCAAAACCACCAAAATTTTATCCAAACTGCCAAAAGACTGAGAAAATTTAACTGGGCCTGCATCAAGAAGATTGACGGTTGTCTCATCTTCGCATAGACTTCCAAGATTCCTTCAGATCATAAGAAATCCATCAGATGGAGAATCTTACCCTACTCTAACAACCCCCTGACACTGAAAGAGATCAACGGCTATCTTAAGTTCACATGTGTTAGAAAAAACCCATCAAATTACAGGTCGACCGTCGATGCTCTGCAAGTGTAAGAACCCACTAAACCTTGAAAAACTTGGCCCCACCGACAACATGCCCAGTCACACAACATATACCAATCAGATAATGACAAATCAGCACACCATGGCACATAAAAACCATCTAGCAATCAAACCCACCTTTATACTGTCACCTGAGAATGAAGTAACATCGACGGCTGGTGTAAGATCTCAAAGCTCTGACACATCTCATGAGAACTTACGCCAATTGTTGATCAACTAATAATGTCAGGACCCTCTGACAAACTCAAAAACTAGGTCCCACTAACAACTACCACCGCATTAATACATGGACCAATCACAGATCGCCATTTGTGCATACATGTCACCTTGGACCCACAGTCTGAAATGTCATGTCATAAAGTAAGATCAACAGTCGTCGCAACATCGCATAGCTCTGACAAATCCTTTGCACTTTAATGACAACCATTGGATTGAAAAGCTGTTAGAGAGACTGGGCCAGGGGAAAATCAAGTTGAAACATAGGAAATATTAAGGCACTGACTTAGGAAAAATTAAAGCACCACTGGGCTCCAAACTTAGGAAAAAATAACCTGGGAGACTTAGGCAAATCGGTAAATATTAAAAGGGGCCCGAAAACCTTTAGTCGCAAGATTGCATGACATGAAAAGGGTTCATGCGATCATGCGACAAAGGGTAAACAATTTAGCACATGCTTTTAAGAGATTTTAAGTGGCCTGAATAAAGTAACACAAAATTAGAACAAGGCCAGGACACACTTAGGGCTTTTTCACTACAACGGCTAAAATTTCAAAAATTTCTTCTAGGGTTTGGGCTAGAGACCTAAAAAAATTGTAGATACAATGGCTCATACTTGGGGACATGTATCTCCTACAGATACAATGATCAAGCTAGAATATCCTGGAAGAGCAGACCAACTCAAAATTTTGACCCAAAAAAAATAGATGATTGTACACGGGAAAACATAAACTACTGCTCATGGAAAAGATACTTTAGGAGAAGTAAAACTTTAAGAATTGTCCATGAATAGGCAATTCCAAAGTACCACCAGTTAAATCCTTCAAGACATAATAATCTATCCCCCATTTTATTTCAATAAGATAAGGGCCCAACCAAATTGGATCAAACTTTCCATGCTTCCCCTTATCTTCTAACCTTGCATCATCAGGATAAGGTCATCAACTTCAAAACTTCTATGAGTAGCCCTTTTATCAAAAAATTTCTTACATTGTCTCTGCAATGTCTCATTTCTTTCATGTGCATCTCTCCTTACCTCCTCCAATTGGATCAATTCATCCATTCTTACTCTCATCTCATCATTCAAATCTTCATCATATGCCTGGATGAACTTATACATCTACAATAGATTATTTTGAGGTAGTCTAGCACTTACTCCATATACCAAATCAAATGGAGCACAACCTATGGCCTTCTTAATAGTTACCCTATCAGCCCATAGTGCCCACCATAACTTTGAGTCTCAGGATTTCTTATTCTTGTCCAACACTCTCTTGAGAATCTTAATCAGACTTTTGTTCCTGGACTTAGCCTAACCATTTCCTTGTGGATGATATGGGGAAGAGAATGAAATGTGTATCCCATATTGCTGACAAAAATTACTAAATTCATGTGATCTAAAACACATTGCATTATCAACCATAATTACCTCTGGGCAACCAAACCTAGTAAGGATGTTCTGCATCACAAATTCTATCACAACTTTTCTAGTAGTCTTTCTAGTGGGGATAGCTTCAACCCACTTGGTAAAATAGTCTATTGCCACTAGTATGTAAGAATGTCCACCACTAGACTTGTTTGGAATTTCTCCAATAAAGTCAATACCCCACTTTTGGAAAGGAGCCTGAATTCTAATAGGTCAGAGTGGAAAATTTCCATTAAATTTCAACTTTCCAGCAAATCTTTGACATGCATTACATTTTCTTACAAACTGGTGTGTATCCCTAAAAACTATAGGCCACCAAAATCTAGACCTAAGGATCTTGTGAGCTATGGTCTTTGCCATATAGTGTCCTCCATAAACACCTTGGTGCATTTCCTTCAACATAGATTCAGACCTCACATGGTCTATGCATTTTAGCAATACTCCTTCATTGCTTCTCCACCACAACTCACCATGTATGATGGCATACCTTGCAGATTGCAACTTGATAGTTCTTCTTCTATTTTCATCCATCTCAGGGAGAAGGACCAATTTTTGCAAGTAACCAATAACATCCTTGTACCAATCACAATAATCCATATCACAAACATATGGCCTTTGTTCTTCTTCTAACACATTTATATGATTTGCAACTAAATTTCTTTGTGTCATTAATTTTGCAAGACCTAAGCCTCTTACCAACTTTGTAATCTGGATATCAATATTAAATTCTTGGATCCTATTGATCCATCTACATCTTTTCCTTGAAATTTCTTGTTGCACCAATATATCCTTAACTGCAGCACTGGGAACATAAACAACCACCTTAGCTCCCACAAGATAACATCTAAAAGCCTTGACTGGTTTAACTAAGGCATAAGCCTGTTTCTCAGTAATATCATATTTTAATTCTGTTGCTTGTAGGGATTTACTAAAAAATGATATGGGTTGTTCATATCCATCTGAATTCTTCTGCAATAAAACTATTGCAACTATATGACAAGAAGCAAAAGAAAAAATTTGCATGGGCTTACCATAATTAGGTGTCCTCAAAATTGGAGCATCCTTGATGGCCCTTTTGATATTTCTAAAAGATTCATCTGCTTCTTCATTCCATTCAATCTTTGCCTCCTTTTTCAACATTCTAGAGATAGGGATACTGATTTCTACAAAATTTGTAACAAATCTCCTTAAAAAGTTTACCTACCCAAAGAAGGACTATATTACTTTAACATTTCTAGGTGGTGAAAGCTTGTCTATAGCCATAACCATTTCACGGTCAATTCTTACTCCATCTTTAGACACAATATTTCCTAAGAGCTTTCCTTCCACAACACCAAAAGAACACTTCATTGGATTCAAAGAAATTCCATACTCCAAAGCCCTGATGAAAATCCTCTCAAGATGTTCACAATGTTGATCTTCCTTATCTGAATATGCTATGAGATCATCCTGATACACCACTAGAAATTTGTTTATGAAGTCTTCAAAGACCACATCCATAGCTCTCTGAAAAGTAGCTCCTGCATTTTTCAGACCAAAGGGCATTCTAACATAAACATATATTCCCCAAGGGGTAGTGAATGTCATCTTGAACTGTCCTGACTCCTTGACCATGACCTAATTATATCCAAAGAAACCATCCATCATGGACATTAACTCTAATCCAATAACCTTCTGTAGCATATTCTCCATATTAGGCAAACCATAATTGTCCTTCAAAGAATTGACATTCAAGTTCCTAAAATCAACACATAATCTAATGTCACCATTCTTTTTTCTGAGTGGAACCAAGTTTGACACCCAAGTAGAATGTCTGATAGGCTTGATGATGCCAGCATCCATCATCCTTTTGAGTTCATCTTGCATTTTTGGTGCCAAGGTAGGGTTCACAGGCCTTAATTTCTACCTAAAAGTTTTAGTACCTTCTTTCAATGGTATTTCATGCTGGAATAGATCTTCTCTATAGGCTTTCAAATCATCATAAGACCATGCAAAGACATGCCTAAATTTTTTAAGAAGATCAATCAAATTATTCCTAGTTTTTTGGGACAAACATTTACCTATGTAAACATTTTTGGGTATTTGACTTGTTCCTAAATTTACTTCCTCCAAATCATTTATCCTATCAACAATTTTAGGAAAACAAGTCCTTTCTTTATCATCAAATGCCCTCTCAAGAGCAACCAATCCCCTTGGGATCCTATTTGATTTTAATTGCAAAACTTCCTTCCCAAGAACATTTTCTTTTCCATCTCTAATATCAACATAAGTGCTGAAATCCATCTCCTGACCATCAAAATGAGAATCACACTGCAAAAACCTTAGTATATCCCGATCATCAGAAAATACCTACCAATTCTCAACATTATCTGGGATAGAAGGCCTAGACTTACACTCAATCCTAGATATCCCTACAAAGGTAATATCCTTTGGCCTTAGTGCTATGTTTGCCAATAAGTCAGCCATCCTGTTTTGGCTTCTATCCACCCAATCAATACCAAAGGCATTCAAACCTTCAATTTCATCTCAAACATCATTTCTATATTGTTTCAGCCTTTGATTCTTTGACACATACTTTGATCTAATCTGAGAGATTATTAACTCAGAATCACCAATTACCCTAAGGTGTTTAATTCCATGTTTTGATGCTTGTCTCAAACCAATCAATAGAGCCTCATATTCAGCAACATTATTTGTGCAAAGGAACAAAAGAGTGAAAGAAAACTTGAAAGTCTTACCACTTGGGGACATCAATAGCACTCCTGCTTTGGCACCTTCCTTAGAACTTGCTCCATCAAAATACAGAGTCCATAAGACATTATCTTCTACCATATTATTTTCATCATCAGCCAGAAGGATAGGCTTGACCTTTTCATGCACTTCTCTCTCCTGAACTTGGAAAGAGCCAATGTCAGTGTCAACAAAATAATTCATATTTTCATCTTCATCCTCCTCAATCATATGTGGAGTTCTAGCTTCCCTTGAAACTTTCACACTTTCTCCTTCAATGCTAAAGGTAGCAAAAGACAAGTCACATTGAATACTTCCTCCCATAGAAGCACTCCATTTTCTAGATAATAGCATTCCATACTGAGGAGGAATATCAACTACAAGAACACTCATAGTTAGTTTTTTGTTAGGAAATGCTACCAATTTATAAGGCAAAGCTTTAATGGTACCAATAACTAGCACTTCTCTTGAGTCCATAGCTTGGCATCTCCCATGAGGTGTATCAACCTTTAGTCCTAATGACTTCATGATCTTTGCAGGCATGACAGTGTTTGATGCTCCAGAATTAATCATGCAATTCTTCAAAAGTTTTCCATTTATCATAAGAGACAACAAAAAAGGATCAACTGTCCCTGATGCAGCATTTACAACATTTGTATCCAAATACTTCTAAGGGATCTTAGAGACAATTTCTTCATTTTTACTGTCAGGTGTGTCATCTAAAGAAGCTACATGCTTATCACCTCTATTCATTTCTTGGACCTTTATAGAAGAGGCACCATTTACCCAATCCAAGGCCTTGACCTTGTGCTCTTCTATTCTCATCATTTCCAAAAGTGGAACCTTGACAGTTATTTGTGAAAGCAATTTAGTCATGTTAATGGGAACATATGTATGGTTTCCCATGTCTTCCTTAATCTCAGTGACATCTTTATCTTCTACTTTGATAGTCAAGTCAAATTTACATTTGTGTAGAAACTCATCATCCTTCTGAAGTGTAGGAACAACTATTTCTAATGTCTTTGCTTTACCTTGAGGTATTGTAGCAGGTCCCATCCTCTTTTTTACTTTAACCTTACTGACAACACCAACATCTTTCTCCTTTTCCTCATGTTGTTGTGTACTCTTTTCTGATTTCTTGATAAACATGCTACCTAGTTTACCATTTGTGTTGCCAACTATCTTGTTTCTCAGATTGTAATTATTCCTGGCTTGAGTGACCATGTCTGCAGTGATTTGAGCAATTTCCTCATCAGAGGGTCTCCTTAAAGAAACATGTTCTTCACACTTCAAAGCACCACATCCAACATCATCAAATTCTTCTTCCTCATCATTAGAGTCAGCTTCATCCCATGCATGTGAAGAATTCATTGCACAACCACTCCTATCATATTGCTCATCCTGTTCCTGGTTCTCAGATAAATTCAGAGCAATAACACATTGTTCTGGACTATGAGGAGATTGACAAGTGGTACACCATGGGACATCATCATTCATGTTAACTAAATTTCTTTGCAAAGGATCAGGAATCCTATCATCGGGCCTATCCCTTTTAACTAGAAAAATGGGCTTGCCATCCTTCCATTGAGCATTGTATGGATAATTTTGCATTCTTGGTTGCCTGCTAAAAATACTTGAAACAGGCCAGTCATTTGTTGCAACCCTATTATTTCTTTTTTCATCAGGCTTTAGATCCTCTAAAGCACTTAGAATCTACTTTAGATTATCCTCTTCTTTGGGTTTCAAGTTAGCAGACCTTCCCATCTCTTTCTTATTTTTCATTTGAGGCCTATAATCATCTCTTCTCCCTAATTTTCCTAATATTCTTCTATTACTTTCTATGTTGATAGCCAACTTGTAAGCCTCCCCAAGATTTCTAGGATTCTTATCCCTTAAAAGGTAACCCATCTTTGCATCAAAATCATTTAAGTATGTCACAAGACACACCCTATCATCTAATCTAATAACTTGCAGGAGCCTATGCATAGCCTTTTGGAATCTTATATTAAATTCAAGGACCTCTTCATTCTGATTTTTTTTTATGTTATTAAATTCATTCAAAATAAAACCCTCATTTTTTTAATCTCCATAATGCTCCTTGAAACAATTCTTAAATTCATTCCAAGACCCTATACTAGCATGGGGTAATCCTCTAAACCAATCCCTAGCATCCTCGGTCAGAGATTGTACAAATAACTTCATTACAACATCATCACGTTCAACATTATAATCATCTATTACATCCATAAAAAATTTTAGATGTTCCTCACATGTGATGACATTGTTCCCAGCAAACTTTGGGAGCTTCTTTCTAATTTCATCAGGAATTACATTAGGATAACTAGGAATACCAAAAAAGATAAGTTGTTTTTACCTTTCATGAACAGGACCTCCTTGAGGTGGGTCCATTCCTTGAGATGTAGATGTCCTTTTGTTTGAACCAGCAGTAATTTTAACAGCACCCGGAATGCCATTTGTCTGAGTTGCAAGGTTACCATGATTTCCACCTTGCCCCAAAAAGGAAGCAGCAACATTTGAAGGTCCTGAGGTATGTTTGAGAAAATCAATCTTTTTTCTTATTTCTGTAGCAGTAGCCTCCAACTCTGCTTTCTCTAATTCTTTATCTAATATTTCTTTCTCTTTTCTAGCCTTCTCAAGGTCTGCATCTAATCTCAACCCTTTCTCTAATGGGTTTTCCACATGAGCTTGTTCATTAGTTTGAACTCCAACAACCTTCTGTTTATCTTTATCTCCAGGCCTAGTTATCTCATGTGTTCTATACACAATAGGTTGTTCCTCTTCTCTTTCAAGCTCTGGGACAAAATTAATTGCCTCCAAATCTAACAACTACCTCTTTAGCTGATCAACCCTTATCATTTCTTGTCTTACTCTATCTTCTTTATCTTTTTCTCTTTGGTGTCTGATAGCAACTTGTTCTTGAACTCTTCTTTCCAACTCATAGAGCTCTTCAAAGATTTCTTCTAATTTTGGGAGAGTAGTCTCAGATTCATCATCTCCCACTTGAAATTCATCCTCATACTAATTCAATCCCAAATCAACAGCCTCTTCATATTTTGAAATATTTTCTTCTTGACTAGGCTTGGCTTGAGTTTCTTGTCTTGTATCCTTTTTACTTTTCCAAGTATGAGAGATATTTCTTTTCTTCTTTCCTCCCCTTGTCTGACTAGGCCTAGAAGAGCTTGGAATACCTTCTTCCATTATGTTTTCAAGATGCTCCTTTCTCCGGGACTTAGTACCTCTGTAACTCATCTTATAAAAATCTACTGACTAGCACTACTACAGAGATGTTTGAGTCACCACCCAGGTATATTGGGAATCTTACAATAATATTTCCTCGCTAACAAATATCCAAATGAGCTTGACAGGACAAGGGATAAGAATAACCCTATTTTTCCAATGATGACCTACTGGTTACTATAAACTTGTGTAACATTTCCCTAGTAGAGTCACCATCTTGTTGGTGTTCAAAATGGATGCTTATGCTCTTAGGCTACCAATATACCCTCAGGTTGATTTTAGGATTGGTTAATTCCATAATGTATATGGATCTTCGGGTAACTGGACCAACTATAGGGACAAGACTTCCCTCTTCACTTTTGGCTCTACAAAACCAAGGCAGGTGCACCTAACCCAGTGAAAACTATACTTCACACACCAAAGACTAGGTCTAAACAATAGATTGATAGTAAGAAAGTACTAAATGCTAACCTCACATTCATTGACTCTCCATTACTATTGGGTAACACAACCATACAACCAAAGACTTAAAGCTTAGAAAGGTTCTTGATTTCAATATTTGGGATGCAATAACTTCAACTAGTGTATGTTAACAAGAGGAATACTCATTTAGGCCAGTGCCTCATCCATTGGGCAAGAGTCCTTAGACACAAACACACAAATTTGAGAATGCCTGAGAATTCATAGCCATAAATACATTTATCCTAATGTTTACTGCTTACAAAACATCCTTACATAGACAAGGGAAAACTCATATCTCATTTAGAGCATTGTTTAATCCAATCCAAGATCAGAACTCAAGAATGAAGATACATACATAAAAACCATATGTAATGAGCTAGAAAACTCAAAGCTTACATGACTTGACACAAAGGAGAGATAAGAATTAGATATTTGTATTAAGTACGATGAATTCCTTCTATGTATACAATGAATCAAAAGGCACCCTGCTTGCAAACTATAGCTTAGACCTACAACTTTTTTCTTTCATTAACAAACACTGAATCAAAAATTATTACAAAACCTTGGGACCAAAAACTAGGGACTATTTTTGAACTTTGAAACTGGAATGCCTTCAAAATCAATAATTCAACACTATATACCCTTGGTTACCTTGGAATCCCAAACAGGTTAGGATGCAACAAGCTATGGATAACTAGGGTAAGGGTTAGGGTTTCCACCCACCAAGAAATTCAAATAGATCAGCAATTAAAACATTGGATGGAAAACCAAGCAATCCTAAGCAATCAGATCCAAAATTTAATCTTCACTTATGGTAAATCTTCTAGAAAAGTACTGAAGATCAAGAAATTCTTGAAAATCCATCTGATTTGACCCTTGCAACATGCTTCAAGCAAGTAAACCCATCCCCCATGGTACAAAACTCTTCTGCAAGTAATCATTAGACTCACTGGACCACACCACAACAACTGCAAATCATTTCTATTAAGTTTGGCCATCGAAACATTCAATTCTCATCCTTTCTATCATTGGAAAACATTCAAATTTTCAAATATGTAGAGAACGGCTACTTTATGGTGCTTACCAACATATCAACGGCCCATATTCAAATCTGATCTTGGTTTATATCATGATTGTTAGATGCTTTTCCTTTTCCCAGGTTATGTTCTTTACTATATAATAATCTGGCGAATATGCGACTGAAAAACCTTTGCCCATTCACAAGAACTTTGAGAGCACCACTAAATCATTTGGCTACTATGAAAACACTATTCACCAAATCACTAAGTCATTAGACCCTTCACCAAAACATCATGTGAACCAGTGAACAAAGCAAACATTTGTCAGAACCGCTAGAATTTTATCCAAACTGCCAAAAGACTGAGAAAATTTAACTGGGCCCACATCAAGAAGATCGACAGTTGTCTCATCTGTGCATAGACCTCCAAGATTCCTTTAGATCATAAGACAATAGCCGAATGGAGAATCTTACCCTGCTCTAACAACCCCCTAACATCGAAAGAGATCAATGCTTGTATTAAGTTTGTATGTGTCAGAAAAAACCCATCAAATTACACGCTGACAGTCGATGCTCTGCAAGTGTCAGAACCCACTGAACCTTGAAAAACTTGGCCCCACTGACAACATGCCTAGTCACACAATGTGGACCAATCAGATAATGAAAAATCAACACACCATGGCACATAAAAACCATCTGGCAATCAAACCCACCTTTATACTACTGCCTGAGAATGAAGTAACATCAACGGCTGGCGTAAGATCTCAAAGCTCTGACACATCTCATGAGAACTTACGCCAATCGTTGATCAACTAACAATGTTAGGACCCTTTGACAAACTCAAAAACTAGGTCCCACTAACAACTTCCACTACATTAATACATGGACCAATCATAGATCACCATTTGTGCATACATGTCACCTTGGACCCATAGTCTGAAACATCGTGTCATAAAGTAAGATCAACGGTCATCACAACATCGCATAGCTCTGACAAATCCTTTGCTCTTTAGCGACAACTATTGGATTAAAAAGCTATCAGAGAGACTGGGCCAAGGGAAAATCAAGCTGAAACATAGGAAATATTAAGGCATTGACTTAGGGAAAATTAAAGCATCGTCGGGCTCCAAACATAGGAAAAAGTAACCTGGGAGACTTAGGCAAATTGGTAAATATTAAAAGGGGCCCAAAAACCTTTAGTTGCAAGATCACATGACATGAAAAAGGTTCACACAATCATGCGACAAAGGGTAAACAATTTACCACATGCTTTTAAGAGATTTTAAGTGGCCTGAATAAAGTAACACAAAATTAGAACAAGGCCAGGACACACTTAGGGCTTTTTCACTACAACGGCTAGTTTTTCAAAAATTTCACCTAGGGTTTGGGCCAGAGACCTAAAACAACTACAGAGACTGGCAGAAAAAAAGCTAGAGCCATGAAAATTTTTATAGGTGCTAACACATCCAACAACAAATAGGACAAAACTAATTGCTTCTCATTTTTTCCGCTTTCATCTTCAGCTCCTCCATCTTCTGGATTGCTTTTTTCAGGTCCTTCACCTCCTTTGGCTTCTTAGGGATCTTCCTCTGAGTACGCCCTCTGGTTCTAGTACCTGGACCTGCATTCTGAGCATCTTCTTCAATAGTGATGGTTGTGTTTTCCAGCTAGTTTTTCTCCAGGTAGTTGTGAAGCATGTTCAGGTTGATGACAGTTGCATTGAGTCCACTCGATTAAGAGATTTAGCTGTAACAATGGTTAAACTAATGCAGTAACAATATGATTCAAATACAACTTATCTTTTTAGATCTATGCTAAGCTCAAAATACCTCCTTTGATCAATATTCAATTCAATCCTTCATATTCTTTAACATATTCAACTCAGTGAATAATACCCTAATGCTTGGTAATGCCTACAGTTCTTCTCAGTTATGTCTGTAACCATTTTGATTAGTAGTACATGAAAATAGTCCTTTCACATGATTTCTACTGCAGTGTCAATAAGCTCTAGACTCAATAATGAATTGCATGTCTCTTTAAATAGACATCATAAACCATTTTCTTCTCATCCATTAGATTTTGGCTCTTAATCTCCATTGTTCATTTTGCTGCTTCAAGATTCCTCGACAGATGTGTCTATAACATGTTTCATCCTTCTCCATTTGATCAATCTTGAATTTTATCAGCCGTTAGATTATCATAACAAATTTTATCTTTTACCTCAGAATCATAAGCAATTTGCCAGTTCATCAATTTAGTCGGTCGTTATAAACTTTAATTGTTTCTCTCACTTAGTCAATACAGAATGTGTTGGTGAATACTAACTCAGTTATTACTGTTACTCGGTATACACTGCACTGGCTCAGTGTATACAAAAATCTTCAATTACCAACCACATAAACTTTTTCAAATCTTATTTTCTATACATAACAGAATCATGTAATATAATCAAGTCAACAAAATGATGCCATAGACTCATCAATAAGTTACCCAATGTATACCTTAGCCATATCTCCATATCCATCTCTTCTTCATGTAGATATCTCACTCCTTTACCATTTTTCTTCTTCAGATGTTTGTAACTATCATGATAAGTACAGTCAAAACTACTTGACATCAATGAAAATACATATTGACTAATTTAATTGTCTTACATATCACTTTAGTAGCTTAGTGATCTCTAATCACTATCTTTCACTTGTCCATTCAGTTCATCAAATTATTCAATTCGTTGTAGGTCATCAACCAGGTAGTCAAATTGCTCTTTTTTATTAAGTTTTAACCTTGTTTTGTTTATTAAGTTGTCTATTATTAAGAACTTCACCACATTACCAGGTTGAGCTACTTATGAGTTGGGGTAAATGGGAGAAGCCACTCCATAATCTACCCAAGCATAAAACCCTCTCGTTAAGAAATGGTGAAATAAGAAAAAATCGACACGGCGAAACCATAAAAACCCCAAAATGCACAAAGGGACTCAATTGGCCTCAAGCCAACATTACAAGTATTGCAATATCCTATTAAAGAACACTCAATGTGCTTTTGATCTGGTCCCAAACACATCCCTCACATACTCATGATGTGACCTCTAGATAAAGCATCGAGTCAAATTCGCTTAATAGAAAAATAAGCCAAATAATGCACATGGTAAATTTAACTAGGCATGTTGCTGGGAGTACGAATTCATACATGAATCCATAAATCACAAAGTAAAAGAATGGAATGATTGTAGACATAGGGGAAAATCCATTCAAACATATAAAATGTGCTTAACAGGGAAAATGACAATTCTAGGTAGCACATAAAATGAGGCAAATATGAAAATGCCCAAAATTCAACCATTCAGGGATTTGACAGAATTAAAATCCATTTTACCTTAGGGCCCATTTGGACACAGGCATACGGAATGCAGGATATAGTCAATTCTGGAATATGCTGCAAATCTGGAATATCATATCCTCAAAATGATATCCGGAATATGTGTTTGACCCGTTTGGTTCACCTGGAAGATGACCAAGAAAATGTATTTTCCGTGTTTGGGTGCCGCATTTTTGAATTGGAATATGCATTGAATGAGAATTTGTTTTTAATTTCTTTATAACAATTTGTGATTTTTTCAAATGTTATGATGTTTTTCACATTTTGTTTGTGTTTTTTAATATTTATTTTATTTTTGCAATAAAATAATATTATAATATTTTATTTTGTTTTTGAATACTTATTTTATTTTATTTTATTTCATTTGTATGTGATTTTGAATATTTATAATATTTTGAAATAAAATTATGTTTATAAGTTTATAAAATTTTTAACATTTTGTATAACTTTTTTATAAAAAAAAAAATCCTATACAAATTTATAAAATATGTTGACCCAAAATACATAAATTTATAAACAAGTCATTTATTTTATTATTTATTTTTTACAAAATGTTGCCAACCCAACTCAATAGGAGCACTGGTAGGAAAGAGCCGAGTGGAGAAAACCTCCGGTCTAGCCCCACAAAGTCATGAGCTGATATAAAATTACAACTTGAATGAGGCATTCCTCATTTTACATAATGCAAATACAGTGTTACAACTTGAATGAGGCATTCCTCATTTTACATAATGCAGATACAATGTTACAACTTCAATGAGGCATTCCTCATTTTACATAATGTAGATACAGTGTTACAACTTGAATGAGGCATTCCTCATTTTACATAATGCAAATACAATGTTATAATTTAGTCTGATGAGTCTTTGACACTCTATCATGCCCGAACTCTTATTTTTATCTCTAGGCACTACATACATAGAACATACAACTACTTTGTGCTTTTGTTAGTACACCAATGAAGTACATTCAATTGCTCACTTTTGTATGAGTTTTTTAAAAAAATCTTATTAATTATTATTACCTTCTATGACCTCCTTTGATTCTTACCTGAATGATCCACGCTTGTCAAGATCAAAACACAACCAATTAAATGATTTTATACATGATATATCTCTGTTAACCTCAAAATTCCTCTACAAACCTAGGTTAGAATTCTACAAAGCAATAACCACGAAAACAACATTAAATCATGTGACTGATAGTAGATTGGGGCTCACCTAATCCATAAACATGAAAAATTATTGTGAAAAAATATGTGGACCATATATATGCGCACTTGGGGCAAAGAGGAGTTACGCCATATCCATATTAAAATGTTTAGTTACAATATCAAAATAAAAAATTGACTAATTCCTCAGCTCATCTCCGCATATTACAATATCAAAATACAAAACTGACTAATTCCTGAGCTCATCTCCGCATATTACAATATCAAAATACAAAGGTGCCTAATTTTTGAGCTCATCTCTGCATATGGTCGCAAAAAAGATATGTGATTACAATACAGAGAAGGAATCGTAAAAATATAATTTCATTTGCCCTAGCTTGACAACTTTTTCACTCAAATCCTGGATTATGGATGAGTGGAGATGGGTAGATGTTTGGATCATGGATGACTAGAGATGCGCGGATAGATATAGATGGGTTGTCATCGACCCACCTAAAGTATCCACAATCATGATAGCCCTATGTTGCCCAATCTACATTAGTTTTTATAATATGATGAATAGTATTTACATTACAAACATTAAATATAATAAATAGTATTTACATTACAAACATTAAATATATACACATTAGAAACCTTTTTTCTATTTGGACAACACCAAAATTGTCATCCAAGGTTGTCCACTGACCGTGAAATCTTCAACTGGCACTGCCCACCACCACATGGACAGCTTGGCACATTGACAAGAGTCATCAAACCGATATCAATAATGCACCTATATCAACAATTCCAAAATTAAACAAAATTCATTAAGAAAAACAAAAAGTTGCAAGGCTGAATCAACCATAATGAGTTATGACATATTGTAGTGTTGTCGTGTTACATTTAATGTTGCCATGTTATATGTAAAGATAATAATGTAAAGACAACATGATAATGTACATTAGTTTTATCTTGAAGGAAAATATATTAAGATATCATGGTACTTAAAGTTAGTGTCATGAGGTCGGTCTTGTTCCTCTTATTGTGTCCCTAGTTAACAACATAGGTCTATTCCTAGGGATTGAGTTTCTGGCAATTGCATATTTTCAATGTTTGTAACTTTGTTATTCTAGTTCTAAATTCATGTTCTTAAGCACATCATTTTTTTCACCTACAATAACTGGGATTTTTGTAGTACTCTATTTTTTACTCTCTATTGACTGTTGGTCCCATGATGGGTGCAATTACAAGTGGTTATCTTTCAAACTTTCTTGGCAGAAAAGGGGTAGGTTTCTTTATTTTCTTTATTTTTCTTTTTCATGGATGCCATATTACTAAATTATTTCTTTCCTCCATATGAAAGTTTTTCGTAACGACAGGTACATTGATAGTTTATCCTCTAGGGATGCTCTTGAATTGGTGGATTGATGCTCTGATTGGTATGTCGGCTATCAAATTCAAATCCAATTTCAAAAACCTTAATCATGGTAGATTGGGGGCAAATATTTGTTGGAGACTTTAGGAAAGACTAAAGTCCAAATTTATTTTGCAAAGGACCCTCTAAATGATGCTTGTGCCAACTTACATTGCCAGAAACTGATGCATATAGTAAATTGTTCACAAAACAAATCTACATGCAGCAAGGGAATAACTTTTTTGTTTACCCTCTGAATAGACACAGGTCTGTCAGACATAAAGGCTAAGTTGATCATAGTGGAAATAGAAAGAAACATGGCATGTGGAACACTTCTTTATGCATGCAAAGCATTTGACATAGTTAGCATTTCAATAGTTATCACACACAAACCTAACAAACACTATACTATAGGACACCAAGACATGAAAGTCAAACTGGCCATCCTTATACCCAAAACATCACATCACATATGAGAACCATCCAAACAAGGCCCCCATCCAAACAAGGCCATGCTTATATCTAGTTGTTCTAGCTTTCGGAATGTTAATGTAGCAAGATACTAACCTTTAGCTGCTACAATGGGAAAAATGACAGAATATAGCAGCAAATATGGCTGCTGCTCTCAGTTTGATATAACCCAGAATTTGAGGCAACAACCAATTGATATGAGTTTTATGACCATTTCAACATGCAAAATCTAATACCTCAGGCTACAATTCTATGTGGCCATTTAATCCACAGCTTAAAGTACAAGCATAGTAGGAAGAAAAAAGGGCTAAAAACTTATCATGAGGCACTTATCTCTAGAAGTTGCTCATGAGTTCAATATCAAGGGTAGAGAATACAAATTATTTATAACCTAATGTGTAAATGATCCTAAAATAGTTAACAATCAGTAATTACATACAAAAATAATAAAGGCACTTCAAGCATTGCCTGAAAAAGTGAAATGGTATCAAAAAGAAACATTTCACAAATGAGATTATAAATGCTAGATTTCACAAACTGTTTACCAACATTGAGATTGTAACTACAGATTTCACAATCTGTTTAGCAACATGGTAGATTTCACAAACTGTTTAGAAACATTAGTTAGTTTTGACCTAATAAACATGGATCAACTAAAGTCCAAACTTCAGTATCATATATTGGATTCTCTCTTCTTCATCCATTGTCAAGAACAATGCTACTGATTGTGGATCATGCATTAACTTTTCGTATGCTTCAAGCATTGTAGAGTTGCTAAGGCTAGGGATTGCTTTAAGTGCTTTATACAAATCAACTACATCATTTTTCAAACTAGATGTTTTATCCACTATTAGAGGCTATCCAAGGCCTTCAGAAAGATCTTTGATCACTTCACAAATTGAATCCAATGAACCTGCCAATGTTCCCCTCTTCCTCTTTGGCCTCCTTGATGATATTGAAGGGTTCTCTTTGCCACTTGTAGTAGATTGGTTTGATGTAGGTGTATCAATAGATTCGATACCATCATTAGCCAAATCAGTAGCATTCTCAAAACATGCATTATCCATACCATGATAACTAAAATCTTCATCATCAATGAAATCTTCCTCCGTCTCTTGAGCTGTTACAGCTACAGTGCCCTCAGCTATGTCATTCCCAACAATACAAGATAATTCATTGTAGTATTGAAATGGTTGCCTCTTATAAATTCTGGCATTTTTAAATTCCTTTCTCTGTATGATGGCATAACAATTGAATTCATTATTGGTGCTTCATTACTTAAAAATATAAATTCAACTTAAAAGGAGATTTGAAGACCATGTTACCTTCAACAACTCATCCCAAACACTATAATCAGCATCCATAGTTTGGGTAGTCTCATTCCAGACTAAGCCACTTGTATTCCTCAAGTCTTTCATAACTGTATACCCTTGTTTCCAAGTTTTCAGCTTGTTCTTGAAGTTATCCTTCAATAGCTTCATTTTCAACTCATTATTAAACCTCCTTTCAATGGTTGTCCAAGCCTCTTTCTTGAAACCCCCTTTAGCTTTTTTTCCAAGTTGCACTTGCTCCTGTAGCAAGTCTAGCAACTTGCGTTCCATCTCTTTTGTCTAGAAAACCTTCTTGCAAGAAGAAGTTGCCTAGATAACTTGAACATCACCATCCATGTTTGTGTTTACATCCATAGACATACATGATGCACACACAACATGATAATGTACACTCACTGTAAGGACAGTCACAAATGAGGACAGTCACTCTAAAGACAACATGATAATGTACAGTCACTTTAAGGATAGTCACAAATGAGGACATCTCATAGTGACTATCCCTTGTGTGATTGTCCTCATTTGTTCAAGAAGAAAAGCATTAATGTGGTTCAATACCAATACATTCAAGTGGCAATTACACAAGCGACAATCACTGTGAGATGTCCTCATTTGTGACTATCCTTGTTTACATCCGTAGACATACCTGATGCACACACAACATGAGTTGCCCACTTCTTTTGACAAGATCAATTGCAACATAACATGACAATATTAAATATAACATGACAACGTTAAATATAAAATATAGCAACATTAAACATAACATGAGAATATTAAATATAATATGACAACATTAAATATAACAACATTGAATATAACATGACAACACTAAATATGGCATAACGACTTTTAATATATCAAATCAATTTGTGAAATTTATGAAATCTGACATTAGTTTAAACACTATCATAATAGTTATTCAACCGACTAAGATCAAGATCTATAGTCTTCCCACATCCTTCTTGCTATTTCATCTTGAAAATTGCCCCAATCATCTCTTTCATGTTGGCTCAACCCATATGTCTCAAGAACTGGTACATCTATCCCATCATGACCATCTTCCTCTCCAAATTCTACCTCAGATGGAAGGTCATCCTCTATTGTAATGAAGTTGTGAAGTATGCAATGTGCCAAAACAATATGTGTTTGTGTCTTGATTTGATAAGACATCGCATGCTTCAAGATAGGAAAGCACTACTTCAAAATCCCAAATGTACACTCTATTACATTCCTAAGCGAGGAGTGTCGATGATTAAACAACTCTTTTGGGGTGTTTATTGGGTTTTCTCTTGAAAACTCCATTAGGTGGTAGCATGTGCATCGATAAGGTGCAAGAAATCTTGGTACATTTGGATATCCAGCATCGACCAAATAATATTTACCTAAACAAAACAAAATGTCATTGTCGTAACGTTGTCTTATTTTTCATATGCTTCAATAATATAATCATATTTTACAAACTTGGGGGAATTACCAATGGATCAACTCTAGATAGAGCCGAAGCTAGAACATGGCTATCTACAACAAACCCTTCCCAACTAGCAAGGATGTATTGAAACTTGTAATCAAATGAACACACTCCCATAACATTTTGCGACAAGTTGCCTTTTCGATCGCGATATTTAGCTTGCAGGTTGACATCGACAGTGACTAGTATATGGGATCCATCAATTGCTCCCACACAATCTTGTAGTTAGATAAATCATAGGCCTAATGAACATGCAATAATAGGATTACAACTCTAAAAAAAATTAAACCACTGGGAGATATACCTTGAAGAATGGATCAAAATGGGTCTTCCCACTGATTTTCCAAGGAGTGTTTGGACCAGGGGGTATAAAATAATCCGAATGGAGCACTAAGATAGCCCTCAAGACCTTGTGGAAGTATCAGCTTACTGTCTCTCCAGAGTGCCCAAAGTTATGGGCAATCTTACGATTTCTCAAATTGTGGCCAAGAGTATGGAGGAACATGACTAATTGTTCTTCTAATGTGAGGAATTTTGTATCTCTTATGCTTCCTTTTTGCCTTAAAATATTGGCTAGTTTAAAGAAGGATCATCTAGTCATGCGTATTTGGTCAAATAAATCCATCTCATTGGAGTTGATAACACGCTTATAAAAAGGAATTGCATCTCTTGTGCGCTTACGGCTATTTCGACTACCTTCTTTACTACACTCCGCTATGGCCAGGACAAGGGTGGCAAGAACAATTACAATAATAGCCAGGACTCTTCTCCTCCTCATAATCTCTCCTTCTATTTCAATATCATCATCATCAATATCATCAATGAGATCCATTGAATTACCTAAAAATATGAACAAAACAATCACGATACAACATAAGAAAACACCCAACTATAATGCATAAGAATAGAGTTGCAGGTTGAGTATACAACATATGTAGACAAGAAAGTACCTTATTTAATTTCACAAAATGAGAAGTTCTCATAGTGATTGTCCCTTGTGTAATTGCCACTTGAATGAGGACAGTCACTGTAAAGACAACATGATAATGTACGCTCACTATAAGGGCAATCACAAATGAGGACAGATAGTCTAAAGACAACATGATAATGTACAAATACATTCAAATGGAAATTACACAAGGGATAGTCAGTGTGAGATGTCCTCATTTGTGACTATCCTTGTCACAAATGAGGACATCTCACAGTGACTGTCCCTTGTGTAATTGTCACTTGAACCATGCGAATGCTTTTCTTCTTGAACAAATGAGGACATTATCAAGAAGAAAAGCATTAATGTGGTTCAATAGCAATACATTAAAGTGGCAATTACACAAGGGATAGTCATTGTGAGATGTCCTCATTTGTGACTATCCTTACAGTGAGTGTACATTATCATGTTGTCTTTAGAGTGACTGTCCTCATTTGTTGAAGAAGAAAAGCATTAATGTGGTTCAATAGCAATACATTAAAGTGGCAATTACACAATGGAAAATCACTGTGATATGTCCTCATTTGTGACTATCCTTACAGTGAGTGTACATTATCATGTTGTCTTTAGAACATTATCACTCTAAAGACAACATGATAATGTACACTCACTATAAGGATAGTCACAAATGAGGACATCTCACAGTGACTATCCATTGTGTAATTGCCACTTTAATGTATTGTTATTGAACCACATTAATGCTTTTCTTCTTCAACAAATGAGGACAGTCACTCTAAAGACAACATGATAATGTACACTCACTGTAAGGACAGTCACAAATGAGGACATCTCACAGTGACCGTCCCTTGTGTAATTGCCACTTTAATGTATTGCCTATTGGTATTGAACCATGCGAATGCTTTTCTTCTTAAACAAATGAGGACATTATCAAGAAGAAAAGCATTAATGTGGTTCAATACCAATACATTGAAGTGGCAATTACACAATGGACAGTCACTGTGAGATGTCCTCATTTGTGAGATGTCCTCATATTTTTAATTTGAGGCTCGAATTCTGGTTTCAAAATGCCAATTTTGAAATGTCATCGGGTCCACGTGGGTATTATAATTTTTGACATCCACGTGATTACCTTGTTTTTGACATCCGCATGGGTATTATTTTTGACATCTCATAGTGATTGTCCCTTGTGTAATGGCCACTTGTGTATTGAACCATGCAAATGCTTTTCTTCTTGAACAAATGAGGACATTATCAAGAAGAAAAGCATTTGCATGGTTCAATACCAATATATTCAAGTGGCAATTACACAAGGGATAGTCACTGTGAGATGTCCTCATTTGTAATAGTATTTTAAGTACCAAACATAAAATTGGTAATCAGAAATATCTTGAAGAGATCTAATTTTGTTACCTACCGATGGGACTCTATCTCAATCTTTAATTTTATAGCATATTCTTAAGATCAAATTCAACCCGAACTATATCACCGGTATTTCTAATTTTGTAACAAACAAAATATCGATACGGTCTCCACTGTTTGTGTGCAACATCGAAGGATGGAATTGGAATTTCGATATTCCAATTTTACCCAAAAAATGGGCATATCATCTTCCACTTTAAAAGGTGGAATTGGAATATCGGGCTCACATTCCGGTTTCCAAATGCCAATTTTGAAAATCTCATCGGGTCCACGTGGGTTTTATGATTTTTGACATCCACTTTATTACCTTGTTTTGACATCCGCAATGGTTATTATTACATCGCATGTTCATTGGAAGCCCTCTCTAGTTTGAGCTGCATCTTCCTGCATCTGATTCAAAGTTGCATCTTCCTGCATATGGTTCGAAGCTACATCTTCCTCATCTGTTTATCTATTGTATGTATACTCCCTCATCCATTTATCTACATTTGTATTCATCCGTTTATCTTTCTGCATTTGTATTCGTCAATGGGGAAAGGTTATCTCAGGCATATTTAGCATTTATTTTTCTCTTGCCTCTTCTTAGGGTTTTAGGGTTTCAACTGATTTTGTCGACTGCATAGTGAAATCAATGGATTCAACATCCACAACTACGACCACACCTCAGTTTATAAATGTGCATGATAGAATTTGTTGAGAAATGAACATTAGTTTTTTTGCAAGGTTCCATTCATACTAACGTGTGAGACCTCATGCACTCATCCCTACCTTGCGTGAGCTGGCAGTCTTCCATCTCAATCTTCTTACATGTATCAGTAATGCAACAAACCTAAGATTTCTAATAAAAAAATCACTCTAACCACTTCTTTTATGAGTAACTTACTTGACCTAAGAGACACTCCTTAGGGTTAGCAAAAAAATCTCAAATCAAGATGCATTTCGTTCGTAACCACTCACAATGGACTCCTAACTTTGCTGCTTACAATTTACTGACACAACTATAGGTAAATCTATCATGAATCTATGACAAAATTTCTCTATTTCATGGGCAATAGACACATGGAGAAACTCAAATACATGTTCTATTTTGGTGGTCTCTAATGTCATGCCCCTGACAGTCTTGGACTTGATCATTAGAACTCTGAGATTAGTTTAGATTTTCTGGATGGTTTGTTACTTGTTTTGGAACATGTTTCGGTTGAACAATTTGTTATCTGGCATCGTTAAGATGTTTTTCAAACTCTTGGAGAATTCAAAGCTCACTAAAGTCTGATTCTCAGAATAATGGTCTAAGTATTTTAGTGTTGTGTTATATCGGGATTCTATCATTTGAATCAATTCAGATTCAAGAATCCTGTAGAAAGGAATGTTTTCAAAAAGACAATCTTGTTTTATAGTTCAATATGGTATGGTTTTAGTTACTTATGTGTGTCTTATTTGTATTTGCAGAATTGGTTTGGTGACAGAAATAAATGTTCAGAGATAACAGATATGTTCATTGATCAATTTGTATATATATATGTTATAACATTTCATTTGTATAAATCTGTGTACGCTAATATGAAATAATTATATGTGTATGTTTATATATAGATTAGTTTTTAAATATGCACATATAGTTGATTTTATATACGTACATATGTTTATATTAATGAATGTTATAATTATACGTATAATATTGATGATTGTTAATTGATGTTAATTTTCTATATGAAAGAAATTATAATAGTAATTAATATTAATATTAAGATAAATATTAACATTAATATTAATGACTATTCGTATGATTATTATGTATATGGGGTAATGGCAAGGATTAGTATTTATATTAATATTAATATTAATATCATTTTATTGTTAATATGTTGGTAATGTTTTATTTTTAAATGTTAGTTTACTTAGCAGATTTTTGATGTTAATACCTATGCTATAGTGTTAGCGGATCTTGTGTTATGAAAGTTAGAAATTATGTTTTGAACTTTGCCTATGCTAAGATAGTCTAACCTAAGTAAAATACTAAGGCATGTTAGTATGCGATATTACTAAACCTAGCAAAACAATTAACCTAAACTAGCCTAGACTTAGCAGAGAATAGTGGATTGATATGGCAGCAAACTTGGCAATTCAATGCGGTAGGTATTGGTATGTGAGCTGTACAGAAAATGTCAAGTGTTGAGTTAATTATGTGAGTGGGGTTTTTGGGATTAGCTCACAGTAATGAGCATTTATCGTATGTCTTATCTGTTATATTGCTTGGTGATGGATCGCATTTTGGTTTCAATTCACCATTGATCAACTTCAATTTGAAAAAAAATAACGAACCCTCTGTTGAACGGGTTTCTCTACAGAATTTTGGGAAGTTGTTAACCATGAGGGAGATTCTTGAGTTTCACCAGTTCATTTTATCTTCACGGCATTGCATACCTCATTTCTTCTGTCGATATCGTGGTTGCATTTTCTCTGAGTTTGTTGTGAGAGTTGGTTGTGAGATTTTTTGTGAAGCACGGCTTTGAGGAGGATGAAGACTTTGTCTGTGAGTTGGGTAGGAAGCTCTTCAAGTGGTCTTTTAGTGTTCACCCTTGCATTTTCTCAGGCAGGGGCAATTTCTTAAACTCTCTCTCTCATTGATTTCTTTGCTTAATCTGCATGATGAAAAGAAAATGTTAAAAAGCTTTTTGAATAGTTTTGTGAATGAAATTATTGCGTGAAGAAAGTAACTGTGAAGGAATAGTTGGATTGTAAACTTGTTTTCATATATCTACGGTCTCTGTTATGAATTTTTCATTTATAGTTAAATGTGGGTACTTGTGATCTTGAAATATAAAGAGATTTCTGTCATAGAAATATTGTGAAGAGTTATAGCTTCAGTGTGGTGAGTCTCTGTTTATTTTGTGACAGTCTCGAGTTCGTCCTGTAGCATTCTCTGCCATGATAAAAATTTCATTAAGGGTTTGTGAAGTAAGTCTTCTACATCGTCTCTGGCTCATTTTTTTATTGGATTTAGTAGAATAATAAGGTTTGTCGAAAACCCATCTGCTAATTTTGAGAGAAAAGTGTTCAGAGGATTATTGGGTTGAGTCTGTCACTATGGTTTCGGTTTAATGAGCTCAATGTTGTCTTATAGAAGTATTAGGGATAGTTTTCTCCTCTATTCTTTTGAATAAGCCATTTACGGCTACAGTATAGTTATTATTTTAAAAGGAATTTCAAAGTTATGCTTCGTATGGCTTCGGCATTGATAGCATATTCCTTGGGTGAAATGCCTGTTAGTCTTTTTGGGTTTTCATTATCGATTTGCTATTGATGTTCATTGGCTCAGGAAAAGAGTTAATATGGAATCATTTCATGGTTTTGTGTTTATCAAATATAGAATGCATTAATGTTATCACCAACAGTTTTCTTCAAAATTTCTAAGTGAGGTTTAGTTTCAACAGCATCTATCACTAGTCGTTCGGTTGTTTTAGAATGTCTCTAATTTTTGTGAGCCTTCTTAATAACAGTCAACTGTGATAATATTGAGGTGAAGGGAAACAAAATGTTGAATGAGTTCATAGTTTGTAGTTGCAAAAAAATTACATTTATTAAACTGTGGTCGGGTCTTTGTATTGACTGTAAATACAGTTTATTTCATGGCTTTTGTGAGTAGTCAATTCTACTTGTGGTATTTAGTATGATTCTCTGTTTTATTGATGACTGTCAGTTTGTATATATTTATTAATGCATATAATTATATATGCATCGACAGTAGGATGTCGACAGTTAGCAGTTCATATTTATATATAGAGCAGCATAGTATAGTTGACTATGTATATGATTAGAAAAATGTGTATCGACAGTATGTAGTTGATTGATTAAAGATTGGATGGCAATATAGATTCAGTTGAACAAAATAAAGTAATACTTTGGTATGAACTTAGAAATAAGATTAATCTAGTTGTTTTTGGTCTTTAGACTGAAAATACAATCTTACAATTTGGTAAATTCATTCTCTAATTCTGAATTACTAAGATGTATAGTTATATGTTTAGTTTGTTTTCTTGCATTCTATGTTTTACGTTATTAGTAAAGTAGATAATTTATTTAGCATTCTGTAATGTTATGTACGAGATTATATGATTATATGCCTGCTGGAATACATGTATGTATATATGGGCCATGGTATATACGTATATGTACGCCGTCGTGAATATAAGAATATGAACTTATAGATAATAGTACAAAGTGTAAAGTAAATTTAATTTTATATTATGTTATAGTTCAACAAACTTATTTAATTGTTATTTGTAATGAGTTCGTGGAAGTTTTCTGTAAAATTCAAATGGTGTCTAATTATGAATAGTTTTATTTCGATTCATTGAAGATAATATTTCAATGTAAAAAAATTATTTATGATGTTTATATTCAGATGTGTTGTTGTTTCATTGTAAGAAATGTTTCTACAATGGAATTAGGATTATGGTTATAATTCAGTCAAAAGATTTGATGCTTAATTAAGTATGGAATGGTAATATGGAAACATGGTTTTATGTAGATTTCCAGATTGCAGTTTCAATTTTATTATTGATGCATTGGAAATAACTGTTTAGTTGAAATTGAATTCTGTAGTTCATTTCAATCAATAGCAGCTAGATCATGTGTATTTATAGATTATGCAAGTGTGATCCTTTAGATTGGGTGGCTGTCATAAATTGAGTAACTTGTGGTGATAGAATTATTTTGCCGGATGCCCTCCGACACTAGTCTAGATCCTTATGGGAAAGTTTATGATAGCTATTTTAATCAAGTGGTAATATTTAAAATTCATGGGTTGGGTTTCATATAACAAGATAAGAACATTATGGTTTCAGCTGACATATTGAATCTTACGAGTGGCTGGACGTAGATTCTTATGTTGACACCCATGAACTACTGGATCATTACCTTGACATAATCTGTGCGAGTTTATTTCTGCATAACTATTTGTAAGAAATTAGGTACTTGCTTTAAATCTGGTTGTGAAAAGAAAATTGTACATTCAGAATATCTGTTATATGGATTACATGTTTATCATGCTGTTACTATATCTAACATGCAGGTTTACTAGAGGTTTTAACAACTTAGACAATGTGACTAAGCCCTGTTGTGTTTGTCGGTTGTGTTTGCTTATGATTTCAGGTTCTATACATATTTGGTAGAAGGACTTTGAAGAATAATCTGCTGATAGAACATTAGGGACTAGATGTAGTTTGGTTCTTGGTTGTAAAATGTATCTGAATCTGATTTGAATCAGTTGACAATCTGATTGTATTTGAAATTTTGTATTGTATTTAAATAAGAGTATATCCAAATACTCAGATGTAATTATCAGATATGTAATAATGCAGTATTAATACTCTTGGTATCTAGTTGTAAAGATGTTATGTAATGGAATTATATTCTGGAATAAAAAAAAATTATTCGGTATTTGTTTGAGTTTTCGTTTCTTGTTAGTTGGTTTTAGGTTGGGTGTTACATTTGGTATCAGAGCCTATGTTTAAACACTCGGGGCTCGAGGGATTAGAAGGGTTTACATTATGCTTCCTATGAGGATTTTAATTAAATCTCTTTTATAGGAATTCAAGTATGCCTCCTATTACTCGAGGAGCTCGGGGACAAGGAATCCCTGCTGATGCCGATGCAGGCAGAGGCAAAGGAGGATGTAGGGGCCGCAATCATGGTCAAGGTAGAGGACAAGTTCACCAAGGAATGCTTGGTGATGAAAATCCTCAGGGTGAAGAGCAAAGGGAAGCTCAAGCTGAAATTCTTCAGCGAATTCTTGAACGGTTGGATGGGATTGAAGCTAGGAATAATATTCCTAGTGGGGGAGCAAATGCTCGGAATATACAGATTCCCAATGCCAACCAGGCTATAGTGTTAGAGTAGTCGAGTATTGCTAATAATTAAATCAGTTAATTATTAGTTCTCTACTCTTAGCTTAAGTTAGACTTAGGAAAGTTTCCTTTTCTTAGAAGTTTCCCTTTTAGGGTTTCGGTATCCTTTATAAGGATTCACCGCTTTGTAATTCATAAGGAGATTGTATTATTTTCATCATTGTTAATAGAAGATTATTTTCTTGCAACATGGTTTTGCAGTCTCTGGCCTATTGGCCGCCATAGCTTTCTGTCTCTCTTCTGTCTTCATTCTTGTAGCAGTCTTTGCATGCAGGTGTTCTTGGGAAGATTTGATGGTTATCAAATCTAACATGGTATCAGAGCCATCTTGCTGCTCACTGTTCATGTTTTGTTGAAGTGTTTCAGAAGCAGAAGGTTTTCAAGGGTTTTAGGAGTTTTTTTTGTGGATCTGGGGGGGAGTCAAAAATTTGGCTCACCTTGGGCAAAAACGGACACCACCATTGTGTCTGGAAGGCCCAAGAACCCCTAAATCCATATAAAACTTGTCCATTTTGGACATAGTGGCATCTGAGGCAAAAAATTTTTGCATACCAAGGCCGTACGGCCCTGGCACGCACTCCGAGACGGCGATTTTCCAAAAAAAAATTATTAAAATTTTTTTTAAGGGGCGGCCTCCCGGGCGCCACCCCGCGGCCTCCGCCGAGCCGCTAGCAGCTGCAGAGCCGCCGCTGGCTCCTCCGCCGCCCCGCTGGCCTCCTCCGCCGGCCCCGCTCCGCGGCCCGCCCAGCCACCGCCCACGCCCACGCCCGTGCCGCCACCACCCTCCGCGGCCTCCGCTCCGTCGACCCCCGCTCTGCCCGCGCCTGCGCCCATGCCGCGGCCACCGCTCCGCTGCAGCGCCCTCCGCGGCCTCCCCTCCGCCGGCCCCGCTCCGCCCACCGCTCCGCCGGCTGCCCGGCGGGTTTTTAAGCCCGCGGGCCCTAAGCGCGGTCATATGATGAACCGAGGGCTGCGGCCCAGCCCCCGGCGCGCGCCATGCGCCCGGGGGCTCATTTTTTTTAGCCCCTAGGGCTCTTTTCTTGCCTTTTTGGGGGTACCTGGGCCCTTTTCGCTCTACAGGGATCATCCGAGGGTCTTTTTCTGACTTCCATATACCATCGGAAAGCTCTTTTCGATCACTTTTCGATGGTGGAGGTTAGGGGTTTTGGTTCCACCGTTTCAATAGCATTTTTTGCTGTTGAAGTCTGATGTCTCTTTTTGCCTTCCGGGAGTCATATCTGGCTCATCCGGACTCCTTTTTCGGCAAACGAGATATCGTCGGAAAGCTGGTTCAGTGTGCTATTCAGTGGCAGAGGTTATTTTTCCAGATTCTACTCCAGGTTTTCACTCCTCTGAGTTATGCAGTTTATGCCCTCTGGTGGTGTGCTTGGTTCTACAGGTCCAGGGATCTCTTCTTCTGGTTTCTTAGTGCACTCTTCTTTCTGACTTCTGAGCTTGCATGCTCTTTCTGATGTATCTTTGTTTTGTAAACGCACTAAGATAAAGTGCCCTCTTCTGTATTTCTGGGATTTTTTTCACCTGGTTCAGTTTTAGTATTCGCACTCAGTTATAAAGTGCCATGGGGGGATTCTGATGCATTTGCCACTATAGGCGCATCCACTCTTGTCAAGTGAGCATACCTTCCATGACATTAGCCCATGTAGACTGTGTCTATGACACCACCCTTTATCCTGTGTGTGTGCTTTTGTTGCACTGTTGGTGTTCCTGGTTCTTCTTCTGCAGCTGTTTCTAGCATCGCATTTCAGTGTTCCTGTCACCTCTCCCAGTTCAACATTATGGGGGGGTTCACCTGTTGGTTCTATTGCTTCCTGGTTCGATTGATCAGCTCTTTAGACACTTGTCTTCTCTACCTGGTCATGCACTTCAGTGGGGGTTCCAACAGTATCTTCTGATAAAGTTTTCAGACATGCTTTGGAGGAGCTTCTTGCTCTCTTCTTGTTCCTTTCTCTGGGACTTCTTTTGCTTTATGTTTTGGGTACCTGATCAGGCCTAGTTGCCGGGACCCATCTTTCCTGCTTTCTGCAGTAGTTTAGCTTTTTTTTCTTCTCCCTAAGTTACACTTAAGGGGGGGTGTTAGAGTAGTCGAGTATTGCTAATAATTAAATCAGTTAATTATTAGTTCTCTACTCTTAGCTTAAGTTAGACTTAGGAAAGTTTCTTTTTCTTAGAAGTTTCCTTTTTAGGGTTTCGGTATCCTTTATAAAGATTCACCACTTTGTAATTCATAAGGAGATTGTATTATTTTCATCATTGTTAATAGAAGATTATTTTCTTGCAACATGGTTTTGCAGTCTCTGGCCTATTGGCCGCCATAGCTTTCTGTCTCTCTTCTGTCTTCATTCTTGTAGCAGTCTTTGCATGCAAGTGTTCTTGGGAAGATTTGATGGTTATCAAATCTAACATATAGCAGAGGATCCTATTATCAAGACTCAGCTAAAAGATCTATCTAAGCTTAAAGGTCCATACTTTAATGGAACAGAAGCTGGTAATGAAGTAGAAGCTTGGCTTCTAAACATCGAGAGATGTTTTATTCTTCACGACTATCACACTAATGTGAAAGTTTGTTGGACTGCAATGTAGTTAAGATCTTTTGCATCCATATGGTGGGAAATGGAATTAGAACACCTTGGAATCCATATTTCTCAAGTCACTTGGGAATTGTTCTTAGAGAGATTCCGGGAAAGGTTTATGTCTGAGTACTGGCAATAATCAAGGTCTAAGGAATTCTTTAACATTTCACAAGGAAATACCACAATGAAAATGTATGAAAGAATGTTCTTTCAATTAAAGAAATATTCCAGTTGGAATGAAGGTGATAAACCTTTGGTGCAGCATTTTATCAGGGGTTTAAATCCTAAAATTGGTGAAGAAGTGAGAACTTTCAAACCAAAAACCATTAAGGAAGCTGTTGATCAGGCTAAGCTTGCAGAAATGAAATCTGGTTTTTCAACCAAAAGCACTGTTAATCCACCAGTTCCAAGCAGTAGTAAGAGTCATAAAACTTTTAAGGATGATTCTAAGGCAGCAACTAGTGGCTTTGGAAGTAAATCTCAAAAGAGAAAATTTAATAAATTTTTCAAATCCAACAAGAGCTTTAAAGTCCCTGAACTACCTAAGTCCTTTAAGCCTGCTCAAAGTGTGTAGCAGAGTTATGCACCACCACCAGCAAACTCCACACAAGATAAGAGCACCAAAAGAGGATTAGAATGTTGGCATTGTGGGCAATTAGGTCATCTACAATGGAATTGTCCTCTTCGAGGTAACAATCAGGGTAGGTAAAAAGCATCAGGTTCTGAGGCTACTGTTGGAGATTCTGGTAGGAACCACTGTATTTTTGCTACTGTGGATCATAATCAAGTAGAACATCAGAACACAGTGATTGAGGCCAAAGGTAATTATAGAGGTATGAAAATTTCCATTTTATTTGACTCAGGTGCCATTGATTCTTTCATTTCTGCCAATTTGGTTAAGCATTGTGATATTCCTGTGAGAAAGGCTGAGTTGGCATGGCAAGTTGAGTTAGCTTCTGGGTCTAAGGTAGAAACTGGGTTGATAGCTATTGATTGTGAATTACAACTTAAGGCATTTACTACTACAGTAAACCTTAGGGTCATTCCTCTAGGAACCTATGACATTAAACTAGGAATGGATTGGTTGGATCAGCATCAAGCTGTTATTGACTGCAGAAAAAAGGTTATTAGATGCATTGACAATTATGGAGATAATAAATTCATAACAGGGATTAAGAGGCCTGTTTCTATTAGAACAATTTCTTCCAAACAACTTCAAAGGTGTTTGCGGAAAGGCTGCAAACTATTTGCTATATTTGTTAATGATTTTTCTAAACCTATAGCATTTAATACCAGTTTAGACCATCCTTTGTTGAAGGAATTTTCAGATGTCTTTGTAACAGAAATTCTGGGTATTCCACCCAAGAGAGAAATAGACTTTAGAAATGACCTTATGCTTGGCACTGAACCTATTTCTAAGACTCCTTACCGCATGATGGTACAAGAGTTGGTAAAACTTAAAGTGCAACTTGAAGAACTTCTTGAGAAGGGGCTGATTAGACCAAGTGTCTCTCCTTGGGGTGCACCTATTTTATTTGTTAAGAAGAAAGATGGATCACTTAGGCTATGTATTTATTACAGACAGTTAAATAAAGTTACCATCAAGAATAGGTATCCATTACCTAGAATTGATGATTTATTTGATCAAGTGAAGGGTGCTAAAGTATATTCTAAAATTGATCTTAAATCTAGTTACCATCAGTTAAGAATTCAGGAAGTTGATATCCATAAGATAGCATTTTGTATGAGGTATGGGCATTACGAATTCATAGTAGTACCTTTTGGTTTAACAAATGTGCCTTCAGTTTTTATGAGTCTGATGCAGGGAGTTTTTAGAACTTTCCTAGATAAATTTGTAGTTGTCTTTTTGGATGACATGCTGGTTTATTCTAACTCCTTGGAGGAGCATGAACAACATCTGAGAAAAATTTTTGAATGTCTCCAAAGGAATAAGCTATATGCTAATCCTAAGAAGTGTGAATTTTTCAAATCAGAAATTAGTTATCTTGGACACATTATAACAGGAGATGGAATAGTTGTTGATCCAGCTAAAATTAGAGCAATTGTAGAGTGGCCTACACCTGCAAATGTGTTTGAAGTAAGAAGTTTTATGGGTCTAGCCAGTTACTATAGAAGGTTTGTAGCTAATTTCTCAAAAATAGCTCATCCCATCACTTCTCTTCAGAGAAAAGGTAAGAAATTTATCTGGTTGGATAAATGCAAAGAAGCATTTCAGCATTTGAAAGAATGTTTGACTAGTGCACCTGTGTTGGCTGTACCTGATCCCTATAAAGAGTTTGTGGTTTGCACGGATGCCTCTTTAGATGGATTAGGAGTAGTTTTAATGCAGGATGGTAGGGTTATTACTTTTGAATCTAGAAAACTTAAGGATCATGTGATAAATTATCCTACTCACGATTTGGAACTTACTACAGTAATGCATGCATTGACTAAATGGTGGCATTTTCTCCTTGGACAGCATTTTGAATTACATACTAATCATAGAAGTCTTCAATATCTATTCACACAACCCAATCTGAATGCACGGCAATGCAGATGGATGGAGTTTTTGTGTGAATATGATTTTGAAGTAAAATATATGCAGGGTAAAGAGAATAAGGTGGCTGATGCACTTAGCAGAAGACGTCATGAACTTTCTTCATTAACTCTCATAGTTGATTTGAAAGAAAGAATATTAGAGAATTTGAATGCTGATCCTTGGTTTTTAGATGTCAAAGCTATTTTAGATAGTGGCAGTATTTTGGAAGGTAGGTTTGAAGGATACTCAATCAGCGCTGATGGATTGCTGATCTTTAGAGGAAGTATCTATATTCCTGAAGTTGGAGAATTGTGTAATCTGGTTATGGCTGAAGCTCATAAGGCTCCCTATTCAGCACATCCTGGTGTTAAGAAGATGAATACTAATCTTAAACAGCATTATTATTGGCCAGGTATGAAGAGGGACATTGCAGATTTTGTAGCTAGATGTCTAGAATGTCAAAGGGTGAAAGCTGAACATCAGCATCCTGCTGGTTTACTTCAGTCTCATAGTGTGCCTGAATGGAAATGGGATACCATTTCCATTGATTTCATCATGGGATTACCATTTTCAGCAAGGCGGCATGATTCAATCATGGTTGTAGTTGACAGGTTAACCAAAGTTGCACATTTTATTCCTGTGAGATCTTCTTATAATGTTGCATCTGTAGTGTGTATTTATATGGAACAAGTAGTAAGACTACATGGGATTCCAAAGAAGATTATATCAGATAGGGACCTAGTTTTCACATCTTCACTTTCAAGGTCTATGCAGCGTGAACTTGGTACTCAACTAAATTTTAGCTCAGCATATCATCCTGAGACTGACGGACAAACTAAGCATGTAAATTAGATTCTAGAAGACATGCTCAAGATGTATGTCATGGATAGACAGAACAAATGGGAAGAATTCTTGCATTTGGTTGAATTTTCTTATAATAATGGTTATCACAGCTTGATAGGTATGGCTCCTTTCCAAGCTTTATATGGGAGACCTTGTAGAACACCCCTAAGCTGGGATAATTTAGAAGATAGAATACTCCTAGGTCCTGAAATGCTCCAAGATCTGGAACAGCAAGTGAAATGAATCAGGGAACACCTTCTTACAGCACAAGATAGATAGAAAAAGTATGTAGATTTGCATAGGATTGAGCGTCAGTTTGTGGTTGGGGACAAAGTATTTCTATAGGTGAGACCCCGTAAAAGTCCTATTAGATATGGTAAGGGTTCCAAATTATCTCCACATTTTGTGGGACCATTTGAAATCTTGGAACGTGTTGGTCCAGTTGCTTACAGACTTGCTTTGCCTCCCAGTCTATCTCGAATCCATGATGTCTTTCATGTGTCTATTTTAAGGAAGTACATACCTGATATCACTCATGTTCTTAATTGGAATGTGTTACAGGTAGTGGATGGCCAATTGATGCTAGAACCAGTGTGAATCATCCAGCAAAGAGAGCTAAATCTCAGAGGTCGCAAGGTGGAAAAGGTAAAAGTATTATGGGATCTTGAAGATGAAACCTCTGCAACATGGCAAGATGCAGGGGCAATGAAAATTTTGTTGGCATTAAGCAGAATTGCCACTAGTGACAACACTTATTTGCATTCTGGGTGCAAACCCAGCAGACAGTGCAAACCCAGCAGACAGTGCAAACCGAACAGATAGTGCAAACCGAGCAGACAGTGCAAACCGAACAGACAGTGCAAACCGAGCAGACAGTGCAAACCGAACAGACAGTGCAAACCGAGCAGACAGTGCAAACCGAGCAGGACAGTGTAAATCAAGTAACATCATGTCTACCGAGTCACCAGTATTTACCGAGTTCAAAACCTACCGAGTGGTCAGTATGAACCGTGCCTTCACTTCTACCGAGTGCATGATGATGCCGAGTAATGCAATGGACGCCGAGTATCAGAAAGTCACCGAGTTAGTTTGCAGGAACCGTGTAACCATACTTGGGCCGACTTAGTAGCACTTATGTTTATTTGTCAAGCCGACTTTGTAATTGTAATTGTAATTAATTGTTTAAGACTTGTATATAAACAATGTTGTAAAAAATGTCAAGAGTAATGTAAGAAGAATATATGTGAAAAAGAAAGAAAGGCAGAGATAAGCGAATTACAAAGGGCTTCAGCAGTATAAGGAACAGCAAAGACAAATTCATCACAGAAGGTGATCAGTACATCAGCGAATCTCAATCAGCAATCCAGTTGCAAAGCAAGAGATCTACTATTTCATCCTAATAGGTGAATCAGTACTAAATCCTTTAACCGGGTAGACTTAACAGTCTTTTGTAAAATCTCTTTACCGAGTGCATACTTCATTGTATGTTTTGTAAATCCTTTAACAGGGTGGATTTAGCAATCCTTATTGCTCCTAACAAGGCAGATCATCAGAAGTGATCAAATTGTAAGCCTTAACCGGGCAACTTTATTCTGCAGTATTAAAGCTTTGTGGGTTTCATCCCCACGCCAGTTTTACTTTCTTTTTAGAAGGTTTCTGGGTAACCAAATCTATGTGTCATTATTGTGAATGTTTTTAAGTTTCATGCTTTCTGTATGCAAAGGTTAAAGTAAATTACATGTTAATACATCTGTAATTGAAAGAAAATTTGGAGTTACTGATTCACCCCTCCCCTCTCAGTAACTCGGTTAATTCCTGAATATTTCCAACAATTGGTATCAGAGCAGCATTGGTTCTCAAGTCAAAGCTTAACTAGCTTGAGCAAAGATCCAGGACAATGGAGGTATTCAAACTAAACAAGGTGATTGAAAATGAAAAGCTAGATCTGGAAATGGCCATAGCTAAACTCAAAGAAGCAAAAGAACATCTTTCCCAATCCCTAAGAAGAAGGAAGGAACTGGAAAATCAGATGAATTATCAGAATTACATTGAAGAAAAGATTGAAGATCTTTTTCCCTCAAATAACTCAGATGAAGCAAACAATGCTGTCAAAGAACTTCTAGAAAAGAATGGGTCTCTACAGGAAGAAGTGAGAAAATTAAAAAGAGAACAAGAGCTACACTCTACAAGATTTTGTGAGATCTTGGAACAAAGAAACAAGTTGAAAGATGAATTAGATGGAAGGAACATTGAAGTCCAAAATAAAACCCTTCAGCTAGAGAACCTAATTGATCAGATCTCTCATACAAATGAGGAAATTCTGAATCTAAGATCAGAAATAGAAAGCACAAGAGAAGAACTAAGATCTGAAAAGGAAATCAATCTAAGATTGGTGGATGACCTAAACGCTGAAAAACAAATCAATGAAGGAATGCTGAAAAGTCAAGAAGACTTGAATCAGCTGTATGAGCGAAATCTTCATAGGTAAAAAGGAAAAGCAGGACTTGGATACAAAGGAGAAGGTGAATCTTCTAAGCAAGGTACTCAAAGGAATCAAAAACCTACTTGTAATCACTGTTGTAAAATAGGACATACTTCAAATAAATGCTGGAGCAATAAAAAGGCAGAATTCAATGGAAAATGCTACAACTACAATCAACCTGGTCACAAAGCAAATGAATGCAGGGAAAAACCAAGATTCAGAGGTAATTGTCACAAGTGCAACAAACAAGGTCACAAGGCATCCGAGTGCAGATCCAAGACATTTAATCCAGTAGAACAAATTATGAAAGCAATGTTTGGATGGGACTACAACACCTGGTGTAGATATCATTACTGTGGAGAATATGGACACATTGGCATGAATTGCATAAAACATCATCTAAGGAAAAGAGATACTACCGTAAGATGCTTCAAATGCACTAAACTCGGTCACATAGCCAGAAACTGCATGAATGCTAGTGAAGTTGAAGATGGAAAGAAGAATGAAGCAACTAAGGTCAGGAAACAGGTGAGACAAAAATGGATTCCTAAATCTACCGAGAAATCCAGTCCAAGTAATGGAATGGATGGCTCTACCGACTCAAACTAAATTTCCAAGAAAGCACTGGAACTGTATTCTCATAGACCAATCTCAAGCAGTTCTAGAACCGAATTAAAAGAAAGATCTAAATCAGCATACAAGATGCAGTAAGATCACAGGGAGGTCGGTATCAGTCTTCACCGAGCAAGGTCGGTACCTGTCTTTACCGAGCGAGGTCGGAGCAATATGAATTCTCGAGTTCACCGAGTTGCGAAGTCTTTACCGAGCAATTAATTCTTAGTGGGTGACAGTCTGTCAGAATTCATACCCTAATTTGTACTGAGAATTAATGATAGAGTTATAAACAAAAGGCAAGTAATTGAACTCATTCTTCACCGTGAACCTTTAGCACTTTGAGAGCAAAAAATTTCAAGAGCAACCCAGTGATTCAATACTTTTGCGAAAGAAATTTTCTGTGAGCTACCATGGCATCATCCAGCACCTCAGCGAAGAAAGGATCAGATATGTTAGTCCAAGGGGAATGGAAAGCACCAGATTTCAAGATCATGCCCGCAATTGCAGCAGCCCTAGATCCGAATGGAGCTCAATCTCAGATTCCTCCTAAGGTACTACTTATTAACGATATCCGCAATCATTTCAACTGTTCAATTCATGAAATGGGGAACCTAGAATTAGATATTGTGCATGAAGAACTGTGTGTGGATGGTATTCTGAAACCCAAGCACAAACATCTGGAAGATAAAGGTTTAGTTCACATTGCACATCTACCTCGAAACTTTTGAGATAAATGGGTTAAATACATTCTCAGCCGTGTACATGATGGCAAGATTTGGCTTGAGCAACCCATAGAGATCACAAAGAAGATGATTCATCAAATCACCAGTCTTCCCATGTTGAACAAAGCAAAAACTACCAAAACCCTAGGTCGGACGGAACTAGAGAAGAAAACCCTAGCCGAGTGGGACGGTAGAGGCATGAAAGTTAGCAGCATTACCGATGTTGAACTAAAGTTTGGTACACACATTATTGCCCATAAGATTTACAGTTCTAGTCGACAGAATAGTGTCTCCTGTGAAGCTATTGACCTAGCATACAAAGTGGTCAAGAATAACTTAACATTTGACCTAGCAGACTTATTGTTAAATCAGTTTAACAAAAACATGGAAAGCATTCAAACTTCCAAAAACAATCCATGTAAGTTTGGATCCTTATTGGTCTGTTTATTCTTCTATGTTCAGAAATTCTTCCCTTCTAAAGGAAAAGTTGTATGGAGAAAAGATGTGCCAGCCCTTTATGAAATAAATGAATACATCTCAGAAATGGGTGAAAATTTTGAAAGCATCATGGATAATTATTTTGAGTCCTTCAAAGAGAAAATGAATGATAGATTCTGGATTCCACAAAAGTTGGTGGAAGATTATAAGGATGACATTTGTTTTATGGTGGATTGTGACAATATATATATTCAAGCAGCTAAACCGAGGACTGTATATGTAAAACCTCTTCCTTATGAGGTAAATATTGATGAAACCAAGAATATCATTGAAGCTCTTCTTAATCAGCCTGTCAATCCCAAAGCTCCATATTTTGGAACATATGATGAAGCTAAGGTGAGAATTGAACTAAGCATAAAGCTTCCACAGGCGGTAAACAAAGGAAAGAAGAGGATAGCCAAAATGCAAATGATAACCGAGGACAAAGAAGAAAAAGATGAAGAAGAAGAGGAAAAGGATGAGAAAACAGAGGAACCAGAACCTGCAAAGAAGAAAGGAAAGGTATTCATCACTAAGGCACCTAAGCCTCCCATTGCTGTATTTACAAGGAGAAATGCAAAAGGCAAGGTAGACAAGGCAGACAAGGCAGATAAAGACATAGTATTCAAAAGGCCTCCTCTAAACTTTCAAGAAAAGATCAAACTCTTTAGAGACGGATCAAGATCTAGAGTAAGTAACATAAAATCCTTTAAATATGAAACCAGATCGGAAACAGAACAGAAGGAAATAGAAGATGCTGTTATTGAAAAGATGGGACAGTGGAAATACTCTCCTGAAGAAATAGCCCCACAAGTTCCAGCAGTTCTATTAAATCCAATAAAAATGAGATGGAGCAATGCAAAGCAAACTGTGATAGACATATTTGATCAAACCCTGAGACAGTTAATGTCGAGCTTGAAAAATGATGAAGTAAAGAAGGCATTAAAAGAAAATGAAAGTAAGATGACATTAAAGTTCAATACTTGTTTGATTCTGATCAATAATATTGAATTGGTTGTGAAGGCTGCAAATGCTACATGGAAGAACATATACCACTTTCACCAACCGAGTATTGAAACAGTCATAATAAAAGACATTGAATATGACAGTGATGAACAAGAAGAAGCCACTGAGGTAGATGATACTGTGAGGATAGTAGCAGAAGTCATTGCATCCCTTCCTACCTCTCCAGTAAAAGTTTCTACATCCAGCCCGGAGACACCTTCAAGCATGGTTGTGACAACTTCAACATTTCTCCAATCATCTATAGCAACAACAGAAGCAACTACCATTTCTTCTACCGAGTTGCAGTCTCCCGCATCATCAAGTTTTCCAGCAGTAAGTTTTCTAGTTTTTTATTCTACAAGTGTAAATATTTTAAGCTCTCCAATAGACAGTGTGCCAGTCTCTATAGCCAGCCCTACTATATTTATTGTCACTACTACTAAGACATTAAGTACAGATAAGCCTAAGGCTCTACCGAGTATAAAATTTTTGGGTAAGAATATAGTAGAGGATATAGACCTAGATGAAGAGATAGAGATTTCAACATTAGATTTTGCAAATCTATCAGCGGACCAAATGCAAAATATAGGTGAAATCCTCCAAAGGAAAGCAAAACAAAAGAAGCTTAAAAAGGAGAGAGACAAGGAATATCAAATCATCAAGGATGCTAAGGACATTTTGTCTGATGCATTAGGTATTAAAGTAGACTCCTCCCAACATGTTTTGCTACAATTAGCAGAAGCAGTTAATAAATAAAATGAGGATTCATCTGGGACAGAAAAGTTAGTTGAAAGAGCCGAGAAGAGATTCAACAATAAAGTGCTTGAGCACATTGCTCAGCACATAGCTATTAACCAAGTAGAATTGTCTTCAGTTTTGTCAAACATTGAATCTACCTATTCGAATACTACCTCTCTTTTGGCCAGATTGTGCAATATTGCCGAGTTCACAAATGATGTTGATGCAGGAGCATCCTAGGTGTAAGAGCAATCTTGCATCACCCAAAAATATTTCTATTTTTGAATTCAATAAGGGCTATCCTGTGCAGAGCTGCTATTTATGGAAAGTTACTATTTTTGGTAATTTTCATCTGTGCTCAGAATGATCTAATTTCTTTCTTGGAGGTTCATTTTGGTCATATAAGTCTGCCAGTAAAGTTTCATTTCCAGATCAAGTGTATGTTGGAAGATATTGAAGATTTTCGGTATTGGCAGCAGGGTACAGAAACTTTGAACTCAGTTTTGAAGGCTTTAGAGGCCCCAGATGAGGTCAAAAATTTGGGTGATGGGCGCTTGCGCGGGTCAAGCTTGTAGAGCGCTTCGTGGTGTTTCCAAAATAGGGTTATAATAGCCGAGCGGGTCAACGGGTGATGACTTATGGTCTTCGGAAGTTGGGCCACCTGAAATGGCGAAAAATAATTTTCTTCAAAATTTCTGTTCGGGTTTCAAAGGTTATCTTGAGCCGACTATGATGTAATAAAATGTAAAATAAAATAATTCTAAGTTTGGTCGGTCTTATTGGCTAAAAATTCTGGAACCTTCCCAGACGGTGGAAAATTGCCTATATAAGGAAGGCTGTATTATTGTCTTAGGCAGTTCAGAATAGTTCTGGGTAGTAGATCTGGGTAATAGTTCGAGGCTTTGTCCTACAGAATATTGTAAGGGAATGCCCATGTGGCTTTGCATATTGTAATTCTGAAAGTTTGTAATTCCACATTTGTGGAGATAATAAGAAGCCAATTTTCTGTTCTTGCATATTGTTGTTGTTTCTCTATTTCTGTTATGTGTTTGTGGTATTAAGGGGAGCACCCTTCATCAAGTGGTATCAGAGCAGGAGTTCTTGAGTGTGTAAACAGATCACCGACTGTGAGGTAGTTTGCACCAGGACCATGGCTAGGGTTTCAGCGCGCATGGCGAAAATGCCTCCACGACGAGAATGCAGCGGAAGAGTTGGTGCTGTGACACCTGAGGTTAGAGAGCTGCAGAGACAAGTGCGAGCATTGCAAGAAGAGATTTGCAAAGGAATGAATCTCAATGTCAGAGATGAAAGCGAGGATGAAGCCGAAGAAGAATATCAAGAAGGAGAAGCCGAAATTGTGAACCAGGAGGAAGAAAGACTTTTTCAGGCCATTTCCAAGATTGGGAAAAGACCTAAGATTGAGGTTCCTACATTTTCTGGAAATCTTAACCCAGAGGAATTGATTGACTGGATCAATGAATGTGTGGAATATTTTGAGTACGAAGATGTTGACGATCCTGATAGGGTCAAATTTGCGAAGGCCAAATTGAAAGGTCATGCGAAGATCTGGTGGCAAGAAATTCAGTTGGAGCGAAATAGAAGAGGGAAAGATAAAATCACAAGATGGGATCGGATGGTGGATAAATTGAAGCGACAGTTCATTCCTGTTGATTATGAGCTTGACTTACTGAAGAAAATGCAGAGTTTGAAGCAAGCAGGAAGATCTGTTCAGGAGTATACAGAGGAGTTCTATCGACTTCTCATCAGAACAGGCCATGCAGAAGCTGATAAGGAGAAAGTTGCCCGATACCTTAATGGGTTAAGGCCGAGCATTCAGGAGGAGCTGAATCTGGTTCAAATGAACAGTATTGAAGAGGCATACCAGTTTTCCCTAAAAGTAGAGGAAAAGCTGAACAAGAAGTTTGAGAGTAGACAAAACGGAAGAGGTCGCGGTGGACGATCTGGTGGACGGTCATACGGTGGCCGAAATGAAGATCCGAAAAAGAAGGATGAGGCCAGTAGCAGTCAGAATCAGCGAGGAAATAATTCCAATCGCTTCTAGGATCAGAATAATAGAGATCAGAGAGGAAGAGGAAGGGGACAAGGATCTGGAAGAGGTGGCTTCCGTGGAACATGTTTTCACTGTGGAGAAGAACGTCATAGGGCATTTGAATGTCCTTAGCGCCAAGGTAGAATAGACAGGAGAAATGAAGGCCAGGCCAGAGTTGCACATGTAGATGAAGATGCCAGATCTTCAAATTCTGAAGATGCTGAAAGAGGAGAAACGTTGATTAACAGAAGAGTCTTGTTGAGTGGTGAGAATGAACCTGAGCAAAGGAGGAGTCTGTTTCACACCAGGTGCAAGTGTGAAGGTAAATGTTGTGATGTGATTATTGATAGTGGAAGCACTGACAATTTGGTGTCAAAATAGATGGTGACAAAGTTGAAGCTCAAGAGACAGAAACACCCACATCCATATCGGATTGCCTGGGTACAGGATGACCACAAGGTCATGGTCAATGAACAATGCCTAGTGAAGTTGAAGATTGGCGGATACCAAGATGAGGTATTGTGTGATATCATATCTATGGATGCATGTCATATGTTGTTGGGAAGACCATGGCAGTTTGACAGATGTGCTGTACATGATGGTCGTGCGAATACCTATTCCCTGACAAAGGATGGAGTGCGGCATAAGCTAAAACCATTGAAGGAGACTGAAGAAAAGGTATGTGGTAATGCAAGGATAACTTTTGTTGATGGAAGAAATTTCCTAGATGGTATGAGGCATGAGCATGTATGTTTTTCTTTAATTCCAAAAGCTGGTAAAGAGAAAGTAGAAGATGTTCCTGTAGAAGTTGCAGATTTGTTGAATGAGTTTCAGGAGATTGTATCCGATAACGTGCTTGATGGATTACCACCAGTCAGGAAGATCAGTCATCAGATGGACTTGATCCCAGGAGCGAGTTTGCCAAACAAGGCAGAACACAGAATGACACCTGCAGAAAGTGAGGAGTTGAACAGACAAGTACATGAGTTGTTACAGAAAGGATTGATCCGTGAGAGTCTAAGTCCCTATGCTGTACCAGCGGTATTAGCACCAAAGAAGAATGGAGAATGGAGGATGTGTACAGATTCTAGGGCAATAAACAAGATCACAATCAAGTACATGTTTCCATTGCCACGAATGGATGATATTATGGACTGTTTGAGTGGAGCTGTGTATTTTTCAAAAATAGATCTGAAAAGTGGATATCATCAGATTCAGATCAGAGAAGGAGATGAATGGAAGACTGCCTTCAAGACAAAGGAAGGACTATATGAGTGGTTAGTCATGCCTTTTGGGCTAACCAATGCACCGAGCACTTTCATGCGGCTCATGAACGAGGTTCTGAAAGAATTTCTGGGTAAGTTTGTCATTGTTTACCTAGATGATATTTTGATCTTTAGTAAGACATTGGATGAGCATATGATGCATATTCGTATGGTATTTGAGAAGTTGAGAGAAGAGAAATTGTTGATTAATTTGAAGAAGTGCAGTTTTGTGAAGAAAGAGTTGGTGTATTTGGGGTTTGTAGTTTCAGGAGAAGGTCTAAAAATGGACCCAAAGAAGGTACAGGCTATTCTTGAATGGCCTACTCCAAGGAATGCTACTAAGGTAAGATCTTTTCATGGTCTAGCTAGCTTTTACAGAAAGTTTATCAGAAACTTTAGCAGTATTTGTGGACCCTTGACTGAAACAATGAGAGGGGATAGAAAAGAGTTTAAGTGGACTAATGGGGCAGAAAAGAGTTTTCAATTGTTGAAACAAAAAGTTACAGAACAACCTGTTTTAGCACTTCCAGATTTTAATAAGGTGTTTCAAGTAGATTGTGATGCTAGTGGTACTGCAATAGGAGCTGTTATGAGCCAAGAAGGTAAACCTGTTGCTTATTTCAGTGAGAAGTTAAATGATGCCAAGAGGAAATATTCTGTTTATGATCAAGAATTTTATGCTATAGTTCAGGCATTAAAGAAGTGGAGACATTATCTACTTCCTAAAGAGTTTGTTTTGTATAATGATCATCAAGCTTTGCAATATTTGAATAGTCAAGGAAAATTGAATCAAAGACATTTGAAATGGGTTGAGTTTTTGCAGAGTTATACATTTGTTTTGAAACACAGGAGTGGAAAGTCTAATAGGGTTACAGATGCTCTTAGCAGAAGGCAACTATTGCTGATAGAAATGCAGATTGAAGTGGTTGGGTTCAAGGAACTCAAGAATCTGTATCCAGAGGATCCCGATTTTGGTGAAACTTGGAAAGCTTGTACAGAACCTGTTACTCTAGACAGGACAAAATGGTTGGATTTCATCATCCAGGATGATATGCTATTCAGAGGGAGTCAGTTGTGCATTCCACGAAGTTCTATGAGGGAGAATCTCATCAAGGAGAAGCATAGTGGAGGATTGGCTGGACATTTTGGTCGTGATAAAACCCTTGCTTTGGTTGGTGAGAATTATTATTGGCCACAATTGCAGCAAGATGTGAAGAAGTTTGTACAGAGTTGCAGAGTATGTCAGATGGCGAAAGGAGTGAAGCAGAATACAGGGTTGTATCAGCCATTACCTATACTAGAGAAGCCTTGGGAGGATATCAGTATGGACTTTGTTCTTGGTTTACCGAGGACACAGCGGGGACATGATTCAATTTTTGTAGTAGTTGACCGATTTTCAAAGATGACACATTTCATTCCCTGTAAGAAGACTAATGATGCTGTTCATATAGCAGAATTATTTTTTAGAGAAGTAGTGAGACTTCATGGTTTGCCAAAAACCATAGTTTCAGATCGGGACACTAAGTTTGTTGGGTATTTCTGGCGTACATTGTGGAAGAAGTTGAAGACAGATTTGAAGTTCAGTTCATCACATCATCCACAGACTGATGGACAGACAGAGGTGGTGAATAAGAGTTTGGGAAATTTGCTGAGATGTTTGGTTGGAGATAAGCCAACAGGATGGGATTTGATTTTACCACAGGCAGAATTTGCATACAATAATTCTGTCAATAGGAGCACTGGTAAATCACCATTCCAGATTGTATATGGAAGTAGTCCAAGAAATGCATCTGAATTGAGAAAGATAGATAAAGGAGAAATAAGTAGTGCTGAAGCTGGGGATTTTGCAGAACACTTGAAGAACATCCATGAGGAGGTGAGGAAGCATATTACCAAGATGAATGCACAGTTTAAGGCTAAGGCAGATGAGAAAAGGAGGTATAAGGAATTGCAGGTTGGTGATGAAGTCATGGTTCATTTGCAGAAGGAGCGGTTTCCAGTTGGTACATATAACAAGCTGAAAATGAAGAAGTTTGGGCCATGTAAGATACTGAAGAAGCATGATTCAGGAAATGCATACAAGGTAGAATTGCCTAGTGAGCTGAATATTTCACCAGTGTTTAACATTTTAGATTTGACAGAGTATCACGAAGGAGGTGTTGAAGATGAGGTTGCAGCAGCACAGTGGAGTATTCCAGCAACTAGTTCAGACACTAAGGAGATCGAAGATATACTGGAGAGTCATGTTGGCAGAAGCACAAGGAACAGGACATATGAAGAATATCTGGTCAAGTGGAAAGGACGGCCTATTGAAGATTCATCATGGCTCACAAAGGAGGAGGTTAGCCATCTTGGTTTTCCTCTGCACACCTGAGTCGTGACAGGGTCACTTCTCAAATTACCCTGGGTGTCTGATGCAGGAGCATCCTGGGTGTAAGAGCAATCTTGCATCACCCAAAAATATTTCTATTTTTGAATTCAATAAGGGCTATCCTGTGCAGAGCTGCTATTTATGGAAAGTTACTATTTTTGGTAATTTTCATCTGTGCTCAGAATGATCTAATTTCTTTCTTGGAGGTTCATTTTGGTCATATAAGTCTGCCAGTAAAGTTTCATTTCCAGATCAAGTGTATGTTGGAAGATATTGAAGATTTTCGGTATTGGCAGCAGGGTACAGAAACTTTGAACTCATTTTTGAAGGCTTTAGAGGCCCCAGATGAGGTCAAAAATTTGGGTGACGGGCGCTTGCGCGGGTCAAGCTTGTAGAGCACTTCGTGGCATTTCTGAAATGGGGTTATAATAGCCGAGCGGGTCAACAGGTGATGACTTATGGTCTTCGGAAGTTGGGCCACCTGAAATGGCGAAAAATAATTTTCTTCAAAATTTCTGTTCGGGTTTCAAAGGTTATCTTGAGCCGACTATGATGTAATAAAATGTAAAATAAAATAATTCTAAGTTTGGTCGGCCTTATTGGCTAAAAATTCTGGAACCTTCCCAGGCGGTGGAAAATTGCCTATATAAGGAAGGCTGTATTATTGTCTTAGGCATATCAGAATAGTTCTGGGTAGTAGATCTGGGTAATAGTTCGAGGCTTTGTCCTATAGAATATTGTAAGGGAATGCCCATGTGGCTTTGCATATTGTAATTCTGAAAGTTTGTAATTCCACATTTGTGGAGATAATAAGAAGCCAATTTTATGTTCTTGCATATTGTTGTTGTTTCTCTATTTCTGTTATGTGTTTATGGTATTAAGGGGAGCACCCTTCATCAGATGTTAAGGATAAAATGAATAAAATGGATGAGGATATGAAGATTAGCATATAGAAGCTGCAACTTGAACCAAGTTCAAGCTCTGCTCATCACATGAAAATTTCATATCTATCAAATATGCAGTTAGATCTACTGAAAGAAGACACAAGGATCCGGTCCACACTACTAGACATCCAACACATGATCCTTCCCATCATGAATACAATGTATAAGCACATTGAACATTCCAAAACATTGATTCATGACAATCAGTTCTCTATAGCAGATCACTTGATTGAACTCTCTGCAGAAGTCCAAATTGTAATCCAAACATGCAAGATTCTGCAAGAAAGTTGGGACAAAACCCTGGCACTAATAATGAAGGTACATTCTGATTTTCTATCAAATTTTCGATTCTCTCTGTAAATCACTTGTATATGCACCTTTGGCATTATCGCCAAAAAAGGGGGAGATATGTATAGAGGGAGATATATGTATAGAAAAAGATTTGTATAGAAACAGTTAGCACATTGAAAGGGGGAGACAATGTATAAAGCCCTATAGCAAAGACAAATTTTGAAAAATCAAAATAAAATTCAGCATAATTCATGTATATAAGTTTTAGCCAATAAGTGTTTTTGTCACTAATGCCAAAGGGGGAGATTGTTGGCATTAAGCAGAATTGCCACTAGTGACAACACTTATTTGCATTCTGGGTGCAAACTGAGCAGACAGTGCAAACCGAGCAGACAGTGCAAACCGAGCAGACAGTGCAAACCAAGCAAATAGTGCAAACCGAGCAGATAGTGCAAACCGAACAGACAGTGCAAACCGAGAAGACAGTGCAAACCGAGCAGACAGTGCAAACCGAGCAGACAGTGCAAACCGAGTAGACAGTGCAAACCGAGCAGACAGTGCAAACCGAGCAGACAGTGCAAACCGAGCAGGACAGTGTAAACCGAGTAACATCATGTCTACCGAGTCACCAGTATTTACCGAGTTCAAAACCTACCGAGTGGTCAGTATGAACCATGCCTTCACTTCTACCGAGTGAATGACGATGCCGAGTAATGCAGTGGACGCCGAGTATCAGAAAGTCACCGAGTTAGTTTGCAGGAACCGTGTAACCATACTTGGGCCGACTTAGTAGCACTTATGTTTATTTTTCGAGCCGACTTTGTAATTGTAATTGTAATTAATTGTTTAAGACTTGTATATAAACAATGTTGTAAAAAATGTCAAGTGTAATGTAAGAAGGATATATGTGAAAAAGAAAGAAAGGCAGAGATAAGCGAATTACAAAGGGCTTCAGCAGTATAAGGAACAGCAAAGACAAATTCATCACAGAAGGTGATCAGTACATCAGCGAATCTCAATCAGCAATCCAGTTGCAAAGCAAGAGATCTACTGTTTCATCCTAACAGGTGAATCAGTACTAAATCCTTTAACTGGGTAGACTTAACAGTCTTTTGTAAAATCTCTTTACCGAGTGCATACTTCATTGTATGTTTTGTAAATCCTTTAACAGGGTGGATTTAGCAATCCTTATTGCTCCTAACAGGGCAGATCATCAGAAGTGATCAAATTGTAAGCCTTAACCGGGCAACTTTATTCTACAGTATTAAAGCTTTGTGGGTTTCATCCCCACCCTAGTTTTACTTTCTTTTTGGAAGGTTTCTGGGTAACAAAATCTATGTGTCATTATTGTGAATGTTTTTAAGTTTCATGCTTTCTGTATGCAAAGGTTAAAGTAAATTACATGTTAATACATCTGTAATTGAAAGAAAATTTGGAGTTACTGATTCACCCCTCCCCTCTCAGTAACTCGGTTAATTCCTGAATATTTCCAACAAATTTCTCATCCTCATTTGTTCTCAGACTTCTAGGAGTAAGCCTATGCTGGTGGGGAAGGGTGTCATGCCCCTGACAGTCTTGGACTTGATCCTTAGAACTCTAAGATTAGTTTAGATTTTCTGGATGGTTTGTTACTTATTTTGGAACATGTTTCGGTTGAACAATTTGTTATCTAGCATCGTTAAGATGTTTTTCAAACTCTTGGAGAATTCAGAGTTCACTAAAGTCTGATTCTCAGAATAATGGTCTAAGTATTTTAGTGTTGTGTTATATCAGGATTCTATCATTTGAATCAATTCAGATTCAAGAATCCTGTAGAAAGGAATGTTTTCAGAAAGACAATCTTGTTTTATAGTTCAATATGGTATGGTTTTAGTTACTTATGTGTCTTATTTGTATTTGCAGAATTGGTTTGGCGACAGAAATAAATGTTCAAAGATAACAAATATGTTCATTGATCAAAATATATATATATATATATATATATATATATATATATATATATATATATATATATATATATATATATATATATATATATATATGTTATAACATTTCATTTGTATAAATCTGTGTACGCTAATATGAAATAATTATATGTGTATGTTTATATATGGATTAGTTTTTAAATATGCACATATTGTTGATTTTATATACGTACATATGTTTATATTAATGAATGTTATAATTATGCGTATAATATTGATGATTGTTAATTGATGTTAATTTTCTATATGAAAGAAATTATAATAGTAATTAATATTAATATTAAGATAAATATTAACATTAATATTAATGACTATTAGTATGATTATTATGTATATGGGGTAATGGCAAGGATTAGTATTTATATTAATATTAATATTACTATCATTTTATTGTTAATATGTTGGTAATGTTTTATTTTTAAATGTTAGTTTACTTAGCAAATTTTTGATGTTAATGCCTATGCTATAGTGTTAGCGGATCTTGTGTTATGAAAGTTAGAAATTATGTTTTGAACTTTGCCTATGCTAAGATAGTCTAACCTAAGTAAAAGACTAAGGCATGTTAGTATGCGATATTACTAAACCTAGCAAAACAATTAACCTAAACTAGCCTAGACTTAGCAGAGAATAGTGGATTGATATGGCGGCAAACTTGGCAATTCAATGCGGCAGGTATTGGTATGCGAGCTGTACAGAAAATGCCAAGTGTTGAGTTTATTATGTGAGTGGGGTTTTTGGGATTAGCTCGCAGTAATGAGCATTTATCATATGTCTTATTTGTCATATTGCTTGGTGATGGATCGCATTTTGGTTTCAGTTCACCATTGATCAACTTTAGTTTGAAAAAAAATAATGAACCCTCTGTTGAATGGGTTTCTCTGCAGAATTTTGGGAAGTTGTTAACCATGAGGGAGATTCTTGAGTTTCACCCATTTGTTTTATCTTCACGACATTGCATACCTCGTTTCTTCTATCGATATCGTGGTTGCATTTTCTCTGAGTTTGTTGTGAGAGTTGGTTGTGATATTTTTTGTGAAGCACGGCTTTGAGGAGGACGAAGACTTTGTCTGCGAGTTGGGTAGGAAGCTCTGCAAGCGGTCTTTTAGTGTTCACCCTCGCATTTTCTCAGGTAGGGGCAATTTCTTAAACTCTCTCTCTCATTGATTTCTTTCCTTAATCTGCATGATGAAAGGAAAATGTTAAAAAGCTTTTTGAATAGTTTTGTGAATGAAATTATTGCGTGAAGAAAGTAACTGTGAAGGAATAGTTGGATTGTAAACTTGTTTTCATATATCTATGGTCTCTGTTATGAAGTTTCCATTTATAGTTAAACATGGGTACTTGTGATCTTGAAATATAAAGAGATTTCTGTCATAGAAATACTGTGAAGAGTTATAGCTTCAGTGTGGTGAGTCTCTGTTTATTTTGTGACAGTCTCGAGCTTCGTCCTGTAGCATTCTCTGTCATGATAAAAAGTTCATTAAGGGTTTGTGAAGTAAGTCTTCTACATCATCTCTAGCTCATTTTTTTATTGGATTTAGTAGAATAATAAGGTTTGTCGAAAACCCATCTGCTAATTTTGAGAGAAAAGTGTTCAGAGGATTATTGGGTTGAGTCTGTCACTATGGTTTCCGTTTTATGAGCTCAATGTTGTCTTATAGAAGTATTAGGGATAGTTTTATTCTCTATTCTTTTGAATAAGCCATTTATGGCTATAGTATAGTTATTATTTTAAAAGGAATTTCAAAGTTATGCTTCGTATGGCTTCGGCATTGATAGCATATTCCTTGGGTGAAATACCTGTTAGTCTTTTTGGGTTTTCATTATCGATTTGCTATTGATGTTCATCGGCTTAGGAAAAGAGTTAATATGGAATCATTCCGTGGTTTTGTGTTTATCAAATATAGAATGCATTAATGTTATCGTCAACAGTTTTCTTCAAAATTTATAAGTGAGGTTTAGTTTCAACAGCATCTATCACTAGTCGTTCGGTTGTTTTAGAATGTCTCTGATTTTTGTGAGCCTTCTTAATAACAGTCAACTGTGATAATATTGAGGTGAAGGGAAAAAAAATGTTGACTGAGTTCGTAGTTTGTAGTTGCAAAAAAATTACATTTATTAAACTGTGGTCGGGTCTTTGTATTCACTGTAAATACAGTTTATTTCATGGCTTTTGTGAGTAGTCAATTCTACTTGTGGTATTTAGTATGATTCTCTATTTTATTGATGACTGTCGGTTTGTATATATTTATTAATGCATATAATTATATATGCATCGACAGTAGGATGTCGACAGTTAGCAGTTCATATTTATAGATAGAGCAGCATAGTATAGTTGACTATGTATATGATTAGAAAAATGTGTATCGACAGTATGTAGTTGATTGATTAAAGATTGGATGGCAATATAGATTTAGTTGTACAAAATAAAGTAATACTTTGCTATGAACTTAGAAATAAGATTAATCTAGTTGTTTTTGGTCTTTAGACTAAAAATACAATCTTACAATTTGGTAAATTCATTCTCTAATTCTGAATTACTAAGATGTATAGTTATATGTTTAGTTTGTTTTCTTGCATTCTATGTTTTACGTTATTAGTAAAGTAGATAATTTATTTAGCATTCTTTAATGTTATGTACGAGATTATATGATTATATGCCTGCTGGAATACATGTATGTATATACGGGCTGTGGTATATACATATATGTACGCCGTCATGAATATAAGAATATGAACTTATAGATAATAGTACAAAGTGTAAAGTAAATTTAATTTTATATTCTGTTATAGTTCAACAAACTTATTTAATTGTTATTTGTAATGAGTTCGTGGAAGTTTTCTGTAAAATTCAAATGGTGTCTGATTATGAATAGTTTTATTTCGATTCATTGAAGATAAGATTTCAATGTAAAAAAATTATTTATGATGTTTATATTCAGATGTGTTGTTGTTTCATTGTAAGAAATGTTTCTATGATGGAATTAGGATTATGGTTATAATTCAGTCAGAAGATTTGATGCTTAATTAAGTATGGAATGGTAATATGGAAACATGGTTTTATGTAGATTTCCAGATTGCGGTTTCAATTTTATTATTGATGCATTGGAAATAACTATTTAGTTGAAATTGAATTCTATAGTTCATTTCAATCAATAGCAGCTAGATCATGTGTATTTATAGATTATGCAAGTGTGATCCTTTAGATTGGGTGGTTGTCAAAAATTGAGTAACTTGTGGTGATAGAATTATTTTGCCGGATGCCCTCCGACACTAGTCTAGATCCTTATGGGAAAGTTTATGACAGTTATTTTAATCAAGTGGTAATATTTAAAATGCATGGGTTGGGTTTCATATAACAAGATAAGAACATTATGGTTTCAGCTAACATATTGAATCTTACGAGTGGCTGGACGTAGATTCTTATGTTGACACCCATGAACTACTAGATCATTACCTTGACATAATCTGTGCGAGTTTATTTCTGCATAAATGTTTATAAGAAATTAGGTACTTGCTTTAAATCTGGTTGTGAAAAGAAAATTGTACTTTCAGAATATCTGTTATATGGATTACATGTTTATCATGCTGTTACTATATCTAACATGCAGGTTTACTGGAGGTTTTAACAACTTAGACAATGTGACTAAGCCATGTTGTGTTTGTCGGTTGTGTTTGCTTATGATAGAGGTTCTATATATATTTGGTAGAAGGACTTGGAAGAATAATCTGCTGATAGAACATTAGGGACTAGATGTAGTTTGGTTCTTGGTTGTAAAATGTATCTGAATTTGATTTGAATCGGTTGACAATCTGATTGTATTTGAAATTTTATATTGTATTTAAATAAGAGTATATCCAAATACTCATATGTAATTATCAGATATGTAATAATGCAGTACTAATACTCTTGGTATCTGGTTGTAAAGATGTTATGTAATGGAATTATATTCTGGAATTAAAAAAAATTGTTAGGTGTTTGTTTGAGTTTTCATTTCTTGTTAGTTGGTTTTAGGTTGGGTGTTACATCTAAACACCACATAACCCAAATAAATTTCAACAAAAAACATATGAATAGAAAGCTTGGATCATGAACTAAAGCTAGGAAAAAAGAAAATTGAAAAACAATGATAAAATGGCACAGATCTATGGCACCAAAGGGGAAATGGAAACACAATGAAAAGAAGCAAGTAAAAGATAAAAAGAAACCTGGCAGCAAATGACCTCTGAGATAATCAAATTTGTCACCTCTATTTACAAACTCACCTCTTCCATAGCCATGGCCTCTGAAAGTGCCAAAATGTCTAAATCATTAATCTGAACACTAGCATTTATAGAGAAACCAATTTCTTATGAAATGCGTGCTGTAACGAACATAATAGATTCAATAGAAACCATTTATAGAGAAACCAATTTCTTATGAAACCAATTTTCTTCAGATAATCTCTGTTTTCTCCCACTAAATAGAACTCCAAACCTCTTATTGCCCATAAAAGAAAAAACTACTATAAATCTGCAATCTTCCCTATTGAATGAATACCACACAGAAAGCAAAACAATTGCAATTGTGTTTGAGATGGAGAAACCAGAGAAATTTATAGTGGGGCGGAAGTACCAATTATTAGTTATGAAATTGAAGATTGAGATAGAGTCCCATCGGTAGGTAACAAAATTTTTTATAGCATATTCTTAAGATCAGATTCAACCCAAACTATATCACCTGTATTAAAATCTGATTGTGATATCAGAATTTGTACTAGCCCAATCCCCAATGCTCATAATTCTTTGACTCACATAGTACAAAACTTCCCCTGCCTCCACCATTTTCTTGTTCTTCTCTGCAATGTCAAAGGACACATATATTCATCATTTTCATACTACCAGACTGTGTCTGTTTCATCATCTAAGCAAAACCTTCTGAATTGCCAAATCGGAGACTACCATATAATTGAATGTTTCTCTGCCTTGTCTCTGAATAACTCTGAAACTAATCTTTCATAGGCAATTGAAATTACATCCATTAGCTGAAAATAGTGAAGAGGATATACATTGATCTGCTGCACTTTTATAAAAAGCTACCTCTTAATTTAGTATGGCCCATGGTTGCTGATTTAATTTGTAGTTAATTTTTTAGCTTTTTAGTTAGGTTAGATTTTCATACGTTATTTAGGTTAGAATGAGACTCCTCTTACAACATTAACAAACATTGGTATAGTGTTCACTTCTATTTGTTACAAAATTAGAAATACAAGTGATATAGTTCGGGTTGAATCTGATCTTAAGAATATGCTATAAAATTGAAGATTGAGATAGAGTCCCATCAATAGGTAACAAAATTAGATCTCTTCAAGATATTTCTGATTACCAGTTTGCTGTTTGGTACTTAAAATACTATTACAAATGAGGACATCTCACAGTGACTGTCCCTTGTGTAATTGCCACTTGAATATATTGGTATTGAACCATGCAAATGCTTTTCTTCTTCATAATGTCCTCATTTGTTCAAGAAGAAAAGCATTTGCATGGTTCAATACACAAGTGGCCATTACACAAGGGACAATCACTATGAGATGTCAAAAATAATACCCACGCAGATGTCAAAAACAAGGTAATCACATAGATGTCAAAAATTATACTACCCACGTGGACCCGATGACATTTCAAAATTGGCATTTTGAAACTGGAATTCGAGCCTCAAATTAAAAAATATGAGGACATCTCACAGTGACTGTCCATTATGTAATTGCCAATTGAATGTATTGGTATTGAACCACATTAATTCTTTTCTTCTTGATAATGTCCTCATTTGTTCAAGAAGAAAAGCATTTGCATGGTTCAATACCAATAGGCAATACATTAAAGTGGCAATTACACAAGGGACAGTCACTGTGAGATGTCCTCATTTGTGACTATCCTTATAGTGAGTGTACATTATCATGTTGTCTTTAGAGTGACTATCCTCATTTGTTGAAGAAGAAAAGCATTAATGTGGTTCAATAGCAATACATTAAAGTGGCAATTACACAATGGACAGTCACTGTGAGATGTCCTCATTTGTGACTGTCCTTACAGTGAGTGTACATTATCATGTTGTCTTTAGAGTGAGTGATGACATTATCACTCTAAAGACAACATGATAATGTACACTCACTGTAAGGATAGTCACAAATGAGGACATCTCACAGTGACTATCCATTGTGTAATTGCCACTTTAATGTATTGCTATTGAACCACATTAATGCTTTTCTTCTTCAAAAAATGAGGACAGTCACTCTAAAGACAACATGATAATGTACACTCACTATAAGGATAGTCACAAATGAGGACATCTCACAGTGACTGTCCCTTGTGTAATTGCCACTTTAATGTATTGCTATTGAACCACATTAATGCTTTTCTTCTTGATAATGTCCTCATTTGTTCAAGAAGAAAAACATTCGCATGGTTCAAGTGACAATTACACAACAGACAGTCACCGTGAGATGTCCTCATTTGTGACAAGGACAGTCACAAATGAGGACATCTCACAGTGACTATCCCTTGTGTAATTGCCATTTGAATGTATTTGTACATTATCATGTTGTCTTTAAAGTGGCTGTCCTCATTTGTGACTGCCCTTACAGTGAGTGTACATTATCATGTTGTCTTTACAGTGACTGTCCTCATTCAAGTGGCAATTACACAAGGGACAGTCATTGTGAGAACTTCTCATTTTGTGAAATTACACAAGGTACTTTCTTGTCTACATATGTTGTACACTCAACTTGCAACTCTATTCTTATGCATTATAGTTGGGTGTTTTCTTATGTTGTATCATGATTGTTTTGTTTTTATTTTTAGGTAATTCAATGGATCTCATTGATGATATTGATGATGAAGATGATATTGAAATAGAAGGAGAGATTATGAGGAGGAGGAGAGTCCTAGCTATTGTTGTAATTGTTCTTGCCACCCTTGTCCTGGCCATAGTGGAGTGTAGAAAAGAAGGTAGTCGAAATAGGTGTAAGCACACAAGAGATGCAATTCCTTTTTATAAGCGTGTTATCAACTCCAATGAGACAGATTACTTTGACCAAATACGCATGACTAGACAATCCTTCTTTAAACTAGCCAATATTTTAAGGCAAAAAGGAAGCATCAAAGATACAGAATTCCTCACGTTAGAAGAACAATTAGTCATGTTACTCCATACTCTTGGCCATAATCTGAGGAATTTTAAGATTGCCCATAACTTTGGGCACTCTGGAGAGATGGTAAGATGATACTTCCACAAGGTCTTGAGGGCTATCTTAGCACTCCATTCGGATTATTTTATACCCCCTGGTGCAAACACTCCTTGGGAAATCAGTGGGAAGACCCATTTTGATCCATTCTTCAAGGTATATCTCCCAATGGTTTAATTTTTTTTAGAGTTGTAATCCTATTATTGCGTGTTCATTAGACCTATGATTTATCTAACTATAGGATTGTGTGGGAGCAATTGATGGATCCCATATACCAGTCACTGTCGATGTCAACCTGCAAGCTAAATATCATGATTGAAAAGGCAACTTGTCACAAAATGTTATGGGAGTTTGTTCATTTGATTACAAGTTTCAATACATCCTTGCTGGTTGGGAAGGGTCTACTGTAGATAGCCATGTACTAGATTCGGCTCTATCTAGAACTGATCCATTGGTAGTTCCCCCAGGTTTATAAAATCTGATTATATTATTGAAGCATATGAAAAATAAGACAATGTTATGACAATGAAATTTTGTTTTGTTTAGGTAAATATTATTTGGTCGATGCTGGATATCCAAACGTACTAGGATTTCTTGTGCCTTATCGGTGCACATGCTACCACCTAAAGGAGTTTTCAAGAGAAAACCCAATAAACACCCCAAAAGAGTTGTTTAATCATCGACACTCCTCGCTTACGAATGTAATAGAGCGTACATTTGGGATTTTGAAGCATCATTTTCCTATCTTGAAGAATGCGACATCTTATCAAATCAAGACACAAACACATATTGTTTTGGCATGTTGCATACTTCACAACTTCATTACGATAGAGGAAGGCCTTCCATCTAAGGTAAAATTTGAAGAGGAAGATGGTCGTGATGGGATAGATGTACTAGTGCTTGAGACATATGGCTTGACCCAGTGTGAAAGAGATGATTGGGGCAATTTTCGAGATGAAATAGCAAGAAGGATGTGGGAAGACTATAGATCTCGATCATAGTTGGTTGAATAACTATTATGACAGTGTTTAAACTAATGTCAGATTTCATAAATTTCACAAACTGATTTGATATATTAAAAGCCATTATGCCATATTTAGTGTTGTCATGTTATATTCAATGTTGTTATACTTAATGTTGTCATATTATATTTAATATTCTCATGTTATGTTTAATGTTGCTATATTTTATATTTAATGTTGTCATGTTATATTTAATATTGTCATGTTATGTTGCAATTGATCTTGTCAAAAGAAGTGGTCAGCTCATGTTGTGTGTGCATCAGGTATGTCTACGGATGTAAACAAGGACAGTCACAAATGAGGACATCTCACAGTGATCGTCCCTTGTGTAATTCTCACTTGAATGTATTGCTATTGAACCACATTAATGCTTTTCTTCTTGAACAAATGAGGACAGTCACACAAGGGATAGTCATTGTGAGATGTCCTCATTTGTGACTGTACTTACAGTGATAGTACATTATCATGTTGTCTTTAGAGTGACTGTCCTCATTTGTGAATGTCCTTACAGTGAGTGTACATTATCATGTTGTGTGTGCATCAGGTATGTCTATGGATGTAAACATGAACATGGATGGTGAAGTTCAAGTTATCCAGGCAACTTCTTCTTGCAAGAAGGTTTTCTAGACAAAAGAGATGGAACGCAAGTTGCTAGACTTGCTATAGGAGCAAGTGCAGCTTGGAAAAAAAGCTGAAGGGGGTTTCAAGAAAGAGGCTTGGACAACCATTGAAAGGAGGTTTAATAATGAGTTGAAAATGAAGCTATCAAAGGACAACTTCAATAACAAGATGAAAACTTGGAAACAAGGGTATAGAGTTATGAAAGACTTGAGGAATACAAGCAGCTTAGCCTGGAATGAGACTACCCAAACTATGGATGTTGATTATAGTGTTTGGAATGAGTTGTTGAAGGTAACATGGTCTTCAAATCTCCTTTTAAGTTGAATTTATCTTTTTAAGTAATGAAGCACCAATAATGAATTCAATGGTTATGCCATCATACAAAGAAAGGAATTTTAAAATGCCAGAATGTATAAGAGGCAACCATTTCAATATACAATGAATTATCCTGTATTGTTGGGAATGACATAGCTGAGGGCACTGTAGCTGTAACAACTCAAGAGGAGGAAGATTTCATTGATGATGAAGATTTTAGTTATCATGGTATGGATAATGCATGTTTTGAGACTATTTCTGTATTGGCTAATGATGGTATCGAATCTATTGATACACCTACATCGAACCAATCTACTGCAAGCAGCAAAGAGAACCCTTCAATATCATCAAGGAGGCCAAAGAGGAAGAGGGGAACATTGGCAGGTTCATTGGATTCAATTTGTGAAGTGATCAAAGATCTGTCTGAAGGCCTTGGACAGCCTCTGATAGTGGATAAAACATCTAGTTTGAAAAATGATGGAGCAGATTTGTATAAAGCACTTAAACCAATCCCTGGCCTTAGCAACTCTACTATGCTTGAAGCATACGAAAAGTTAATGCATGATCCACAATCAACTGCATTGTTCTTAACAATAAATGAAGAAGAGAGAATCCAATATATGATACTAAAGTTTGGACTTTAGTTGATCCATGTTTATTAGGTCAAAACTAACTAATGTTTCTAAACAGTTTGTGAAATCTTCCATATTGCTAAACAGATTATGAAATCTGCGGTTACAATCTCAATGTTGGTAAACACTTTGTGAAATCTGGCATTTATAATCTCATTTGTGAAATGTTTCTTTTTTATACCATTTCACTTTTTCGGGCAATGCTTGAAGTGCCTTTATTATTTTTGTATGTAATTACTGATTGTTAACTATTTCAGGATCATTTACACATTAGGTTATAAATAATTTGTATTCTCTACCCTTGATATTGAACTCATGAGAAACTTCTAGAGATAAGTGCCTCGTGATAAGTTTTTAGTCCTTTTTTCTTCCTACTATGCTTGTACTTTAAGCTGTGGATTAAATGGCCTCATAGAATTGTAGCCTGAGGTATTAGATTCTGCATGTTGAAATGGTCATAAAACTCATATCAACTGGTTACTACCTCAAATTCTGGGTTATATCAAACTAAGAGCAGCAGCCATATTTGCTGCTATATTCTGTCATTTTCCCATTGAAACAGCTAAAGGTTAGTATCTTGCTACATTAACATTCTGAAAGCTAGAACAGCTAGATATAAGCATGGCCTTGTTTGGATGGTTTTCATATGTGATGTGATGTTTTGGGTATAAGCATGGCCAGTTTGACTTTCATGTCTTGGTGTCCTATAGTATAGTGTTTGTTAGGTTTGTGTGTGATAACAATTGAAATGCTAACTATGTCAAATGCTTTGCATGCATATAGAAGTGTTCCACATGCCATGTTTATTTCTATTTCCACTATGATCAGCTTAGCCTTTATGTCTGACAGACCTGTGTCTATTCGGAGGGTAAACAAACAAGTTATTCCCTTGCTGCATGTAGATTTGTTTCATGAACAATTTACTATATGCATCAGTTTCTGACAATGTAAGTTGGCACAAGCATCATTTAGAGGGTCCTTTGCAAAATAAATTTGGACTTTAGTCTTTCCTGAAGTCTCCAGCAAATATTTGCCCCCAATCTGCCATAATTAAGGTTTTTGAAATTGGATTTGAATTTGATAGCTGACATACCAATCAAAGCAACAATTTGCCAATTCAGGAGCATCCCCAGAAGATAAACCATCAATGTACCCATCGTTACAAAAAGCTTTCATATGGAGGAAAGAAATAATTTAGTAATATGGCATCCATAAAAAAGAAAAATAAAGAAAATAAAGAAACCTACCCCTTTTCTGCCAAGAAAGTCTGAAAGATAACCACTTGTAATTGCACCCATCATGGCACCAACAGTCAATAGAGAGCCAAAAATAGAGTACTACAAAAATCCTAGTTATTGTAGGTGAAAAAAATGATGTGCTTAAGAACATGAATTTAGAACCAGAATAACGAAGTTACAAACAGTGAAAATATGCAATTGCTAGAAACTCAATCCCTAGGAATAGACCTATGTTGTTAACTAGGGACACAACAAGAAGAACAAGACCGACCTCATGACACTAACTTTAAGTACCATGATATCTTAATATATTTTCCTTCGAGATAAAACTAATGTACATTATCATGTTGTCTTTACATATAACATGACAACATTAAATATAACATGACAACACTACAATATGTCATAACTCATTATGGTTGATTCAGCCTTGCAACTTTTTGTTTTTCTCAATGAATTTTGTTTAATTTTGGGATTGTTGATATAGGTGCATTATTGATATTGGTTTGATGGCTCTTGTCAATGTGCGAAGCTGTCCATGTGGTGGTGGGTAGTGCTAGTTGAAGATTTCATGGTCAGTGGACAACCCTGGATGACAATTTTGGTGTTGTCCAAACAGAAAAAAGGTTGCTAATGTGTATATATTTAATGTTTGTAATGTGAATACTATTTATTATATTTAATGTTTGTAATGTAAATACTATTCATTATATTATAAAAACTAATGTAGATTGGGCATCCCAGGGCTATCATGATTGTGGATACTTTAGGTGGGTCGATGACAACCCATCTACATCTATCTGCCCATCTCCAGTCATCCACGATCCAGACATCCGCCCATCTCCACTCATCCACAATCCAGGATTTGAGTGCAAAAGTTGTCAAGCTAGGGCAAATGAAATTATATTTTTATGATTCCTTCTCTGTATTGTAATCACATATCTTTTTTGTGACCATATGCAGAGATGAGCTCAAGAATTAGTTAGTTTTGTATTTTGATATTGTGATATGTGGAGATGAGCTCAGGAATTAGTCAGTTTTGTATTTTGATATTGTAATATGCGGAGATGAGCTCAGGAATTAGTCAATTTTGTATTTTGATATTGTAACTAAATATTTTAATATGGATATGGCATAACTCCTCTTTGCCCCAAGTGCGCATATATATGGTTCACATATTTTTTTGCAATAATTTTTCATGTTTATGGCTTAGGTGAGCCCTAATCTACTATCAGTCACATGATTTAACATTGTTTTCGTGGTTTTTGCTTTGTAGAATTCTAACCTAGGTTTGTAGAGAAATTTTGAGGTTAACAGAGATATATCATGTATAAACTCATTTAATTGGTCGTGTTTTGATCTTGACAAGCATGGATCATTCAGGTAAGAATAAAAGGAGGTCATAGATGGTAATAATAATTAATAAGATTTTTTTTTAAAACTCATACAAAAGTGAGCAATTGAATTTACTTCATTGGTGTACTAACAAAAGCACACAGTAGTTGTATGTTCTATGTATGTAGTGCCTAGAGACAAAAACAAGAGTTTGGGCATGACAGAGCGTCAAAGACTCATTGGACTAAATTATAACATTGTATCTGCATTATGTAAAATGAGGAATGCCTCATTCAAGTTGTAACACTGTATCTCCATTATGTAAAATGAGGAATGCATCATTCAAGTTGTAATACTATATCTGCATTATGTAAAATGAGGAATGCCTCATTCAAGTTGTAATTTTATATTAGCTCATGACTTTGTGGGGCTAGACCGGAGGTTTTCTCCACCCAGCTCTTTCCTACCGGTGCTCCTATTGAGTTGGGTTGGCAACATTTTGTAAAAAATAAATAATAAAATAAATGACTTGTTTATAAATTTGTGTATTTTGGGTCAACATATTTTATAAATTTGTATAAGATTTTTTTTTTTTTATAAAAAAGTTATACAAAATGTTAAAAATTTTATAAACTTATAAACATAATTTTATTTCAAAATATTATAAATATTCAAAATCGCATACAAATGAAATAAAATAAAATAAAATAAGTATTCAAAAACAAAATAAAATATTATAATATTATTTTATTGCAAAAATAAAATAAATATTCCAAAACAAAATAAAATATTATAATATTATTTTATTGCAAAAATAAAATAAATATTCAAAAACACGAACAAAATGTGAAAAACATCATAACATTTGAAAAAATCACAAATTGTTATAAAGAAATTAAAAACAAATTCTCATTCAGTGCATATTCCAATTCCAAAATGCGGCACCCAAACGCGGAAAATACATCTTCTCGGTCATCTTCCAGGTGAACCAAACGGGTCGAACACATATTCCAAATATCATTTTGAGGATATGATATTCCAGAATTGCAGCATATTCTAGAATTGACTATATCTGGCATTCCGTATACCTGCGTCCAAACAGGCCTTAGGGTCTGGCTAACTCAAAAATCAAATAAAAACTCAATTCTGACATTGTTGGAAAAAATGACCAGCCTCACAATGGAAAAACTCAAACCAAAACCCTAGTATATATAAGCAAACCGAAATGAGTGTTGGAAGCATAAATAAACATGGGGAAAATACTATCATCCCACAAAGAAAAAGAAAACTAGAACCGAAACAAACAAACTAGTATTGATCAAAATCACAAGAGCTAGGTACATCTCACCAAGTAGGAAACCATAGCAACTGCGACACAATTCCAACAAGCCGCTACCCATGAATATCAAATGCCCGAGTCAAACCTAACAAGCATAAACATTCATTTTCCCACACAAATTTGGAGAAATCCCAAATTTTCACAATAGAGAAAAAGTGCAAAAGTGAATAAAAATAATTCACTTTTCAAATATAAAGCACCTTTTCCAAAGTAACTTTAAAATGGTTTATTTAAATAATCTCAATAAACTATTGACCCTTTTCCCAATTAAATCAGTCAATCCTAGGAGTCTGGAATCCAACTACGACAAATTAGCTGGTAAATCAAATTAACCATTAAAATTACCCGAAATGATTAAAATTAATATTTAAATTAATACCTTTTGTGAAAACTACGGAGCTATAAATGTACAGACACGCTCATGAGTCAAATCACAAATGCATCATGAAGTCTGGATTTACCAACACGTACTGGAAGGATAATAATATATCATGGATACGCCATCCATACATGAATGACATTGGCTAAATATGCAAGGTCAAAGCTACTATCTCCTAATGCCACTGTTGGGGACATATGCACACACTCAAATCCTACAATTTAGGATGAATGTGCCTAGTACACATCCAAACATCAAGTGTAGTTTCTCACATTATACAAATAGCTGAAGCACGAATAATATCAATGAAAATGCTTCAATTAACAATAGTGAATGAGAATGGGACATTGTGTAGATCTTACAAATGAGTGATTACAACTTTGTCTCACTTCATACCAGCACCAAGGGCAAAATCCATAGCAGTGGTGTATTAAAGCAATACACATCATATAATTACATTAACATTTACATTTAAATTAAAAGCATTTAAATAATCATTTTACGATCATATGAGCATAAATCACTAAAAGTGCATAAAAGATATATCCACGACATCAAAGCATAATATAATCAATGAGTCCAATATCATCATCCTGATAGAATAGATTAATAGTCTTGAATACAAAATAAGCCAAACACCATCATATAGATATGATCAACTAGAACAACGACCAAGATATTGTCAATCAAAATAACGAATAGTCATCAATGCATCTCATCATGCAGATAATCAAATAATAATAACAAAGTATCTCTCAAATCAGAATAACCATAGAATGGAATGCAAACATGGAAGGCACTACAACGCGCACACACACATACACATATGTATATGTATACATATACACATACATATATGTATGCATGTAATGTTTTTTTTGTCATTTCAGCATCTTCTATATAAATATTATACTCACCTTCACAAAGAAATTAATAAATTTAAAGAAACAAAACCATATTATTCACATTATAACTATATAATTGTTTATATTGCTTTTAATTGTTTATTATCATTGTAATTCCTTACATATTATAAAAAATCTAATTACTAGACCATACTTATTATATATTAGAAAATGTCAACTATATTAAAAAATAATTATATTTGAAATAAAATTATATCTAAGAAAACATTATTAATACTTACTTTAAAGGATACTAAAGTAACTCTTAAATGAATTATTGGACCGAAAAAGTTACATTGACAACTAAAAGCTTCATAGTGAAAGGCTTCCAAATTAAAGAAATAATTTAACTTATTTTAATAAAAAGTAAAATGTCAAATCCACCACGTGTAAGATGTATGTCCAAAATGTGTGGAATATAAAAGAAACCTTTGTGCAAAGTACGCAGCTGTTAAAATTTGTTTAATTGCAACCTTCCAAACGGTCATTTATAAATAGAAAAATAAGACAAAATGAATAAAGTAGAGGCAGCTTTAATTGTGTAAGGAGAAGGACAATCCAACCAACAAAATATAAAAGCTATTTTGACTTGCTTATAGAATGTATTTTCCCTCATTCCATTATTTCCTTAGCTGTATGTACCATTCCATTTTTCTCACTTATTCCACATTATTTTAATATTTTTCTCACTCCCACCACCAACCCCATGAAAAGGAAAAAAGAAGCCATTTCCCTAGCTACCATGGCCCTTGACATATGACAATGGTGTTATCCACCACCACAAATGAATAAATTGAAAACAATGTTGTTTCATGAAACATTATTAATATTAAAATTGAAAAAGCTTACAAGTGTCTTTCTTTTTTTTTTGGTCTTTGTGAGTGGGATTTTTAATTTGATGCTATTACACTCTACCTCATGCTTCCACGATAGTTATGTCTTTAGACATAATTATTTGATTAGATTAATGTTAAATATATAAATGTTGAAGTTGATTGTTGAACATCATAGCTTGTCTAACATACAAGAGAGAAAAAATAACTGATTTGTTATGTAGTCTTAAGAATGTGATTGATAAGACAAGAGAAAATAATACAATATAAATAATGAACCTTTCTAATAAAAAATAAACAAGTCTCAATAAAAATCTAGGTAAAGATAAAATAAGATTATGACGTATGTCCTTCTCAGATGACTTGAGACAAAAAATGTACATGAAGTATATTAGAGTAAAAAGGGGATGTAATAATTAATTATTAATTAGTTGATTACATATTTTACTCTAACACCCCTCCTTAACTACAATTCAGGGACAAGATAGAAACTCTAATGGTGAATATATAGATAGATGAATGGATGGGTCCTAGTTGTAAGGCCTAAAAAGTTGTCATGTATAAACAAATAAATTTCTCATAATTAGAGAAAAAAAAGGGTACAATTGATGAAATAATGTAGGACTTAAAATATCCCCCACAAATATTGGTTTGGTCACAAAAGTATAATCAAGATCGATTGATTCTCATCGAAGTGTAGTAGATTGATGCAAACAACTCAATGCATGTGCTTGACAAACCAACATATCCCATATTAAGTAACTTATTGTTTTAGAGATGCTCATTCAATTATCAACCAAGGAAGTGTGGACTTGTGATGGGTCTACACTATATGTGATTTATGGGAGGCTCCAAGCTATTCTATTGACTGCATAAATGAAACTAACTGAAAGTAATGAACTAAACTAAAAACGTAACATTATTGAAAGTAAATCTACACACACAACTATTGGTGCAAGAAAACTATGTAATGATACAATAGTTGCTACATGCTCTACTAACTAAAACTATTAAAATTGAAAAATGCCTTCATGGACCCTTTGCTTGGATTATTTAATCTCTTGGTTGAGTGTTCAAAACTACATACACAGGTAACATGCTTCATTGAGAAAATTCAATATGTTGCTTTCTATAAGATCACTCTTGCTACATAATGATGATACAAAGTTTCTAACTAACACCTACTACTCTTTGCTTGATTAAAAGTTCAAATTTATAAGCTAATTGACTCTCTAAAAAACATATAATATGTGTCCCTGTTGTAGGGAAATTCTACAAGACTCGGACAAGAGGATTAGTAGCACCAGATTATCTAAAAACTATAAATAATCAACCACTAAGCACCTAAAAGTCCTACAAACAACAGAATAATAAGTCTGAATGATCAAATAGAAATAAAAAATTTCAAAGAAAACCATTCAACACTTTGAAGCTTATGTTGCTTATCTTCTCCTTGTTGAGGTGTGGCACTCAACTCTGATTCTAGCAACACCTTGACTGAAAGATCTAAGAAATTATGATACTCTGATAATAAACTGACATAAGTTCAATGCAAAATTCAAAGCTATGAAAATGTGAGAGATGAGGGTTATTTATATAGAAATTATGATTTGAATGGACGATCAAGATTGATTTGAAAAAAATAGATTGAATGGACAAGATAATTAAGAACTGAAAATAAAAGCTATTTTGACTTGCTTATAGAATGTATTTTCCCTCCTTCAATTATTTCCTTAGCTGTATGTACCATTCCATTTTTTCACTTATTCCACATTATTTTAATATTTTTCTCACTCCCACCACCACCCCCATGAAAAGGAAAAAATAAGCCATTTCCCTAGCTACTATGGCCCTTGACATATGACAATGGTGTTATCCACCACCACAAATGAATAGATTGAAAACAATATTGTTTCATGAAATATTTCTTTTTTTTTCAATCTTTGTGAGTGGGATTTTTAATTTGATGTTGTTACACTCTACCTTGTGCTTCCATGATAGTTATGCCTCTAGACATAATTATTTGATTAGATTAATGTTAAATATATAAATGTTGAAGTTGATTGTTGAACATCATAGCTCACCTAACATACAAGAGAGAAAAAATAACTGGTTTGTTATGCAAGTCTTAAGAATTCGATTGATAAGAAAAGAGAAAATAATACAATATAAATAATGAAACTTTCTAATAAAAAATAAACAAGCCTCAATAAAAATCTAGGTGAAGATAAAATAAGATTATGACATATGTCCTTGTTGGATGACTTGAGACAAAAAATGTACATGAAGTATATTAGAGTAAAAAGGGGATGTAATAATTAATTATTAATTAGTTGATTACATATTTTACTCTAACACCCCTCCTTAACTACAATTTAGAGACAAGAAAGAAACTCTAATGGTGAATATATAGATAGATGCATGGATGGGTCCTAAATGTAAGGCCTAAAAAGTTGTCATGTATAAATAAATTAATTTCTCATAATTAGAGAAAAAAAAGGGGTACAATTGATGAAATAATGTAGGACTTAAAATCTCCCCCACAAATATTGGTTTGGTCACAAAAGTATAATCAAGATCGATTGATTCTCATCGAAGTTTAGTAGATTGATGCAAACAACTCAATGCATGTGATTAACGGACCAACATATCCCATATTAAGTAACTTATTGTTTTAGAGATGCTCATTCAATTATCAACCAAGGAAGTGTGGACTTGTGATGGGTCTACACTATATGTGAATTATGGGAGGCTCCAAGGTATTATATTGACTGCATAAATGAAACTAACTGAAAGTAATGAACTAAACTAAAAACGTAACATTATTGAAAGTAAATCTACACACACAACTATTGGTGCAAGAAAACTATGTAATGATACAATAGTTGCTATAGGCTCTACTAACTAAAACTATTAAAATTGAAAAATACCTTGATCAACCCTTTGCTTGGATTATTTAATCTCTTGGTTGAGTGTTCAAAACTACATAAACAGGTAACATGCTTCATCGAGAAAATGCAATGTGTTGCTTTCTATAAGATCACTCTTGCTACATAATGATGATACAAAGTTTCTATCTAACACCTACTAGTCTTTGCTTGATTAAAAGTTCAAATTTATAAGCTAATTGAATCTCTAACAAACATATAATATGTGTCTCTATCATAGGGAAATTCTGCAAGACTCAAACAAGAGGATTAGTAGCACTAGATTATCTAAAAACTATAAATAATCAACCACTAAGCACATAAAAGTCCTACAAACAACATAATAATAAGTTTGAATAATCAAATAGAAATAAAAAATTTCAAAGAAAACCATTCAACACTTTGAAGCTTGTGGTGCTTCTCTTCTCTTTGTTGAGGTGTGGCACTCAACTGTGATTCTAGCAGCACCTTGACTCAAAGATTCGAGAAATTATGATACTCTGATAATAAATTGACATAAGTTCAATGCAAAATTTGAGATATGCAAATGTGAGAGATGAGGGTTGTTTATATAGAAATTATGATTTGAATGGACGATCAAGATTAATTTAAGCAAATAGATTGAATGGACAAGATAATTAAGAACTGAAAAGATTTGGGTAACTTTCTGTTGGACTAACCGCCAACGACTCCCTTCAGGATTCGTGACATGGTTTAACAGCCTCCTGTGTCTTCTATAAGTCTAGTGGTTGTATCAGGCATTAATGGGTCAATCTTTTGGTGCAACGACAAGCACTACTTGTAACACTTTCTAGAATAAAATATTTAATTCCAATTTAACACAAATAAATGGAGAGTTATTTAGGAAATAAAGATAAGAAGTGGTAGCAAAATTCACGAGACCCATTAGCCCTATGACTAACAATATGGCTGAATGTATAGCAACACTAGAAGGGCTTAAATTATGTAAGAAACTCAACATTTCCAAAGTAGTTATTGAAGGAGACTCCCAAATTATTATCAATGCCATTCGTACTAAAAAAACCCCTAATTGGATTTTGAATTCAAAAGTAGAAGAGATCAATATATTAATGGATAGTATCTCAAATTATGAAATCAGACATACTTATAGAGAAGGAATTACAGAGGCTGACAAGTTAGCTAATCTAGGTGCCAATGGAGAAGTAACAATGGAACATTATATACAATAGCTTCTCAAGAGGCACTATTCTGATAAGGATACAGAAGGTACCTTACCCCATGTTAATCTGAGTAGGAAGATTGGGAAACTGATTTCCCTATTAGGATACAGGAATCTCATTATTAGACCCTTTAACCATAGGATCCTCTTCGTACTTTTAAGGATCTAGGAGTTTCATAGGTAGCCATTAGAATACAACAATCTCCAGGTCCCTTAACAAATCTCCAATAAATTATTCAAAGGCAAAGAGTAGGATAGAAAATACTAGTTTCCCTTTTTTTCGACTTTTAAGTTTCTCCCCCTCTTATCGCATAACCTTTTTCATTACAATAATGAGTTTTAATGATTTCTCTAGCAAGAGAATAGAGCATTTTATTTTAAGATTTGATCTCAGCAGAGATATAATTAAAAGATCTAGTATGAGTATAGTAAAGGATCTTTAGCTATCATAGTTGGAAGTTTTATCTCACCTTCTGCTGGTTGGTGTAGTTTTTATTTCAATTTTATGACACACTTTTAATACTCAAATATTAACAATTATAAGTTACAGACATAGTATAGAAAATAGGAATACGAAACCTTCTGGCATTTGACAATATCATCATTGGACGTTACCCCTGAACTAGTTCATAAGAATCAGGTTTGGCAACCTTAAGCCCATATATAAGAACGAAATGATTATGCAGAGAAACCCTCATTACAGGCAGGTCCTTTTTGTATGTATCTGGCTGTTTAGAAGAAAGAATGAAGGACAGGGATGACATTTCCTCCTCATCTTAATCAAGAAGTACTCATTTCCACAACACCTCTAAATCCACCCGAAGTGGGATATCTCTCTTTAATCATTAAACCCTTAGAATTCTCTAGGATAGACTAGAAAGTTTGATTTAATATATATATTTAGGTCATCAAGCAAATGACCTTTATGAGACACCACGGAATCTAGACTGTGCACTTTCTACACTAAGGGTGATCAAGCCATGGCTTTCTGAGGTTCTATTTACCCGGAAAGATGGAACCAAATCCTCAACCCAGTGCCTGACTCAACCAGGAGGTCTATTGAAAAATCAATTGGTGACCGACATTTTTTTAGTAATCTTTACACGTATAGAACCAATGGAGGGGAGATAGGCCAGTTTATTGCCCTATCCATATTTGTAGGTGTATGCACCCTAAAATGGTCACCTAGACTTTGGGCCCCTATTTCTGCAATTTATCAAATCCCTGAATCAATATTTTTAAAAATCAACATTTTTCAAATTTATCAATTTCCTTGATCAAATCATAATCAATTCAATATTTCCTAAGGTTTGAGTCTTATTTAATTTAAAAGAAATAAAAATAAAAATCTTATTTAATTAAGAGAACATGCTCTTTTTTAATTAATTAAAAATCTCTTTTAATTAAATAATAAAATCATTTTATCCTAAGCCTTTATTTAATTAAAAGGAATTTCCTCCCCTTTTATTTAAATAAAAAATCCTCACTTTTCTTCTTATCCTTGTTGCACAAATAAAGCATTTAATTCTTATTTATAAAGAAAAATAAAATAAAAAATAAAATAAAAGTACTTTTGCCTCACATGGACATAAATTAAATGCTCAACATAAAGTAAATGCTTCTAATTTTTTTATTGGAGGATATTTGTGCACAAGGATCAAGCTTCTTTTTTTCTCCACCGTTGATTAAATCTTTTGCCTCTTAATCTCCATGGTCCATTGATTTTTCACCTCCTATAAAAGAAGAGCTCTCTTCCTCATTTGCACACACAATACATACTTGAATTATTATGCTACAAGTTTTCTAAGTCATTGAAGCTTTTGGAGATATTCTTGCATCAAGTTTTGAAGATTTGGAGCATCATTGGCATTCATCTTGCATCTACATCACATCCTAGCTTGCATCATAGTTGCATTATCATGATATCATTTCCTTTCATGTTTTAGATTAATCTCACATAGTTTAATTAGAGGGTTTGTAACTCTTTCATTTCCATTTTCATAGCTTAATTGCATCTTCATTCTCATAAGATTAATTTGCATTCTCATATAGATTTTCTTAGCATTGCATCCATTTGGAATCTCTCATTGTGTGGTTGACTAGCAAGGTCATGAGTTTATAGCTCTAGCTGAGAGCAATTTTACAAATCTTGCAACTCCATGCATAGAGAGCTATGGATCGATTTGTGAAGGCTCATTCTTGAGTTTTCTTGTATGTAAGGATTCATAGAAGTTTGACAACATTTTAGCACACATTTTTGGTGCCCACCATGGGGCAACCCACTTTTTACATGTTGGTTTTGATTATTTTTGGAGCTAACCCTTGTGCAGATTTGTTTGGAGATGAAAAACCCTAGATTTGAAAGATTTTATCATATCTCCCAAATGGATTGGTATTTTGGTCTAAATTTTTTTTTTTAGGTTGGCGACATATCAGAGAAGCTCCAAAAAAAATTTCAGAATTTTTAGAGGTGATTTGTATTTTTTATAATTTTTTCTTGATTTTTCATAAAAAATTGATTTTTGGCGCAAATCAGCATATTTTTCAAAAATTTTTACATTTCTGGAAAGGTCTTGAAATTATACAAGGGGTCCATTTAATGTGTTTTTAATTTAGAAATCATATTATAGCTCATTTGGTCAATTTATAAAAACTAATATGTTTTGATAAAATAGGTCTCTAGGGCACAAATGAAAAGATTTTTTTGAAATGTTTACATTTTTGGAAAGCTCTCTATTTTTTGATAGAGGTCTCTTTTTCGCATTTTGGGTTTAAGGTCCGAATTCATATGGTAAAAATCAGATCTTGTTGACTAGGTCAAATGCAAAAAAAATAAAATTTTGTGATGGGTATGCACTTATTTTTCATTGTTCATTGCATGATATGAGTTATCATTTGGATTATTTTCTGGTTATCATTGCTCATAATAATTGATTTTTAGATCTAACCCTAGGGTTTGCATAAGTTGGATATACATTGCATATCTTGTTTGCTTGTTTTCTTGTCTTGTTCATTTGAAGGTGCTCTTGCTTTCATGGAAAATGTTTAAAACAAAGCGTTGGACTTGAGGTATTTTGTTACAACTCTACAACATTTGGATCTTGGGATTAAAATTGAACCTCTCATGTGTTTGTCTTGAGTGTTTACATGCTTTCATAGAACACATTTCAATTGATGCTCTTAATGGGAAATGAATGAACATAGATTTGCTTCCATACAAGTTTGTGTAAGTGAATGCTTGTGTTTAAACCTTAAGTAATTCTTGGTTCCAATATCAAATATCTCATTGAGTGATTGAGGGCATGGATTCATTCCTTATTTACATAGGGAGTTAAATGCACCACTTTGTGGATTCACTCTATGTTTGCTTGGAAAGTTAAATATTTCATTGATTCAACCCTTTGTCATTTGTGAGTAGTATTGACAAGCAACTTTAGATTACTTGTGATTGATCTAGATTGCTATCTTGGGTTATTGGACTCGCTAATTCGTCGGCCCTTCATTTCTGCCCCGTGGTTGCAAGATCAATACCACATTAAAGGGGAGGGGTCTACAGGAAAGAAGCGTTAATTGCTCCACTAGGCAACCTTTTTGTGCTTTTTGGAACTCACTTGTTTTCTAAGGTGTGGACTCACTTTGAGTTGATGTGAGGAGTTAAATGTTCCACTTTTGGACTCACTTTGATTTTGTGTGAAGGGTTAAGTGTTCCACTTTTTTGGACTCACTTCACATTCTCTTGAAGGGTTAAATGTTCCACTTTTGGACTCGCTTCACATTATCTTAAAGGGTTAAATGTTCCACTTTTGGACTCACTTCGCATTTACTTGAAGAGTTAAGTGTTCCACCTTTAGTGCTCTAAATACTTTTGATAGTGAATTACTTAGTTTTATTTTTAGAAGGCCTGCTTGGGGACACACCACCTCAAGGGATGACCTTAACTCCTGTGTTCCGGCAGAGTATAAATATCGGGAGGTGAATCCAAAGACACCTCTCTTGGGAATTGAGTTTGATATCACTCTTGGCTAAGCCTCAAAGAACTTTATACCTTTGAGAAGTGAAGGAGGAGATTTGGGTTACCGTCTCCCCCCGACTGTGTGATTTCGGATTCTTCTCATCTACGGATTTGGGCCTCACGTACCTTGCATATATTAAGGACTCCTTTTAGAAAGTCATGTATATCCTTGTAGACAGCTTGATAAGGTGTTGTTGTGTTTTATGTGCCTGCTAAAACATTTTCAAGAACATACACAAGTAGAACCTTTAAGGAGTAGAAATACTAAGTCACTATACTTGTTCATGCGCAAGGTTGCTTTGTCCCTTGCTCATTGCTTGAAGACTATTTTCTTGAACTCCCTAGTTGTTGTTCTATGTGCTTGATCATCATTGCGAAATCTTTTGAAAGATCTATTTGGAATATTGAAACTGAGTTTCGTCCTGCTGTAGTGAGTTCTCCTTAGAAGCTTGGTCTTCCTTGGTCAGTCCAGATCTTAGATCTTAAGTGTTGTCATGTTGCTCAACATCTCAATGAACATTATGGTATCAATTGCACAAGATGGCTCTTAGTCTTCTTCTTTCTTCTCCATTTCCCATGTTCTTCTAAAGTCTTCTATTCCCATGGGAAATTCTTCTTCTTCTTCTTGATTCTTTTCCTCTTATTATCTAGTCTACCTTCTTCTATTCATCTCTTCTATTTATTTCTTCCATGCTTGATTCCTCCTCTTCTATAACCATGAATCTTGACTATCTGGTTTTGGAACCTTTATTAAGAATAGATGATCTTGAACTCATTGCTCAATTTGAAGAGTATCTTTATTCCTCCAATAGTCATTCCAAATATCTCATGGGTGAGAAACTTATGGCAAAAATAAAGGAAAAGATGATTAAATCAGATGCCTTTGCTAGGATCATAGACATGATCATATCACAACCTCTTTCTAAATGTTCTTCATCATCTAAGTTTTCTCATTCTTCTTCACCTTCCAAGTCTTATCATGACTCTTCCAGACATCATTCTCATTCTTCATCTTCTAAGTCTTATCATGATTCTTCTAAACATTATTCACATTCTTCATCTTCTAAATCTTATCACGATTCTTCTAAACACTATTCACATTCTTCATCTTCCAAATCTTACCATGACTCTTCTAAATGTTATTCAAATTCCTCATTATCCAAGTCTTCTTCTGCCACTAGTTCTTCATTTTCCTCTTCTTCAAGATCTCAATCTTCTTCTACTTCTCCCAAGAGTCTTACTTCTCTTCAAAAGAGATACCATAAAGAGCAACGTGATAGTCCTTATGATGTCTCTTCCACAAAGAGTGACACACCCACCTATGATGACTATGATGATGGACAATGTAGTGATACCTATGACACCTCTATTCCTAAGAGTCCTCCTAGTCGTGTCCTTGTTCTTACTAGAAATGGGTCCTCATATTGGAAAGATCATGATGGTGATCGGTATGATTTAGATTTTGAAAGAAACTTTGATGATTTTTGTGAACAATACCTTGATTATAATCCAGCTACTACTATTGAGGAATATAAAATGCACCGTGCTGATTTGAAATGTAAATATTATAAGAATCCTTCCTCTAAGAACATTCATGCTGAAAATAAAGGTTGCGCTCTCAAGAAAGATCATATTAATGTTGAACCTTTGTCTTGTGATGGTTCCCTTCCATCCTCCACTTCCTCCAATGCTCATACATTTCCTAAAACTTCTGAGTCTTCTAAATCTGTCACAAATCTTTCATCCAACAAAGATCCTAAGGCTTTTCATGTAGTTCCTTATAGTTATCCTCAAGGGCTACCTCTTAAAGAAACTCAAGCTAACCTTCACTTTGCTGCAAATACTTTCAATAATGCTAAACCTAAAGATCCTAAGCCTGTAAATTCTATAATGCCTATTTCAGCTAGTCTTTCAGCATCTCTTCCAAAGTCTTCCATACAATTCCAACATGCTTCCTTGTCCTTAGAAGTGGCTCCATGTCAAGAGAACTTTAAAAATGATAAAGAAAAAAATATAAATAAATATCAAGATCAAGAACCCTCCATATCATCCACTTCTCTTCATGATATATCTCCTCCATTGCATGGTTCTTTTGATCCTCTATGCTCTTCCGCATTCATTCCACCATCTCCTAAGCAAGATCAAGCTACTACTTACACTATTGAGCTTATTGATAATCAAAATAACTTTACCACACTTGCACTTTCCAAAGATGATACTTCCATTAAGGTTATTAAAAATGGTGTTGTTACTTTCGATGTTAAGCCTATTGAAAATCAAGAAAAAAATGATGCGCTTATGCTATCCAAAGATCCTTGTAAAGATCAAAGTCTTCCACCTTCTTGTTCTACCGCTCCATGTTCACTTCCACTTTCTACTCTTCCTAAATCTTTGCAAGCTACGAACAATCCTGTCAAAGAAGGTGCTCCTATTCAAGATGTTCATGATCCTATTGAAAATCCTAATGCTCACTTTAAAGATGCTGATGTTCTTGGTTGTCATATAGATGCTGATGAACTTAATGATTAGCCTTTTGCATCTTCCACGTCCATCCTTGGACCTCCTCCACCAATACTAAGGGCTTCATGTCTTCCTTCCATCTTGGGCCCTTATGTCCCTTCACTTTCCCCTCCTAACTCTCCTAATTCATCATCCATCTTGGGTCCTTATGTCCCTCCATCTCCTATCTTTCCTCAAGATCAACATAGATGCATACCCTTGAATCCTTTTCATCCATCCACCCATCTTATCCAGTCATATCCTCCTTCTTCTTCCACAAGTCCCAAGTCTTTTGAAAGTAACTTGAATGTTCAATACAAGAAAAGAAGAAATATAAGAATCCATAAAAAAAAAAAGATCACCATGTCTCCTCTAATCGACATGAAAACATAAAGTCAAAAGAGATATCTAAGAAGAAAACTACAAGACAAGTATGGGTTCCAAAATCCATCATTCAAGATATTCTCTCTAAGACATCAAAAGGAAATAAAAATCCTAAAGCTATATGGATTCCAAAGTCTCTCTTGAAAGAGTCTAATATTGAACAAAAAGTGAATTTGACATTCAAACTTCCAAAGGCTTCCACTTCATCTTCTTCCAAAAACATTCTTCCATTCTATGCACCTAAACCGCAACCTCTACTAAATATTCACCATATTCCTTCACGAATTCCTTCATTCAAGTTTCCTCCATCCTCTCGCCACCCTTCAAGGTGTGTGTTGATGTTGATCTTGCCTTCCTTTCCATCTACCCTTTTAGTACAATCCTTCCATTCATTATCGTTCTACCTTCTATCCTTTTTTCTCATTTGCCTATTCTTCCTATCTTCCAACCTCACTCGCTTTACATAAGACCTTATCCTCTATTTTTCTCTTTCATCTCCCTTTCCTTATTAGCATCTTTGAGCATATCATTTTGAATCCTTGGCATATCATGGTTTATCCTTTCAAGGAGCATTATCCTAAAAGCTTGCTTTCTTCCAAAAAATTATAAAATTAAAAAAAGAAAATTTCAAAAAAATAGAAAAAATTCAAAAAGAAAACAAAAAAAAATGAAAAAGATAAAAAATTACAATAAATCTCCAAGTGGTGAAAACTTGGAAACATGCACTACTTGAGGCCTTTGCACTCCTATTTGTTAAGCATACGTCCTCGACACTGAACCTTTCTCCATCATGCCTTGACCTTATTTGACTTGGTCTGGAATTGGTCTTTGTCTTTGTCTAAGGGGCATACCTGTTAGCATTGGTCCTTTAGGTGCGTTTGTCTCTTGGGGCATTTCACAATAGGTGTTTTTCAACACCACCCCAAACAGTGTTTTTCAACACTACCCTTGTGTCGAGTGTTTCTTAACACTTATCAGATGTCTTACCCAATAGTCTAAGTATGATGCGATATTTCTCATTAGCAGATGTGATAACCAGAGTCTGACTCTATGACCAACACACATGAACTTAAACAATCAATTCACTTGAGATATGGTGACTTTACTTTTCTTTGTGTGCTATCTATGAGGATTTCTTTGATGAGTGGTCTCTCCCTAAGAAGTTTTCAATGATGCATAGCTAGAAGATTGAGGGTATGAGAACATGTTTTATTTCTTTATCTGCTTGTGGGTATATTTTGTTGATCCTAACTGTCATGAGCATTTATGCTAGTCTTACTTGACACTATGGATTGACAAGGTATTATCCTTGACTATTTTGCAAGTGCATGCTTCTAGTTATCCTGACTTTCATGTGTCTTGATACAAGCATAATCTCGCCATATCAAACTTAGGTAATCTCACTGCATTAGTCATCTTGACCTCTATGTCTTTGATGCCTAGGTGAGATTTTCACATTTCTATCTGATAAAGATCATATTCATATCCACATAGTTATGCTAGTGTGCATTGTATGATCTTATGATGCTACCAATAACGCTCGATGATGATAATTAGATGTCTATAGGCGTTGTGACCTTGCAAGTCAACCACTTTCATAGTAGCTTGCATTTTTAGGTTCATCATAGTTTAGTTTTTGCATCTTGCATATGGAGAGAGCTCTCCTTTTTATCATCTATGGACTAGTTGGTCAACTGTGCTCATTTTTTTATTCTTCTTGATCATATCTTTCATTTCTGGTCTTTCATGTCACATCATTTTCTATCCATTTCGGACTCAAAATTGAAATCCGAGTCACATTTCCAAGATTTCTCATTCTTTTACGCAGTTGACTGACCTTTTGAGGCATAATTCTTTGATCTTTGATGAAAATTCTTCCTTTCCATGTCTTCCAAACTTCTAGTCTTTCATTCACCCCTTTTGCTTCCTCCCTCTGAGGTTTGACTTAATCTTTATCTTATATCTTTTTCAGTCAAACCTCATCAACCTGGGGCATATCTTCACTATTTGATGGTTATCTTATCATGCTCCATCCTTCGATTATGATTTATTGTGCCTTGATCAAGTTTATCAGTTTGTTGTTCTCCTCTACCTGATTTCAATTTTGATTCTGAGGGGGCAGTACCTATTAGCTTTAATATTTGATTCAGCTTTATCATTTAGCTCAGCTTGAGATTCTTATATTTTATTTTGGATATGTTCCCAAAATGAACTCATGTCCAAAATTTTTTATTTATTTTTGTCCGGATGTGATCCCGAATCGACCTCACATCTGAGTTGTTTTGTGATCCCAGATCGATCTCACATTGCAACTTCATTCTTTGACTGCATGTGTTCCCAGATTGATCATACATTAGTCAAAGAGGGGCAAATGTATGCACCCTAAAATGGTCGCCTAGACTTTGGGCCCCTATTTCTGCAATTTATCAAATCTTTGAATCAATATTTTTAAAAATCAACATTTTTCAAATTTATAAATTTCCTTGATGAAATCATAATCAATTCAATATTTCCTAAGGTTTGAGTCTTATTTAATTTAAAAGAAATAAAAATAAAAATCTTATTTAATTAAGAGAACATGCTCTTTTTTAATTAATTAAAAATCTCTTTTAATTAAATAATAAAATCACTTTATCCTAAGCCTTTATTTAATTAAAAGGAATTTCCTCCCCTTTTATTTAAATAAAAAATTCCCACTTTTCTTCTTATCCTTGTTGCACAAATAAAGCATTTAATTCTTATTTATAAAGAAAAATAAAATAAAAAATAAAAGAAAAGTACTTTTGCCTCACATGGACATAAATTAAATGCTCAACATAAAGTAAATGCTTCTAATTTTTTTATTGGAGGATATTTGTGCACAAGGATCAAGCTTCTTTTTTTCTCCACCGTTGATTAAATCTTTTGACTCTTAATCTCCATGGTCCATTGATTTTTCACCTCCTATAAAAGAAGAGCTCTCTTCCTCATTTGCACACACAATACATACTTGAATTATTATGCTACAAGTTTTCTAAGTCATTGAAGCTTTTGGAGATATTCTTGCATCAAGTTTTGAAGATTTGGAGCATCATTGGCATTCATCTTGCATCTACATCACATCCTAGCTTGCATCATAGTTGCATTATCATGGTATCATTTCCTTTCATATTTTAGATTAATCTCACATAGTTTAATTAGAGGGTGTGTAACTCTTTCATTTCTATTTTCATAGCTTAATTGCATCTTCATTCTCATAAGATTAATTTGCATTCTCATATAGATTTTCATAGCATTGCATCCATTTGAAATCTCTCATTGTGTGGTTGACTAGCAAGGTCATGAGTTTATAGCTCTAGCTGAGAGAAATTTTACAAATCTTGCAACTCCATGCATAGAGAGCTATGGATCGATTTGTGAAGGATCATTCTTGAGTTTTCTTGTATGTAAGGATTCATAGAAGTGTGACAACATTTTAGCACATAGTAGGTAAGAGTAAGGGAGACATAATTTGGGTTTGTAGAGATATTTTTGATGAGGAGCATCTAGGTGGTTTGGACAAGATGGTACACTATGTTGAAAATGAGCTTACAATTCCTTACCTAGAAGTAACAATGAAGACAAACATGGAAGAGCTGGATAAAATTCCTCAATCACAAAGGATAGCTATGTTAGCTTTCAAGGATGAAGATACATTTGATTGCCATTGGCCTGAAATGGCAAGGAACATGGACTTTCTTTATAAGGAAATTCTTGAGGAAGAGGCTGACAATAGCTGGTTGTTGAAATATTGGAGACTGGAAGGTTTTGATATACCTCCAGATCTGGACAACATCCCTCCACCCAGCCTACACATTATGGCTCCGGAGATCCCCAGATGCACCAGGAAAAATAAGAAGAATCAGGTAGAGGATGAGTGCATTGTTGTCATGATCAAAAAGGGCAATGCTTGGAAAAGTATGGCCATTCAGCAAAACTAGGACTAGTAGTGCAGAAACTCAGAGCTTTTAAGTTTTTTGAAGATTTTAGCCTAGCCTTTTGTTAATAGATATATATAGTTAAGCATGGGTAGCTCCTCTAATCTAGTTTAAAGTTCCATCAATATAATAGAACTAAGACTTACATAGTTGTTAATGTGATATCTGCATATTAACTAGCAAGACCTGGTAAATGGTTCCAAGGGTTCCTTTTGTATAAAATTGGTGCTAAATACAGTCTAGATAAATAGGCCTCGGCAAAGGACTTCAAGGGCCCTTTTGTATATGAATTATGGACATATATATGGATATCAAATCAGATAAAGTAAGTTTACTATCTTAATTAGTCTGCTCTTTTCATTTATTGCTTTAGTGACCAAGAATGGAATGTAGATAGATTATAATGTTAACAGAGGAAGTTAATGCGTGTCTATAAATTTTGAGCAAGGTAAAGTACCTGAGAAATGGTTAGAATTCAGTAGGGATAATAGATTGTCCTAGCTAGATCATGGCAATGCTGGTTTAATAACCTTTACTGTCTATGCTCATCCCCTATGGAGCCTTTCTGAATGAAAGCTTATCATAAAAAGCTTGGAGACAGTAACCTTAATGTTTCCTTGAAGCGTTTAGCTATCTATAGCAATTAACATGTCTATTGGCAATATACACATAATGAGGCAATTAATAATGCTTAGCAGTTCAAGCACCTGAATATTTCTCTCAACCCTTCAGCACTATTTCCATACTGTATCATTCCCCCATGCACTTGTAAATTGTTAATAAAATAAACCCGCAAACTGTGTTCTTTTGTCAAGGGTATTAGTAAAGGATTAGACCCATACATTAGCAGTCTCTTTGTAGAATTTATTTTAAGGCTTTTGCTCTCTAAGTTTATGGATTTTATGGATAGAGATCGCAATGCATATATAGATACACATATAAAAAAAGTAGTATATTACCAAGATACTTGTATCTGAACTGACCGATCCAGGCCAATCTCAGCTCTTTTCTCTTCTAAGAAGCTGGGATTATAGAAGTATAGGCACATAGGAAAGTACCCCTATTTTCACATATAACTAAGTTGCTGTAAATTTGGACAAGTTCAGAACTGGTTTATATATGATAGGGTAATAGTTATTAATAATATGGCATGTTGGAATAATGGATTCAAATCATTGATCCGGTCACTTGAACATCCAAGTAAATATATATGATGACAATAAATTACACTTATAGTTATATCTCTCCTCAAGCATAATATGTGCACGTCAATGAAGGGATGCACTTTTAATCTGAGCAAACCTTCCTATAATCTTCACTGATGTGATAAAGTAAGGATCTAGAGATATGCTTTGAAACATATTTATAAATAATTTTTAGTATAGGGGAATAGTACGCTATGAAGATAATGATCAAGGTCATAGACACATTTTCATTAATTGATCTTTACTTACTGTATCTTTAAATTCCTAAAGCACTCCTTATCTTTCTGTTCCTCACGTTATACTTTTCTATGTATCTGTCTAATGGGAATCTATTCATTGCTCTTCATATATATATATATATATATATATATATATATATATATATATATAAGACTTATATATTCAGTTAGAGAGGTCAAGCACTATATTTATTTATACATATATAAAGAATTGTATACTCAGTAAGAATGGCCAATCACTATATATATATATATATATATATATATATATATATATATATATATATATATATATATATATATATATATATATATATATATATATATATATATATATATATATATATATATATATATATAAAGACTTATATATTCAGTTAGAGAGGTCGAGCACTATATTTATTTATACATATATAAAGAATTGTATACTCAGTAAGAACGGCCAATCACTATATATATATATATATATATATATATATATATATATATATATATATATATAAAGACCTAATTTTTTCAGGAAGCTAGGATGATCACGGTATATATTTATATATACAAATATATATAATATATATATATATATATATATAGATACAGCTAGGTATGCTCAAATAGTATCCAGCATAGGTCAGTCATTAATATGCTGAATAATGTTTGATTACATATCCTATATTGGGATCTTAGTTATTGCTACCCCTTTAACAATAATAGCTTTATATTAGAAGGGGCAGATTGTTATGCTAATCTAATTGATTGCAGCTCAGTAAACTTTAAGATATTTATGTAAATCAAATGATACTATCCAACAATTAATGGAGGATTCTCTTATACATGTTCTGATAATGACTTTGTCACAAGGGAATTGCTTGGACACTGATCTGATCAGTTTAGAATTTATATGGCATTAGCCCCTTTAAGTGAACCAGGCTCCTCATATTCACAACTATGGATGAAGGTAATACAATTTTTCTTTCTTTTCAAAATCTCAATTTAGACTAACCCTTAACCATTCGGTGTGGAAACTTTATGTTGTGGTTTTCAAGAGGACATAATCAAGAAGTTACATATATCACCTGGTCATCAAAGAATCTAGTATGGATATATCCAAAAGACTTTCTAATTGTTTGTAACGATAAACTGTAACTTTAAACAACAGCAATGTAATAAATGTTTCTTTAAATCTCAATAATATCGAACAGTGGGTATGCCCTCTGAAAGTTTGTATTCCTCTTTTGATCCGATGTGGGAATGCCCACAAGGACTATGTAATATACAAATCTTGACAATTGTTGAGTCATGGGTATGCCCATGTAATTTATGTATAAGTATAGGACCTTTGGTCTCGGGCTAGGCTGGAGGTTTTCTCCACCCCACTCTTTCCTACTAGTGCCCACAGTGAGCGGGGTCACATGTAATTAAAACTTATATATATAAATAAAAATTTATAGGGCTTCGGCCTTTTACCGATCAAAAAAAAAAAAGATGAGATAAAGATAAGATGATTTTTTAGATTTTTGAAAGATAAGAGTTTCCACATTTGAGTTTTGAGAAAAGAATTGATTTTTTATTCTAAAATGATTTGATTTTTAGAAAGTTGTTTTCTTGAATTTATGAGGATTTTGAGTTTTTTAGAAATATAATTGCCTCATTTTTAATTTTTTTGGAAGATTTAATTGAATTAAAAAATTAATTAAAGAGAAAGATGAAATTAGAAAGAAATTAATTAGAAATAAAATTAAGTAGAATTGATGTGAAATTAAATTAATTTGGTCAATTAATTTAATTTAGAATAATAATTAGCTAATTTGAATAATTAAATTCAAATCATGAGAAATAGGAAATTGAATTCAATTAACTGATAAAGATCAATTAATTAAAAGTAATTAATTAAATAAACTTAATTATTTTATTAATATTAGAGAGGTGATTAATTGATTAAAAGATTGGATTTTTAGAAGAAAATAAGATGATTAATTAATGATTAAATAACCATTAACTAATAGAAGAATAATTAGTGACTAAATGTGAATCTGCAAGTGTGTCCATTTTTGGGCCTCTACATTTGCCCCTCTTTGATATAATGCGATTATGAGTGTTGTATCAAAGAATTTTAGGCTAGGTCATGCCCCAACTTGCCTTGACGATAACAGGTGGTTTTATGCCCACTCAAGAGATTGTTTGTGCAAGAAAGGCATGAATGATCTCTCGATAAAAGATGAGAAATGTTAGATGAAATAATAAAAGAGAAGAATGTTAGAATAACTGAGAGGGGGGGTGAATCAGTTATCCAAGTCCCAATACAAAAAAGAGTAATCCAAAATATTGTTTCTCTAATTTCTGTCAGTCAGTAAACATATATATGATTCACTATCAGTGTTTTTACCGATCTTCAGTTAAAGCTCTTTAGTAGTTATCGATCAAATCAAATAGCTAAAATGTAAAGTATGATAATAAACAATCATCACAATAAACACACAACACAATGATTTAATGTGGAAACCCTGTTAAGGGAAAAACCACTTGGGAATCGGCAACCCAAAAATTTCACTCTTCTGAAGTGAGGCCTGTGAGGACCCAACCCTGTTAAAGGTTACAATACACACTGTTAGGCGTGACCTGGTTAGAGGATTTTGCACTAGAAGTTATCTTTCAATCTTATGTCACTCACTGTGCTGATTTATAGGATAACAATATTTCACTTGTCAGAATGAAACACAAATAAGACTTAAAAGTCCACTTGGTTAAGAGATTTTCATTGTTTACAATTATTAGAAAGTAACAGTAGGTTGATCTGCCTTAATACAAAAAATTGCAGTTGCAGATTAGTGTTATGCTCAACAATGTTTTTTGACCAATATATCACTTTAGATCTAATATCTGATGCAGGAGCATCCTGGGTGTAAGAGCAATCTTGCATCACCCAAAAATATTTCTATTTTTATATTCAATAAGGGCTATTTTAGTGCAGAGCTGCTATTTATGGAAAGTTACTATTTTTGGTAATTTTTGCATGTGCTCAGAATGATCTGATTTCTTTCTTGGAGGTTCATTTTGGTTATATAAGTCTGCCAGTAAAGTTTCATTGCCAGATTAAGTGTATATTGGAAGATATTGAAGATTTTCGGTATTGGCAGCAGGGTACAGAAACTTCAAACTCAGTTTTGAAGGCTTTAGAGGCCCCGGATGAGGTCAAATTTTGGGCTGAATGAAGCTTGCTTTATTTAGGTGTTGTAGAGCGCTTCGTGGCGTTTCCGAAATGGGGTTATAATAGCCGATCGGGTCAACTGGTGATGACTTATGGTCTTCGGAAGTTGGGCCACCTGAAATGGCGAAAAATAATTTTCTTCAAAATTTCTGTTCGAGTTTCAAAGGTTATCTTGAGCCGACTATGATGTAATAAAATGTAAAATAAAATAATTCTAAGTTTGGTCGGCCTTATTGGCTAAAATTCTGGAACCTTCCCAGGCGGTGGATAATTGCCTATATAAGGAAGGCTGTGTTATTGTCTTAGGCAGTTCAGAATAGTTCTGGGTAGTAGATCTGGGTATTGATTCGAGGCTTTGTCCTACAGAATATTGTAAGGGAATGCCCATGTGGCTTTGCATATTGTAATTCTGAAAGTTTATAATTCCACATTTGTGGAGATAATAAGAAGCCAATTTTCTGTTCTGCATATTGTTGTTGTTTCTCTATTTCTGTTATGTGTTTGTGGTATTAAGGGGAGCACCCTTCATCAAGTGGTATCAGAGCCAAGTTTTCTTGAGTGTGTAAACAGATCACCGACTGTGAGGCAGTTTGCACCAGGACCGTGGTTAGGGTTTCAGCGCGCATCGCAAAAATGCCTCCACGAAGAGAACGTGGCAGAAGACCTGGTGCTGTGACACCTGAGGTTAGAGAGCTGCAGAGACAAGTGCGAGCATTGCAAGAAGAGATTCACAGAGGAATGAATCTTAATGTCAGAGACGAAAGCGAGGATGAAGCCGAAGAAGAATATCAAGAAGGAGAAATTGAAATTGTGAACCAGGAGGAAGAAAGACTTTTTCGGGCAATTTCCAAGATTGGGAAAAGACCTAAGATTGAGGTTCCTACATTTTCTGGAAATCTTAACCCAGAGGAATTGATCGACTGGATCAATGAATGTGAGGAATATTTTGAGTACGAAGATGTTGAGGATCCTGATAGGGTCAAATTTGCGAAGGCCAGACTGAAAGGTCATGCGAAGATCTGGTGGCAAGAAATTCAATTGGAGCGAAATAGAAGAGGGAAAGATAAAATCACAAGATGGGATCGGATGGTGGATAAATTGAAGCGACAGTTCATTCCTGTTGATTATGAGCTTGACCTACTGAAGAAAATGCAGAGTTTGAAGCAAGCAGGAAGATCTGTTCAGGAGTATACAGAGGAGTTCTATCGACTCCTCATCAGAACAGGCCATGCCGAAGCTGATAAGGAGAAAGTTGCCCGATACCTTAATGGGTTAAGGCCAAGCATTCAGGAGGAGTTGAATCTGGTTCGAATGAACAGTATTGAGGAGGCATACCAATTTGCCCTAAAAGTAGAGGAAAAGCTGAACAAGAAGTTCGAGAGCAGACAAAATGGAAGAGGTCGCGGTGGACGATCTGGTGGACGGTCATATGGTGGCCGAAATGAAGATCCGAAAAAGAAGGATGAGGCCAGTAGCAGTCAAAATCAGCGAGGAAATAATTCCAATCGCTTTCAGGATCAGAATAATAGAGATCAGAGAGGAAGAGGAAGAGGACAAGGATCTGGAAGAGGTGGCTTCCGTGGAACATGTTTTCACTATGGAGAAGAAGGTCATAGGGCATTTGAATGTCCTTAGCGCCAAGGCAGAACAGACAGGAGAAATGAAGGCCAGGCCAGAATTGCACATGTAGATGAAGATGCCAGATCATCAAATTCTGAAGATGCTGAAAGAGGAGAAACGTTGATTAACAGAAGAGTCTTGTTGAGTGGTGAGAATGAACCTGAGCAAAAGAGGAGCTTGTTTTGCACCAGGTGCAAGTGTGAAGGTAAATGTTGTGATGTGATTATCGATAGTGGAAGCACTGACAATTTGGTGTCACAAGAGATGGTGACAAAGTTGAAGCTCCAGAGACAGAAACACCCACATCCATATCGGATTGCCTGGGTACAGGATGACCACAAGGTCATGGTCAATGAACAATGCCTGGTGAAGTTCAAGATTGGCGGATACCAAGATGAGGTATTGTGCGATATCATATCTATGGATGCATGTCATGTGTTGTTGGGTAGACCATGGCAGTTTGACAGATGTGCTGTACATGATGGTCGTGCAAATACCTATTCCCTGACAAAGGATGGAGTGCGACATAAGCTAAAACCATTGAAGGAGACTGAAGAAAAGGTATGTGGTAATGCAAGGATAAATTTTGTTGATGGAAGAAATTTCCTAGATGGTATGAGGCATGAGCATGTATGTTTTGCTTTAATTCCAAAAGCTGGTAAAGAGGAAGTAGAAGATGTTCCTGTAGAAGTTGCAGATTTGTTGAATGAGTTTCAGGATATTGTATCCGATAACATACCTGATGGATTACCACCAGTCAGGAAGATCAGCCATCAGATAGACTTGATCCCAGGAGCGAGTTTGCCAAACAAGGCAGCACACAGAATGACACCTGCAGAAAGTGAGGAGTTGAACAGACAAGTACATGAGTTGTTACAGAAAGGATTGATCCGTGAGAGTCTGAGTCCCTGTGCTGTACCGGCGGTATTAGCACCAAAGAAGAATGGAGAATGGAGGATGTGTACAGATTCTAGGGTAATAAACAAGATCACAATCAAGTACAGGTTTCCATTGCCACGAATGGATGATATTTTGGACTGTTTGAGTGGAGCTGTGTATTTTTCAAAGATAGATCTAAAAAGTGGATATCATCAGATTCAGATCAGAGAAGGAGATGAATGGAAGACTGCCTTCAAGACAAAGGAAGGACTATATGAGTGGTTAGTCATGCCTTTTGGGCTAACCAATGTGCCGAGCACTTTCATGCGGCTCATGAACGAGGTTCTGAAAGAATTTCTGGGTAAGTTTGTCATTGTTTACCTAGATGATATTTTGATCTTTAGTAAGATATTGGATGAGCATATGATGCATATTCGTATGGTATTTGAGAAGTTGACAGAAGAGAAATTGTTGATTAATTTGAAGAAGTGCAGTTTTGTGAAGAAAGAGTTAGTGTATTTGGGATTTGTAGTTTCAGCAGAAGGTCTGAAAATGGACCCAGAGAAGGTACAGGCTATCCTTGAATGGCCTACTCCGAGGAATGCTACTGAGGTAAGATCTTTTCATGGTCTAGCTAGCTTTTACAGAAAGTTTATCAGAAATTTTAGCAGTATTTGTGGACCCTTGACTGAAACAATGAGAGGGGATAGAAAAGAATTTAAGTGGACTAATGGGGCAGAAAAGAGTTTTCAATTGTTGAAACAAAAAGTTACAGAACAACCTGTTTTAGCACTTCCAGATTTTAATAAGGTGTTTCAAGTAGATTGTGATGCTAGTGGTACTGCAATAGGAGCTGTTATGAGCCAAGAAGGTAAACCTGTTGCTTATTTCAGTGAGAAGTTAAATGATGCCAAGAGGAAATATTCTGTTTATGATCAGGAATTTTATGCTATAGTTCAGGCATTAAAGAAGTGGAGACATTATCTGCTTCCTAAGGAGTTTTTTTTGTATACTGATTATCAAGCTTTGCAATATTTGAATAGTCAAGGAAAGTTGAATCAGAGGCATTTGAAATGGGTTGAGTTTTTGCAGAGTTATACATTTGTTTTGAAACACAGGAGTGGAAAGTCTAATAGGGTTGCAGATGCTCTTAGCAGAAGGCAACTATTGCTGACAGAAATGCAGATTGAAGTGGTTGGGTTCAAGGAACTCAAGAATTTATATCCAGAGGATCCTGATTTTGGTGAAGCTTGGAAAGCTTGTATAGAACCTGTTACTCTAGACAGGATGAAATGGTTGGATTTCATCATTCAGGATGATATGCTATTCAGAGGGAGTCAGTTGTGCATTCCACGAAGTTCTATGAGGGAGAATCTCATCAAGGAGAAGCATAGTGGAGGATTGGCTGGACACTTTGGTCGTGATAAAACCCTTGCTTTGGTTGGTGAGAATTATTATTGGCCACAATTGCAGCAAGATGTGAAGAAGTTTGTACAGAGTTGCAGAGTATGTCAGATGGCGAAAGGAGTGAAGCAGAATACAGGGTTGTATCAGCCATTACCTATACCAGAGAAGCCTTGGGAGGATATCAGTATGGACTTTGTTCTTGGTTTACCGAGGACACAGCGGAGACATGATTCAATTTTTGTAGTAGTTGACTGATTTTCAAAGATGGCACATTTCATTCCCTGCAAGAAGACTAATGATGCTGTTCATGTAGCAGAATTGTTTTTCAGAGAAGTAGTGAGACTTCATGGTTTGCCAAAGACCATAGTTTCAGATCGGGACACTAAGTTTGTTGGATATTTCTGGCATACATTGTGGAAGAAGTTGAAGACAGATTTGAAGTTCAGTTCATCACATCATCCACAGACTGATGGACAGACAGAGGTGGTGAATAGGAGTTTGGGAAATTTGCTGAGATGTTTGGTTGGAGATAAGCCAACAGGATGGGATTTGATTTTACCACAGGTAGAATTTACATACAATAATTCTGTCAACAGAAGCACTGGTAAATCACCATTCCAGATTGTATATGGAAGTAGTCCAAGAAATGCATCTGAATTGAGGAAGATAGATAAAGGAGAAATAAGTAGTGCTGAAGCTGAGGATTTTGTAGAACACTTGAAGAACATCCATGAGGAGGTGAGGAAGCATATTACCAAGATGAACGCACAGTATAAGGCTAAGGCAGATGAGAAAAGGAGGTATAAGGAATTTCAAGTTGGTGATGAAGTCATGGTTCATTTGCGGAAGGAGCGGTTTCCAGTTGGTATATATAACAAGCTGAAAATGAAGAAGTTTGGACCATGCAGGATATTGAAGAAACATGATTCAGGAAATGCATATGAGGTAGAATTGCCTACTGAGCTAAATATTTCACTAGTGTTTAACATTTCAGATCTGGCAGAGTATCATGAAGGAGGTGTTGAAGATGAGATCACAACAGCACAGTGGAGTATTCCAGCAACTAGTTCAGACACTAAGGAGATCGAAGATATACTGGACAGTCGCGTTGGTAGAAGCACAAGGAACATGACATATGAAGAATATCTGGTCAAGTGGAAAGGATGACCTGTTGAAGATTCATCATGGTTGACAAAGGAGGAGGTTAGCCGTCTTGGTTTTCCTCTGCACACCTGAGTCGTGACAGGGTCACTTCTCAAATTACCCTAGGTGTCTGATGCAGGAGCATCCTGGGTGTAAGAGCAATCTTGCATCACCCAAAAATATTTCTATTTTTATATTCAATAAGGGCTATTTTAGTGCAGAGCTGCTATTTATGGAAAGTTACTATTTTTGGTAATTTTTGCATGTGCTCAGAATGATCTGATTTCTTTCTTGGAGGTTCATTTTGGTTATATAAGTCTGCCAGTAAAGTTTCATTGCCAGATCAAGTGTATATTGGAAGATATTGAAGATTTTCGGTATTGGCAGCAGGGTACAGAAACTTCGAACTCAGTTTTGAAGGCTTTAGAGGCCCCGGATGAGGTCGAATTTTGGGCTGAATGAAGCTTGCTTAATTCAAGCGTTGTAGAGCGCTTCGTGGCGTTTCCAAAATGGGGTTATAATAGCCGATCGGGTCAACTGGTGATGACTTATGGTCTTCGAAAGTTGGGCCACCTGAAATGGCGAAAAATAATTTTCTTCAAAATTTCTGTTCGTGTTTCAAAGGTTATCTTGAGCCGACTATGATGTAATAAAATGTAAAATAAAATAATTCTAAGTTTGGTCGGCCTTATTGGCTAAAATTCTGGAACCTTCCCAGGCGGTGGATAATTGCCTATATAAGGAAGGCTGTGTTATTGTCTTAGGCAGTTCAGAATAGTTCTGGGTAGTAGATCTGGGTATTGATTCAAGGCTTTGTCCTACAGAATATTGTAAGGGAATGCCCATGTGGCTTTGCATATTGTAATTCTGAAAGTTTGTAATTCCACATTTGTGGAGATAATAAGAAGCCAATTTTCTGTTCTGCATATTGTTGTTGTTTCTCTATTTCTGTTATGTGTTTGTGGTATTAAGGGGAGCACCCTTCATCAATATCAATATCACTTACAAACAATCAATTTTGTGCTCTGTGTAGCTCGGTTTGTTCATTATGTAGCTTGGTTTCTGCAGCTTGGTTCAATAACTTGTTTGATCAGAAATGCATGAATGCTAGTTCACGCTCAGCTTCTGCAGTATCTCCTCCTCTTTTTCTTTTCATTTTTTTCTCTTTAAATAAACATGTAAGCCATTTTATTTTCATCCATTAGATTTTGCCGCTTAATCATATCCACTGATTTTGCCACTTTAAACTTCCTCAGTTGATGTGTCATTAACATGTTTCAATCTCCTTCATCAGATCTTCCTTGAATTTTGTTAGCCATAGATCCTTGTAACAAACTTTGACTTTTCACCTTGAAATCATGCGAATCCAGCTCATCAGTTTTGTCGTCAAATTGTCTAGTCGACAATATCATTAAATGCTTTTTTGTTCTCCTCGGTTAACAAAGAAATGCGTTGGTAAAATTTCATCAGTTAAAATTGTGCTCAGTATACAACACACTGCATCGGTGTATACTATCTTCGGTGTTTACACTAAGGATCTTGGTAAACATTAAACTGTTATCTTTTACCGACCAACACTGCTTTGTGTCTTTTAGTTCCTTTCTCCATAATAGATGAATACAACATACTAAAGTCAATATAATGAGATCAAAGACTCATCAATAAGTTATCCACAATAAGTTATCCAATGCATTCCTTATCCTTATCTGCTGTGACCTTCTTTCACCATTCTTCAGATGTCTCAGTAATGATAACTTACAAGATAAGTAGTGTCAAACTAATAAGAAACTAGTTGACATCAATGACAACATAATACTAATTTAACATATTGTATATCTATACAACTACTTTTCATGTGATCTTCAATCACTGTTTCAACAATCTCTCCAATCAGTTGTAAATCAGTTGTAGGTTCAACAATCTCTCCCTTTGGCATTGATGGCAACTCAAATAATATGAATGTACCAAACACATACCAAACATATACTCTACAACTTTGTCTATCATAAGCTCTCCCTTAGATAGTTCATCCTTAACTCTTCTTGTTCAGCATTCTAACCCTTTGTCTTTACAGTACATATTCTCTTCCTTTCGCTCATTCATATTTGCCTATTCTCTCCGTTTGACAACAATGCCAAATGAAAAAAATAAACAAACATCAGTCTTGTCCAAACCTCTTCATTGTATCTCAATATACTAATATCTCCATCTGTTCTTCAAACTTAATCACAACCTTGAACTTAATCAAAGTGCGATCTATGCTAGCATCAACATGAGTGATCTTCTGATATAATAGGTTGATGCAACATTCCAGATCACCTTAGTGACCGATAGATAGGGGACGGACCCCAAGTCTATTCCTCAAGTATTCAAAAGTGTCTTTCGGCAGAGGCTTTGTAAAAACGTCTGCAAGTTGTTCTTTTGATGTAACAAACTCTAGTTTAACTTGCTTTTCCTGCACTTGTTCCCTTAAGTAATGATACCTAATTGATATATGCTTTGTTTTTTAGTGCATTACCGGATTCTTTGATATGTTTATAGCACTAGTGTTCTCACAATATATAGTCACGAGATCAGTGATCACCTCATTCATATCTTCCAACACTTGCTTGATATAGGCTATATTCGAGCAGTTTGTTGTAGCAGCAACATATTCAGCTTCAACTGTTGACTGAGAAATACAACTCTGCTTCTTGCTTGTCCAAGTTACAAGTCTGTCTCTAAAGAAAAATGCTCCTCTAGTTGTACTTTTTCTGTCATCCACATTACTAGCCCAGTCAACATCGGTATACACTTTTAGTTCAAACTTTCCATCTCTTGAATACCATAAACCATAATCTTCTATCTTCTTAAGATATCTCAATATCCTTTTTGTTGCTATCATATGTGATTCTCTGGGATTTGCAAAAAATCTTGCAACTATTCCAATAGCATGAGCTATATCTGGTCTACTGTGAACTACATACATCAGCTTACCAATCATGGATTGGTAAAGTGTCTGATTTACCTCGGTAGTCTTATCTTCCTTTGTCAACTTACATCCAATAGCCATCGGTGTTCCCACTGGTTTTGCATCTTCCATGCCGAATGTCTTCAATACCTCCTTTATGTATTTTGATTGAGTGATGAAGATTCCATCACTATGTTGAATCACCTGTAGTCCTAGAAAGAACTTAATCTCTTCGAACATAGACATTTCAAATTCCTTTTGCATCTCATCAGTAAATGCTTTACATACAATATCTCTACCTCCAAAAATTATATCATCAACAAATATTTTAGCTATGATAATAGATCATCAGTGTTACCTTTCATATACAAATTAGTATTATCAGTTGTTCTGATAAAGCCAATACTTAACAGATAGGTGTGCAACCTTTCATACCATGCTCTCGGTGCTTGTTTCAGTCCATACAATGCTTTGTGCAGTCTACAAACCATATCTCAGTTGTCTAGATCTTCAAATCCTTCAGGCTGTTCAATGTAGACCTCCTCTTCAAGTATTCCATTCAAGAAAGGAGACTTGACATCCATTTGGTATACCTTAAATTTATTATGTGCAGCATATGCAAGTAACATTCTGACACCCTCAAGTCTTGCAACAGGTGCAAATGTTTCACCATAGTCAATTTTTCTTCTTGCGCATATCCTTTACATACAAGTCTTGCTTTATTTCTTGTCACTTCTCCATTTTCATTCAGCTTATTTCTGAAAACCCATTTAGTACCAATAACATTTTTATCTTTAGGTTGGGGTACTAAGGTCCAAGTCTTATTATTTTCTATTTGCTCAATCTCTTTAGTCATTGCTTTGACCCATTCTTTATTATCCAAAGAAACTTGTACATTCTTAGGTTCAAATTCACAAACTAAGCAAGTACCTTGTCTTGTTTTTCTTCTTGTTTGCATTCCAGTGTCTTTGTTTCCAATAATTTGACCTTCAGGATGATGTCTTCTGACAAATCTTGCTAGTATCCTAGATCTTCTATCTTGTGCATCCTGTTGTGTATTCTGTTGTGCATTCTATTCTAGTTCATTAGCTTGCTCGGGAGGTCCTCCTTGATCATCGGTATGTTCAGTCAAATCTGTCAGTTGTGGTACATTATTTATCTATTGGCCAATTGTAGTAGTCCGTGGTGTCCTTGGTTGAAACTCAAGAAACTCATAGTAAGTGAACTATCTGTAATCTTCTAGTTCCTTCATCTTCTCATCTATGATCTTATCATCATGTTCATCAACATGAACATTCACACTTTCAACAATTTTATTAGTCACCTTATTCAGACATTTGTAAGCTTTTCTTTGGGTAGAATATCCTAAAAATATTCCTTCATCTCCTTTGGAATCAAACTTACCATTCCTATCATCTTTCAGAATAAAACACTTACTTCCAAAGATTCTAAAGTAACTTACATTGGGCTTGTGTCCAAACCAAAGTTCATATGGTGTTCAGTTGGTGTCTTTCTTCAACTGTACTCGGTTAAGCACATAGACTGCAGTGCTTACAGCTTCTCTCCAAAATTTCTGAGTGACATTCTTTTGTATCATCATTGTCCTAGCACAATCAATTATTGATTTGTTTCTTCTCTCAGCAATACCATTCTGTTGTGGAGTTCTCGGTGCTGACACCTGCCTTTGGATTCCATGCTCATTATAGAAGTTAGTAAATTCACAAGATATAAATTCACCACCTCTATCTGATCTAATACATTTGATTTCCTTTCTAGTTTCCTTTTCAACTTTAGCCTTATACCATTTAAACAATTTGAAAGCTTCAAACTTTTCCTTCAAAAACATTACAGTCATCAATCTAGTGTACTCATCAACAAAGAGAATAAAGTATCTATCACCATAGTAGCTTTGAGTTCTCATAGGTCCACATAAGTCGGTATGAACCAACTCAAGAATCTTCTTTGTTGAGAAGTCCTTACTCTTAAAACTAGATTTGGTCATTTTCCCTTTCTGACATTCATGGCATAAAGTATGATTAGGCTTAGATAAGTTAGGTAAACCTCTAACTCTCTTCTTTTTACTGATTTTGATCATATTATCAAAGTTTACATGACACAATCTCTTGTGCCATAGCCAAGCATCTTCATCTTTCATAAGTAGGCAAGAAGACTCATCAATATCAAGTTGAAAAAGATTACCTCTAGTTTGAGTACCATTCCCAACAAGTCTTCCATCATTTTCATAGATTTTCACCTTTTTATTTTCAAACACCAATTTTTGGCCTGAATTGTTTAGCTGTGGCACACTCAACAGATTGTAATTTAGTCCATATACCCAGTAAGCATTCTCACATTTTATTCTATCATTAATTACAAGGGTACCTTTACCTTTCACGGTGCATGAGGTATCATTTCCCATTCTTACAAATCCACCATTCTATTCAACTAATTCATCAAATTTATCTACATCACCTGCCATATGATGTGTGTAGCCACTGTCAATGATCCATGTTTCATTCTTGCTTATCCGTGAGATCAGGGTAGATTCATCTTGGTTTTCATCTTCTTCTGAATCTTCCTTCATTGCAAAAAACACTACCTCTTCATCATCAGAATCAGACTCAGAGTTAGTATTTTCAGCTATATAACAAGCCTTTTTACCTTTTTCCTTTCGGTCATTTCTATTACTATGTCGATAGCTTCTGTTAACTCTCCTCCCATAACTTCCTTCAGATTTATCTCTCAGTACATCATCATCATTTCTTTTCTGAGGACATCTAGCAGCAATATGACCTACTTCCTTACAATTAAAGCATGCCAAGGGTAACTTACCTCTATATCTCCCTTTACCTTTTGGTAATCTTCTAGCCATTAATGCTTCAAGCTCATCAAGGTCATCATCAGTATCATGTCATTATTATTTCTATTTTTCTTGCTAGATTTCCCAATCTTCAGAGAAGACATGAAAGCAGACTCAATAGAAGGTACAACACTGTTATCAAAATTGTTCAACTCAAAAGTAGTAAGCTTATCGACCAAAGTATCAAGTGTAAGATTGGATGTGTCTCGGTTCTCATGAATTGCCGATACTTTGATTGCATAGACAGGTAGCGAGGTTTTGAGGATTTTGCTGATTATAGTCTCTTCTTCAATTACTCCATCAAAAGCTCGTATAGCATAAACAACCTCTTTAATTCTGTTTGAATATTCAACAATATTTTCTCCTTCTTTCATTCTCATTTCATCGAATTTACCTCTTAAGCTTTCTACTCTAGCTCTTTTGACATATGTGTTACCACTGTATACTTGCTCTAATCTATCCCACATTGCCTTAGTAGTAGTCAATCCTTTGATTTCTTCAAATTCAGCGTCAGTACAGGCAGCAGAAAGTTCCATCATTGCTACATTGTGATCATGCTTGTCGTTTAGTTGTTCCACAGTCTGAGGACCAGTTGGTTCACTATAGCTAGTTTTCATAAAATGTAGTGCATCTCCACCAATTCTAGCTATATGCAATTTCATTCTCTGTTGCCATACTGAGAAGTTGTCTTTGTTTAGTCTAGGCACTTCCCTCTTACTCATTTTGTGATCTTTATGCTCAAGTCCTTAAAACTCTGTTTCAAGCAACCAAACAGCTATGATACCAATTGTTAGAATAACTGAGAGGGGGGGTGAATCATTTATCCAAGTCCCAATACCAAAATGAGTAATCCAAAATATTATTTCTCTAATTTCTATTAGTCGGTAAACATATATATGATTCATTGTCAGTGTTTTTACTGATCTTCAGTTAAAGCTCTTTAGTAGTTATTGATCAAATCAAATAGCTAAAATGTAAAGTATGACAATAAACAATCATCACAATAAACACACAACACAATGATTTAACGTGGAAACCATGTTAAGGGAAAAACCACCTAGGAACCGGCAACCCAAAAATTTCACTCTTCTGAAGTGAGGCCTATGAGGACCCAACCCTGTTAAAGGTTACAATACACACTATTAGGTGTGACTTGGTTAGAGGATTTTGCACTAGAAGTTATCTTTCAATCTTATGTCACTCACTGTGCTGATTTACAGGATAACAATGTTTCACTTGTTAGAATGAAACACAAATAAGACTTAAAAGTCCACTCGGTTAAGAGAATTTCACTATTTACAATTATTAGAAAGTAACAGTAGGTTGATCTGCCTTAATACAAAAAATTGCAGTTGCAGATCAGTGTTATGCTCAACAATGTTTTATGACCAATATATCACTTCAGATCTAATATCAATATCACTTACAAACAATTAGTTTTGTGCTCTGTGTAGCTCAGTTTGTTCATTGTGTAGCTCAATTTTTGTAGCTCGGTTCAATAACCTATTTGATCAGAAATGCATGAATGCTAGTTCACGCTTAGCTTCTGTAGTATCTCCTCCTCTTTTTTTCTTTTTTTTCTCTTTAAATAAACATGTAAGTCATTTTATTTTCATCCATCAGATTTTGCCACTTAATCATATCCACTGATTTTGCCACTTTAAACTTCCTTGGCTGATGTGTCATTAACAAGTTTCAATCTCCTTCATCAGATCTTCCTTGAATTTTGTTAGCCATAGATCCTTGTAACAAACTTTGACTTTTCACCTTGAAATCATGCGAATCCAGCTCATCAATTTTGTCATCAAATTATCTAGTCGACAATATCATTAAATGCTTTTCTGTTCTCCTTGATTAACAAATAAATGCATCAGTAAACCTTCATTGGTTAAACTTGTGCTTAGTATAAAACACACTGCATCGGTGTATACTGTCGTCGGTGTTTACACTAAGGATCTCGGTAAACATTAAACTGTTCTCTTTTACCGACCAACACTGCTTTGTGTCTTTTAGTTCCTTTCTCCATAATAGATGAATATAACATACTAAAGTCAATATAATGAGATCAAAGACTCATCAATAAGTTATCCACAATAAGTTATCCAATGCATTCCTTATCCTTATCTACTGTGACCTTTCACCATTCTTCAGATGTCTTGGTAATGATAACTTACAAGATAAGTACTATCAAACTAATAAAAAACTAGTTGACATCAATGACAACATAATACTGATTTAACATATTGTATATCTATACAACTACTTTTCATGTGATCTTCAATCACTGTTTCAACATTCTCTCCAATTAGTTGTAAATCAGTTGTAGGTTCAACAAAGAATATATATTAAGACATGAAGACTTAGTAGATGATGATGACTGGTTGATTTCCATTGGATTAACTACATTAGATTTCCACAATCCGTTAGTAATACATTTATGAATTTTTGGATTTGATTGTGTGTGTATTTTTAGCATCAACATTTCAGATCACACTCTATGATCCATCATCAGGATAGAGAAAGTGCCAGGAAGAATAGTAAAAATGTAGACAAGGCCTCACCCAAGAGAAATATGAAGGGAAAGGGGGAGAGATGACATGCTAACCAATGAACAAAAGACCAGGAAGACATGGAGAAAAAAGAAGAACAACTGATGAAAAAGTACTATGTTAATAAGTACAACAGAAGTGGATAGATGTATTAAGGGGTTGAATAAACTAAAAGATATATAGTCTAACTATATACTAACACAAAAATATGCAAATCTAAAAAATAAAAATAGCAAAGTTATATATATATATATATATATATATATATATATATATATATATATATAAAATAGAAACAGGCAATTAAAAAACTATGTGAATAGAAGAATAAAAAATAAAAAATATAAACAAAAAGATACGAAAATAATCGCAAAGATACAGAGAACATCTAAAAAAGAGCACCTAAGAAGTTCTAAGAACCCCTGAAAAAATATAAAATAAGCATGCAAATATATGCAAACGACTATATGAAGAGACCAAGACAATATATATAGATATATATATTTAATAGAATAAAAATAAATAAATAATAATATATATTTAATAAGATGTAAATATTTACATCTTATTAAATATATATTATTATTTATTTAAAAAATTATAGAATAATTATGTATATAATGATATATATATATATATATAGATATATATATATATAAATGTTTGTATATATATATATATATATATATATATATATATATATATATATATATATATATATATATATATATATATATATATATATATATATATATACATGTATGTGTATATATATACATGTATGTGTGTATATATATATATACATGTATGTGTATATATGTGTGTGTGTGTGTGTGTGTATATAACTAAAAATACATAAAAAATAACAACAATATATATAAGTATATACAACCATATAAATGAAAAAAATATATGAATATATATACAAATGTATATATAAGCCAGTAAAGATATATAGACATAAAGAACATAAAACCTACAATAAATAAAAACATATGGACAACTATAACAATAAACAAATGACAAAGAAAAAAGAAGAATAAATCAAAAAAGATAAATAAACAAGAGACTGAGCAAGGGAAAATAGAAACAAAAGAAATGACAAGATCAAGACAATGAAAGAAAGGACAAGCGAGCAAACCCCTAGGAGAAACAGGATCCACAAGGAAAGTGAGAGAGAGACACACTAACAAGAAGGAGGAAAGAAAGAGCCACAGAGGAGAAGAGGATAGGAGAAGACCACCACCCAGGAGAAAAAATAGAGATGATGGGTGGTCTGTTAGCCCTTTGTGGTGACCCCTGTTAGGGATGCTTGATAACCTCCATCACCCTTAGTCCTCTTTGCCTCCCCCTCCTTTCCTTATGTGTCCTTTCTCCTCTTAGGCTTTCAGGCCCCTTCCCCCATTTTTCCTATTTTTTCTCCTGGGTGGTGGTCTTCTCCTGTCCTCTTCTCCTATGTGGCTCTTTCTTTCCTCCTTCTTGTTAGTGTGTCTCTCTCTTGCTTTCCTTGCGAATCCTATTTCTCCTAGAGTTTTGCTCACTTGTCCTTTCTTTCATTGTCTTGATCTTGTCATTTCTTTTGTTTCTATTTTCCCTTGCTCAGTCTCTTGTTTATTTATCTTTTTTGATTTATTCTTCTTTTCTCTTTGTCATTTGTTTATTGTTATAGTTGTCCATATGTTTTTATTTATTGCAAGTTTTTTGTTCTTTATGTCTATATATCTTTACTAGCTTATATATACATTTGTATATATATTCATATATTTTTTTTCATTTATATGGTTATATATATATATATATATATATATATATATATATATATATATATATATATATATTGTTGTTGTTATTTTTATGTATTTTTAGTTTTATATATATATATATATATATATATATATATATATATATATATATATATATATATATATATATATATATGCATGCATGTATATATACATACATGCATGCATGTATATATATATATATATACATGCATGCATGCATGTATATATATATATATATACATAAATGTATATATATATATATACATACATACATGCATATACATACATACATACATACATATATATATATATATATATATATATATATATATATATATATATATATATATATATCATTATATACATAAGTATTCTATAATTTTTTAAATAAATAATAATATATATTTAATAAGATGTAAATATTTACATCTTATTAAATATACTATTAAATATATATCTATATATATTGTCTTGGTCTCTTCATATAGTCATTTGCATATATTTGCATGCTTATTTTATATTTTTTCAGGGGTTCTTAGAACTTCTTAGGTGCTCTTTTTTAGATGTTCTTTGTATCTTTGTGGTTATTTTCGTATCTTTTTGATCTTTTTGTTTATATTTTTTATTTTTTATTCTTCTATTCACATAGTTTTTTAATTGCCTGTTTCTATTATATATATATATATAACTTTGCTATTTTTATTTTTTAGATTTGCATATTTTTGTGTTAGTATATAGTTAGACTATATATCTTTTAGTTTATTCACCCCTTTAATACATCTATCCACTTTTGCTGTACTTATTAACATAGTACTTTTTCATCAGTTGTTCTTCTTTTTTCTCCTGTCTTCCTGGTCTTTTGTTCATTAGTTAGCATGTCATCTCTCCCCCTTTCCCTTCATATTTCTCTTGGGTGAGGCCTTGTCTGCATTTTTACTATTCTTCCTAGCACTTTCACTATCCTGATGATGGATCACAGAGTGTGATCCGAAACGTTGATGGTAAAAATACACACACAATTGAATCCAAAAATTCATAAATGTATTTCATTGGATTGCTAACAAGAATCATGTATGGTTTCAAGAAGGATCCATCTGTTAGAATAATTGAGAGGGGGGTGAATCATTTATCCACAATCCCAATCACAAAATGTATAACCAAAAATAATTTACTAAAACTTATGCAACTCGGTAACATAAAATAGTATTTTGTCTGTGCTTTTACCAATTACCAGTTAATAACATATAGTGATTACCGATCAAATCCAATATGCAACATGTAAAGTGTGACAACAAGCAATCATCACAGTCAACACATAACACAAGAGATTTAACGTGGAAACCTTGTAAAGGGAAAAACCACCTAGGACCAGCAACCCAAAAGTTGTTCACTCTTCTGAGGTGAGGTCAGTGAAGACCCAACCCTGTTAAATGTTACAAATACACTGTGAAGCATGACCTTGTTAGAGGATTTTAGACCAACCGTTATCGTCCAACCAGCATTCACTATGGGGTTGATAGGATAACAAATGTACACTCTATGAATGACATTATAAGACTTTCTAGTCCACTCTGTTAAGAGATTTATCTGTTTACAAAGGTTAAAATATAACAGCAGTTGATCTGATTACAACACAAATTCAATTGTAGATTATCAAATCTATGTTAATCTCATTCAAATCCTCTAATCAATATATCAATTCTATTTCAATCAATATTCAGTAACTTATTATCACTCGGTAATAGCTTTCTAACACTCGGTAATCTCTACAAGTCAATTCTCCTTAACCAATCTGATCAAGCATGCATGAAGCTTGTTTATGCGATATCTTTGCAGTCTCCTTCTTTCGGCATGATTTCATCATGAATTCCTAGTCTCTTAAATGGACAAGTAAACCATTTTAATTTCATCCATCAGATTTTGCCGCTTAATCTCCTTTGTTGATTTTGCCGCTTAAACCTTCCTCGACTGATGTGTCAGTAACACATTTTATTTCAAGCCCTTAGATCTTCTTTGAATTATGTTAGTCATCGATCTTCGTAACAAACATTATCTTCAACTCTGATTATGAGGTACTTTACAACTCATCAACTTCCATCGGCTAAACTAGTTATTTAGTTCTTTTCTTCTGCTCAGTTAACAAAAAAATGTGTTGGTGAACACAAGCTCAATTTATAGTGTGCTCGATATACACTACACTGCGTCAGTGTATACTGAAATTGCTTCTTTAATCGACAACACTGCTTTGTGCATTTTGCTCTATCCTTCATCATAGATGAATGCAACATAATTAGGTCAATAACATAAGGTCATAGACTCATTCATAAGTTACCCAATGTATTCCTTATCCTTATCTGTCATATCCATCTTTCTCATGTAGATATATTTATTCTTCATCTCTTTTCTTCTTCTTTCTACAAATGTTTGGGTATAGTAACTTACAAGATAAGTACTGTCAAAACTAGTTGACATCAATGAAAACATATTACTGATTTAATCATCTTACACATCTAATCAGCAACTCAGTGATCTTAAATCACATATCTTAAAGTCATACAATGTATTCAAATCAGTTGTAGTTCATCAATCTCTCCCTTTGGCATTGATGTCAACACAAGCAATATGAAATATGCCATACACATACCAAACATGTATTCTACAACTTTGCCAACAAATGTTGTAACTTGATACAAGCTATCCCTAGCTTAATATGTTTAATCACTACGTTACATAAAAGCATTTGCAAGTGCAGACTAAGTTCTACAGATATGATCTTTTCAGCTCGCAGGTTTTCTTCTATTCTTAGTAACTGATCTTCAATGCTCTCCCTATTCTATATCTCTCTCCTTTTGTCTTTGGCTTCATATTCTTCATATTGATCTCTCTCCCTTTGACAGTAATGCCAAAGAGCAATAAAAACATACAGCTCTGTAGTAGCCATGTAAGTCTTTGTTGTCTGATGCATTCTCTATATCTCGGTATACTGTTATGCAAATCTGTTCCAGTACTTCATCCTTTCACAACTTTAGATAGAAGTCCAAAGTGTGAACTTTGCTGCATCAACATGTATGATCTTCTGATAAGATTAGGCTGATGCAACCTCCAAATCACCTTAGTGACCGGTAGATAGGGGACGGACCCCAAGTCTAGTCCTCAAATATTCATATGTATCTTTCAGTAGAGGCTTTGCAAATATGTCAGCAAGTTGTTCTTTTGATGTAACAAATTCTAGCTTCACTTGCTTCTTCTATACTTGTTCCCTTAAGTAGTGATACTTAATAGATATATGCTTTGTTTTAGAGTGCATCGCTGGATTCTTTGAAATATTAATAGCACTAGTGTTATCACAATATTTAATCACCGGCTTAGTGATTACCTCATCCATTCCTTCTAACACTTGATTGATATATGCAATATTTGAATAGATAGTAGCAGTAGCTATTAGGGATTTTTCTTGTAGGGTCAAACTTGGCAAGATATGGGTTTGATTCTTAGTTAAAAGGGACTCCAAGTTTGCAAGAAAAGCCTAATTAATGAGGATTGGATAAGATCCTCCTTCTTCTTCAAGCTCCACAGGACTCAGATGGGTATTGCCTATAAATAGGTTACTATATTCCAAGTAAGCTTTCAAATGGTGGATAGGGTCTTCACTGCTATGCTATCTAGGCTTCAGATTATTTAAACAAAAGATCACTCTGTAGACAGCTGAGAATCTCTTGATACAAAGCTTGACAATAGAAACTATAAATGTGATAGCATAGACAATGGGATAAGGAAGTGAATCCTTCTTCTTTTTGAGTACAACTCGAGGAAGATTAACCTCTGATTCTCTCTCCAAGGAATCAACAATCTGAACTATATCACCAGGATACAGTCCTTTCACAATGTGCATCAACTTAAAAAATGAAATGAAATGATAATGAAATTTTATGTTTGATGATATAAAAATAACTACACAACATACATCTAGCTAGTGCCTATTCCATTGGGCAAATAGTTACTGTATGTAAATCCACAAGAAGAGATCAAAACAAATATGGTGAAATGCCTTGCAGATCACTTGCAGTTTGAAAAGAGTGCCTTAAAAACCATTATGTCACTCCTATACTGTTATCATCAAAATCCTGATAATCATGTTCACTCTATGAGACTATTCATAAAAATTTAATTCTTTCCTTGAAAGAAACTCATAAATAATCAAACAAGCTGCCTTGCAGCTGATATGTTTTACATGCCTGACAAATAAAAAGAAAAAGAAGAAAACCCAAAATCTCTACTTGATCAACACCTGTCTACTTGCAATCTGATCTCACTGTATTCTCTCCTCTGAAAAAGATCTTCTTGAGCCCCTCAAAATCTGATAACATTCCTTGCTTGCACAAAATCTTCTCATCTGCTAGAAATCTGATCCATTCTATCCTTTATTTTCTACAAAAGATAAGACATTCCCTCTACCGGATCTACAAAATCAAATATGCATGGAGAAAAATCTCTGCAAAATCTATCCCCGGATGCAAATGCCTTTACTACTCTCATCTACTTGATCTGATCGGATTTTACCCACTGCCATCATCTCCCTCGTCTTCTGGCATTTTCGGAAACATAATACTGCTATATTTGGACCAAAACTGGATCTACAACATTAAAAACTCCGAGTAGTTTCCTGGCATGAAAAATTTCAAAATCTGAACTTTATAACATTTGAAATTCTTTATTTCTAGCTTTTCCCCAAACTTTGCCAGATTTTGCCACTTGTCATCCTCTAATTCGCTGCTTAGACTAACTCACGTTTAACCCCAGGTGATCTGGAGATTTAGAGACTGCTTCAATCTCCAAATCTCTGAAGATTGCTCTTAACCGTGGTTTCATCCTGAGACCTGGAGAAACACTTTAGTCTCCTAATCTCCTAATGACCTCCTTAACCACAGTTGGAATGGGAGACCTCGCGACTAGCTTTAGTCTCCAAATCTCCAAGTCTCTAGATCTCCAGATTTTCCTTTCAGTGACCTGGCGACAAATGCTAGTCTCACAATCTCTAAATATTTTGGCTCTAGCCATTGACATTACGAGATCTAGTGACCTCCTTAGTCTCATAATCTTAGAATGATCCTCCTTAACCGCCAACCATCATGAGATTGGGCGACTAGGTCATCTCAAGGTCTTTGAATGATTGGGTGCCACATCACCATCATTCTTTGTCTGCAAAATTTATTTCAGGCCCGTCAACACGGAAATCAAGGCAGGGGACAAGGGGTCGCATGGGCATACCCTCCACCATTTCAACTTACCATGTATGTTTGTGGATTTGGTTATAAAGACTCCAAGTGCTCTTTGCAGCATGCATGTGCGACATTGTTTTAGAGGTTTTTAAAGACTTCTATGTTCTATTCAAAATATGGAGTCCACTGCTCACTACATTCTTCCACCCAACAGGCCCGTTGAGAGTCTCATGGTTTCACATTTACAATACTCTGCAACTACCAAAGCATATATATACTATAAAATTCTGTTACCTGTCGCATGTGGGATATATCCCAAACACCGAATCTCGCATAACTTACTCAGATTCACCATTCACTTCATTTTTCTCCTTAATGTGCAAGTGTTGGCTTGTATCGTCAATGGGTCTTCTTCATTTTGTGACCTAGCAACTTCCACACACATCTCCTTGGTCTCACGTCTGCTCCCCAATCTCCTGTGAGTATAAAAGAAAAGGTAGGGAGAACCGCAACCATTTAAGATGGAGCCACACCTGGATTACACGGGAATATCCTTCACCTTAAGAAGTGTCCTGACATGTTTGTCTCCAGTCAAATTACCTCCAATCTTTGTGCAAAGCCCCCTTTTATACACTTCATACCCTTCACATTATTGCATAAAGCATTTGCTGGTGTTTTGGTTACTAAACAGTCCCCCTTTTTTAGTTTACATTGGTAATCAAAATTTATTATGTTGGCATTGTTCTTTAAAAATGTGGACTCCCTTCATTAATTGGATGCTCATAGTGTAGCAGAGCATCTTTACATCCAAGTCCTACAACACCTAATGCCATGTGTTTCACTGTTGAAGCTGTTGTTTGCCTATGCACAAGATCTCGATCCATAAGTGTATCTTCAAGTAATGGTGTCACAGCATATATGTAATCTTTTCCCATCTCCCCTATATATTGGAAAAGAAATGAAAGTGACTTAAGAACACCATTCTGAACATTTAACTCTGGCACCCGATATTCATTCATGAGTGCTGGCATAACAGTGAATGGAGAACAAGTTTCTGCTACTATAGCAATAGCTACTGTTGTACAGACGCAGTTCTGACGGTCTTGAACCTTCAAATTATTCAACAAAGTGGAAAGCACATCCTGTGGTCCAATTGCCTTTTACAATGTATCCAAATGTATTCACTATTGCCTTTGTTCATTAGCACTAGCATATAATGCCCCACGCATCATACCTGCAAACTCCACTATTCACGCTGCCTTAATATATGCACAAGCCATGTGAATTAATCATATTACCTGCTGGTTTACGGTGGCATCCACTATATTTAGTGTTTCTTCTGCATTCATTCACATGAGCCTTTGATATTGTTGGTTGCCTGTTCATGGAGCACCACTGGTGAACTTACAATCTCTTTCGATCATTGCCAATCATGCATGCGTTCAGCCAGCTCTCCCAATTCCTTGGGAAACTGCAATTAAAAAGGTAGCCACATCTAAAAATTAACGTGAGCCCCCCCACTTTAGCTTTGCACAAGTTTATTTAACAAATACCACCTCTGATATTTGTGCAAGGCAATCCCATTTATGTTAATCACTGGTGCACATCTTTCCTATGCACAGCCACCATCATGTTTTACGCATGACACTGAATTTTTATTTTATTCTGTCTATTTATGCACAACTCACTCCATTTGCCATGCACTGGCAATACATTGCAGTTTCAGGGAAACATTCACTTGTACTCCAACTTTGCAAGACAACGAAAAAAGAATTTCATCAAAAGAGTCAACTGGTCAAAATTTATTCACTGGCAAAGTAGGGCATTTGGATTTATGGGAAAACACTCTGCAGAACTGAACACATTTTGCAAAAGTTGCAAATGGAATGAGCTTGGAAACTTGGTCAAACGGATTGGTCATGGTTCCAGATTTGGCATGGTGGGAGTAAAACATGATTGCAACATGACCCAATCATTAGCTTGCTCATCGGATCACACAAGTGTCTTTTACACACTATCAAATATAGCCCTTAAAACTTCTAAACTTCTGGGTTTCAGCAAAACAATGAAAACTGGAAATGGATTTGGCTTTGAAAAGTATTGAAACGAATTCACCAGGGGCTAAAAATGGATAGGCCAAAAGAGGAACATGCCTACAATATAAATCTATCATTAATTCATCTTGACCAATCACTGGGTATCAGATACAACTTGACAAACAGGGCTTCCGAGAATTGTTGAGCAAGTGCATTATGCAATTATGAGAAAACACACCCGGAAGGGGAAACACAAGACCTATCAAAACTTGTCACTGTGACCTAAAATCATGAACATAGGTCAAATGAAGTACACTAAAGACGCCCCTACTCTTGGATTTGCATGACACTCATTAGAATTCAAGTTATTCAACCCTCAACTGGCCCTTCCCGATGAATTTCACACTTCGCAATTTTCTGACTTAGAGACCTCCTAGAAATGAACTGATGCAAACCCATTTCAATACTTGAACTAAAGGCTCAAATTGACTCAATGGGACATATGCAAGGTGCAGAACATTTAATTCTGATGATAGGACCTAAAAACCACCCGACCTATATATGCACTTTTAGACCAAATAGAGCACTTAACAAGCAATTAAAATGGTACTGATGAAAAAATTCATGTTGCATTTTTTCATCCCAATAGTGGCTCTGACTGTGGATGCATGCCCCATGTGGGCATGCAAAGAACTTTTAGAATCTCATGGTTGAAGCAGACCACCTCAAAACATCAAATCCAGATTTTTTCTTTCTTCTCTTTTCACCTTTCCAAACATCTCTCATCAAAAAATGGGAACCTCTACTGAAAGCAAACACTCCACACAACTGAAAAGGGAAAGCAACTGTACAATATGTACGTTATTTACAATAGACCCTAAGCCTCAAGACTGAAGTCATCTCTTACCTCTATCAAACAAATGATTCTGATCTCCATACAACAGAGGTAAGCTGAAATTACATCTCCCATCCAGTCTGTCAAAAATATTGTGATCTATTTTCAGCATATCATGGATAAAAGGATTAGCACACTTACCATCATCTGGTAAGATTAGTCCATTAGGTTGCCATAAATAATGATTACCTTGTGATACCAAAACATCACACTCCTTATTGTCAACATCATGCTGAGGAATAAGACACATCAACTCAACTTCATGGATGTAAATATCAACAATCTGATCATTATTTTGCACAAAGGAATAATCCATTTATATCTCATCATTTTGCAAACTAACATGGAATCTCTCAAGACAAAAATCTGACTGCAACAAACTGGGAATAACTTTTTGATCACTAACCATATTTGCATCTTCTAGGAAAACATAAGCATTTTCAGTGACTGAGTCCTTAATCATTTGTGAATCTGAGAAAATATATTCAGATTTTCCACATTCTCCAGCATCAACAAGTAGACAAGAATCACAAACAATAGGTTCTTGAAAATCAGAACATTCACTAGTACACTCATCAGTATATTCATCAAACATAACATTATCAAAATCATCATAATGACATGTACTTTCATATTGCTGCCCTTTTAACTCAAATACAGGAGAAGGGAAACTAGTAAATGTTTCACATATCATGCCATTGCTTGAATCTTCTTCATCAAAACTTATATCAACCGAGCATGGAAAATTTGAAACAAACTGGGGAGCATACCTCTAAAACTCAACCTCCAAGAGATTTAAAATTTTCTCACTACTTAGTGAACACTGACCTTCACATTCCATCTTTTCGGTCTCACAAGTGATACTGAAAATATCTTCCTTAATCAGAACAGGGGCTACAAAATCCTAGCCTATATTATTTTGGGCAAAAGAATCATCATAGTCACTCTCATCTGCAAAATAATCACTCTCTTGCTGATCACAAGACTCATCCTTACTCTGAGAATAGAGGTCTGTTCTACTATGCTGATAATAAAACAAATCTTTGAATTCGATGGAACCATCCACAACTAGATTCTCATCTTTGACATCCTGATATCTATCTACTTCACTATCAGCATCATAGTCAGCATTTTCATCATAGCTAGAGTCAGCATCACTAGTATTTTCAGATCTACATTCTTCAAACTCATTTATCCATTTTTTGACAAGTTTAATGCCTTCCTCTTTACACTGCGCACACCATTTTACTGACTTAGGCATATAAAGTTCTAAGAATGAATGGAAATATGCAGATTCTTGGAGTTCCATCCCTTTCAGCAACTTATCATATGCATTGGAAAACTTTTTATAAAACACATAAATGGACTCTTCACTTATTTCTCCTACATGTCTTTTCAAAAATAATACAGCTTGGTCTTGTATTTTCTGATTTAACAATGCAATATCCTTTTGAATTTCTTCAAGATCTACTGGACAACCTTCAAATATAGACATCATATCTTCATCTCTTGGATCCAAACCCTCCATCGCATTGCTTATCATCAACACATCTTTTTCACAAAGATTTTTATCCGATTATGCAATCACTTCTCATAAAAAAAATAACATACTTCTGAATCTGATGTTTGCAAAATGTAAAACCAGAAGTATGACCAAAGACTTTAAACATATATTCCTTCTTTTAGTGACTTCTTCACTTGGCAAGGAAGACAATTTGTTTCATAAAACTTTTGAGGAATACCTGGGTAATTCTTTTTGTTGTTGTCCCTCTGAATCTCCTTGTTCTTATCTACCATCACTGAATCTTTCGAGCATCCACCAAATCCTTGCTGCAAATGTTCCCAACTGATCATAAAATTTCCTTCATCTAAGTGCACACTAGTGCAGAGATCTTTCATAGTTGCCACTCACTGCTGTGAGAATGTATAAAACTTTAATGAAACAAGGACAAGTTGGGTTTCAACAAAGACAACAGACTTTTAGCAAGTCAATAGGATGTGAGATACTCCTTCACCAAGAAGATATTCAGAATCACTTCTTAATAACAACAACAACCAAGCTAGTAAACATGATCTGAAGGACTTTCAGATTTACAAAGATTTATAACTCTATCCTCAGATGGATATGGCAGATGACTGGATTTATGAACAAACAGGCTAGGAGTCAAACTCAACTAGGAACCTGTGTCACTTGTCTAATTTTAAAACTAATCCCCAACAGAGTCACCAATTTGTTAGGGATTTTTCTTGTAGGGTCAAACTTGACAAGATATGGGCTTGATTCTCAGTTAAAAGGGACTCCAAGTTTGCAAGAAAAGCCTAATTAATGAGGATTGGATAAGATCCTCCTTCTGCTTCAAGCTCCACAGGACTCAGGCGGGTATTGCCTATAAATAGGTTACTATATTCCAAGTAAGCTTTCAAATGGTGGATAGGGTCTTCACTGCTATGCTATCTAGGCTTCAGATTATTTAAACAAAAGATCACTCTGTAGACAGCTGAGAATCTCCTAATACAGAGCTTGACAATAGAAACTATAAATGTGATAGCATAGACAATGGGATAAGGAAGTGAATCTTTCTTTTTGTGAGTACAACTCGAGGAAGGTTAACCTTTGATTCTCTCTCCAAGGAATCAACAATCTGAACTATATCACCAGGATACAGTCCTTTCACAATGTGCATAAACTTAAAAACTGAAATGAAATGGTAATGAAATTTTATGTTTGATGATATAAAAATAACTACACAACAGACATCTAGCTAGTGCCTATTCCATTGGGCAAATAGTTACTGTATGTAAATCCACAAGAAAAGATCAAAACAAATACGGTGAAATGTCTTGCAGATCACTTGTAGTTTGAAAAAAGTGCCTTACAAACCATTATGTCACTCTTATACTGTTATCATCAAAATCTTGATAATCATGTTCACTCTCTGAGACTATTCATGAAAATTTAATTCTTTCCTTGAAAGAAACTCATAAATAATCAGACAAGCTACCTTGCAGCTGGTATGTTTTACATGCCTGAAAAATAAAAGCATACAAGAGTATAACATAAAAAATGAGGAGACAATAACAGAATTTGAGAGAAACTGCAATGTATTTCTTTGAAAATAATCTTATTTCAATGCACACAGAAATTAAAGTTCAGGAGCCCAGACACAGAAAAGAAAGATCTGTTCTGTAGAAAAGATATTCAACATTCATCATCAAGGGACATGCTCACAACAAATCAGTCACAGGAACCCTCCAAGAATAGGAAAAATAACCATTATAACTTAGAAGAGAAGAGAATAAAAAGAAGAAGAAGAAAACCCAAAATCTCTGCTTGATCAACACCTGTCTACTTGCAATTTGATCTCACTATATTCTCTCCTCTTAAAAAGATCTTCTCGAGCCCCTCAAAATCTATTAACATTCCTTGCTTGCACAAAATCTGCTCATCTACTAGAAATCTAATTCATTTTGTCTTTTATTTTTTGCAAAACATAAGACACTCCCTCTGCCGGATCTGCAAAATCAAATATGCACAGAGAAAAATCTCTGCAAAATCTATCCCCAGATGAAAATGCCTTTACTGCTCTCATCTACTTGATTGATCGGATTTTACCCACCGCCATCATCTCCCTCATCTTCTGGCATTTCTGAAAACATATAATACTACTATATTTGGACCAAAAATGGATCTACAACATTAAAAACTCCGAGCAGTTTCCTGGCATGAAAAATTTCAAAATCTAAACTTTATAACATTTGAAATTCTTTATTTCTAGCTTTTCCCCAAACTTTGCCAGATTTTACCACTTGTCATCCTCTAATTCGCTGCTTAGACTAACTCACGTTTAACCCCAGGTGATCTGGAGATTTAGAGACTGCTTCAATCTCCAAATCTCTAAAGCTTGCTCTTAACCGTGGTTTCATCCTGAGACCTGGAGAAACACTTTAGTCTCCTAATCTCCTAATGACCTCCTTAACCGTAGTTGGAATGGGAGACCTCGCGACTAGCTTTAGTCTCCAAATCTCCAAGTCTCTAGATCTCCAAATTTTCCTTTCAGTGACCTGGCGACAAATGCTAGTCTCACAATCTCTAAATATTTTGGCTCTAGCCATTGACATTACAAGATCTAGCGACCACCTTAGTCTCATAATCTTAGAATGATCCTCATAATTTTAGAATGATCCTCCTTAACCGCCAACCACCATGAGATTGGGCGACTAGGTCATCTCAAGGTCTCTGAATGTCATCTTTCACTACAGCGGCTTGGCGAGTAACCGCCACCTCTAGATAGCCACCTCCAGATCGTCAAAGCGACAAATGCTAGTCTCACAATCTCTAAATATTTTGGCTCTAGCCATTGACATTACAAGATCTAGCGACCACCTTAGTCTCATAATCTTAGAATGATCCTCCTTAACCGCCAACCACCATGAGATTGGGCGACTAGGTCATCTCAAGGTCTCTGAATGTCATCTTTCACTACAGCGGCTTGGCGAGTAACCGCCACCTCTAGATAGCCACCTCCAGATCGTCAAATTTCTGCGACTGGGTGCCACAACTAACCGCCACCTCCAGATCGTCGAATTTCTTCTAATAGCCAAATTCTTATCGCAACTATGCGACTGGGTGCCACGTGTCGACCATCTCATCACCATCATTCTTTGTCTACAAAATTTATTTCAAACCCATCAGCATGAAAATCGAGGCAGGCGACAAGCGGTCACATGGGCATACCCTCCACCATTTTAACTAACCATGTACGTTTGTGGATTTGGTTATAAAAACTCCAAATGCTCTTTGCGGTATGCATGTGGGACATTGTTTTAGAGGTTTTTAAAGACTTCTATGTATTTCTGTTCAAAATATGGGGCCCACTACTCACTACATTTTTCCAGACAAGGGGCCCACCGAAAGTCTCCTGGTTTCACATGTACAATACCTTGCGACTGCCAAAGTATATAAATACTATAAAAGCCTATTGCTTGCCGCATGTGGGATATATCCCAAACACCGAATCTCGCATAACTTACTCAGATTCACCATTCACTTCATTTTTCTCCTTAATGTGCAAGTGCTGGCTTGTATCATCAATGGGTCTTCTTCATTTTGTGACCTGGCAACTTCCATGCACATTTCCTTGGTCTCACGTCTGCTCCCCAATCTCCTACGAGTATCAAAGAAACGGTAGGGAGAACCGCAACCATTTAAGATGGAGCCGCACCTAGATTACACGGGAATATCCTTCACCTTAAGAAGTGTCCTAACGTGTTTGTCTCCAGTCAAATTACCTCCAATCTTTGCGCAAAGCCCCCTTTTATACACTGCATACCCTTCACATTATTGCATAAAGCATTTGCTAGTGTTTTGGTTACTAAATAGCCCCCCTTTTTTAGTTTACATTGGTAATCAAAATTTATTATGCTGGCATTATTCTTTAAAAACGTGGACTCCCTTCATTAATTGGATGCTCATAGTGTAGCAGAGCATCTTCACAGCCAAGTCCTGCAACACCTAACGCCATGTGTTTCACTGTTGAAGCTGCTATTTGCCTATGCACAAGATCTCGATCCATAAGTGTATCTTCAAGTAATGGTGTCACAACATATATGTAATCTTTTCCCATCTCCCCTATATATTGGAAAAGAAATGAAAGTGATTTAAGAACACCATTCTGAACATTTAACTCTAGCACCCGATATTCATTCATGAGTGCTGGCAGAACAGTGAATGGAGAACATGTTTCTGCTACTATAGCAATAGCTACCATTGTACAGATGCGGTTCTGACGGTCTTGACCCTTCAAATTATTCAACAAAGTGGAAAGCACATCCTGTGGTCCAATTGCCTTTTACAATGTATCCAAATGTATTCACTGTTGCCTTTGTTTATTAGCGCTAGCATATAATGCCCCACGCATCATACCTTCAAACTCCACTATTCACGCTGCCTTAATATATGCACAAGCCATGTGAATTAATCATATTACCTGCTGGTTTACGGTGGCCTCCACTATATTTAGTGTTTCTTCTACATTCATTCACATGAGCCTCTGATATTGTTGGTTGCCTGTTCATGGAGCACCACTGGTGAACTTACAATCTCTTTCGATCATCGCCAATCATGCATGTGTTCAGCCAGCTCTCCCAATTCCTTGGGAAACTGCAATTAAAAAGGCAGCCACATCTAAAAATTAACGTGAGCCCCCCCACTTTAGCTTTGCACAAGTTTATTTAACAAATACCACCTCTGATATTTGTGCAAGGCAGTCCCATTTATGTTAATCACTGGTGCACATCTTTCCTATGCACAGCCACCATCATGTTTTATGCATGACACTAAATTTTTATTTTATTCTGTCTCTTTATGCACAACTCACTCCATTTGCCATGCGCTGGCAATATATTGCAGTTTCAGGGAAACATTCACTTGTTACATCACGAGACCCAGCAATAAACTCTCAGTCTCTTGGAGAGTAATCAACATCCTTGACAGTGGAGCATGATCTCGGTGAATACAAATTTAAATATTTCATTCTGCTCATGTGTAGGATTCTTGGGATCATTCAGATTGATACCCAACTTTTCTAGGCATCTCAACATAATCTTTGTAAAAGTCTTCTTTCCCTCTTCATTTGGAAGGCACAATCCATTGAATACTGCAGAGTCAGATTTAGGAGGCCTCATGAAGAATCCGTGCATCGATGGCAACTGCAAGAAGATTATTGCAGATGTGATAGCATGAATATCTCCCGTCAAGTAGAGGTTGAATTCATCCATGGGAAACACTTGGCAGTATCCACCTCCAAGATGAAAGATCGAAACAATCTTCTTATCCATATAGGTGTCCCTTGTGTCAAACTAATATGCAAGTCAGTCACTTGATGATGTTACATTCAAAGAAGCAATGACAATGACACCCTTTGTCACCTTTCAATTTGTTCATGCTAAATAGACACACATTCTTCTGAAGGCATTATGCACAAGACATCACATTTGATGCACACCTCCTTCCATGAGACCGAGATGCAATCAACCAATTGAAGTAGAACCATGGCGCATCAAAAATTTGATCATATAGTTCAATTTTTACAACTTTATAAAATTGTCAAAATAGCACTTATTGGCTCCTGAAAGTGGCTTTAAAAATTGACAAAATCACCTGACCTGGCCCCAGCATTGAACATGCATGAACTTTGACCCACATTCTAATACTCTGCAAAATGACACTTCATGACCGCAATTGGATCAAAAGATATTAATGTGTAAACTTGCCCAGTTCAAATTATTCCTACAACAAACCTGTTAGAAAATGATTTTAATCGTCGTAATTGATTTCTAAAGGCAAACAAATGGATTGGCAGGGGGCTCAAATTGGGATTGGGGTTCGTACTCCAACTTTGCAAGACAACAAAAAGAATTTCATCAAAAGAGTCAATTGGTCAAAAGTTATTCACTGGCAAAGTAGGGCATTTGGATTTATGGGAAAACACACTCAGCAGAACTAAACACATTTTGCGAAAGTTGCAAATGGAATGAGCCTGGAAACTTGGTCAAACAGATTGGTCATGGTTCTTGATTTGGCACGGTGGGAGTAAAACATGATTGCAACATGACCCAATCATTAGATTTCTCATCGGATCACACAAGTGTCTTTTACACACTATCAAATATAGCCCTTAAAACTTCTGAACTTCTGGGTTTCAGTAAAACAATGAAAACTGAAAATGGATTTGGCTTTGAAAAGTACTGAAACGAATTCACCAAGGGCTAAAAATGGACAGGCCAAAAGAGAAACATGCCTACAATATAGATCTATCATTAATTCTTCTTGACCAATCACCGGGTATCAGATACAACTTGACAAACAGGGCTTCTGAGAATTGTTGAACAAGTGCATTATGCAATTATGAGAAAACACGTCCGGAAGGGGAAACACAAGACCTATCAAAACTTGTCATTGTGATCTAAAATTAGGAACATAGGTCAACTGAAGTGCACTAAAGATGCCCCCACTCTTGGATTTGCATGACACTCATTAGAATTCAAGTTATTCAACCCTCAACTGGCCCTTCCCGATGAATTTCACACTTAACAATTTTCTAACTTAGAGACCTCCTAGAAACGAACTGATGTAAACCCATTTCAATACTCAAACTAAAGGCTCAAATTGACTCAATGGGACACATGCAAGGTGCAAAACATTTAATTCTGATGATAGGACCTAAAAACCACCCGACCTATATATGCACTTTTAGACCAAATAGAGCACTTAACAAGCAATTAACATGGTACTGATGAAAAAATCCATGTTGCATTTTTTCATCCCAACAGTAGCAACATACTCTGCTTTAGCTATAGACTAAGAGATGCAAGCCTGTTTCTTACTTGTCCATGTAACAAGTCTTTCACCAAAGAAGAATGCTCCTTCGGTGGTACTCTTTCTATCATCCACATTTCCAGCCCAATCAGCATCGGTGTATACCTTCAGTTCAAAATTGCATTTCTTATGATACCACAGTCCATAATCTTTAGTTTTCTTTAGGTATCTTAAGATTCTCTTTGTAGCAACCATGTGTGGCTCTCTAGGGTTTGCAAAAAATCTAGCAACTATTCCAACAACATGTGCTATATCGGGTCTACTATGAACTACATACTTTAACTTACCAATCATGGATTGATACATTGTTTGGTTTACCTTAGTAGTTCCATCTTCTTTAGTCAATTTACATCTAGTAGCCATCGGCATTCCCACAGGTTTAGCATCTTCCATGCCAAATGTCTTCAATACTTCCTTTATATATTTAGATTGTGTGATGAATATACCATCATTCTGTTGAATCACTTGTAAGCCTAGAAAGAACTTAATCTCTCCAAACATAGAAATTTCAAATTCACTTTCATTTCATCAGCAAATGACTTACAAATATGATCTTGTCCTCCAAATATTATGTCATCCACAAATATCTCAGAAATCAAGATAGTATCATCAGAACTTCCTTTCATGTATAGATTAATGTTCTCACTTGTTCTAACAAATCCAATACTCAGCAAATAGTTATGCAACCTCTCATACCAGGCTCTCGGTGCTTGCTTTAAACCATATAAAGCTTTATGTAATCTACATACCATATCTTTGTTTTCTGGATCAAGGAACCCTTCAGGTTGTTCTATGTAGACTTCTTCTTCAAGTATCCCATTCAGAAAAGTAGATTTAACATCCATTTGGTAAACTTTGAACTTTTTGTGTGCAACATAGGGTGAAACCACAATAGTGGGTTACCCTTTTTTGCCTGAATGGACACTGAACTCTACATTTTGAAAAACAAATTCAAATTCAAATGCATATTGTCGTTAAACCATTTCAAATTGGAAGATGAAGTAAATTAGAGTCTTTTAGTATTTTTTGTCTAGATTCTAAATATCTTTTTTATTTTTATTTTTGAATTTATTTAAATATTTTTTTCTTTCTCCCATGAAAACTAATATGTTTTTAAAAATGTCATTTTCAAAGAGTTGCATTATTTTCATAGAGCATAACTTTTTTTTCTAAAATAGATATCAATGTGATTCTTTCCAATTTAGTTTTGTAACATCCATACAGAGGGCATGCAATTGGTTTGATGACATTATCATGATTATTGCATATTTTATTAACCTTTGAAGTTGACTAAACCGTAATTTTAACACACCTTGACTACATAGCTTATAACTTGTCGTGTATTTGTCTAATTTCATTTTTATTTTTTTTAATAGAAAGAGAACTTCAATACCTAGGGCATAGATATTTTTTAGAATTTTTTTTCTCACATTTACTATTTTTCCATAAGTGTCAAACATAGAGGTAGACATATGGTGAAATATCTATTTTTAGTAAAACTAAAAATACAAAGTCATAATAAACTTAATATATATTAACATTATAATCATTGGAAAGATTTTCTCATTAGTACCTTACTACATAGATAGGTTTGTCAAATGGATTCATTTGATTTACCAAAAGATAAACTCGTAGTGAATGTTTTTCATCATTTTAATAAGTGCGAAGGAGACTCCATTGTAGGTATGAATGAGGAGTATAGTGTTAGAAAGTAAAGTCCACCAAGATAACTGAGAGGCGGGGTGGGGTGAATCAGTTATCAAATAATTATAACCTTTATCAACTTTAATAGATTTTAACCATATAAGAAATGTAACCAACAACCATAGAAAGATATTCATGCACAATAACACAATGACACAATATATGTTGACTAGGGAACCTCTTGATCAAAGAGGAAACCCCGGTGGGAATGATGCCCACAAAAGATGCACTAATATGAATATTCCTTGTGAAAGGATGGAATTTGTTAGGAGTCTTATGAAATACATTCAGTACATATGAATCCCTATTAGGAGATTTTGAATCCCTGCTAAAAGATTCTAACTCTGTTAGGAGTTATGGAAGACAGAAGGACCCACTCCCCAAACAACTTAAGGGTAAGATCACCAAAATCACTATCCAACTAATCATGTATTAATCACTATAATAATACCAAAATATTACTGACCTCAATAATTCAATACTCCTTCTCTGACTGTGCCAAACCACACCAACTCCTTCTTCAGATCTCAATACCAGATCTCAGTACTTTGCATATCCTCTTTCAATAATTTCACTATCACAATACACTTACATTCATCATATTCCATATTACAAAAAGGAATACATACCTTCCTTTATAGCACACTCAAGTAATTACAAATGAGTTGGCATACAAATTACAAAATAAAAGTTTCCACATGCTACACAAAATGGTCAACTCCCAATTAGAATAACTCTTCACTCGTATGACCTCAAAGTTTGCACTATCATCCATGTCACTAACAACATGTCTTAAACTTCTTTCCAATTGCACATAAGAAGATTCCATCTCAATTAGGAGATATCATCCGATTACCACAAACCGCTACTCAGGAACACTGCTCAAATACTGCTTCCACCAAAATGCTCATAACTTCCATGAATAAAAGAATTATTGTATGTGTTCTTAACCATAAACATATAACACAACATAGAATAATTCCTTAACATTGCATAGCTTGATCTCTAATATCCCACATGCACTAACCCAAACACTATCTACTCCTCTGCTAACCTTCAGTAGATCACTATGTTGACATCAATGACAATCATAGTCATGAATGCAACAACAAATACTATAGAATGGCTACTAATAATCCCATAAGATATATTCAGTATTAATCCCTAACAATCTCCCCCATTGGCATTGATGGCAACATAGATGAAAAACATCCAATGTTCCATAAATCCAACACTGCAAAACTGCTACTCTAAAAAATACTTCAAGTCCTCTTCATCAATCAAATCTTGCTTCATTTTTCTATTCAATTCTCTCCAATAGATGGTACAAATGGCTTTTCATGTACACTTCTCCCCCATTGACATCAATGATAGAAATTTCATCATTATGTCAACAACAACTCTAATGTCAAAAGACACTATTCAGAAAATATATTTACTAGAGTCCTCATGACTCAACTTAGATACAGATACTCCCCCATAGAGGAAGTACCAACGTCTAGTCTTGAAGAAAGATAGGGCTCATATACCACTAGACTAATGCAACAATCTGCATCACTTCTCAAAAGTAGGTTGGGGCATAACCCCAAGCATACCTCTTAGATACTCAAATGTATCCTTAGGCAAAGGTTTTGTAAATATGTCTATAATCTACTCCTTTGTGCTTATGTATTCAAGTCTGACTTCTTTCTCAACAACTTTCTCTCTTACTACATGATACTTTATCTCTATATGCTTTGTCTTAGAATGTAATATAGGGTTCTTAGACATACTAACTGTACTAGTGTTGTCACAATGTATAACAATAGGCTCAACAAATTTTATTCCAATATCTTTCAGCATCTGCTTCATCCAAATTATCTGGTTACAATTGTTTGTTACTACTACATACTCTGCTTCTATTGTGCTTTGTGAAATACAATTCTACTTCTTGCTTAGCCAAGAAACCAATCTTCCTCCAAGGAAAAATGTTCCACCACTGGTGCTCTTTTTATCATCAATGTTGCCTCCCCAATCGACATCTATATATGCACATAGGGTAAAATCATCAAATTTTTCATACCACAATCCATACTCAATTGAGCCTCTTAAATATCTCAGTATCCTCTTCACTGCTGCATAATGTGATTCTCTAGGTTCAACTTGAAATCTTGCTACAATTCCAACTGAGTGTGCTATATCAAGTCTTGTATGTGTCAAGTACTACAATCCTCCAATCATAGATCTGTACTTCTTCTATTCTACTGCAGGAGTCTCTGTGCTAGATAGCTTGTGTCCAGTTACCATAGGTGTTCCAACTAGTTTATAGTTCTCCATTATAAATCTCTTTAAGAAATCATTCAAGTACTTTGTTTGACTTACAAAGATACCATCACTATTCTATGTTATCTACAATCCCAAAAAATATTTCATTTCACCAATCATACTCATTTCAAATTCAGTCTTCATTTCATCTACAAATTTATCACTAGCTTCATCTTCTCCTCCAAAAATGATATCATCAACAAAAATAACTACAACCAAAAAACTATTTTCAATTTCTTTTGTGTACAGGTTGCTAACAGCTGTTCCTTTTGTAAATCCTAATTTTATCAAATACTTGTCCAATCTTGCATACCAAGTTCTAGGTGCTTGCTTTAGTCCATATAAAGCTTTCTTTAGTTTACATACCATATCTCCTTCTTGAGTTAAAGGAAAACCTTCAGGCTGCTTAATGTAGACTTCTTCCAACTCTCCATTCAGAAATGCTAACTTCACATCCATCTGATATACTTTGAACTTCTTAAAAGCTGCATAAGCCAAAAACATTCTTACTACTTCAATTCTTGCTATTGGTGCAAAATTTTCTTCATAGTCAATTCCTTCTTGCTGTGAGTATCCTTTACATACCAATCTTGTTGTGGTCCTTACTACTTCTCCTTGTTCATTCATCTTCTTTCTGAATACCCATCTTGTTCCTATAACATTCTTATCTTTAGGTCTAGGGACCAATTCCCATGTCTTGTTCTTTTCAATCTGATCTAGCTCTTCTTTCATAGCTTGAATCCAATGTTCATCTTCACAAGCTTCACTAGTAGATTTAGGTTCAATTTGAGAAATCAAACATAACTATTCTTGTACCTTATTTCAAGTCTAAAATCCTCTATCTATGCTTCCAATAATCTACTCAACAGGATGATTCCTTGATAAATTCTTGTTAGGTGTCACTATCTCAGATCTCACTTCAGGTGTTGGTTCATCAATTACCTCACTGTGACTTTCATTTAATAAATCACTATCAGTTTCATAAAATAATTTAGTAGTCTAAATATTAGATCTAGGATGAGTTCCTTCATCTAATTCGTAATCAAGCATTCTTTCCTAAATTTTGAACTTTTCATCAACTTTAACATTTGTGCTCTCAACAATAGTCTTAGTTCTCTTATTGTAACATCTATAAGCTTTTCTTTTCAAAGAATATCCAAGAAATATACCTTCATCACTTCTAGGATCAAACTTTCCAATTTCATCTTCTCTCTTTATATAACATTTGCTTCCAAAAATTCTAAAATACTTAATTGAGGGTGCATGTCCAAACCATAGTTCATAGGGTGTCTTGTCTGTGTCTACTCTGATTTGTACTCTGTTCATGGTATACACTATTGTGTTCACTGCTTCTCTCTAGAATATCTTCGCTAAGTCATTCTCAAATAACATAGCTCTTGCTACTTTAGTCACTGATTTATTTCTTCTTTCTACAATACCATTTTGTTTAGGTGTCCTAGGGGCTGAAAATTGTCTCTTAATACCATTCACTTCACAAAAGGTGTTAACTTCTCTAGAAGTAAATTCTCCACCTCTATCTGATCTCAAATATTTAATCTTCATTCCAGATTCATTCTCAACTTTATTCTTAATGACCTTAAACTTATCATATGCTTCAGATTTTTCTTTAAGAAATGCAATCCACATCATTCTTGTAAAATCATCAACAAGAATCATAAAATACCTTTCTACATAGAATCCTCTAGTCCTTGTAGGACCACTCAAGTCTATATGAACAATCTCCAACTTCTTTGCTGATGTAAAATTCTTACCGGGAAATGAGCTTCTCTTCTGTTTAGCCATCACACATTCCTTGCACATCATGTTAGTAGGCTTCATAATTCTAGGCAAATCTCTTACTGCAAGTGTAGTACTCACTTTCACAATGTTATCAAAATTTATATGAAAAAATCTTCTGTGCCAAAATTGACTATCATCAATCTTAGTAATCAAGCATGTCATATTAGTAGGATTCAATTGAAATACATTACCTTTGGTTCTAGATCTAGTACCAATCAAATTGCCATCTTTGTCTTTTATCACACAAGTTTTCTTAGTAAACCAAACTTGATATCTCTTATCAACTAGTTGTCAAACACTCAAAAGATTATATTTCAAACCATCCACAAAGTAAACATCATCAGTATTAGTCTTTCCATCAAGAGTAATAGATCCTATACCTTTAATCAAACAAGGTGCATTTTTTCCAACTCTAACAACTCCTCCATCATAATTGTTAAACTTTATGAACTTTTTCATGTCTCTAGTCATATGATGTGAACAACCACTATCTATAATCCAATCAACTTTCTTTTCAACTTGAGAAACTAGAGTTTTTTCTTCCTTAACCTCTGTTTTAGGATTTTCTTCTTAAATTGCTACAAATCCTATATCATCATTATTCTTAGTATCACTTTCACTTAAGGTTCTCTCTATACTAGCTTCAAGTTCTTCATCACTAGCATAATAACATTCCTTAGATCTTCTAGGCTTAAAATTGTTTCTGTACTTCTTAACTCTCTTTGGAAATTTAGATGCAAAATGACCATATTCTTGACATGTCCAACATTTAAAAATTTTCTTACCATCTGGTTCTCTCTTCACAAGCAAGACAATACCTTCTTCAATCTTCATGTCTTCTTCATTTCTAGATCTATTGCTGCCAGCATAATCTCCGCTCAGACTAATGCTTCTTGATAAAGTAGGGCAAACACTAAGAGTACTGAATGTTGTCTCCATTCTAGGTAAGTCTCCTGATAACCTCAAGTTCATTTCTCCTACTTCCAATCTTCCAAGAAGAGTCTCTCTTGTAAAGTTCATAGTACAAGGTATAACTTGTTCAATCATCTATGTTGTCTGCTTAAATGCAGGAGTCAATGTCCTCATAATTTTCCATATCACTTCATTCTCTATCTTTGTTCCTCCACAAGATTTTATACTTGCAACAATCTCTAACATTCTACCAATATAGCTTCTAACAGATTCATCTTCCATCATTCTTATATCTTCAAATGCACATATCCAATTATGTAATCTGACTTTCTTTACATGTTCATCACCTTCAAAAGTAGACTGTAAAGCTAACCAAATTTCATGAGATGTTTTCAAATATTTTACTTCACTGTACTCATTCTCTGAAAGGGCTGAAAAAAGTTCTTCTCTGGCAAGTATGTTACACATGAATAGATCTCTTTCACCATTAGTACATGTTTCAATATTATCCTCATCAATGAAAGTCTTCTCATTCTTAGTAATCAACCAATAACCTGGTCCTAAACACAGTAGATGTGTCTTCATCTTTTCTTTCCAGCTATCAAAATTCACCCCATCAAACTTAGGGCTTTCTTTCTTGAAATTCACCATGGATCTCCTTAAGCTGTTAAAATTCTCTTTCAAGGACCTATCGCTCTGATACCAATTGTTAGAAAGTAATGTAAACCAAGATAACTAAGAGGAGGGGTGGGGGCTAAATCAGTTATTAGATAATTATAACCTTTATCAACTTTAATAGATTTTAACCATATAAGCAATGTAACCAGCAACCATAGAAAGATATTCATGCACAATAACATAATGACACAAGATATGTTGACTAGGGAACCTCTTGATCAAAGAGTAAACCCTGGTGGGAATGATGCCCACAAAAGATACACTAATATGAATATTCCTTGTGAAAGGATGGACTCTGTTAGGAGTCTTATGAAATACATTCAATACATATGAATCTTTGTTAGGAGATTTTGAATCACTGCTAAATGATTCTAACTTTGTTAAGAGTTATGGAAGACAGAAGGACCCACTGCCCAAACAGCTTCAGGGTAAGATCATCAAACTCACTATCCAACTGATCTTGTATTACTCAAAAAAATAATACCAAAAGATTACTGACCTCAATAATTCAATACTCCTTCTTTGACTGTGCCAAACCGCACCAACTCCTTCTTCAGATCTCAATACCAAATCTCAGTACTTCGCATATCCTCTTTCAACAAATTCACTTTCACAATACACTTACATTCATCACATTCCATATTAAAACAAAGAATACATTCCTTCCTTTATACCACACTCAAGTAATTACAAATGAGTTAGCATACAAATTAAAAAATAAAAGTTTCCACATGATACACAAAAATTACACAAAACTATCAGCTTCCAATTAGAATAAATCTTCACTCGTGTGACCTCAAAGTTTGTGCTATCATCCATGTCACTAAAATCATGTCTTCAACTTCTTTCCAACTGCACATAACCATATTCCATCTCAATTAGGAGATATCATCTGATTTCTACAAACCGCTACTTAGGAACACTACCTGAATACTGCTTCCACCAAAATGCTCATAACTTCGATGAATAAACAAATTACTATCTGAGCTCTTAACCATAAACATATAACACAACATAGAATAAGTCCTTAACATTACATAGCTTTATCTCTAATATCCCACATGCGCTAACCCAAACACTATCTTCTCCTCTACTAACCTTCAGTAGATCACTGTGTTGACATCAATGACAATCACAGTCATGAATGCAACAACAACTTCTACAGAATGACTGCTAATACTCCCATAGGATATATTCAGCATTCATTCCTAACATATAGATGTTATATCAATTTTTTTTTATCTAAGAGGCTTTGAGCTAATGATTTGTAATTAATTCCTTCAAATGGAACCTCTCAGGGCTTAAATCATCACATTTTATTAAAAAAGTGTTATTTTAGCAAAAATCAGCATTTGCAAAAAAAGTGTAACCCACTATTGTGGGGTCACCCCATATGCAAGTAACATTATGACTCCTTCTAATCTAGCAATAGGTGCAAAAGTGTCACCATAATCTATTCCTTCCTCCTGTGCATATCCCTTGCATACTAACCTAGCTTTGTTCCTTGTTACCTCTCCATTCTCATTAAGCTTGTTTCTGAATATCCACTTAGTACCGATAACATTCTTGTCCTTAGGTCTGGGTACTAAACTCCAAGTTTATTTCTTCTCTATCTATTCTATTTCCTCTTTCATTGCATTAACCCATTCATCATTTTCTAATGCAACTTTTACATTCTTCAGTTCATATTCACAAACTAGACATGTACCTTGTATTTCTTTACTTCTTGTTTGCATGCCAGCTTGTTTGTCTCCAATGATTTGTGTCTCAAGATGATGTCTTCTGATAAATATTTCTAGTATCTAATCTCTTCTTTCTTGTTCATCTTGTGTAGGTTCATTTTCTTGCTAGATAGGTGCTTCCTACTCATCAGTTTCTTTTTCCTGTTCCTCAATATTGTTTTCCTGTTGACCAGTTGTCACTATCTGCAGTGTTGGTAGGTACTCTAGTTATTCAATGTAACTAAATCTACCATAGTCTTCTGGTTCCTTTGTGCTTTCCTCTACATTCTTATCATCAAACTCATCAACCTAAACATTAGTAATTTTAATCATTTTATTAGTTACTTTGTGAAGACACTTGTATGCTTTACTTTTAGTGGAATATCCCATAAATATCCCTTCATCACCTTTTGAGTCAAACTTCCCATTTCTTTCATCTTTTAGAATAAAGCATTTACTTCCAAAAACTTTAAAATAACTTACAGTGGGTTTGTGACCAAACCATAACTCATAGGGTGTCTTATTAGTGTCCTTATTAAGTTGTACTCAGTTCAGAACATAAATAGTTGTGCTAACTTCTTCTCTCCAGTATGTTTGAGCAACATTATTTTGTAACATCAATGTCCTTGCATAGTCAATGATTGACCTATTCCTCCTTTCAACTATTCCATTTTTTTGTGGTGTCCTCGGTGCAAAGACCTATCTTTTAATACCATGCTCATTAAAAAAGTTAGTAAATTCATCAGAAATAAATTCACCACCTCAGTTAGATCTTAAGCATTTCAATTCTTTACCAGTCTCTTTCTCAACTTTTTCTTTATACCACTTGAACATCTTAAATGCCTCTGATTTTTCCTTCAAAAACATGACTATCATTAATCTAGTATAATCATCAACAAAAAGAATAAAATATCTATCTCCATAGTAGCTTTGAGTTCTCATAGGACCACATAGGTTGGTATGCACTAACTCAATTAATTTTTTTGTTGAATAATCTTTGCTTTTGAAACTACATTTTGTCATTTTACCTTTCTGACATTCATGACACATAACATGATCAGGCTTAGATAAGTTAGGCATACCTCTAACCTTTTTCTTTTTACTGATCTTAATCATGTTATCAAAATTCACATGACATAACCTCTTATGCCACAACCATGCATCTTCATCTTTCATCATTAAACAAGAAGATTGATCATTATCAAGATAAAACAAATTACCTCTCAACTGTGTTCCCGTTCCAATAAGTCTTCCTCCATCATCAAATATCTTCACTTTCTTACTCTCAAAAGCAACTCGATGGCCTGAATTGTTCAGCTGTGCCACACTTAGCAAATTATAGTTTAGACCTTTTACCCAATAAGCATTGTCACATCTAATTTTATCATTTATCATCAGGGATCCTTTTCCTCTAACCATACAAGGTGCATCATTACCCATTCTAACAGATCCTCCATTATGTTCTTCAAGATGATCAATTTTTTTATTCATTACCAGTCATGTGATGTGTACAACCACTATCTATGATCCATGTATCATTTTTATTAACCTTAGAGATAAGTGTTGTCTCTGCATACCTTTCATCTTCCTCTGATTCATCCTTCATTGCAACAAATACTACGTCCACATCTTCATCAGTGTTAGTATCAGTGACATCTTCTTCTGCAATGTACCACACCTTCTTGCCTTTTTCATTATTGTCTCGGTTGTCTCTATTGTAGTGTCGGTAACTTCTGTTGCCTCTTCTCCCATAGCTTCCTTCACTAGATCGGTCTTTGTTTATGTCATCATCTTTCCCGTGTGGACATCTAGCAACAATATGATTAACCTCTTTATAGTTAAAGCATGCTAAAGGCAATTTACCTCTATACCTTCCTTTACCTTTAGGTAACCTTCTGGCCATAAGAGCTTCAAGTTCATCAAGCTCATCATTAGTATTGCTATCACTATCATCATTCTTATTTCTGCTACTTGACTTACCAATCTTCAGAGAAGACATAAAATCAGATTCAATAGATGGTAAAAAACTATTATCAAATTTATTTAATTCAAAGGTTGTAAGCTTACCAATCAGATTATCAAGAGTAAGGTTGTTATGAGATGTAGACCTAGTTTAATGAATTGTAGATATTCTGATTGCATACACTGACAATAAGGTTCTGAGAACTTTTCTCACCACTGTCTCTTCATTAATAACACCATCAAATGCTCTAATAACATGTACTACCTCTTTTAGTCTATTTGTGTACTGCACAATATTTTCTCCTTCCTTCATCTTCATATCATCGAATCTTCCCCTTAAGCTTTCATCTCTCGCTCTTTTGACATTCACATCACCACTATAAACTTGAGCAAGTCTATCCCACATATCTTTAGCAGTAGTGCAATTTTTAATATCTTAAAATTCAGCATCAGTATAGGAAGCAGTAATCTCCATCATAGTAACATTATGTTCATGCCTATCTCTTAGTTGATCATGATGGAGTTGATGAAAAACAACCCACAACTCCTAAGAAAACCTGCACGCAAACACCTGTCATAGAAAGAGAGAGAAGCAAACAGCTATGGAGGCCTGAACATATGGATCCACGAGAGAGGAGAAATCCTTGATGTGCAAAAACAAAAGTTGCAATCAATAATTAAATTTTAGAAAAAATGTTACAAAGTGTTATGAGATCAATCCTTATGAAAGGAGATCAAAAACCCTAAAAAGGGAAAATCCTAGGTTGAATAATAATAATTAATAAAGCAATTAATTATTATATGCCTAAAGTTTATCTTAAGTAGAAAGAGGTAATAAGTGATTGAATAATTAAATCAATATGATTCAATTAATTAGTAAACACTTTATTACTCTAACACCCCCCTTAAGATAAACTTTGAGAGAAGCTAAAAACCTAGAAAGAACTACTAAAAGAAAATGGGTCCCAGTAACAAAAGGCCTGATTAGGTACCCAAGTACAAAAGAGAGTCTCTACAAAGAGAAAAAATAGAGAAAACCACATGGGAAAAACTCTACTCCAAAAAGAGACAAAGACTAGTCTGAAGGACTGAAGAAGCCTCCAAAATTAGGAATGTTCCAGAAAATAGGAACAAGTACAAACATGTATAACATCACTGAAGCAATAAAATGCAAACTTTGTTAAGAAGAAATTGATGATCTGAAGATCCTCCACTGAAATATGACCAGGTAGAGAAGAATGTAATCTACATGAGTGCCCTCAAATTACACTACTTGAATCAGGAGGCAAAAAAAGGCAAACACCTGAACTCAAAGATACAGATGGCATAAACACAAAAATCCTGAAGAGTTGATCAATCAAAGCTAGAAGAGTGCATCCAAAAATAGGAAAGAAAAGAGTGTCCATATGGTAAATGATCCATCTCACCAGAATGCATAGGTGCCCAGCCACTACAACTACCTAGTACATAGGATCAAATACTAAATACATAGCTCACACAATCAAACCAAGGAGGAAATGGAACCAATAGTAGAAACCCCCCCATACTATTGATAAGGGAGTAATGAAAGGTACACTAAAAAGATTGTCCAATATAAAATGCATGATGAAGATGAATCTGAAACATCGAATGTGCAAAGAGAGTACAAACACAAATAAAGATACCTGAGGCTAATGTCATTGGAGGAATGCTCATATGATAAAAGAAGATGGAAAACAAAGGCAAACATCAAACCCCCCTGGCACTTTATAATGGAGTGCGAGTACATAAAGCACAAACATGTGCAAGATCCCATACATGCAATAGAATGACACTTTATCTCAGTGTGTCTGCATAAAATAATGATACAAAAGTGAAGTATACACTTCTCAAAGAAGATTGAAGGCTATTGAAACAAAAGAATAGCCTAAGACAAGCCATCCCTCAAAGGGAAGAGATCCTAGGACCTGTAACAACCAAGATATCCACTAGACTTCAAAAAGAAAAAAATATGAATAAAATGAACTTGGAGAAGAATCTAGAACAATGAATCATAGCACTGAAAATCCCTCTAAACAAGCTTTCCAAAGATATATCTTTTTTTGAAAATGGAGTCCAGATGCACAAGATAAAGCTCCCAGAGTGCAGAACTGAAGATCTGGCTTTGACAGAGAAAAACACCATAAAAAAAAAAAAAACACCAAAAAATATAACCTCCAAGCTTGGAAAGAGCTTGGAATCAGCTTTTTGACAATATCTTTTTTGCCAAATATTGACACTGTATGCTCAAGATATGAGCAAAAAACTAACAACTGTGTTGGAGGGCCCAAAGAAGGTGTCTGGAAGGATCTGAAGATGGATGATATCATAAAAAGGACATAATCACACATAAAACCATCATATTTGATAAAAGCTTAGAATAAGCTTTCCGACAATATCTTGTTTGCTAAAAATGGAGCCCGGATGCAAGAGAAATAGATCTGAGAATCCAGGAGGTCTGAAACACCAAGATCACAGAGAACATCTAACTTTGATAGCAAAAAAGAGCATCAAAATGGAAAAATTAGAAAACCATACTAGAAAAAATGGATCAGGCTTGGAACTAGGTTTCCGACGATATATTGCATGCCCAATTACGATCCCAGATGCCCAAGTTATGGGAAAAATAACCATAGGTAGCTCAAAAAAAGGCCCAAAAAAGTGTGCAAAGATCTACTGACATCAGTAAATAGTGAGCCTAAAATTGACGGCCAAATGGCCATCATGGCTCAAATCCTCCAGGGGCTGAAAAAAGATAGGTCCTAGTCACTTGGGTGACTAGGGGGCTCAAAAATCTGGCTGGGGCTTGTAGCTTCTGGGGATTGGTCCCCCATAGGATTGGCTACTCTATGGCTCGGGGCTTAACTCTAGCGGTTATCTCCTATGGGCCCGCTGATCACCGTGGTGGTGACTACACAGTCACTGGTGACTGCGCAGTCACCATCCGGTTATCCAACAGTGACATCGCTGTAGGCCGCCAGAGTGGCGTGCAAGTGGCACCTGGGTGGCCGTTGGGTGGTGCCTGGGTGGCCCCCGCTTCAAACAATTTTTGTTTTATTTTTTTGAGAATCGTACTTGCAGCCTCAGAGTGCATGCCAAGGCCATATGGCCCTAGTATGCAAAAAAAATTTGCATCAGAGGCTAACTTGTCAAAAATTGACAAGTCTTATATGATTTTTGACTATCTCGGGCCTTCCGGATGCATCTGTGAGGTCCGTTTGGGCCAGAAGTGCTCCAAAAAATAGTGATCACCTCAGGATCCATGCCGGGGCCGATTGCAATTTTTTTTTTCTCATAGATTCCAAATTTGTCCAAATTGGACAAATTTTATATAGATCTTGGGGTTCTTGGATGCTTTGAATGCAACTGTGAGGTTGGTTCAAAGCCAAGATGAGAAAAAAAATAGGTCCCCCTCAGATCTGACAGGAAACCCTCTCTAAAAATGTAGATCTAACAAACACAGTTGAATCTCTCAGGAAGAGGACAGGGGCAAGGAGATCTGAAGCTCTGATACCATGATGGATTTGATGAAAAGCAACCCACAGCTCCCAAGAACTCTTGCACGCAAACATCTATCACAGAAAGAGAGAGAAACAAACAGCTATGGAGGCCTGAACATATGGATCCACGAGAGAGGAGAAATCCTTGATGTGTAAAAAAAAAAGTTGCAATCAATAATTAAATGTCAGAAAAAAGGTTACAAAGTGTTATGAGATCAATCATAATGAAAGGAGATCAGAAACCCTAAAATGGGAAAACCCTAGGTTGCATAATAATAATTAATAATGGGAAAACCCTAGGTTGCATAATAATAATTAATAAAGAAATTAATTATTATATGCCTAAAGTTTAGCTTAAGTAGAAAGAGGTAATAAGTGACTAAATAATTAAATCAATATGATTCAATTAATCAGTAAACACTTTATTACTCTAACAGATCAAGGGTCAAGGGACTAATGGGCGGTGCAATGTAGTCATTCTCCATTAGTGTAAGGGAAGAATTCCCAATTCCAAATACATGCAGCTTCATTCAGCTTTGCCATACTGTGAATTTATCCTTGTTTAGCTTTGGCACTTCCCTCATACATTTTGAGATCTTTGTGCTGAAGTCCTTAAAACTTTGTTCCAAGCAACCAAAGCTCTGATACCAATTGTTAGAATAACTGAGAGGGGGGTGAATCAGTTATCCACAATCCCAATCACAAAATGTATAACCAAAAACAATTTACTAAAAGTTTTGTAGCTTGGTAACATAAAATAGTATTCTGTATGTGCTTTTACCGATTACCAATTAATAACATATAGTGATTACCGATCAAATCCAATATGCAACATGTAAAGTATGACAACAAATAATCATCATAGTCAACACATAACATAAGATATTTAATGTGGAAACCCTGTAAAGGGAAAAACTACCTAGGACCGGCAACCCAAAAATTGTTCACTCTTCTGAAGTGAGGTCTGTGAAGACCCAAACCTATTAAATGTTACAAACACACTGTGAGGTGTGAACTTGTTAGTGTTGGCATAATGGTCAGTGCTCCCCTCAGGATTTGTGACATGGTTTAATCACCTCCTATACAAAGACAAAGATATCATTTGTTATCCTATCAACCCCATAGTGAATGTTGGTTGGATGATAATGGTTGGTCTAAAATCCTCTAACTCATTGACATCAATGACAACATATTATTGATATAATCATCTTACATATCTAATCAGCAACTCAGTGATCTTAAATCATAGATCTTCAAGTCATACAATGTATTCAAATTAGTTGTAGTTCATCATCCATCATGTATAAGACTAGCAATAATGTCTAGTGTCAGGGAATACATACCTTGTATAAGACAAGCAACAATGTATGGTTTCAGGAAAAATGCACCATGTATAAGATATGTGATCATTAATTGGCTAAGTAATTGATAGAAATGATTTGACAAATTTGAAAAAAATGATGTATTGACCAAATTTGACTAATAGAAGAAATGTTATTGAGAAGTATGAATTAGCTAGAAGAATGAATTAGGAGAAATAAAATAGAAGAATTGAGCTTATGATATCAACTTGGATGATGTATTGAGTCACTGCCAAAAATATTTCACTATTTTTCATCATTGTGCCTTATTTGAAAAGGAAGAGATTTTAATGCATCTAGATATTGACCATCTGGATACTGCTACAATCTCTATTGAACCAAGCAGAAAAAAACAAAGAATGTTTTGACATTGTCCCAGGTGTTAGCACCTAAAATAATTTCCATGGCTTCATCATCTTTCCTCTGGTCTCTGCAGTTCTTTTCCATGTCCCTGGCTTAAAACCCTAGTTCAAAATTTTAAAAATCTAGCCGTTGGGATATGAAACCCTAATTACCCTAGCCTTGTTCTATTTCATTGTTACTTTTTTGGGTCACTAAGTCCTAATTTCCCCATGTGCAAAAAGGTTAGATTCACTTTACATATTTCATGGTTAGGTTTCATGTTGGGGTCCCCTTTTAATAATTTCTCTAAGCCTAAGTCTCCTGTAGTAATTTTTCCTAAGTTCCACCCTTTAGAAATGTGTGGCTGTCGTTGTTTCACAAGACTATAGGTTGTCAGAGTTTCTGACAAGCAGTATAGCGATGAAGCGCCATCTATCCCGGTGGGCCCAGTATCTCAGTCTACGATTCATTATCTATAGTGGGTGTATGATCTCATGGAATCTTCTTCCCCCATGAGATCACACACCAGCCGTTAGATCCTCCATCATGTTCATGCTGACTGGAGTGGGTCCAATTCCATGTGTGCTTGGGTGGTAGTTGATTATTGGTTACAGAGCGGTGAGGTGGAAGTATGTCAGTGGGACTTGGTTGCTGGTGTGTCCTTAAGGGTCCTGACAGCCGCAAAAGATCTACAGCTGGTGTAAGTTCTCATGGGTTTTATCAGAGCCATGAGATCTTACACCAACTGTTGATGTTACTTTATTCTCAGGTGATGAAAGAAGGTGGGTCCTCTGATAGTTGGAGCCAACGTGTGTGATTTTCATTAGTGAAAGGGATAACAATGCAGCGGGCCCATTGCCAGGTGTTGTAGAGTTGTCTTATTTTGATTGGTCGGCATGTTGGTGACTGGGATGATGTCAGTGGGGCTAGTGTTTCCAAGTAGGTTAAAGCACTACAAGATCTTGTGGTTGTCACTATACCCCTGGGTAAGATGCACGATAGTTAAATGCATGGTATAATGAGAGCCATTGATCCCGTCTAAGGGGAGATACTTTACGGTGGGTCTGATATGCTTCGTGGTGCTAACTTGCTCAATTCTCATTGGTTTTTGACTACTAGTGTGGTTGAGACTTTTCAATGGGTTGGTCGACTATTGAAGAATCGATGTGGACCGCCTAATTTGCTGGGAAGGTACTAGGATCAACAGTCACATTTTAAACGCTGTCTAGATAACTGTTGCATTTCAAATTAAATTTTCAATGGGTTTTCTATGATAGGAAGGACTAAAATTCAATGCTTTAGTGGCTCAGATCGGTAGGATTTGATTTTGTCGACTGTTGTAGAGTTGTCTAGAGGGTTTCCATGATCGATTGCAGGACTGTACCATGTGGAAATGGATGAAATTTTGTTGCTCAAGGTGTGTTGCAGGTGGCCAATCAGATTGATTTGTATGGTGAATTTATGATGTTCGGTACAAACTCAAAGATTTTCTTTTTCTTGAAGATCATCCTTGCATCTAATTGACCTGTTGCTTGGTTTTCTTCCAAGTGTGTTTTTAATTTTTGACTGTTTCTAGTTGGTGTGGTGGTTGAAAAACTTAGTTTTGCCCTAAATGATCTATATCTTGTTGCAATCCTTATTCCTATAAAAGGAAATTCAAGATCATTTAGAAGGGTTCTGATTTTGGTTGGTTCTAGGGGGTTGTAGCAGGCTATATCACATTGTAAGTAGATTGAATAGAATGTCCCTGTAGTCTTTTGTAGGTTAATGAAGTGGTTTTCTCTCTTTTCTGCTTTGAACATGTACATGAATCATCATACTTAATATAATTATTTCAAGCTTTCAAGTCTCTCCTTGGTGTCAATCTTGTGAATTCTAGATTTTTTGATCCATTGCATAGGGTTACCTTTGTATATGTTCTATTCTTTATTTCTTGATCTAGGATCAAGTGAAACATACTTTAGATAGGGAATAGATTCATTTTGATTTGTCTACAGAAGGATATTATAAGTAGTGGATGGGCTTGAATATTTATGTTTATGGCCATGAGTCTTTGACAGTAGTTGGTTCATGTTTCAATGTCTGTATTTGAGATTTGCCCAATGGATAATGGCACTGATCAGGGATTAGTATATTTAGTTGAGTTCAATGTCTTATTGGCTCTTGTCTACTTCTTTCCATCCTCATATATCAACACCATTTCAAGTTTTAATTGTTGTTTGGTTGATAATGGTAATACCCTTCATAGCAATGGAGAGTCAATGAATGTCTAGTTACCATTCAGTACTTTCTTGCTATCATCTGCTTTGTTCAATCCAATTTAAAGTCCTAAAATGCCATAAGTTACTAGAGCAGGTACACCCACCTTGGTTTTGCAGAGCCAGAAGTGAAGACGGAAGTCTTGTCCCTACAGTTGGTCCAGTTGTCTTGCAAAGCTCTCATACTTGGAGCTAACCACTCCTAACATCAATCTCAAGGCATATTGGCAGCCCTAGTTGGCGTAAGTGTTTTGAAACACCAACACCAGGGTTGTCTTAGATCATGGATGTGTGTTACTGCTAGATGTGTGACAATACTTATCACATTCATCCTACATCATCCTTGCCCAAGAATTTTATCAAACATTTCACAAAAAGAAAACAAGATTATGAACCATCATAGCCACTCTCACCACTCAGTGGTATCCTTGAGGATCATAGGAACATAATCACGAAAGATAAATCAATAATGGATTGAACTGAATGACTTTGTCAACAGCCTTACTGATCATTGATTGGATTAATTTTGATGTTTGATTGGATGTTGATATGTCTAGTTTAAGATTTGGACTACTTGTATAAGAATGACCTATCTGGTTTTGATTAATTTGGTTGATTAATTGGTTTGATTGATGACATATTGGATTTTTTATAAAGATAGGTCTCAAGAGTCCATTGTCAATTTATGAAGCTCATCGTTTCAATTTGAATTTTTTTTATTGTCAATTTCTTCTTGTTGTGACAAAGATTTTATTGTAGGATTTAATTAATGTTAAATATGTTAGATTTTCTTCATATGTTTAGAGTTGAGGTAAGTGTGGCGTATCACATAGATGAAGGCACTTATCATAAACACCCCAAAGATTGTTGCCTTAGATGAATTTTTAATATTTTTAATTTTTTAGGATTATTTAAGGATCATATATGATGTTTTTGATCATTTTTTCAAGACATTTTAGAATTTTTAGGTATTTTTTCAAGAAATTATTTGATTTTTTTAAAAGATTTTTTTTAGGACATTATTTGAATTTTAAGGATTTTTTCAAGATATTAAGACTGCGCCAGTGTCTAGCAAGGAAAGGAAATTATGGATTGATGGATGAAGACTAAAGGTCACTTGGTATGTCTTGAAGCTATTTGGATGCCAACGACTATCCATGAGATGGGATGATTTTTTTGTACCAATTTTAGGGATTGGATATGACAATATAGGGTAATGAAATGATGCATTGAATAGCATGTGGTTCATAGGAATGAACATGTCAAGAGGATGTTGAAAACATATTTTTTATTTTACAAGGATGTTGAAAACACATTTTTTATTTTGTCTTTATTTTTTTATCAAGACCAAGAGAGGGATTTGGATAGGATAATGATAGGACAAGCAAGATCAAGAATGGACAAGATGAGGGATATGGATTGAAGGTTGCAATAAGATATGCAATATGGACCAAAGTGATGTGGATAGGATAAGGGATACGAATGAAAGAGATGTAAATAGGATAAGGGTGATGGACCAAATGGATGCATACAATGTGAAGTAGATAGGACATGTGATACTTCTAGGGAGATCGCTATCCTTGTCAAGATCAAATTTGGGAAAAAGGAAATATAGATACTAATAAGAGATATGAGGCACATAAGATAATGGAAGAAATGAAAGGGATGTGATATGATGTGATATCATGGATGGAACTTGCCCCCAAGTATGGGATGCAAGAAGTTTATAACTTACACATGACACCTATTTGCCAGATTTTCATCATGGTACTTTCCCAAAGCGCATGTTTGCCAGGTTTTCACTATTGAACAAAATTATTTCTCTTTATATTTTTCTTTTGTTACCAAGATGCCTGTTTGCTAGGTTTTCATCAAGACAACAATTTTTTGACTTTTTTTGTCTTTTTTTTTTACTTTTTGATTTTTTGGGAAGGTGATGGACTCATGATAGGAAATAAAGGAATGACTCAAACATCTTTCTCTTTAGGTAGTGCTCTTGAAAGATATGAAATGATAGACCATAAATTTTGATGGTATGCTCAAAGACATTGATAAGGTAATAACAAAGGGAGATGAAATGGATGACTAGATGAAGTGGGATAAGGGTTTATGTAAAGGATTGGATAAGGGGTATGAAAGGATGGAAAATATATGTTGGATAATGGATGGATTGCAAGAAGAATTGTTTAGGATTATGTTGAAAGGATGACAAGGTCAACATTGGCACACACCTTGAAGGGTGTTGGAGTGATGGAGAAAAAGAAGATTTTGGATTTAATGGAGGAATGGCTATGCATTTTGGATTTGATAGGGAAGTGAATATGGATTTGGATTTTGGGAGATAAGGACCCAAAATGGATTTTGAAGTGGATGGAATTTGTTTGTATGGTGGATCTGAGGAAGCCTTGGGAAGCTTGAATGCCAATTTTAATTTTTCTTTAGTATGCAAATCTTTAAGGAGAGCCTTGGGAATCGACATAGTTGTTGAATTTTCTTTTCTTTGTAATTCTTTAGAAAAAATTTCTTCAATGAGGGATTTAGGAACCCACATTGTCTTTGACTTTTATTTTTGTTCGATGGGCCTTTGTGGCCTTTTGGATATTGATCTTTTCTTTGTATCTACATGTTGATTAGATTAGATATGTTGATTCTTTGATGTATGTGGATTTTTGGACTTGAAAATTTTATGCTTGGCATCCAAGTTTCTTCCCAAGGTATTGGGGTTTATGGATGGATAATAATGATATGGAGGATTTTTGGATGGGTGGCGGGTTCTCCAATATGTGTGCCTTTTCTGACCTTGATTTAGGAAAGGATAAGTGGATTGTGAACTATTGGATAGAGGAATATATGGACCTAAGACGGAGGGAAGAGATGAAGGGGGAGGTATATGCTTGGATTTGGATTTAGAAGGGATACTTATGCCTTGAGAGTATATTTAAAAGTAAGGTGATTACCTTTAGAATTCTCTTTGACATGGAAGGGTTCTGATATACTTTGTTTATGAATTCTTAAACCTTTGACTTGATAATTCTTTTGAATAATAGGAGACTTTCTACAAGACGCAGGTCCATTTTGAGGTAGACATGGTATACAGGGAACAATATGATCATGAAATAGACTAGACTAGATGGAAGTGGAGGAACCCATTTGACATGGATGGGATTCATGAACAACTTGTGTAGATGTGCTTGGATCATGAGGGGGATCAGGGGGAATAATATGACCTTGTGATGGACTAGGAGAAATGACAGGATCATTTGGTAGGATAGGATCTTGTGGGAAATATGGAGGCTTAGGACATGGAGATGAAGGAATGGTAGGCTCAAGAGGAGGGTTTGAAGGGATGATGTGATCTTGTGGTAGAAATGAAGGTGAAGGGACTCTTTGATCTTGACTTAGAATGGTATCATTTGACTCAATTTTAAGGGTGGCTTTCCCTTGACTATGTATAACATCATCAAGAATAAAGAAAGGGGTGACAAAATCTTGCTTAGGAATAGGAAGTGGAAGGTCAATAAGACTTGGAAGGATAGTTCATTCTTAGGATAAATGGGAATCCCCATTGATAGGATGGACATGGATAGTTGGATCATTATTAAATTCTAAGAAGATAGGATCTTGGTCAATAGTTGGATAGGTTTGGTCATTTTTGGGATCTTGATCTTGATTTATTTTAGGAATCATTTCTTCATGCTTTGCATCTAACACAAAGGAGGATGGGGAGAGGGGCCAAAGGCACAACCTAACTAGATCCACCTTGTAGAGATCACACACAGAAGAAACAAACACACAAGTGAGAGAGAGAAAGTAGATATCTTTCATGTATTTATTCCAATTGATTCATACATGTCGAGCTGTAAGGCCTTCCCAATTTAGGCTAGATATTAAAATTCAAGTACATAATTCCTCCAACATGTGAGGATCTAAAACAATCTTATTTATCCAAGCTTCTACCTTTGATTTCCTAACTAATACCCTAAAACTACAAACAAGATTACATTATATACAAGAGGCTATCGAACAAGTCAACCTTCAGATCCACCATCAATGGAAGGAATGGCCAGATCTAGGTCCACATGTTTCCCAATGATAGATTCCAACATTAAATCTATGATCATAATTAATTGCAAGAGTCAGCCTCAACAAGAACTAAAAAAAACAACTCGATAAGCAAGGATAACTGAGGGTCAGACAAGCATCACCAAGCACTAGGGAAATTCACCAAGCACCAAAGAGATAACTAACCAACCCCGATAAACAAAGGAAACCAAGAAACACCGTACCAACTTGGTCAAGGAAGGAACCAAGCAACATAGGAAAAAAAAACATGTTTTTGGTGACATGGGATTGCCAAGGGCCTAAGATACTCCTACATCAAGCACCTGGGGTTATTTGAAAATGATTCTCTAAATCATGAAGCAAGTACGATCTGAGTTGAATCCAACTCAAATTGTGAAATCCTTGAATTATCTTCAATCGATATATTCTTCCACTTTACCAAATATTCCATATACTATTTTCCTCTTGTACTTCTACCAATTCTTTTCTCCAAAATTTTCTCAACTTCTTCTATCTTTTTCTTATGATAATCATTCAATACTATCATTTCTTCATCCAACTCATGATACTCATACAAATCAGCAATGTTGAAAATAGGTGATATATCCACGTCATCAGGTAACTCAATTTTATAAGCATTTCTACTGTCAAATCTCTTCAAAATCTTGTAAGGACCAAACTTCTTCATTTTCAGCTTCCCATATGTTCCAACATGAAATTTGCCTTTCTTCAAATGAACCATTACTTCATCACCGACTACAAAAGTCTCATGTCTTCTAGATCTATCAGTTCTGTCTTTGTATTTCTAATTACTTTTCTACAACTTATGTTTCACATCTTCATGCAATGTCTTCATGTACTTAGAAAAATTTACTCCTTCAATGCTCCTCTTTCTTTCATCAACAATATACCTCAAATCTGATATACCTCTCGGTTGTATGCCATTTAAAATCTCAAAAAGTGTTTTTCACATAATCATATTCACTAAATTATTGTATGCAAACTCTGCTTGTGCCAACACATAATCCTAATTACTCGGTGTGTCTCCAACTAAATATCTCAAAAGATTTTCCATGCTTCTATTCACAACTTCTGTCTATCCATTGGTCTGTGGGTGAAATGTAGAACTATATTTCAACTCGGTGCCAAACTTTCTCCAAAGGGTCTTCCAAAAGTATCCAACAAATTTACTATCTCAGTCAGAGATAATACTCCTCGATAATCCATGCAATCTAACAATTTTCTTAAAGAAAATATCTAATATATGTATTGTATCTCATGTCTTTCTACAAGTTATAAAATGGGCCATTTTAGAAAATCTATCCACAACAACAAATATAGGATCATTACCTCTCACTGTCTTCAGTAAGCCTAGAAAAAAATCCATATTGATATCAATCCAAGGTTTCTCAGGAATAGAAATTGGTGTATACAATCCAATATTCTAACTTACTCCTTTTGCAACTTGACAAATTCCACAACTTTTCACAAATTTCTGAACATCTTTGTACAATTGTGGCCAAAAGTATTTCTCCTTAAGAAATTCAATGTCTTATCAACACCAAAATGTCCAGCCAAACCACTACTATGTTTTTCCTTTATCAAATTAATTCTCATTGATCAAACTAAATAAATTTAAGAAACATACCTTCTTGAATGAAATATTCTTCCCGTTTAGTACTTGGTTGATCTTGAATAGGTGCTCTACACTTTGTCCATAGCTCAAAAAAATCAGGATCAAATTCACAAGAATCTCTCACGTCATCAAATCCAAGAACTTCAATTTTCATCTCAGTCATCAAAGATCTCCTTCTACTTAATGCATCAGCAACTCGGTTAGTGAATCCACTCTTATGATTTATCAAAAATGTATAACTCTGCAAATACTCAACCCATTTCATATGTCTCTGATTCAACTTATTCTAACTACCCAAATACTGTAAATATTTATGATTAGAATACAATACAAATTCACTCGGTATCAAATAATGTCTCCATTTCTTAAGTACTTGAACAAGAGCATAGAATTCTTGATCATACACAGAGTATTTTCTTTTTGCATCATTCAAATTTTCACTAAAGAAAGCAATAGGTTTACCTTCTTCACTCAACACAACTCCTATTGCACTTCCACTTGCATCACATTCCACTTGAAATACCTTATTAAAATCAAGTAATGCTAACATAGGCAATTTAGCAACCTTCTAATTCAGAGTCTCAAAAATTTTATCAGCTCCATGTGTCCACTTGAATTCTCTTTTATCTCCTCTCATAGTCCCAGCCATAGCATTAAAAATTGAACTAAAATTCCCAATGGACTTTCGGTAAAAAATTTCCAAACCATGAAATGATCTTACCTCACTAGCATTCTTAGGTGTAGGACAATTCAAAATAGCTTCAACCTTTTTAGGATCCATCTTCAAACCATTAGCTGAAATCACAAATCCCAAATACACAATCTCCTCTTTCATGAATGAACACTTTTTCAAATTTATCAGCAACTTTTGTTCTTTCAACCTCTACAATACTTGTTTAACATGCAACAAATTTTCTTCTCTGGTCTTACTAAATATCATAATATCATCTAGGTATACAATCACAAATTTACCTAAGAATTTCTTCAAAACTTCATTCATTAACCTCATAAAAGTACTTGATGCATTAGTTAAACCAAAAGGCATAACCAACCACTCATACAAACCTTCTTTTTTCTTGAAAGTAGTATTCCATTCATCACCTTCTCTGATTTTGGTCTGATGATACCCACTTTTCAAATCAATTTTGGTAAAATACTTTGCACTAGTCAAACTGTCCATTATATCATCCATTCTTGGTATAGGAAACCTATATTTCACTGTTATCATGTTGATTTCTTTGGAATTAGTACACATTTTCCATTCTCCATTCTTCTTTGGTGCCAATACAATAGGTACTACACAAGGATGGAAACTTTCCCAGATCAAACCTTTCTGTAACAATTCTTGAATCTTTTGGTTCAATTCCTGATTCTTGGTAGGTGTCAACGAATGTGATGCCTTATTCGGTAAACTAGTTCCAGGGATTAGATCCATGCAATGATCAATGCTTATCTTCAGTGGAAAACCATTAGGTACATTATCATAAATAATTTCACAGTACTCAATGAGTAACTTATGAATCTCCTCAGTGATACTATCCTCTATTTTCTTAGTCGGTTTGTTAGGAATCACAACAAAACATACATCATTCTTCTTCAAATCCTTAACAAACTTTCTTCTTTCCATCAAGAAAACTTTCACAGATGTGAAAACATTACTAATAGGTTCTTCAATCAAAGGTAACAAGATTTTTCTTCTTCCATTAGCCCAAATAATATATTTATGTGTAGACATCCAAAACTGGGCAGGTGTCTTAAAATCATTCAAATTTGCAAAATCTTAGCCAAATGCTCTAATTTTCATCAAAATGGATCAAATCAATTGTAAATGGACATTTTAATAAAAATTGGACAACATAATTTAAATCAAAGGAAAAATCAAATCATGACATCAAATAATTAAATACAAGCTTAAAGGGATCAATCACATTATATAATTGATTTTAATCAATTAACTGTATTGTTTTAAATCAAAAATCAAATTGAACCTATTCCCTTACATGGCTAATTTAATTAATTGATGGAATTTAATTAATCCTAATATATTTCAATATAATTTTAGCAACCAATAAGAATTGAGAACACAATGCACATGGATCACTCCAAATAGTTGAATCTCAATCACACATTTTCAATTTTGAATCTCAACCACTCAAATTTGTCTACTTGTCCAAACATTTGAGACAACCATTTAAATTTTCCTCCCATTTAAAAACATTTCAAAATTTTTGACTCAACCAAGGCTAAACCATGATCAAGTCACTCTAACCCCTACCCTCGGGATGTTACTATAAATAGAAGTAATTTTGAGAGCATAATATACTAGAAAATTCAAGTGCATAGCATCATCACTATAGGAAATTTGAGAGAAATTGAGAGCAATTGAGAAATATTTTGAGCATTTGAGAGAAAATACTGAGAATTGGGAGCATTATCATGAGCATTTGAGTTAATCTTTGTATCATTTTGGAGAATTGAGAGCTAGATTTAGGTATTTATCATAATTTCTCATTCTAGGATTGTCACTAGTGGAGAATAAGGCTGAGAGCTCTACTTACCAAGCTTAGATAGAGAACCATGAGATCTTATGGATGTTAAATGAAATTCTTAGATTTAATTTCCATTTTATTTGCATAGAATTGTTGTTAATTGTCCTAATTTCATGAAGGTGTAAACACTCACACACAAATGGCGCCCACTTTGGGGCTTTGAGCCTCATTTCTATCATTTTTATCAAGTTTTGTGTGTTTTTGGCTTTACTTTTACATGAATTTTGTATAAAATATGAGAAATGATGCCTATGAAGGATCTAATGATGCTCATGAGCATTCTGACAATGCCTAGAAGAAGTTGACTAACGCCTGGGAGATTCTTTCTATTCTATCTTTTCTTCTTCTGATCCCTGTGCAATAAAGTATTATGCTTGAGAGTGTAAAGCGTCACCTAAGATCTGAGAAATGACACCTATTAGTTTTCCTTTTCCTCCTATGATACTTTATCTTATGCAATTTACAGTCATTTGCCATGCTTACTAGTTTTTAACTGACACTTACTAGTTGTTCTTTGCCACTTTGGATATTTTATCTTACGCAATTTACACTACATTTAATGCTTAGTAATCATGAAAAGCCTCTTGAGTCACTGGAAAGTGACGCCTGTGAGTTGTAAAATCACACCTGATAGATTTTAACTGACGCTTATTAGCTGATAAATGACGCCTAGCATTTTCTGCTTAAATTTTCTATCAGATTATTAAATTTTGTTTTCTTACTCTCTATCTATGTTTTTCCCATAGATGAGTAGACATAGGAAAGTATGAAAACTAGAGAGTAGAGTTACTCAAGAGAGCAAAGAGGTAAGGTATCAAACCAAACGTTAAAAGGAAATTCATAATGCTTCAATTCTAGATAGTTTGGGATTAGAATAAAAGCTTTATGCTCATTACATTAAGGTGTTGGATGCTTACAAAAAGAAATTTCCTACTTTGAATTAATTCATTTACATTAAGTTGTTAAATTTTTCTTTGTAAAATCTTGTCAAGAACACTTAATTGCATTTTAATTTGTTCCTTTTGGTTTCCTTCACTTTGTATGGCTATGTTGACTAATTTGTTGGAGGAGCCAGAATGGAAATGATGGCCACTAGGTGAGTAAGCAAATAAACGTCAAAAACTTCAAAAAAGTGCCTAGCCTTTGCTAGCTACAAAAGAGGTATTTTTCATATCAAGCTTGCATTACTTAAATTGTGGCTTTTGTTTGGATCTAGCTTAATAGGAAAAACCTTACTATTTTCCAAATTGAACAAACATTAGGCATATGCTCTCCATTTTATGAAGTGGATCAAAAAGCCAAACATGTGAGTTCAACTTGGTAGAAAGAAAGGAATGAGGAATTAACCAAACATTTCATTTATAAGAATATCCTTATCAAGAGGTTGAAAAAGAACAAATTTTTCTTGACGTGTTTGGAACAAGGATCAACAATAGGGATATGCTCTTCACTTTCTAAGTGAACCAAATTCCAAAACTTGTTGAACTAAGTTTGATTTCTTGTTTTTCTATACATGCTAGATAATTTAGATCTTTAGAGGGCCTACCTCCCAAGAATTTCCTTACGAGGATGGTGAGAGGGAACGACCCAAAGTGGGAGACAATCCCTTTAGCCAAAAAACTATTTGACCCACTATAAAAAAAATACACTCTTCCTTAATAGGAGAGTGACTAGGTTGTGTGCAAGTATTCTTCACTTCCTCTAGTAGTCCTTTGGATTGCGCCAAATCATGATTTCGTGCATGTGGGAAGCCCACAAGTGGGTAAAAGAACTTGACATGATCTAGAATGGAGGTGTTCATTAAAAAATCCTGTTAAGTAGTAATCTACCTTTTAGAGCCAAATGTGTTTAAAAGCCAAATCTGACTCTAGGTAGATTTCTTGGAAGACATTCTTGTTTATACTTGTGAAAAATGATCAAGAACATACACTTTTAGTGTGGTTTTAGGGATATAGTACAAATTTGATGTCTTTGTTGTGTTTGTACTTTATTTTCAAGCAAGAATATTCTACAGATCTGATCAAATCACTTTTAAAAATAAAAATTTATAACCTGATCTACAAAGTGCCGCCTACACACAGAGAAAAATTGCTTATACACAATAAAGTTACGCCTATGACTATTAAAGAAATGCTTGTAAATGATAAAGTCACACATGTGATATTTTACGAAACACCTAGAAAAAGTTAAGAAATGCCTATCAACAGAACAAAGCCGCCTACTCTCTACAGAGCACCGCCTAGGCAAATTCCAGTAACCGCATACTAAGCTTTAAGTCACGCCTGCACACTGGCAAGTGAAGCCCAAAAAAAAAGAAGGGAAAATAGTGGATATTTCTTAGGGGTTTCAAAAAATTTGGATTTCATATTTGAATATGTTTTTGGACGTTCTATCTATTCCAATATTCCACCTGGTCAAAAATTTTGGTTTGAACATTTTTAAAAATTTTGTAAGGATTTGGCCATTAGAAAATGTGATAAAGCCTATTTCTAAGAGATTTATGGTCATGGCGGCTTTCACTCGATCTTACTATGTAAAGAAAACCTTGCAACTAGATGGAATGTACCTAAGGTAAGAGCTTCCTTTTTCGAGTGACACATTTACCTCCCCAAGAATACCACAAGAACCCATTCAAGGGTAGAAACCAACATGAATTTTCCTTTTGGCAACTTGGGTTCAGATCAAACCAATAAAAATGGAGGAGGCATTTACCCAAACAATCTAGGGTCAAATAACAACAATGGAGGAGTAGGAATAGACCCTAACAATCAAGGAATTAACAACACTAACAATGGGGGCAATGGTAAACCAACTGCTGAAGATGCAACTGATGAAAAGGTTAATGAAGCCATACAAAGTCCATACTTGATGAAGCTCATGGAAAAAGCATTGGCAAAAGATAAGGAGAAGTATTTTCTAGACCTAGCTCGAGCAGGTATTAAACTCCCTCATGACTATGATGTCAATCAACTTAAGGAAAAGGAAGTTGAAGATAGTCCAATTGATATCATGAACAAGAAATTTAAATTATTTCAAACACAATTGGACACAATGAAGCAAAGTGGGGCTCCAAAGCCCTTTTCAATAGAGGCATTGTGTCCTTTCCCATTTGACAAGAGTTTAATCATGATACCATTCCCTAGTAATCTGGCCTTTCCCAAGTATGAGAAATATGAAGGAGCATCTGATCCCCAAGATCATTTAAGGTAATTGTGTGCATTGAGCTTAGAGTTCATGCATGACACTACTTACTTAATGAGGTTGTTTCCTAGAAGTTTGGGAGGCATGGCCATGGAATGGTTTTCAAAATTACCTTCGGGCATCCAAACTTTTGAAGAGTTAGCTGCTAAGTTTTTAACACATTATTCATATAATATCAAACATGAAGTTACAATGATTACCTTATGCAACAGCACACAAAGAGAGGGAGAAGGATTCTTACTTTTCTTACAAAGATGGAGAACAATATTTGCTAGATACCCTCGAAGTGTACCAGGAAAGGAAAAGATGGACATGTTTATAAATAGCTTGAGTAATGAAATGAATTATGAGTTGAAGTTACTATGTCCTAGGTCTTTTCAAGATCTTATTGAAAATGGAGTGACTACGGAGGAGGTATTGGTTAAAAGTGGAGAAATAAAGCTTTACAAGGATAACAAGAATCACAACAACAACAATACCTCTAACAACAATAACAATCAGAATAAGAATCCTCCTAACAACTATAACTAATTTGGGTTGAGGAACAACAATAAAGGTGTGGTCAATGATGGGGTTGTTGATGCTAATAATTTGAAATCCACTCCTTTTACTCTCACAAGAACACCTACTCAAGTGAATAATGCAGATCAAGTTCCCAAAGTGCCTTTTAACAACAATACCAATAATAACAACTTTAGGAACAATCAAGGGGCTAATAAGCCTAATCTGTTCCTTAAACCATCTCCCAAGAGGACATTCACACCTTTGGGTGAACCCCTTGAGAATGAATTGATAAATCTCATTGCTAATAAGATTATTGATTTACCTAGAGCTCAACCGTATGAACCAAAAAACAAGCCCACTTGGTGGAAGGATTCTAGTCATTGTGAATACCACAGAAATAGAGGACATACAACAAATGATTGCTTGCAATTGAAAAATGTGGTACAAGATTTGATTGATAATGGTGTGATCTAGATAGAAGGGCCTCGAAACAATGAAGATCACTCGGCATTTAAGCAACCTTTTTATAACCATGATAAAGGTGAATCTTCCAATTTGAATAAACAATGCAACAATAATGTCAATTTTTCTCATCATTATGATAACATTATCAACACATTATCCAAATAGGAGCATGTTGTCAATGTTGTTGTAATCTTATGCTATCACTAGGGGGAAAACTTCAAGGATTATCCTACAAGGGGTCGATCCTAAACCTATTGGTCCTACACAATCAAGTATTTTGGCTAAACAACCATCTACGACAATAAAGCCATATAATTTGGTGGACCAATTACAAAAGACTCCGGCACAAATTTCTATTTTGGAGTTGTTAAAATTATCTCCAAATCACAAGGAGATCTTGCAAAAATCTCTATTGGAGACTAATGTTCCTATTAACTTGGATGAAGAAAAAATTCAAAACATGGTGGGACACCTCATTGCACCACATTGTCTCTCATTTTCAGAACAAGATGATATGTCCATCACTCATCCTCAAAATTTTCCATTGCATATAGAAGTCCTCATTCAAAGACATAGAGTTAAGAGAGTTCTCATAGATGGGGGAGCTGGTCTTAATATTTTCACTTTAAATCTTGTCAATTCCTTAGGTTTATTTGAGTCTTCTATTGATCCTAAGAAGCAAATTACCATTAAATCTTATGATGAGGAGGAGAGATCTTCAAAAGGCATGATTGTCTTACCTATTCAAGTTGGCCCTATCAAAAAGGACATCATATGTCAAGTCCTACACATGAAGTTAACTTATAACATCTTATTGGGGAGGCCATGGATACATGAGATGAAAGCGGTTCCTTCTACATATCATCAATGTATCAAATTTCCACACATGGAAGAAGAAATCACAATTGGAGGGGATTCAAATCCTTTTGAATATTGTAACACATTGAAGCCTCTTCATGAATTATTTATTCCTCATAATAGAGAAGGGATTGCTTAAAATACTACCATTGAATAAACTAAAGGTGATGATCCTAATTTAACATCAAATGTTACCTCTACCTCAAACCCTATTCAAACTAACTCAACTACATTGGCTAAGGGAAAGGAAAATGTGAGTTATGAGGGTCCAAGTTCAAATGAGAATTCAGGCAAAACATACACACCAGAGGTGGAACATTCTAAACCTGCCAAAGAGGAGAGAGTCAAAGCCAAAGAAGACCACTATAATCAAATGAGTGAGATGATGCACACGTTTGAAAAATAATGTAGAATCAATTCTAAAGGAGTAGGGGAATATTTTGTTTCCCTATTTGATTTACCTACTTCCCCAAAAACATATGGAAAACCTTCCAAGGCATATCTTCCTCACAAATACAACTCTCATTTTGTAAGAGAGAGTGACAAGTCAACACTTGAGAAAGAAGACGATGAGGATTTACAATGGCTTTACAAAGATGAAAGTGATACTTCAAACAACCCCGTGGAAAGAATTTAGCACATCAATATCTAAACTGACCAATATGGAAAGGGGTTTGAAATTATGCAAAAAATGGGGTATAAGGGAAGAGGACCCTTATGTATGAGAAATAGAGGTTTTCTTGAACCTATTGAACCTTCTTGGAGATCAAAGGAAGAAAAATCAGGAATAGATTATCAACACAAAGGAGAAAGTTCTAGCCCTATGCATGATTTTTATGAACAAGTGAACGTGGTAGAGTCCGATATTGATAGTGATGATTCCAAAGAATATGAGTGGGATTATTTATCTGAAGACTCTTTCCATGACAAAGAAATTGTCATCATGAATTCTTATACTAATGTTCCTAAAGAACAAACTCAAGATAGTGAAGATTCAGAGATAATTCCTACATACATGCAACCCGATCCATAGAAATCTAACATAGGGAAAGAACATAATTATCCATGGGTAGGTGAACCTTGGGTACCTTTGTGGTTGGAGAGTGATTCAAATGTTAGGTTTAATCCACGTGTCTTATTTCGCGTAGAAGTCTTAGAGGACTCAAGTGAAGAAAACTTCAATCCTTCTTCGATGGATCATCTTGAGCAAGATCATGTTATTGAACTTAATGATACAATGTATGAACCATATAACAAGGTCATGTCCATAAACCCAGCCAATGAAAAATTGACAATTGAATCTTTATCTTTAATGCATCCCAAACTTATTGATTGGGCCTTAACTAAACCAAATGACTTACTATACTTTCCCAATGACCAAGCAATGACACAATACCTAAATGAGGTTGAGCCCTCTTCCACCGATGAGTTTAATCCAAACATGATGAGAAAGGTAGGGGTCCAACCTCTTAATCCAAAAGAAAAAATGAAAAAAAGTAAAAAATTGAAGAGTTCTAGTGGTGAAAACCACCATGTGGCAGTACTAGAACCAAGAAAAGTAAAAATAAAGGATGTTTCTAACGGTGAAAACCCAATTGTGGCACCTAAGGAAGAGAGGTTGGATACCTTACCAACACATGAGGAAGAAAGATCACCAATTCTTATAGAGCTAATGGAGAAAGTCAATATTGGAACCGAATTGGAGCCCAAATTCATACATTTAGTAGCTTCACTTACACCTTTAGAGAGAAAGGATTTCATCAAATTTTTCCAAGAAAAGCAAGTGAATTTTGCATGGTCCTATGCTGACATGCTAGGATTAGATCCAAACTTCATCATGCATCACTTGAATGTCAAACCAGGAGTTAAACCCGTCAATTAGAAATTGAGGAAAATGCATCCACACATAGCTCTTCTAGTTAAATAAGAATTGGAGAAATTGTTGAAGGTGGGGTTCATAAGAGAAATTTCTTATGAAGAATGGATATTAAATAGTGTACCAATTACCAAGCATGACAAATCCATTCGCGTATGTATGTACTTTTGAGATCTTAATCTTGCATGTCCCAAAGATGACTTTCTACTTCCAAATATAGATGCAATAGTGGACTTAACAGCTGGTCACTCCATGTTTTCATTGATGGATGGTTTTAGTGGATAAAACCAAATTAAGATTTCACCTGAAGATCAAGAAAAGACAGCCTTCACATGCCCTTGGGGAACTTTTTGTTGGAATGTAATGCCTTTCGGCCTCAAAAATGTTGGAGCTACTTACCAAAGGGCAATGACTACCATTTTTCATGATATGATGCACACCTTTTTAGAAGATTATGTAGATGATATATTGGCTAAGTCAAATCAAAGAGAGGATCATTTACAAATTCTTGAGAAGATATTTACATGCTTGGAACAATTCAAAGTAAGGCTCAATCCAAAAAAATGTGCCTTTGGTGTTCAATTCAGGAAATTATTAGGATACATAGTTTCAACAAAAGGTATTGAAGTGGATCTAGTAGAGTTCAAGAAATCATGGATATGGAAATTCCTAGAAACATTATCCAAATGAGGTCTCTTCAAGGAAAACTCCAATCAATAAGGAGATTCATTTCTCAACTAGCAGAAAAGTGTCACTCATTCACTAGATTTCTCCACAAAGATACCATTTTTACATGGGATGAAGAATGTGACAAGGCCTTTACTTTGTTGAAGACTTACTTAATCAATCCACCAATTCTAATTCCTCCTATCAAAGGAAAACCATTTCTATTATACATATTAGCAACCGAGAGGTCTTTAGGAGTTCTTTTGGCACAAGAAGATGATCAAGGAAAAGAGAGAGCTATCTATTATTTGAGCCGACCATTGGTTAAGTATGAATTAAACTACACCTTCATGGAAAGAGTGTGCTTAGTTGTTGTCTTTCCTTCTAAAAAATTGAGACACTACATGTTGATGCACAAAGTGAAGCTCATTGCAAAAATTGACCCTTTGAAATACTTGCTTAGCAAAACTGCCTTAACAAGAAGAACAAAAAAATGAGTCATGGTGTTAAGTGAGTTCAATATTGAATATGTGGATAGGAAGGCCATTAAAGGAAAAGTGATAGAAGATCACTTAGCTGAAAATCCATTGGTTTCTACACATCCCATTCAAGTGGAGTTTCCTAATGCAACAATTGTCAATATAGAAGCTAAGACGTGGAAATTGTACTTTGATGTATCATACACACAAGGAGGTTCCAGAGCTAGCATATTGTTGATTACCCCTCAAGGGTATACTATTCCTAAATCATACAAGCTCTTATTCCCATGTACCAACAACATAGCTGAGTATGAAGCTTTAGTCATTGGTATCAAGATGGCTTTAGAATGGAATATTACTGAGCTACAAGTGTATGGTGATTCTCAATTAGTGATCAATCAAGTCAATAATGAGTGTAACACAAAAGATGAAAAGTTAATGCCTTAAAAGACAATGATTGATGCTTGGAAAAAGTACTTTGTGTTGATAAATTTTGAGAAAATTCCAAGAGAGAAGAATAGAGATGCTGATGCAATGGATACCTTTGTTGGAATCATTTTTCGTTGCACCAAAAGCTCAAACTATCAATGCCCAATACAAATGCCAGATTTAACCTGATCCACAGGAGGTGGTTAAGCCATGTCATGAATCTCCAAGGAGGTGATGACCACCAAGTCAAAAATCTCCCCCTTAGCACTGACTAAGCCTTCATCACCCACTGAAGGGAGACTCGAACCTGTGACCCAAGGCTCTGATACCAATTGTTGGAATCATTTGCCATTGCACCAAAAGCTCAAACTGTCAATGCCCAATACAAATACCAAATTTAACCCGATCCACGGGAGGTGGTTAAGCCATGTCACAAATCTCCAAGGAGGTGCTGACCACCAAGTCAACAACCTTATCTTCATTACTCCAAAAGCCTGATCAAAATGAAAGGTACGAATTCTTGGTGGAGGAGTTGGCAAAACCAGCATTTGACCTTCCTAATATCCAAATTATTTCTCTACTTGATGGATATGATTCACCTTGGTATGATCCTTTTTACACATACCTTAAAGACCAAGTGTTACCCTTAAACCAATCCCGAGCCCAAAAATGACACTTCATTAGACAATCGGTTCATTATATTATCCTTCCCGACACATTATATCGTAAGGGTCTTGATGGAACTTTACTTAGATGTCTAGAGGAAGAAGAGTCTAAGGTAGGTTTACACGAGGTCCATGAGGGCATTTTTAGATCACATTCAAGTGGGTTAAACTTAGCTAAGAAGATCCTTCGCATGGGGTATTTTTGGAAAACCTTAGAAAAGGACGCTTGTCACTTTGTTAAGATATGCACAAAATGTCAATATCATGGTGATATGATACATGTACCTGCTCAAGAACTATATCCTTTTGTTATACCTTGGCCATTTTATCAATGGGGGTTTGACTTGATTGACATGATTTATCCACCTTCCTCTAATGGGTACAAATACATTATCACGGCTACATAATACTTCACTAAATGGGTAGAGGTCATTCCTTTGATTACTGCTATAGGAAAACAAATCTCTATGTTCATCCTTAATCACATAATTTGTAGATATGGTATTCCACATGCCATAATTAAGATGTGGATGAGCTTTGTGATACTTTTCATATTACCCATCACTCCTCTTCCATTTACTATCCACAAGGAAATGGACAAGCTGAGGCTACTAATAAGAATATACTTAAAATCTTAAAGAGATCGGTGAACAAATCAGGAAGAGATTGGCACATACAAATCAACCTAGCTTTGTGGGCTTATTGAACTAGTATCCAGACACCTATAGGAGTTACACCATATTCATTGGTTTATGGAGCCAAAGTTGTTCTACCTTTGGAGGTTGAAATCCCATCCCTAAGAGTATCATTGCAAGGATTAGTAACAAATGAGGATTATAGGGTTGCTTGACTTCAACAATTGGAATTGTTACAAGAACATCAAGCTCAAGCCTACAGACTTATGTGCCAAATCAGGATTTCACGGAATTATAACAAACACATTAAACCAAGAGTCTTTCAAGTGGGTGATTTTGTGCTAAGGGAGAACCCTAAAAATCAGGTAGAAAGGGAAAAGAAGGGTAAATGCAAAGCAAATTGGATTGGTCCTTTCATCATTGTTTCTTCTTTTGGAATGGGGACTTACAAATTAGCCAATTATGATGGGGAAGAATTACAAGAGCCCATTAATAGCATCCATTTAAAGAGGTTTCATACCTAATCAGATGAGAGAGTATTAGAAGAAAGAGTATCAAACGAGTGTGTATCCGATGAATCAAGCATCACTTTTGTACATGAGAAAATCAAAAAGATCAAAAACATTGAGAAAAGTTCAAAATCCAAAAAAAAAAATTGAAAAAAAGAAAAAGAAAAATAAAATGAAAAAGATAAAAAAGTGCCTTGGTGAAAACCTAGCAATAGGCACCTTGGTAGCAAAAAAATGAAAAAAGAGAAAAAGAGCAATAAACCCAAAAGGTGAAAATTTGGCAATCAAGTGCCTTTTATTCCCCTAAGTCTTTCATAGTTGCATGTGTACATATTGCATTTCCATCATCTCACTTGTAAATCTTCATTGCATCTGTCATTTGTGCATAGTCATAATAAAACCTTTTAGCTTTCATATTGCCCTAAGTTTGCCACATGATCACATCTATCACTTGGGGGTAGGAAAGGATTGAATTTTTGGTACAAATGGATTAAATAGTGCTACTTTTGGTCACACATCAGAGAGGGACTTATCAGATATTTTGTTGAACCTTTGATGGATATCATTTTTCACAACCAAGTATTTTGATCCTACAACTTGATCCTTGAACCTTCATTGACTTTATTATTTAGGATTAAAAATTGACATCACTTAAATGATCATAATGTTTGGAAATTCATTTTGGAAAATCTTGATACATTGCAAAATACTTGAAGCTTTTTGATGATCTTTATTGAATTTCTTTTATCATGTCTTTTTAGCTAATCGATGATGTTTCGACTAGATTGGCGATGATGGAGACATGCTATTTTTCTCATCTTTGAGTGACTGTCTTGAGGGAGATGCAAAAACTTATGTGAATTGGTCTAACGACATGGTCATCAAAGAACCATCAAGGACTTTCATATAGGATGGAGGATTGACCTTTATTTGTTTATGCAAATGGATACCTTGGCTATTTAGATCTTCCATATCTTAATACCCAAATCCAATTGCAACATTGAATTCATTGAAACCGGTATTCATACTCCCATAGTTGGTTATTCAACTAGTGAGGGTTGTATTAGTTTCCTAAAAGGTTACCAAACACAATATAAATCTATATTCATATCATCACGATGTGGTCAGTGATGGTTGTACTTTCTTTCCGGTCCTACAATGCTCAATGATGAAAACATTTCTCTATGGCATTTCTTTGCTAAAAGCTAGTGACAATTAGTTGCATTGCATTGCATTTTCATGTTAGATTAAGTGCATTGGTTTGTGGTATTTTTCCAAGTGAAAGGGGGTTCATCTATTATCTTGATCAATCATTAAAAGGGGGTTCAATTAAAAACACTTTATCCTTGATTCAAATCAATAATGTGAGATTATCTTTTGCATTCATTCATATAATTACTCATTATTCATTATCCTTATATCTGAAGAGAAAAAGAAAAAGATTCATTAATCATTAATCATTTGCATACATTTAGTTAAGGATTACATTTTAAGAGTTGCATACATCAAAAAATCAAAAACATAGTTGCATTCATTATCCATATTTCTATAATAAAACATTTGCATCCATACATTGAAAATTAGAAAAACATATCAAAGTTACATTATCATTTGCATTCATTTATCTATATCATATATAAGATACATTGCATCCATAGCATAATCAAAATTAAATGCATCATAAACATCATATAGAGTTTCATATAAAGATAATCTCACATAAACACATCACGAGAATCAAGGAAAGTCCATCATCATATAAATGTCCATAACATTGAAGATCCATCAAATCTATATATCAAAGATACAATATCATCAAAAAAATGATACATCAAAGTCTTGATCAATAAATATAACATGATACAAAATCATCATCAAGGAAACCATCAATAATCAATAATTTTGATCAATTAGGGGCAACCTAATTTTCTTCATTACCTGTATCTACATCTACACCTGATTCATATCAAATCACCCTATCTATTAGCCTCCCACCATTAATCATCAAATACAATCCAATCGAATATCAATCAGTCAAATCATCCAATTGATCATCTAACATCAATCAAGTTATCCTATTATCCATTTTCTCTTCTTGAGCATATCAAATCTCCTGACTCTATATCGTGAGGAAGGAAATTAATTGTTTTGTCTCTCTAGATCGTGAGAGAAAAATATCTATCCTATTAGTTTTCTATCCTATCCATTTGACATCAATAAAACATCAACCAAGTGATTCTGAGGGACATTAAACAAGGGCATTTGTTGAGACCAGAATCATCATCAATGTTTTTCAGAAATGAAAACATATTGGATCTATTTTCAAATCAATTTCATCATATTTTTCTATCTGGAGATCAATCTATTTCATTTCTAAGGGGGCATTATCATGGTATCAAATCTACATCAATCAATATTGAATCTAGGGCATTAAAATTTTGAACGATTATCAATGGGTCGTGTTGCATCATTTTGCAAATCAGGTTTTATCAATCAAATCAAATTTCAAATCAGTTTTGTATCAATCAATCAAGTATCAAGTTAGTGATCAGGACATGAATTTTTCTTTAAATCAATGCTCTACACACATCAATCCAAAGAGGGGCATTTGTAGACACCCAAAACTGGGCAAGTGTCTTAAAATCTTTCAAATTTGAAAAATCTTAGCGAAATGCTCTAATTTTCATCAAAATGGATCAAATCAATTTTAAATGGACATTTGTTAATCAACATTGGACAAAATCATTTAAATCAAAGGAAAAATCAAATCATGACATCAAATAATTAAATACAAGCTTAAAGGAATCAATCACATTATATAATTAATTTTAATCAATTAATTGTATAGTTTTAAATCAAAAATCAAATTGAACCTATTCCCTTGCATGGCTAATTTAATTAATTGATGGAATTTAATTAATCCTAACATATTTCAACATAATTTGAGCAACCAATAAGAATTGAGAACACAATGCACATGGATCACTCTAAATAGTTGAATCTCAATCACACATTTTCAATTTTGAATCTCAACCACTCAAATTTGTCTACTTGTCCAAAAATTTGAGACAACCATTTAAATTTTCCCCCCATTTAAAAACCTTTCAAAGTTTTTGACTCAACCAAGGCTAAACCATGATCAAGTCACTCTCCTGTTGGATTAGGAGAGATAGGTTATTGAGAGGGGAGGGGTGAATCAGTGACCACAAAAACTTCAACTCATAAACCTTCCAGATTTATAACAGAAAATAGTAGTAACTTTGCAAAATAACTTGTATCTAATGCATGTATCATTCATTCATTCAACTTGTGAAAGTAAACAACATGAAATCAACAATATAAGAGTCCCATAACACAAGTATTTTGGTAATGCATAAAGCCTTGTTAGAAGGTAAAAACTATGGTAGGGACGACACCCACAAATTCTTCACTACTATAGATAGAAAAGGTTTTCCTGTTAGGGGTACAAGTTTTGATCACTTATGGTGATCTTACCCTATTAGGAGTAACATATTAGATCAGCTAGATCTACCTAGTGATAAGATTTTAGCAACACTACTTGAGTGTGCACTCAGTTAAGAGATTTACAAAAGATTGTCAAGTCTACTCTGTTAGGAGATTTTACCAAAACTCTATTACAATGATTAGAAAGCAATAGGTATATATCTACTAATGAAAACTTATATTTTTTGATACAGATCAATAAAGTACTAATAAAATACCACTTTTATTGTGATGGACCTCTGCTCTAAGCTACTCAGTTAGCCTTATCTAATTCTGCTTAATCTGATTATCTTTGTATATTGTTCTTCTCTGTCAACTAATAATCTTGAAGTTAGGCAAGTGCTTCAAGTGCTACTTCATTCATACATCAGTTCACATCAAAAAATGATGTAACATAAAAATATATAGCATACAACTTTATGCTGCTTATACAAAATTAGGTTTCAATAACTTAGAGAAAAACCCTAAGATCTACGATGTACAAAAATAACCTAGATCAAACTATTACATAAGATCTTCATTGTATCTCAACAATAAATTGTTCTCAATCTTGGTAAAACTTTTTTTGGTATGTTATAACCATTTGCATAGAAGAATGTGCCATTCTTGATTACTATGCCATTTTATGTGATCCTTGATAAACACTGTATAAACTACTCAGTGTTTATTTTGATGCTCGGTGTTTACTATCACTTGGTATCGGTGTCTATTGATGCTCAGTGTATATACTTAACCAACTAGCCTATTTTGCTTATAGTTACTGACTAGGTTCATATATGTAACCGAGTGATGTTTTGATAACCTTTGATACTAATCACAACCTTTAATGCTCAATAGAGATAACAATCTCCCCCTTTGGAATTAGTATCAAAACCTTAATGTATGCAGACAAAAATTTATCAAAACTTATATCTCCACCATACACATATACTTAACAAAATTTATAAACTCCCCCTCGGTGCATGATCCCAATAATGTGTAGTATACTTAGCATCTATGTACATATTTGGCATATACATTGATTTCCCCCTTTTTGATAGTAATGCCAAATACAAAAATTGTATACTTACAGCTTGTCAAAAATGTGCTGATGGGTTTTATTCAGTGACTCCAAGAGGTTTTCCCATTCCTCTTTCAAGTTGGTGAGAGCAATGTGCTCAAGATCAACTTGTGCATGCATATCAAAGATGTTGTCCAACACATAAATCTCTAGTGTTGCAATAAGCATTTGTACCTTGAGTATATGCTTCTCAAATATTTTTAGATAGGGAAGCACTTGGTTTGCAATTCTGTGACTTGTTCACTAATTTTCTCTTCTTGTTTCCTGAGATCTACTATCAACCGTCGGAGTTCCTGAACTCAGAGTAGGTGCTTAGCAATAGCTTGTGGCTTGGTTGTAGCTACTAGTGCACTTGCTTTTATTTTAGCTTCAAATTTTTTTATCTTTTCACTGATCTCAGCAGTGAATGTTTCCACAGTGCATAGCTTATACAAGATTTGATAGATTAATTTTGTAATATATTGAATTTCAGTTATTACCTCTGAAAGCTTAACCTTGCTGATTGCCACTTCTTGGCTTATTCTTTCAGCTAATTTATCTTGTATCTTTGACTCTACCCACTCTTCAATTCTTTTATTAGCATTGACATCTGGGGCATTGATTCCTTCAACAAGAGTAGAAAGTTGGTCCATAATCAGTGTGTCCTCATCTACATGTATCTTGAGGACAACATGTTGTAAGATGTCTCTTACATTTTCCAGTATCTCCTTGCTCTTACTCTCTTGTCTCAATTTTTCCTGTGTTTCTTTCTTGGTACATAATTCCCATATTTTCTGAGTTCCTTGGGGCTAAGGGTCCTTGGGTCACACTCAGGTATTAAAATCACTTCATCTAGAGTGACCGGCCCTTTCCCTTTATTCTTCTTCTTCTTTTTCTTCTCAGGCTCTATTGGAATTGGTACAATAGCCTTATCATCTGTCGTCCTTGGTTTTTTCTACCTGGTAGACACATTATCATCCTTTTTCTACTCCTTGGTAACCTATATGTCGGTTGACTGAGATAGAGCTTCTAAAGCTATGTCCGGTGGGGTTGCCTCTATTGCTTTAGCCTCTTCTTTCCTTCATTTTTTGATTTATCAACCACTTTTCCTTTAGGCTTGTTTGTCTTTGTAGGAGGTTCATTTCTTGGTTCCCTTGTTGTGTCTTGTGGTTTCTCAGGGATAGAGCCTTCACGTTGTTCCTTTGTCAAAATGTCTATAGCTTCAAATAGAATAGGAAGCACACCCAGTGAAGATGTGAATGCACACTCAATAAGTGGAGCCTCATCTTGTGCATGTGCAGGTTCAGTGTTCACATCCTCATCATTGTCCCTATCATTAGGATCACCATTTGTGATGTCCTCAATGAGTACACCATTGTCATCTTTTTCTTTAATCTAGATCTGTGTAAGATCTGGTGCATCTTGTGACTATCATGAATTTCTTGTACAACTATGTTATCAATTACCTCGGTAAATGATATATCTACTTCACATGTCTCCTATATAGCATCATCCTTAATAAAAATTCCTTTACCTTTAGACTTGAGTCTCTTTTTAGATAGATTTTGAAATGCAGTTTTCTCCTTTTGTTCTTTCATAGCAAGTAGAGATGTCAAGATAAGTTGACAAGACTCATCAAGATCTGCAAGGTTCTCATCTAGTACTTGCATAGCTCAGTTTTTTATTTGAAATATCTGCACTGATGATTCCATTAGTTCTTTTATCTCATCCAAAGATAGATTTGGTGGTACCGATACTAAGAGTTGTTCTCTTGAATCTTCTTCTCAGTATCCAGTGCATATGCCCATTTTTGGTTTATCCTTTCTTCTAGTGCAACTGGGAGTTGTGAAGTAAACTCTATAGGAACTTTTCTAAAGTGTATCATCATCTGAATGACAGCTTCCTCAATTTTTTTTTGATCTTCATTTGACAAGTTGTCAAATCTTTTAAGTTTCGGATTCAAGAGATCTCCATTCTCTATTATGTCCTCAGCAACTTCATCAATTGAGCATTTCTTGTTGCTTACAACCTTGAATTGACCTTGATTATTTTCTTCTTCTTCATCCTCTAGATCTTCTTTACATCTTATCAATTTCCTTCTCTTTGGTTGTTTTGCTGCCTTCTTTGGTCCTTTCTTAACATAGGTCTTTTTCAGTGTGGCAACCTTTCTTTTTGTTACCTTTACTGCTACCTTTTTCTTTGGTGGTGAAGCTGTAGTTAATTACCTTGTGCATGCACCTATTTTCACTAGCAACTACCTCTTCCTTGGAGCTTTGGTAGGAGGAACTGGTGTAGCTTCTTGTTCTTCTTCAAATTTGGTCTCCTTGCTGTCATATGGTTTCTCAGCCAACATTAACTAACCTTCAGTTGTTGGTTCAATCGGTGACTCCTTAGATGAGTCTGATACATCTCCAAAATGCTCATTTAAAACTTTCTTCATTTTCTTTGATTTCCTTATCATTTTACTGATGACTAGATTAGTTTTTATTCTTGACTTAGCTTCCTCAAAGGTTCCAAACCTTGTGGCCTTTGTGTCCTTCAGTAATGCTAGCAGTGCCATAATAGATGTTGGACTACAACTGATTTGGAATCTGATTGAAGAATCTATGATTAAAGATCACTAAGGAGTTTCTAATTAGATATGTAATATGATTAAATCAGTATTATGTTGTCATTAATGTCAACTAGTTTGACGACACTTATCTTGTAAGTTACTATACCGAGAGATCTGAAGAAAGGTGAAAGAGATGAAGAATAGATAAATCTACATGAGAAAGATGTACATGAAAGATGAGGATAAGGAACACATTGAGTAACTTGTTTATGAGTCTATGACTTGATGATATTGACTTTATTATGTTGCATTCATCTATGATGAAGTATAGAGCTGAAAGACACAAAGCAGTGTTGTCGGTAAATGAAGCATTTCTAGTATACACCGATGGAGTGTAGTGTATACCGATCATAGTAATAACTGAGAAGTGTTCACCAATGCATTTCTTTGTTAAACTAGCGGAACATAATGAATTAAATGATTAGTTTAGCTGATAAGATTGATGAGCTAGCAAGAGTATAACATCGAGGTAACGGAAAATGTTTGTTACACAGATCGATGACTGATGAAATTTAGGAAAGATCTAAAGGATGAGAATCAAACGTGTAATTGACACAAGTGTCGAGAAATTTTGAAGTGGAAAAATCTATGAATGTGGTTAAGCGGCAAAATCTGATGGTGGAGAAGAAAATGATTTACCCGTCTATATAAGAGAACATAATTTCTTAATAGAAGAATGCCGGAAGAAGTAGAAACTACAGGAATATCACGTGAACAAGGATTTCATGCATTTTGATCATACTGGTTAGTAAGAACCAAGCTGCAGAATAATTACCGAGCTATAGAGAGTAATTACCGACGGATAGTAAGTTGATACAGTATTGAATCTGAAGTGAAATATTGATCAGAATGATTTGTATGGACTGAATATTGATCTGTAATCTACAATTGAAGTTGTATTAATGCAAGTCATTTACTGTTACATATTTAACCATTGTATACAGTCAAAATCTCTTAACCGAGTGGACTCTAAAAATCTTATGATGTATCATTCATAGAATGAACATTGTTATCCTATCAACCCCATAGTGAATGATGGTTGGATGATAACTTCTAGTCTAAAATCCTCTAACAAGGTCACACCTGACAGTGTGTTTGTAAACCTTTAACAGGGTTGGGTCTTAACTAACCTCACTTCAGAAGAGTGAACAATTTTGGGTTGCCGGTCCTGGGTGGTTTTTCCCTTTACAGGGTTTCCACATTAAATCTCTTGTGTTATGTGTTGATTGTGATATTTGTTTGTTATCATACTTTACATGTTACATGTTAGATTTGATTGGTAAAAGCACAGACAATGAAAGTTATTATTGTTTATAGATGAGAAAAAATTGAAGAAATAGTTTTTGAATTTTACATTTTGTTTTGGGACACTAGATAACTGATTCACCCCCCTCTCAGTTATTCTAACAATTGGTATCAGAGCATTGGTTTCTTAGAATAGAGTTTTAAGGACTTAAGCATAAAGTTCTCAAGATGTATAAGAGGGAAGTACCGAAACTGAACAAAGAGAACATCACAATATGGCAAAGTCAGATGAAGCTACACATATCTAGAATTGGGAACTCTACACTAGATCTGATGGAGGATGGCTACATACAACCACCCATTGGTCCATTAACTCTTGATCAATTGAAGGAAAAGCATGAACACAATGTTACTATGATGGAACATGCTGCTACCTATACCAACACTGAATTTGAAGATATTAAGACATGCATGACTGCCAAAGAAATGTGGGATAAGTTAACACTAATATACAGTGGAGATCTGAATGTCAAAAGAGCCTGAGCTGAAAGCCTGAGAGGTGTTGGTTCCTGGATAGGATTTTATACTCCATGAAATACCAATATGCCTATGACTGATATTAAGGATGATTTAGTTCCAAATGTGAGAAATCTATAAGCAACTAGACCAACTATAGGGACAAGACTACCCTCTTCACTTTTGGCTCTGCAAAACCAAGGTGGGTACACCTGATCCAATAGTTTTAACTCTGTCTCTTATCTAATACTAGATCTTACAACAGATAGCAGTGAGAAAGTACTAAGTAACAACCTATTACTCATTGACTCTCCATCACTAGATAGAACAACATATAAAGTAAATAAAACTGAAATAACTAGTAATGATTTAATGTTTTCTAGATTACAAGATCTCAATCATTCCATACAAAGATAAGATAGGAAGACATAGGCCAATGCCTTATTCATTGGGTAGAATATCAAAAGACAGAGTGAGTACAATGGTGTTTGAAGAATAATTGGTCTTGAAACATAAATACAAAATACTCCAAGTCTTTCCTACTTACAGGAAAAATCCCTAAATAGATTCAGTAACATGCATCCAACTAAAAGCAATTTTTAATCCAATCCTAGATCAGAACTTAGAGCTTAAACACATACATATAAACCTCAAAGAGACTTAGAAATTTACTGAATAAACTTAGAGGAGAGACAAAGACTTGAGATCTATATTCAGTATAACCTTAAACATTGCACACATCATATTCTGAATGAAAGGCTTGCAAAATAGCAGCAACCTGTACTTCTTCTCTATTTCTTTGATAAAACAATACAAGATTTTACAATCCCTGACTGAGCATTAGGGTTTCAGAGTTTCTATCTTTTTTCTCCTAGACTCTCAATACCTAGAATGATCCTAAAAAATCCTTTATATGCAAGGAAATGCAACAAGCTACCGATCATTCTAGGGTTACAAAATTTTGACCTAAAACCCTTACAACAACCTCCAAAGATTTACAATAAATACATTGATGGCCTAGATGAGATATTTTTTAGAAGAGCCACCATACATTATGTCTTCAATATTGTCCTCAGCTTGTTTTAGCAGATCTGATTTTCACTCCTTGTTGTCCATCTTGTAATAAATGTCTTCATATATCCTACCAATGTTTATATGACTCAAAAATATCTGCCTTTATTCACTCTAGGAGGCTGGTGGAGTAATAACCTTTTGAACATGAGGTATGTACTGATACCTCCACCTATCATATACCTCTTTGCCTGGGAAGTCAAACTAGCAAATTCAGCCTTTTTCTTTGATAATTGTTCCCACTCATTTTCAATCTGAGTAACCTTATACTGAATACTATCAAACATTGATTTAGCATTTATTAATAACTTGATAACACTACTAATAGAAAAGGTGTCATTTAGGACACTAGTTACCCTTTCTAACAGAAGTGCATCCATCTCTTCTCTCCATAGATATGCTTCCTTAAATTTTCCCTTATCTGTAAAAAATGGTGGGCACTAGCTCATAATTTGAAAGCATCAATTCAGCTTTCAACATGCTCAATTTTTTGATGAAATTATCCAAAATGATGCCATACTATACCATTTTCTTAACAATCTGATGTACTGGCTTAATCAATGGATCAAGATCTTCTTGGCCTTTTGACAACATCCAGAATAAATTTACATTATAAGACCTATTAATCCACTTCATCAAAATTGGGGACATCTCCATTTTCTCCTTATTCAAAGTTTCAAATAAAGAATATAATTTATTGGCATGACTATGAAAAATAGATGGCTTCAAATCATATGCAAACTACATGATTGCATCTGTTATCTTCTCTTCATACTTTTGGCTTGCCAAAACTATGGCCCTTATGCTCTCATATTTTTCTTTCTCAAGTTGCACTCTTATCTCCCTCAACTTATTTGTTTCTTCTATCAATCTTTGCTTCTCCCAGCTAACCCTTGCATCTATATTTGTATCTAGGAGTGGTGAAGGTGGAAACTCAACAATTGGGCTTGAAGATGAAGCCACTGCAGGGTTATCAGAAATCACCAACTGAGGAGACCTATGGTATAATGGCCCTAACAACTGTGTAATCAATTTGTCCTTCTGAATTAGCTCAACCTTGAGCTCATTGTAAGATTTGAGGACTACTTCAAACTTGAGCCTAAGCTCTTCTTTCTCTCTAGCATCTTTCTCTACCATGCTAACATTGAATTTGCTAGTTTCCAAAATCAAATTTGATGCCTCTACACCTAATGTTTCTCCTATTCTCTGAACCATTAAACTTCCTGCATACCCTATAGAGAGCTCTTTCCTCTTTCCTTTATCTTCATCTCTATTCCAGGACCACATTACCAGGGCTGCATGATCTTCTAAAAAGGCAATTCCTCTAGAAACTTGTTTGGCTTGCTCTATTATAGAAAGAGTCTTCACTTTTCTCTTTCTGACTTGGTCAAAGACAATTGCATCAGCAATGTCCCATTCTGGTAGAATTAAGACCCCTGCAGTATGAACCATGCCCCTCCCTTCCTCTGGAGTAATTTTCTCAAATTGTTTGACCATTTCAGCTTTGGTCTCATTTTCTATTTCTATGATATCCCTAGTAGGGGACTCCTCTTTCTTCTTTTCACATATCTCCTTAAATTGACTTATTTTCATTCTCCAAAGAAATTGGGAGAATGTCCTGGTCTTTACAAACTTATCATCAACAAGGAAGGAATTAGTAGCTTGTTTCAAAATAGGGTCCATCTATTTACCCTCAAACTCTTCAACTAAAAGATCCATGGCCACCTCCTTAGGTGCCTCTGGCATCCCTTCCTACAAATCATCATTGGAAACAAAAATGTTTCCCTCATTTCTTAACTGTACAATTTGTTCTGCCACCCCATGCTCATCTAATTAGATAGGGGATTGAGAAGGAGAATAAGCCTCCTCTCCTGGTCTTTCTTCTTGTTTTTTCCATTTTGGAGAGGTTCCTTGCACTGTTGGATCATCAATGGGTCTTTTCCCTCTTGAAGTGGAGGGGATAACCTCACTTCTTTATTGTAGTGGTAGGAGAACAGTGTAACCACTTCTCATCCACATTGTATAAACTCCCCTTGGGGTCAATTTCATATACTTGGGCTAGCTCAAAATCTGTATAGCCCTCTCAGGGTCTGTCTTGCTCATAGTTGCCCTTTTTTCATTAACTCCATGCATAATGCCTTCAAAATGTTCCACAAGGGCATCCACTTTCCTTGCCCATGATTCAAACCCCTGTAATGGGTCATAAGCTCTGTCAAAATTTTGAATGAAATCTAGAGTCTTTTTGTAAATGACCCATTTCTCTTTCTTGATCTACTGAGTTTGAAGATCAAACTCATTCCTAATTACATTCTTAGGAAAATTGAACTGATGCTCAATAAGAGCACATCTCACCTTATCCCTAAAAATTCCTGAGAGGAAACCCTCTGTACCTGCACATCTAACAATAGTTGTTGTCATTCTGTAGGCCTGCAAAAATTTGTTCAAATGTACCCACTCTCCCTTTGTGATCACATACTGATGTGCTATAGTTATATCAGGGAAGAAATTTCCCCTTCCATTTCCCATGAGAGTGGTCTCTTGTAGGTCCCCAATCTACCTCAAGATTTTGGCATATCCTAAGTTCAATGGGACCTAATAGGGTAGAATATATGGTGCCACTTTGCAACCATATACTCTGAAAACTATAGAAACTGGATATAAAACTATATCTCCAAAATTATGGACAATGGTGATGTCCTGACAATACTCATTTGGCCTAATTAATCTTAGCAACTCTCTTGGGATCCTTGGGTTGTCAAAAAATAAAAGAGTTCTAAGCCTAGAAGCAAAATCCCTATCAAATGCAATATAACTAGCATCAATTTTGTCCCATGATAGGGCTATAGTCCATAGTTACACTGGAAGGGTTTCTCCATTCCTCTCTTTCACAATATTTATTGTTGGGCTGAAGAACTACTCACCTTTTTATAGGAACATCTGCATAAGCATTGAGTACTATTAGTCCATTTTCCTTTCAGTGCAAAATCCTGTGAAAATGGCCTGTTCCCTGCAAATGTTTGTCATGTTGTCCTGCCATGCCTACAAGTCATAGTTTTAATTTGTGATGAAAATCCACTTGATTTCATGTTGTGTGCTCTTAGCCCTATGTTCTTCCATGTGTCACCTTGCTTCAGTCCAGATCTCATCTCCTAAATCACAAAATCCAGAAAGTTATTCAAGTTCTAAGGTCTGCAGGAAAATATTTTTAGAATCTACCACAGTGTCAAAAACCACAATATTTTTGAAAATCCATGATGTTTTCAGTCTATGTGAAAACCTTCATTGTTTTCGACCTTATGCCTTCTATCTTTTGTGTGCTTATCTTTTGGTGTCAGAAACCTTGTGTGTTTTCAATTTTTTCCCGAAAACCTTATGTGTTTTCAACCTCATAGTTTCCTATTTACTGGTGTTCCCTAACTGCGTAAGTGTGATGGATGGTGGGTCTAGGTCTATAGGCTCTTCCTGATTGGTTGTTGCATGGCTGCATGTTAGAATTTTTTGACATGTGATCATGCAACCGCTTGCCACCTGTTTGTGTGGGTCCTAGTTCTTCTCAGTTGCCAAGTGTGGTTAAAGTTCGGACATAATCAGTGGTTGTCGTATGTTCACATGGTAAAGATGCATGGTGTTTATCCTTCACACTTTTGTGATAGCCATTCAATTTTTTTGTATGGGCGTGCAGTGGGACCTATCTACTCAGTGGCATTGATGTGTCAATTTTCTATTGGTTGCCTACAATAAGTTAGATTTCATGTCAGCGGGGCCCGGTGTCAGAGATTTAAGATCTAAAGTTAGCGTATGATCACATGGAATATTCTCACCCCATGCGATCATGCACCCACCATCCGATTGGATGCCGACAAGTTTGTTTGCAGTGGGCCTGCTATCAAAGGATGTTGAGGTGGCAATGTTCTAGTGGATGTAAGGTAGAGATGTGGGCCTGATTGTCAGAGCCCTTTCAATCCTACGGTTGCCCCATGACTGCAAGGAATATTCTTTCCCCTTGTGATCATGCCATAACCATCTGATCTTGTAGTGTTTAAAAGGGTTGATGGGCGGTGGGTCCTATGTCAGGTGACTCAGTGGTTGTATTGAATGGTGGTGTGACATGTGGCAAAAAGGGTGGGCCCGTGTGTGGGTCTAAGTGGTTTGGTGGTCATGACAAATTTTCTTCCTGTTCACTAGTTTGTGTAATATTTTGGCGGTGCCCCAATTTATTTGGCAATTCAGTAAACAGTGGTCATGTGATTGCTAAGTTTTTTAGTGATGGTGGAAAGTATTTCATGAACTGGTAGAAGTTCTTCGGTCACCAATTCACCAGATAAAGTGGGGCCGGTGTTTTTAGTGACATGGTGCTGATGTGGAGGGTTGTCGTATGTTTGCATAGCCCTTTTTTGATCTATGCGATCATGCGACAACTGTTTGGCATCGCTACTACAGAGTTAAAGGTGGGCCAATTGTCTTGTGTTGCTAGTGGTTTACATCTTTCTTTGGGGGGAGCGGTGACGTGGTGGTGACAGGGTAGGTTAACGGTTGTAGTGTTAGCGGGTTGTCGCATGATCGCATAGCCAGGAAATGGGCATGCGACCATGCGACTAACCTCTTTGTGTTAACTCTCAATGGCATTATGGAGTTATGACATGGTAAAGGGATGAAATGTAGGAGAGTTATTGCATGTTCACATAGCCTATCTCCTGGCTATGTGATCATACGAAAACTACTATGAACATCACCGTTGCGGAGTTACGGGTGGGTCCACTATGCGGGTCTTGCCAGCGTGCTCAGTTTTGATTGGTCACTGACTGGTGGTGGGGCTAAGGACTTTGTAAAGGGTTTGTGACTGACTATCAACCATGGCTAGGAGACTACAGTCACATGATTGCAAGGGTGAGTTCGGTGCCTTGCGACCATGCGACCAAGAGCACATGTAACCAAGACTTTTGTTGCGGTTAATCTTGCTGATGCCTAAGTGAAGATCTGACGATGGGGACTTAAAGTTGGCCAAGATTTGACTGTAGACCGCCAATTTACTACTGGCACCATAAAGTAACCATTTAGGTTTAATTTCAAATCTTTGAGAACATTTCCTGTGACTAGAAAGGATTGAAATTGATGACAGAAAGGGTGAGAGTTGGTAAAACTGATTTTCTCCACCTTTCCAGTGTGCTCCAGGGTGTGAGATGATTGCAGAAGAGATGTTTCAATGTGGAGAAGTTAATGAAATGTATCAATAGTAGTTGCAGGGTCACTTCCAGTTTGAATTTTGTAGATTTTTTATTGATCTTCAGTGCCTTTTCAGAGTTTCTCATGAATGAAGATCAGATGTTGATTAAGTGCATTTAGGACTTAGTGTTTTCCCTCCAAATTGTATCAGATTTTGATGAACTTGAAATGCCTAATTGATGGAAAACCCTAACCCTAACCATGGTTACCCTTAGCTTGTTGCATCCTAACTTGTGTGGGATTTCAAGGTAACCATGGGTATATATGTTATTTTTGTTGATTTTCAAAGGGTTCCAGCTTTGAAGTTCTAAAGTGTTCCTAGTCCTGGATCCAAGATTGTAAAACTTTTGCATTCAGTATTCTATTGATGATAGAGAAAAAGTTGGAGGTCTAAGTTGTAATTTGCAAGCTTGACTCCTCTAGATTGATTGTTTACACTTAAGGATTCTTCATACTTAATACAAGTACATGACTCTTATCTCTCCTTTGTGTCAACTTATATAGATTCTGAACTTTCTAGTCCTCTGCATATTGTTTTATGTATATGTATCCATTCTTGAGTTCTAATCTAGGATTAGATGAAATGATGCTTTAGATGGGACATAGATCTATCTTATTGTCTATGTAAGGATATCTCATAAGTAGTAAAGGGGATTGTAGGTGTGTTTATGGCTTGGAATCTCAAGTATTGTCTGGTGTGTGTAGCATTCATATTCTAGGAGATCTTGCCCAATGGATGAGGCACTAGCCTAAATGATTATCTTTTTATCAACAAATACTGATTGTTGTTGTTATGATCCCAAAAGCATAAGTTAAAAACCATCCTTAAGTTTTCAGTATTTGGTTGTATGTGGTTCTACCCATAGTAATGGAGAGTCAATGAGTGTGTGGTTAACACTTAGTACTTTCTTACTATCCTATTATCTGTTATTCAAACCTAGTTCTTGGTGTATGAAGTATATTTTATACTAGGTTAGGTGCACCCACCTTGGTTTTGTAGAGCCAGAAGTAGAAGAGGGCATATTAAGTCCCTATAGTTGGTCCAGTTGCCTTGCAGAGCTCCCACACTTGGAACTAACCATTCCTAATATCAGTCTCAAGGTACATTGGCAGCCTATTAGAGCATAAGCATCATTTTAGACACCAACAAGATGGTGACTCTGCTGGGGAGCCATGGTATAGAGTCATGTTTGGTAAAGAAGATATTCCTCATGTTTTGCCAAGAGAGTCAGGTCTATTTTGTCTGTCATTGTCAAAGTCTGAAAGTCCTAGTTCTTGAATTATTTTTCGGTGATTTCTCACATTTTGGTGAGTGGCGACTCCGAGTTCTCTGATGTACACCAGTGTGCATATTTGAAGGAAGGCTATAAAGAAAGAGGTGGACTTGCAGTGACAGAGGTAGTAGACATTTGGGTTCTTGTGACTTATAGTGTTAATTCAAGAGAGGAATCATAAGAGGACTCTATGTGGGATGTATTGTGAGTTGCTGATTTGAAGAAGGTCTTGGCTTTCTTTTCTTTCCTCTGCAAAGGGGTGGCAGCTCTACAAAGTGTTAAGGGTGATTTGAAGGTAACTCCAAATCACACATTTCTTGCAGCTGCTCCAATACATTCAGGTATTTCTCAAGAGTTGAAATTTTTCCTTATTAAGTGGTCAAGCACAATAAAAAGGAATAAGGTGTGAGTAGAGGTTTGCATACTTCAAGTTTTCAGTTGTATTTTCACAAAATTTTATGGAAGTAGTGCATTAAGTTGTAATGGGTAAGCTTGAGGAGGAGCTTGCATTATTAGATCAAGGCATCCAGAGGGATTGCATAAGATTGGTAAGATTGAAGGTGGGAAATAGAAGGGAGTTGTCAATACCTTTGTTCTATGAGAAGTTTTCTGAAGCATATGATCAGCTTCCAGAGGGTGTAGAGTTTCCAGAGTCTATGTTCATTGACTTATTTTTGGAGCTTTGTTTTCCTGAATCAACCCATTGGCCAGCCTCCTTGTATAAAGAGTGTTATGAGCATCTTAGGGAGTGGATACTTAATGATGCTGATCTTGATCTTGAAGATACACTTGGGGTTGTGTCTAGTAGTACTATTATTGAGAATGATGGAACTTATGAAGGAGATGTGTCTAGTGCTGACACTCTTTTTTGCAATCATGAGAGTGATGCTCTTTCTCAATATGGGGTAGAAGATTTGTGCAGTCAATCAAATGAAGAAGAGGATTGGATGAATGAAGATGTTGTTGATGACTGCTTATCAGAGGAAGGTGATGCTAGGGACAACTATTCACTTCACAGTGAACAAATTTTAGATTTATTGTCTTGTGAATATCTTAGATATGCGGGGAGGGATGACTCTGAGTTCCTACATCCAGCATACATTGATTTTGACTGAGAGCATGAGTCAATGAGTTTTGACTTTGACATGTGTGCCTCTGATTCTTTTACTACTCCCACATTACTAGATGGAAACTAGGTACAACATGATGATGAAGTCATCAGCATTTGTTCAACTTCAAGCAATGCAGATATCCCTAATGTATGTATTGATGTTTTCCCTCCCACCCACCAGCAATTTTTGGGTTTGTCAAATGTTGAAAAGATGTAGGATGCTCATACTTTTGATGAATCACATTCATCAAAGTTCTCCTCTTGTAGCTACTTTGCAGAAGAAGAGGTTGAAGGCCATGACAGTGTGTTGTCCTGTTATGAGGATTGTTGTAGTGAACAAGTTTCTTGTTCATATCCTTTTCCTTCCTTTGCCAAGTATGATACTGATTATGACATGGTGAAGACTTTTCTTTCAGTAGTTGGGGTAGAACTTCTTTTGACAGAAATAGTGATGAAGATCAGTTGTTCCCCTATCACAAAAATTTTAAAGAGGACTTTCACTTGGTTCATGATCTAGTTTATGGAGATATCATGGAGGAACCAAATTGCTCAGTGGCTGAGGCAATGTATGAAGGTAAATCAAAGGATTCAAGTCCTTCTTAGCTAGGTACTTTTATAGTAATGCATGATGATCAGTATGTTTTATTTCCTGATGCATTACTAGATGATATTTTTACTTCCAGTCAGTAGGGAGAAGTAAGTGATGTTCCTTACTTCTTAGAATATGAATATGAAGATAGTCATGACTGGAAGAACATGGGTTGTGACCAGCATAGTTTCATTCTTTAGCCCATGGTTATTCACATATGTTTGCAGTAGAATGGTAAAGAATTTTTTAGACTTTGGGTCACATATGTGGATGAAAACCAGATTTTTGATGCAGGAGGGTTTCTGATTTTCTCTTGGTGGCCTGGAGCCATCAAGTAAATTTGTAAAGTTCTAATCTTGTAAATATTGTAAATATTCTTCCCTTCCTGCTGTGTGTTTCCTTTCCTGTTTCCTGGTTCGGTTGCCAGTTTTTGTGGGTTCCTTATTTTTTCCAGTGGGTGGTCTACTTCTTCCCAAAGATCTGAGGTCCTCATTGTATCTGCAGGAGATACATGTCCCCAACTAGAGCCACTGTTAGTCCATTTTCCTATCAGTGCAAAATCCTATGAAAATGGCCTGTTCCCTGCAAATGTTTATCATGTTGTCCTGCCATGCCTGCAAGTCATAGTTTTAATGTGTGATGAAAATCCACTTGATTTCATGTTGTGCACTCTTAGCCCTATGTTCTTCCTTGTGTCACCTTGCTTCAGTCTAGATCACATCTCCTAAATCACAAAATTTAGAAAGTTATTCAAGTTCTAAGGTCTGTAGGAAAATATTTTTAGAATCTGCCACAGTGTCGAAAACCCACAATGTTTTTGAAAATTCATGATATTTTCAGTCTGTGTGAAAACTTTCATTGTTTTCAACCTTATGCCTTCCAGATTTTGTGCGCTTATCTTTTGGCATCAGAAACCTTGTGTGTTTTCAATTTTTTTCATCGAAAACCTTGTGTATTTTCAACCTCATAGTTTCCTGTATGCTGGCATTCCCTAACTGCACAAGTGTGATGGATGGTGGGTCTAGGTTTGTAGGCTCTTCTTGATTGGTAGTTGCATGGCCACATGTCAAAATTTTCTGACATGCGATCATGTGATTGCTTGCCACCTGTCTGTGTGGGTCCCAGTTCTTCTCAGTTGCCAGGTGTGGTTAAAGCTCAGACATAATCGGTGGTTGTCGTATGTTCGCATGGTAAAGATGCATGATGTTTATCCTTCACACTTTTGCGATAGCTGTTCAATTTTCTTGTACGGGCATGCAGTGGGACCTATCTACTCAGTGGCACTAATGTGTCAATTTTCTATTGGTTGCCTGCGATGAGTTGGATTTCATGTCAGTGGGGCTCGGTGTTAGAGATTTAAGATCTACAATTGGCGTATGATCGCATGGAATATTTTCACCCCATGCGATCATGCACCCACCCTCTGATTGGATGCCAACAGGTTTGTTTGTAGTGGGCCCACTGTCAAAGGATGTTGAGGTGGCAATGTTCTAGTGGATGCAGGGTAGAGATGTGGGCCTAGTTTTCAGAGCCCTTTCAATCCTACAGTTGCCACATGACCGCAAGGAATATTCTTTCCCCTTGCGATCATGTGACAACCATCTGATCTTGTAGTGTTTAAAAGGGTTGACGGGTGGTGGGTCCTGTGTTAGGTGACTTGGCGATTGCAGCGAATGGTGGTGTGACATGTGGGAAAAAGGGTAGGCCTGTGTGTGGGTCTAAGAGGTTTGGTGGTCCTGAAAAATTTTCTTCATGTTCGCTGGTTCACCTAATGTTTTGGCAGTGCTCCAATTTATTTGGCGATTCAGTGAACAGTGGTTGTGTGATCACTAAGTTTTTTAGCGATGGTGGAAAGTATTTCACGAGCCGGTGGAAGTTCTTCGGTTGCCAGTTCACTAGATAAAGTGGGGCTGGTGTTTTCAGTGATATGGTGCTGACATGGAGGCTTGTCGCATGTTTTCATAGCCATTTTCTGGTCTATGTGATCATGTGACAAATGTTTGGCATTGTTGTTGTGGAGTTAAATGTGGGCCCGTTGTCTTGTGTTGCCAGTGGTTCATGTCTTTCTTTGGGGGGGAGCGGTGACATGGCGGTGATAGGGCAAGTTAATAGTTGTAGTATTAGCAGGTTGTCACGTGATTGCATAGCAAGGAAATGGGCTGTGCGACCATGCGACTAACCTCTTTGTGTTAACTCTCAGCGGCATTATGGAGTTATGCCATGGTAAAGGGTTGCAATGCAGGAGAGTTGTCGCATGTTCTCATAGCCTATCTCTTGGCTATGAAATCATGTGACAACTACTATGAATGTCACCATTGCAGAGTTACGGGTGGGTCCACTATGTGGGTCTTGCCGGCGTGCTCAATTTTGATTGGTCGCTGACTGGTGGTAGGGCCGAGGACTTTGCAAAGGGTTTGTGACTGACTGTCAACCACAACTAAGAGACTGCAGTTGCATGATCGCTAGGGTGAGTTGGGTACCTTGCGATCATGCGACCAAGAGCACATGTAACTGAGACTTTTGTTGCGGTTAATCTTGCCGATGCCTGAGTGAAGATCTAATGATGGGGACTTAAAGTTGATTGAGATTTGAATGTAGACCACCAATTTACTGCTGGCACCATAAAGTAACCATTCAAGTTTAATTTCAAATGTTTGAGAACATTTCCTATGACCAGAAAGGACTAAAATTGATGACACAAAGGGCCAGAGTTGGTAAAACTAATTTTCTCCACCGCTCTAGTGTGCTCCAAGGTGTGAGATGATTGCAGAAGAGATGTTTCAATGTGGAGAAGTTAATGAAATGTACCAAAAGCAGTTGCAGGGTCACTTCTAGTTTGAATTTTGTAGATTTTTGATTGATCTTCAGTGCCTTTTCAGAGTTTCTCATGATTGAAGATCAGATGTTGATTAAGTGCATTTAGGACTTAGTGTTTTCCCTCTAAATTGTATCAGATTTTGATGAACTTGAAATGCCTAATTGATGGAAAACCCTAACCCTAACCATGGTTACCCTTAGCTTGTTGCATCCTAACTTGTGTGGGATTTCAAGGTAACCATGGGTATATATGTTGTTTTTGTTGATTTTCAAAGGGTTCCAACTTCGAAGTTCTGAAGTGTTCCTAGTACTAGATCCAAGATTGTAACACTTTTGCATTCGATATTTTGTTGATGATAGAGAAAAAGTTGCAGGTCTAAGCTGTAATTTGCAAGCTTGGCTCCTCTAGATTGATTATTTACACTTAAGGATTCTTCATACTTAATACAAGTACATGACTCTTATCTCTCCTTTGTGTCAATTTAGATAGATTCTGAACTTTCTAGTCCTTTGCATATTGTTTTATGTATATGTATCCATTCTTGAGTTCTAATCCAGGATTAGATGAAATGATGCTTTAGATGGGACATAGATCTATCTTATTGTCTATGTAAGGATATCTCATAAGTAGTAAAGGGGATTGTAGGTGTGTTTATGGCTTGGAACCTTAGCTATTGTCTAGTGTGTGTAGCATTCATATTCTAGGAGATCTTGCCCAATGGATGAGGCACTAGCCTAAATGATTATCTCTTTATCAACAAATACTGATTGTTGTTGTTATGATCCCAAAAGCATAAGTTAAGAACCATCCTTAAGTTTTTAGTATTTGGTTTTATGTGGTTCTATGCATAGTAATGGAGAGTCAATGAGTGTGTGGTTAACACTTAGTACTTTCTTACTATCCTATTATCTATTATTCAAACCTAGTTCTTGGTGTATGAAGTATATTTTATACCAGGTTAGGTACACCCACCTTGGTTTTGCAGAGCTAGAAGTAGAAGAGGGCATATTAAGTCCCTATAGTTGGTCCAGTTGCCTTGTAGAGCTCCCACATTTGGAACTAACCATTCCTAATATTAGTCTCAAGGTACATTGGCAGCCTATTAGAGCATAAGTGTCATTTTGGACACCAACAAGTACCACCCAAAAGGCCTACTAACCTTCATGTCCTTGATTCCCATCAACCCTTCATGAATTAAATAAGCTAAATGAGATGCAAAATAAAAAATCAATGCTAATTAGGGGTGCAGTGATTGTACCATCATGAACATGTATGGGACTAGCATATGAGTTGCTTCATCATGCCCTAGAATTAAGGTAAATGATTTATAGACCTCCTGTGCTCTTCTACTAAATAAATCTAGCCTAAAGGGCTCTGGTGTGCTTGAACTGACAACACACATGGATCCAATCTCTTCTAAAAATTGCCTCAAAGGCCCTACCCTTAAATAATCTCTTTATGCCTCATAAATTTCTATAAACTCTATCAAATCAATCTTCTCTAACTCCACAAAAGGGTCACTCAATGAAAAAACTTCCCTAATCTCATCCTCTATGATGCTGATTAGGTCTTTCCCATATATATCCTTGACACACTTTGTCATAGGATCGTAGCACTTAGCAATTTGAATCAATAGCTCAGCATCCATGAAAACTCCAAGGACTATCAATCTCCCAATGTTAAATTGCCATATATTACTCAAGGGGGTACAGGCATTTCTCTGTGAATAAGCTGATTTAAACAAAGTAAGATCGTTATGCTTGTCACCCACCTTGGAATCTCTCATCCAATTTCCTCTATCATGGAGACCATTTGGAACAGAATCCCTAGGGTTAATTGGAATCATCTCCTTTAATCTAGCTGCCCCGTTATCTGAATGTGGGAGTAACTGCATCAAATCTTCAAAAATCCCTCTTTTGGTATACTCTATCTAACCAGAAAAATTTCTCTTCGATGGCATTTTGAAACTAGGGCTTTCTAAAACAATATATGAATTCTCAAGAAAACCCTAAAATTATCAACACAAAATCCTTCACAAATTCTTCACAGACTTCAAGCAACCTTTTAAATTCAAAAAAATAGACCTACCAGGCACCTGCAAATTCTTCACTTGAAATCACTTCTGGAGAGAAATCTTAATTCCCCAGAGAGCTTATGAAAATGGTAAAGAGAAACAATGGTTGAATTATGATGTATAATGTCACGAACTGCTTACAATCCATCCGCACATAACACATTAAATCCACCATTACTGCAAAATTGGTAGCCTCAGTATTTGCAGGACGTGAAAAATGTCACTGAGAAAAAAATTGAATTCTGACCATTGATATATCTCCATTTTGGCGCATTCGACAGTTGGCAAGTTAAACAACAAAGCCCTCTTTACTTTTCCCTAAGCTATTTCTCAACCAATAAGAACATTTAAAAAATGCCATGTGAAGAAATAAATAACTTAACCCTACACTACTCAGAGCTGATAGGTGTCACCTCGTCACTAAATCACTAACCAAAAACTTTCAAAAAAACCATCTCAAGATATAACGACAACCGTTGATGCACTTTGATCAGACGATCACTACATTTAATAAAACTTTAGCCCCACTATTTGCCTTAAAAAACCCTCCACGAATCAGGAAACACCAAGTCAGACATGTCAGCAGGTGGAAAACCCCACCTCATCCTTGATGTCAAACATACTGGCAATATTGACAAGTCACCAATACTCTCAGCCAATCAGAAATGACCACATCATATAAAAGTTTGACGCAAAGGATCCACCAAATGATCCTCCTCTTTAGACAAGATCAACGGTTGTTGCTATACTGCTGACCTTAAAGAGTGTGCATGTTATCTCAATGGTATAATGACAACCATGAGATTTTTTCATACTTTAACCATCCAAAAATATAGGCCCCACTGTGACACATCAACAATCTATCATGAATCAAAAATTGCCACGTCGCAAAGAATTGACAAGTGGGATCTCTGACATCATCATTCCCAATTCAAAAAATCCTGACAACTGCCACATCATAGCTTACTACACCAATAGAAAGTGAACATGTCAGAGTGAGCTGGCACTTTAGGGCCCACTTCACACTTCAATCTTTAAAGAGAATCAGACAGTCATTGCTATACCGTAAGCTTAAAATCCTTACATCTTTCATCAGCAGTATAAGGACAACCATCAGATCAATCTATTGTTTAACCCTCTGAAAAGTCTGACCCCACAACTTGATACATCACTTGTCTATATGTCAAATCATAACATGCCACGTTGCAACTGAGCAGGCCCCTTCCTAAATTCTTCTTTAATAGCAAAAGGCGCTGTCAGCCACCACATCGCCTTTACTTCAACCAATCAGAAACATACATGTCACAATGACCTAGAAGTTCAAGGTCCCACCTACCATCTCATCCACCTTAAGGCATCAGATGGTTGTCGCTATACTGTGATGCTTAAAAGGTTATTATCTTAGTCTAATGGTATAACGACAACCATTGATGTGATCTATTCTTTAAATGCCAGCACATCTTGTTATCAATTAGGCCCACTTGGACAGATGGCGCTTTGTCGCTGAAGCACATGTCAGAGATTCTGACAATAGGAAAGCTCAGGGTGCAATGACAACCACATATTTGAAAAGGTTAATACTATTGAAAAATTAATCAGAAACGTAGGATTTGAAAGGTATAATTAATTAAAAGGGGATCCTGATTCAAAACCTAATTGCACAACTGATAAAGTGATGAATAAAGAGGGTCAACAAAATAACATGTGCTTTATTAGGGAAACTAGTGAGCAAAAAAGGTAACATGAAAACAAAACAAGACCTAGGACTAAATCAGGGCTTGGTTTAAACTTAGGGTTTTCAACATGAGGCGTTACCATTAGGTCAAAAACTTAGATAATTTTCAAGAATACTAGCATGAAGCTAAATTTTTTTTGTTTAGTGATAATAGTGGCTCATGCTCGGGGACGTGTATCTCCTGTAGATACAATGAGAAAACTAAAATCTCCTGGAAGAGTAGACCAGAACAAAACTTTGACCAAAAATAGGGAACTGTACACAAAAAGGAAAAACCAAACCTATACAACGACTGAAAAGATCTTCTTTAGAGAAATAGAACTTTAAGAATTGACCATGAACTAGCAATTCTATGAGTTTGCCTATTAGACTCTTCAATAGATAAGAATTTGCTCCCCATTTTTCTTCGATGATATATGGGCCTTACCAAATGGGATCAAACTTCCCATGCTTTCCTTTATCTTCTAGTCTTTGATTCCACATCAAGACCATGTCACCATTTGTAAAATTTCTCTAAGTAGTCCTTCTATCATACAAGACTTTGAACTAGACCTGCATCCTCTCATTATTATCATGTGCTTCATTTCTTACCTCATTGAGTTGAATCAGATCATTCATTCTGATTGTCATATCTTCTTCCACATCATCATCATATGCCTGAATGAACTGATACATCTGTAACAAATTATTTTGGGGTAATCTTGGATTTATTCCATATACCAAGTCAAAAGGGGCACACCCTATTACTTTCTTAATTGTAACCTAGTCAGCCCATAAGGCTTGTAACAATTTGGAATCCCAAGCCTTCCTATTTTTATCCAAGACTCTTTTCAGAATTTTGACCAAACTCTTATTGCTAGATTCTGCCTAGCCATTATCCTGTGGATGATATGGAGATGAATATGAGACTGTTATACCATTTTTTTGATAGAAATCAAAAAATTCATCAGATCTAAAAAACATTGCATTATCCACAACTATGGATTCTGGGCAACCAAATCTTGTCAGGATATTTTGCATCATAAAATCTATCACCACTTTTCTAGTTGCTCTTTTTGTAGGGATTGCCTCAATCCACTTGGTGAAATAGTTTGTCACCACTAGGATATAAGAGTGTCCACCACTGGATTTATTAGGAATTTCACCAATAAAATCCATACCCCACTTCTAGAAAGGGACCTGAACAAAAATAGGTTTGAGCAGCAAATTTCCACCAAATTTTAATTTTCCAACAAATCGTTGACAAGGATCACACCTTTTAACAAACTAATGAGTATCTTTGAAAAGTGAAGGCCACCAAAACCTTGACTTGATGATTTTGTGGGCTATGGTTTTAGCCATGTAGTTTCCTCCACAAATTCCATTGTGCATTTTATTCATCAAAAGTTGGGCTTTATCATGATCTACACACCTAAGCAAAACACCTTTGTTATTCCTCCACCACAATTCACCATTTATAATTGCATATCTTAAAGAGTGAAGCTTAATAGTTCTTTTCTTATTGTCATCCAATTCTAGAGGCAAAACCATCCTTTGTAAATACTTGACAATGTCCTTGTACCATTCACAACAATCCATGTTGCATATAAAAGGTTTCTGATTCTCCTCCAATACATTTATCTAGTTTGCATTTAGATTACTTTGGGCCATCAAATTTTCTAGGCCCAACCCTCTTACCAGCTTTCTAAAGTGGATATCAATATTGAACTCTTGTATCCTATTAATCCACCTACATCTTCTTCCTGAAACCTCTTGTTGGACTAAGATATATTTGACTGCAGCACTTGGGACATAGGCAACCACTGTGGTTCCCACCAAATAACATTTGAATATTTTAATGGCCTTTACCAAGGCATAAGCTTGCTTCTCAATAATATCATAGTTCAATTTTGCTGCCTGCAAAGTTTTGCTGAAAAAAGAAATAGGTTGTTCAAAACCATCAACATTCTTCTGTAATAGAACTGCAGCAATAGTATGGGCAGATGCAAAAGAAAAAATCTGCATTGGTTTGCTGTAGTCTGGTGTCTTCAAGACTGGGGCATGCTTAATAGCTCTCTTAATGTCATTAAAGGCTTGTATTTCTTCCATGTTCCATTCAACCCTTGCTCTTTTCTTCAACATTCTTGATATGGGAACACTGATTTTTGCAAAATTTGTGATAAATCTTTTTTAAAAGTTCACTTGTCCTAGAAAAGACTGACTCCCTTTGATGTTTTTTGGCAAAGATAATTTGTCAATAGCTTCCACCCTTTCAGGATCTATCCTCACCCCATCTTTTGAAATAATATGTCCTAAAAGCTTTCCTTCTACTACACCAAAGGCACAATTCTTTGGGTTCAAAGAAACCCCATACTCCAAAGCTCTAATGAAAATTTTCTCTCAGTGTTGGCAATGTTGTTCCTCCTTGGCTGAGAAAGCTGTCAAGTCATCCTGATACACCACCATAAATCTATCAATGAAATCTGCAAAGGCCACATCCATAGCCCTTTGAAAAGTAGCACTGGCATTAGTCAACCCAAAAGGTATCCTAACATAAACATATGTCCCCCATGGGGTTGCGAATGTAGTTTTAAATTGCTATGTGTCCTTAACCATAACTTGGTTGTAACCAAAAAATCCATCCATCATAGACATTAGTTCTAATCTAGTGACCTTCTACAACATATTCTCCATATTTGGCAATCCATAGTTATCCTTCAGAGAATTTATGTTAAGATTCCTAAAATCTACACATAACCTAATATCACCATTTTTCTTTCTAATAGGCACCATATTTGAAACCCAAGTGGAATGTCTAGTAGGCTTGATTATCCCAGCATCCATCATCTTTTTGAGTTCACCCTGCATTTTAGGTGCCAAGGTAGGGTTGACAGGTCTCAACTTTTGCCTAAAGGGCTTTGTGCCTTCTTTAAGTGGAATTTCATGTTGGAAAAGGTCCTCCGTATAAGCTTTAAGATCTTCATAGGACCAAGCAAAAACATGTCTAAATTTTTTGAGAAGATCAATCAAACTTTTTCTGACTCTTGGGGATAAAGACTTGCCAATATAGACTTTCTTAGGAACAAATTTTGTTCCTAAGTTTATTTCCTCAAGCTCATTGATTTTGTCAGTACCAGCGGAGAATGCCTTGTCTTTATTGTCAAATGCTCTTTCAAGAGAAACCAATCCTTTAGGAACTCTGTTTGATTTCAATTGTAAAACTTCCTTCCCAAAAATAACATCTTTACAATCCACTATGTCAACATAAGCACTGAAATCCATTTCTTTGTCACCAAAGTGAGATTCATAATGAAGAAACCTGAGTATGTCTTGGTCATCAGAAAAAACTTGCCAATTATCTAGATTGTCAGGAATAGAAGGCCTAGCTTGTACCTCTATTTTGGAAACATCCGCAAATGTAACATCTTTTGGTCTGAGGGCTATATTAGCCAATAAGTTTACCATTCTATTCTGACCTCTTTCCATCCAACAAATATTAAAAGTATTAAAAGTTTCAATCTCATCCCACACTGCATTCCTATACTGCTTTAATCTCTGATTTTTTGACGTATATTTTGATCTAATTTGGGAAATCACTAACTTTGAATCCCCTATTACTTTCAAACATTTTATGCCATGCCTTGATGCCAGCCTTAGACCAATAAATATAGCCTCATATTCTACAACATTATTTGTGCATGAGAATAGCAAAGAAAAAGAGAATTTGAAAGTTTTACGATTAGGAGATATAAGCAATGTTCGAGCTCTAGATCCCTCCTTGCTATTTGATCCATCAAAATACATGGTCCACAGGCAATCAAGATCAATCCATCCTTCCTAATTTTCTAATTTTTGGATTAGCTCATCATCCTTTTGTACCTCCTTATCTTGTACTTTGAAAGCATTAATGTCAGTATCAAGGAAACAATTCATGGTATCCTCTTCTTCTTCAATCATATGTGGAGTTCTAGATTCCCTAATGACCTTGATACTTTCTCCATCAAAATTAAAAGTAGCAAATGATAAGTCACACTGTATGCTACCTCCCATAGAAGCACTCCACTTTCTTGATAGCAACATCCCATACTGGGGAGGAATATCCACTACCAAGACACTCATGGTTAGTTTTTTACTGGGGTATGCAGCCAATCTCTAAGGTAAGGCCTTAATAGTACCCACAACAGGAACCTCCATTGAATCCATTTCTTGACATCTACCATGAGGTGTGTCCACCTTTAATCCCAAAGATTTCATGACCTCAGTAGGCATAATAGTATTTGATGCTCCAGAATCAATCATGCAATTTTTCAGCAACTTTCCATTTATCTGAAGGGTCAAGAAAAAAGGGTCAACTATTCCTTCTGTGGTACTAAAAACATTTGTATCCAAATAAATTTGGGGAATTTTAGAGACAATCTCTTCAATACAATTTCCATTTTCATTATTCAAAGTTGCTACTTGTTTCTCAAATCCTTCAATTTTTTGGGAATCCATGGGCACCACACCATTTACCCAATTTAGAGATTTTTCCTTATGTTCCTCTATTCTCATAATTTCTAATAATGGAACTTTGATAGTAATCTGAGACAACAATTTTCTCATGTCAATTAGGACATATTTTGAATCAGAGACATTAGGTTTTGAATTTGCAACTTCTTTATCAATTTCCTGAATGGGTATGTCTGTAGTTTTTTTATTTTGGACTTCATTCCCTTTCTGCAAAACTGGCACTTCATCAATTGTGGGCTTAGATTTCACCTTATAAACAATATTATGCTTTTTTTTTTTCATTAGTTTGACCTTGTCAACAGGAATAGCATCTTTAATCTTGTCCTGTGATGTTTTTACATCTTTGTCTGTTTTCCTAATAAAAATTCCAGCAGGCTTCTGACTTGAATCACCAACAACTCTATTTCTTAGGTTATAATTTGCTTTTTCCTAAGTAACCATATTGGTTGTTATCAAGGAAATATCCTTATTAGAAGGCCTTCTTAAAGTAGTTATTTCTTCACTCTTTTGAACATTACACTGGACAGGATCTGTTTCAACATCTTCATCATCTGAAAAAATTTGCTGATGATATGATTCAATTTTGGTTTGGGAATTGAAAACATCCTGATTTTCATCCTCTTTAGTAGAGTCCACCTCATCCCAAACATGGGAAGAAATCATCCCACATCCCTGGTCATCATAAGATTGTTCCTCATTGCATTGTTGCTCTCCTTGGGAAGAGACACTCTGGGATATGGCACAATAATTAGGATCATGTGGTGACTGACAAGCAAGACACCATGGGACCTCCTCCACTACATTCATTGAGTTTCTTTGCAATGGATCAGGGGTCTTATCATTTGGCTTATCCCTTCTCTCAGGAAGAATAGGCTTTCCATCTTTCCATTGAGTATTGTAGGGGTAATTTTGCATTCTTGGTAATTTGTTGAAGTTGTTAAATGGGGGCTTATCTCCTCCTATAGCTTTATTATTTCTATTTTCACCAAGCTTTAGATCTTTTATTGCTTTTAAAATCTCCTTTAGGCTTTCATCATCCTTGGGTTTAACACTTTGAGGTTTTCCTAGGTCCTTTCTATTCAAAAAAGGTGATTTGTTATCTTCTCTTCTTCCTAACTTTCTTGAAATCCTCTGGTTACTCTCTATGTTCACAGCTAGCTTGTAAGCTTCAACAAGACTCCTTGGATTTTTGTCCCTCAAAAGGTAGCCCATCTTAGAGTCAAAATCATTTAAAGATGTTACAAGACACACCCTGTCATCCAATCTGATGACCTGTAAGAGTTTATGCATAGCCTTTTGAAATCTAACATTAAACTCAACAACATCCTCATTGAAATTCTTCTTTATGTTATTGAATTCATTTAGCATAAAACCCTCATGTGTTTTATCACCATACTATTCCTTGAAACAATTCCTAAGCTAGTTCCATGAACCTATGCTACCATGTGGCAAAGCCCTAAACCAATCCCTTGAATCTTCTATTAGTGATTGCACAAATAATTTCATTATAACATCATCTGGCACAATATTATAATCATCAATCACATCAATAAATTTTTTTAGGTGCTCCTCACAAGTAACAACATTGCTTCCAGTGAATTTAGGAAGTTTCTTCCTCATTTCTTCAGGGATAGGGTTAGGATATCTGGGTATGCCAATAAAAACCAACTGTTTGCATCTTTCATGTATAACCCCTATGTTAAAGATACTAGCACCCTGAGAGGTGGATACATTAGTATTTGTAAAGGAAAGGATTTTAAGTCCACTTGGTGGGGGAACATTTTCTATTTGATCTACTAAATTTGTGGGTCCTATAGACCTCCTAAGAAAATCAATCTTCCTTTTCATTTCTACTGTCACAGCTTCTAATTCTGCCTTTTCAAGTTCCTTGGCTAGCAATTCCTATTCCCTTTTAGCCTTTTCAAGATTTGCCTCCAATCTTTGAGTGGAATCTATGGGAATTTTTGGGACTTGAGGGTCTTTAATTGAAATGCCCACTACCTTCCATTTTCCCTTATCTTTTGGATCCCTTGTTTCAAAAGTCTGATCGACAACAGGTAATTCACTCGTTTGTTCAGAAATGGGGACATAATTTATAGCTTCTAAATTTAATAGCTGCCTTCTTAATTGGTCAGCCCTTATCATGGCATGTTTGACCTTTTCTTCCTTTTCATTTCTCTCTTCTACCTAATGGCTTCTTGTTCATGAATTCTTCTTTCCAATTCATACACTTCTTCAAATATTTCTTCAGAGTCAGGAACAGTAGTTTCAAACTCAACTTGTTGTTCTTGAGGGTTTTCTTGTTGATCTTGAGACTCATGGAGGCCTTGGCGTAATGTTGAACCTAGGGTGAAAGGGGGAAGAAAATATTGTCACTTCTACTCTTACTTCTAGATCTTCTCTCTCCACCATACCTTCTATTTGAGATCACCCTCCTATTTTGGGGTGGTCTTTCACCTTCTCTTTTTGTAGGTGAATAATAATCTTCATATTGATTTAAGTTGAGATCAACTGCCTCCTCATATTCTGAAGCATTTCCCTCTTGACTAGGGGGAGAAAGACCTTCCTATCTTAAGCTTCCTTTTTGCTTCCAGGTAAGAGACATGTCATTAACACTTTTATCTCTCCTATCCTGAACTCGTCTAGATATGGCTAGAAGTTCACCCTGCAAACTTTCCTCTGGGTGTTCCTTTCTCCAAGACCTGGTATTTTTAAAATTCATAATGGTATAGTGATTTTAATTAAAACACTGGTATAGATATGTTTAAGAGTCACCACCCAAGCTTAATGGGATTATGTATAATTCTAAACAAAAAGAAAGGGTAGGCAAAAAAATAAGAAAGAATCAACTCTGTATATAAGGGAACTAGCTAGTTTTGAAAATAAGTAGGCCAGGAGTGAAGCTCAACTTGAAACTTGTGTTATTGTATACTGATGTTTACAATTTTAGAGATATCACTATTTTTTAAAAATAAGCAAGTCAGGAGTCCAGCTCTACTTGAAACTTGCACTATTTACTTTTGATCACAATCTCAACTATCCCCAGCAAAGTCACCATTTTGTTGGTTCCTGGATAGGATTTTATACTCCATGAGATACCAATATGCCTATGACTGATATTATGGATGGGTTAGTTCCAAATGTGAGAAATCTATAGGCAACTGGACCAACTATAGGGACAAGACTACCCTCTTCACTTCTGGCTCTACAAAACCAAGGTGGGTACACCTAATCTAATAGTTTTAACTTTGTTTCTTATCTAATACTGGATATTATAATAGATAGCAGTGAGAAAGTACTAAGTAACAACCTATTACTCATTGAATCTCCATCACTAGATAGAACAACATATAAAGTAAATAAAAGTGAAATAACTAGTAATGATTTAATGTTTTCTAGATTACAAGATCTCAATCATTCCATACAAAGATAAGATAGGAAGACATAGGCCAGTGCCTTATTCATTGGGTAGAATATCAGAAGATAGAGCGAGTACAATGGTGTTTGAAGAATAATTGGTCTTAAAACATAAATACAAAATACTCCAAGTCTTTCCTACTTATACGAAAAATCCCTAAATAGATTCAGTAACATGTATCCAACTCAAAGCAGTTTTTAATCCAATCCTAGATCAGAACTTAGAGCTTAAACACATACATATAAACCTCAAAGAGACTTAAAAATTTATTGAATAAACTCATAGGAGAGACAAAGACTTGAGATCTGTATTAAGTATAACCTTAAACATTGCACACATCATATTCTGAACAAAAGGCTTGCAGAATAGCAGCAACCTATACTTCTTCTCTATTTCTTTGATAAAACAATACAAGATTTTACAATCCCTGACAGAGGGTTAGGGTTTTAGAGTTTCTATCTTTTTTCTCCAAGACTCTCAATACCTAGAATTATCCTAAAAAATCCTTTATATACAAGGAAATGCAACAAGCTACCGATCATTCTAGGGTTACAAAATTTTGACCTAAAACCCTTACAACAACCTCCAAAGATTTACAATAAATACATTGATGGAGCAGATGAGATATTTTGTAGAAGAGCCCCCATACTTTATGTCTTCAATATTGTCCTCAGCTTCTTTCAGCAGATCTAATTTTCAGTCCTCACTGTCCATCCTATAATAAATGTCTTCATATATCCTACCAACTTTTATATGACTCAAAAATATCTTCCTTTATTTTATCTAGGAGGCTGGTGGAGTATTAACCTTCTGAACATGAGGTATGTACTGATACCTCCACCTATCATATACCTCTTCGCTTGGGAAGTCAAAACTAGAAAATTCAGCCTTTTTCTTTGATAATTGTTCCCACTCATTTTCAATCTGAGTAACCTTATGCTAAATACTGTCAAACATTGATTTAGCATTTATTAATAACTTGATAACACTGCTAATAGAAAAAGTGTCATTTAGGACACTAGTCACCCTTTCTGACAGAATTGCATCCATCTCTTCTCTCCATAGCTATGCTTCCTTAAATTTTCCCTTATCTGTAAAAATGGTGGGAACCAGCTCATAATTTGAAAGCATCAATTCAGCTTTCAACATGCTCAATTTTCTGATGAAATTATCCAAAATGATGCCATACTATACCATTTTCTTAACAATCTGATGTACTGGCTTATGTAATACCCCAAAAATGTGCTATAAGTTCATTAATCTCCTACATCATCAAATTGAACGAAATCAACATCGAAGTCCTAACCTAATGCATATCTGCACATCATCGAATTCTAATTGATTATCTTAAATTCTGCATCGAGGAATATTCCTAGCAATATTTTTAACTATCTTAATTATCTTTAATTTAATAATTATTTGGCAATAAATCACATTTATCCTAAGTTTGATTAATTGAATATTTTCATATTTAATTAATTAGATTTAATATTTGCCACTTAATTGTTTAATTAAATTTAATTCTATCTATTATTAATTATATTATTTAAATTTTGACAATAAATCCAAAATCTTATGAATAATTGATTAAATTCTTATTTAATTAATTAAAGCAAGTTGTCATTATTTAATAATATAGTTTTTAATAAAAGATTGATTAAATGATTGATTAACCCATAAATCAATTGTTTTATTTTTCAAAATCAGTTAAGTTGGAAATAAATCACTTTATTTATTTATTAATTCATAATTATCCATGTGCACAATCAAAGAGCAGTTAAACTCCAAATCAGAAAATCAATGAAAGTTATTAAATTTTTGGAACTCAACATCATTTTTGAGTTTTAAAGTTGATCTAAACTTCTAATTTGAGTTAAAAAGCTATTTTTGCATGATTTGCATATTTTTGTGAATTAAATGATCTTTATTTTCAGATAACTCAAAAATCAAGTTGAGTTTATTTGAGTGATTTATGGTTTTCTTTCATGCATCCTCAAAGCCCTGGATTTCTATAAAATCAATGCTTTAGCTCTTCACAAATCATCTCTCAAATCCACAAGAATTGCATAATCACGCTGGAGAATTGAAATTGGAAGAATCAAAGCTTCTTGTGAATCAACATTGTTGTGAGATCAATCTTGTTTTTACATTCATTTTGGCTTCATATTGCATATTATTGTTAGATCATTTAGCATATCATAGCATATCAGGTTTTACATATCATAGATTCATATCAAGTTTTTATCATTCTTATTGCATCTAAAATCCAAAAAAAATAGATTACTTTGCATTCATATTTCATATCTAGATCAATTGCATTAAAATCCTTCATTTAGGTGTCGTCTAGGTCACTGATCTCGATTGCAATCTCAGAACATCAATCTCGCACCTATTAGAAGGCAGTAAATCACTTGGTTAGATTAGATTTCAATTTTGCACAATTTTGATTATAGCTAACTTCTAATGTTTTAATGAATTTTTGTGTCTACAGATCAGGTATAATTTTCACACACACATTTCTGGCACCCACCGTGGGGCAACCCACCTTTACATGCTAGTTTTGATTTTTTTTTGGAGCTAAAGCCCTAAAGTTTCAAAGATTTAATTTTATCTCTCAAAAGGCTTGGATTTTTTCTCTAAATTTTTTTTTGTAAGTTGAACACATATCAGAGAAGCTACAGTAAAAAATTTAGAATTTTCTAAAATGTTTTGAATTTTTAATAATTTTTTCTTAAAATTATGGAAAAAAATAATATCTGACGCAAATCAGCATATTTTTTAGAAATTTTTATGTTTTCAAAAATCTCTTTAAATTATACGGGGGGTCCATTCTTCGTGTTTTAAATTTGGACGCAATATAATAGCTGAAATAGTCAATTTATAAAAACTGGTCTATTTTGATAAAACGGGTCTCTAGGGCACAAATGAAGAGATTTTTTTAAAAATTTTATATTTTTGGAAAGCTCTCTATTTTTTAGTAGGGGTCTCTATTTTGAATTTCTATTTTTGTGTCTAGAATCATAAAAAAAAAATTAGATCTTGCTGACTAGGTCAAATGCAGCAAAAAAAATAAAGTTTTGTGATGGGTATGCACTTATTTTTTTTACATGGTTCAATGAATTATATGAGTTGTCATTTGGGTTAATTATTGGTTATTATTTCTGATAATAATTTATTTTTAGAGCTAACCCTATGGTTTTCATAAGTTGAATATATGTTGCATATCTTGTTTGCTTGTTTGCTTATTGGAGAGTTCGTCACTTTCTTGCATGGAAAAGCTCAACAAGAATTGCTAAAAATCAGGTAAAATCTACTAAGCATGTTGTGAGGATCCCAAGTATTCTCCTTCATCTAATAACATTTTTATTTGGACTTAAAATAAATCTCTTATGTGTCTGGCTTGTGTGCATATTTTCATGCTTTTGTCTATTTCTACACACTTGCATAATTGATACTAGGTTGTGACCCCTTAAGGATTCATTAAGTAGTCTTAGATACTTGTGATTAATCTTGATTGCTATCTTGGGTTATTGGACTCGCTAATCCGCCAACCCCTCGTTACACCCCATGGTTGCAAGGTCAGTGTCACATTAAAGGGTAGGGGTCAACAGGACAGAAGCGTTAAGTGTTCGACTTGGCAACCCATTTATGCTTTTAGGAACTCACTTGTTTTCTAAGTTGGGGACTCATTTTCAGCTTGTGTGAGGTGTTAAGTGTTTCACCTTGTGGACTCATCTCATATTCGCTTTAAGCATTAAGTGTTCCTCTTTCTGCTTTTTGGGTACTTTTGGTAGATTTGCTTTTTGGAAACATACATTTGTGCTCACATAGTAATTAGGCCCTATGAACACTATTCATGATTCTTGAGAGATTGGATTCCTAGTGAAATCCTTCTTGATGATAGAATCCTTGTAAGTAGGGAGGATACTTAGTGCATTTCACATTCAACTTGGCTAGTGCATCTTCTCTTATTGATCGATACATTCTCTCTTAGGAGAGGTTGATAGATCACGTAGGGTTGACATCACGAGCTTTGGTGAATCAAAATTAGTTAGTGCACCTTCTCTTATTGATCGATACATTCTCTTCCTGAAGAGGTTGATAGATCACGTGGAGTTGACATCATAGACTTTGGTGAAGCAAAACTTTGTCTTAGCGTGTCAGATTTATCTACCTGCTTTGTTTGGGTTAAAAGTGAAAAGGTGTCAAACCCTTGGATCTAGAGCCTAGTCCCCTTATGGTATCATACTGTGAGTCACCTTAGAGAGGGTTAACCATAGTAGACAATCCCTTCATAGGGAAAACTGTGTCGACAAAACCTCAAGCGGTAATAGCCATTTTTTCCATGGTAGTGACAGCCGCTATATAAATATCCTTATGGAAGAAATCTCCATGGGTATGGTTCACTATTGGGTTGTCAGATCTTCCTAGTAGCTCCTAAAGATTAAGTTCTCGGACTATGTCAAAACCCTAGTGCACCGGGATTGGAGTTCACCCCTTTGGATCATAAAAGTTGTAGAGTCAAACCATTACTAGAAACCCTAGCAAGGCCAAATTTTCATTTTCTAGGGTATATGTGCATCATTGAAAAATTTTTTTGGAGCATACACAATTAGCGCTTTGGAGGATTAGAACGAATAAAATCACTTGATTGTTCATGCACAAGGTTGCTTTTGCCCTTGTTCACTATTTTCAGACATGCTTGAAATCACTAGCTTGTTGTTTTGCATGCTTGTTTATCTATCTGGTTATTGAAAATGAACAAATCTATTACAATCCTCAAATCTAGATAGTACAATTTGCAAACAAGCTGAAACTGAAAACCCTAAATTTGCAAAATTTGAAATAAAATTCTTTTCTAGAGTCAAAAGTCATCTCAGGAGGTCAGAAAGTCATACGAGTTTCTATCAAGTGTCATTTCATTACTACCCATTTGTCATATGATAGAGTACCCACTGTCGTACGAGTTTGCAGAGTGTCATTTGGGAAAATTTAGAAAAAGTGTCAGAAAGTAATCAGAATTGCTAGATACCCAGCTTTTTCAGCCTAGTTCTAGAATCTATCATACAAGTCACTGTGTCAAGAACAAAGCAGTATCCATTGAGAATCAATACACATGTCTCAAAGAATCAGTACACATGAGGAAGAAATTCTAATCACCGCTATGATGAAATAGATGCATGCTATGCAAGTTGAACTTAACAATCTTAAGAAAGAAAATGAACCTAAAGAGTTCTCCATGGAAGCTCTATGCCCTTTTCCATTTGATAAAGACTTGTACATGTCACCATGCCCCCAAAAAAAATGTGAGCAATGTGACAATCCTTATGATACCTCTTCTACAGAGAGTGACATGCCCATCTTTGAAGACTATGATGACTATGATGACAGACAATATTGTGATACTTATGAACCCTCCGTTCCTAAGAATCCTCCTCGTCGTGTGTTCTTGCTTACTACAAATGGGCTGTCACATTGGATAGATCATGAGGGTGATCCATATGATTCTGATTTTGAAAGAGACTTTGATGACTTCTGTGAACAATACCTAGATGACACATCTACTTCACTTGAGGAAGAGATTTTTTCATGCTGATTACAAAAGTAAATACTATAAGAATCTCTCCTATAAGAACTCTTAGGCTGAAAATAAAGATTACACTCTCAAGAAAGATCATGTTAATGTTGGACCTTTGTCTTGTGATGGTTCCCTTCCATCCCCTACTTCCTCCAGTACCCATACATTTCCTAAAGCTTTTGAATCTTTCAAATCTTTCATAGGACCTTCATCCAACACAAGCCCTGATACTTTTCATATGATTCCCTATAGTTATCATCAAGGGCTACCCCTTGAAGAAACTCAAGCTAACCTTCACTTGGCTACCAATACTTTCAATAATGCTAAACCTAAAGAGCCTAAGCTTTCATATGCTACAATGCCTACTTCAGCTAGTCCTTCACCATCTCTTCCAAAGTCTTCCATACAATCCCAACATGCTTCCTTGTCTTTAGAAGTGGCTCCATGTCAAGAGGACTCTAGAAATGATAAAGAAATCCAATCTTTTTCATGATGTCTCTTATCCGTTTCAAGGTTCTTTTGATCCTGCACATCCTTTTTCATGCATTCCACCATGTCTTAAGTCTTCTCCTAAGCAAGATCAAGCTACTACTTACACTGTTGAGCTTATTGACAATCAAAATAACCTTACTATGCTTGCACTTTCCAAAGATGATACTTCCATTAAGGTTGGTAAAAATGGTGTTGTTACTTATGATGTTAAGCCTATTGAAAATCAAGAAAAAAATTATGCACTTATGCTATCCAAAGATCCTTGTCAAGATCATAGTCTTCCATCTTCTTGTTCTACCACTCCATGTTCACTTCCACTTTCTATTCTTCCTAAGTCTTTGCAAGATTTGAACAATCCTATCAAAGAAGGTGCTTATATTCAAGATATCCATGATTCTATTGAAAATCCTAATGCTCACTTTAAAGATGTTGATATCCTTGGTTGCCATATAGATGTTGATGAACTTATTGATTATCCTTTTGCATCTTCTGCATCCATCCTTGGACCTCCTCCACCACTACTAAGGGCTTCACTTCTTCCTTCCATCTTGGGTCCTTATGTCCCTTCACTTTCCCCTCTAAACTCTCCTAAATTTCCATCCATCTTGGGTCCTTACATCCCTCCATCTCCCATCTTTCCTCAAGATCAACATAGATGCATACCCTTGAATCCTTTTCATCCACCCACCCATCTAAACCATTCATATCCTCCTTCTTCTTCCACAAATCCCAAGTCTTTTGGAAGTAACTTGAATGTTCAATACAAAAAAAAGAAGCAATACAAGAATCCATAAAAAAATGAAGATTATCATGTCTCCTTTAATCGACATGGAGGCATAAAGTTAAAAGAGATATCTAAGAAGAAAACTACAAGACAAGTATGGGTTTCGAAATCCATCATTAAAGATATTCTGTCTAAATCATCAAAAAAAAATGAAAAGCCAAAGGCTATATGGATTCCAAAATCTCTCTTGAAAGAGTCTAGTGTTGAGAAACAAGTGAAGTTGACATTCAAGCTTCCAAAGGCTTCCACTTCATCTTCTTCCAAAAATATTCTTCCATTCCATGTGCCTAAACCACAACCTCTTCTATCCATTCACCATTCCTTCATGTTTCCTCCATCCTCTCACCACCCTTCAAGGTGTGTGTTGACATTGATCTTGCCTTCCTTTCCATCTACCCTTTTGCAATCCTTCCATTCATTATCATTTTGCCTTCTATATTTTTTCCTCATTTTCCTATTCCTCCTATCTTCCAACCTCACTCACTTTACATAAAACTTTATCCTCCATTTTCTTTTCCATCTCCCTTTCCTATCAGCATCTTTGAGCATATCATTTTGAATCCTTGGCATATCATGGTTTATCCTTTCAAGGAGCATTATCTAAAAACCTTGCCTTCTTCCAATAAGAGAAAAAAAAAAAATTAAAACAAAAAATTGAAAATGTGCCTTGGTGAAAACCTGGAAACAGGCACCTTGGTAGCAAAAGTAAAGAGAAAAAAAATCATCCTATGGTGAAAACCACTCCCTTATGGCACCATGGATAAGTACCATGATGAAAACTTGGCAATCAGGCATCATGCATAGTTCTTCTACATATTTCATCCATTCCTTCTTCTTTCTTTGATCTTAACAATGTTGATCTATACATGAACATTTGGCTATCTTGTGAGCTATCTTATGATGATCTTGCTTTCATTCCCTTCATGTTTAGCCTTCATATCTATCTTCCTCCATTCATTTTCACCTATCACTATCCTTTTCACCTTTGGTCTTGATCTAATAAAAAAAAAAGAGTAAAATATGGTGCTATGAAGCCTCTTGACATGTCTACTCCTTTGGACTGCATCGTTTCCTACTCTTGCATTATGATTTTGTGACTTATCTTATGTTGGCCTTTCATTGCTTGTCTAAATGTGCTTTACATGAAAATTTTTCCTTAGCTTGGGTATTCTTGAGGAGTTTGACCTTTGAGGATTTCTTCCCTTCATTCTTCTTCATTCTCTCATCTTTCATCTCATCCACCAGCTTGTCAATCCCTCTTGTTCTCCACATTGCTAGACATTGGGACTGCACGATATGATCTTGCTTGGGAGTTTGAAATGGAAAAAGAAGCTACCAAGTTTTCTAAGAACTGTCAAAAGTGTTAAGTGCGTGGTAACTTGATTCATGATCCAAAGAGAGATCTAATCCCCTTCACCACACAATGGCCTTTTCAACAATGGGCTTTTGATCTTATCGGTGCTATCTATCCACACTCTTCTAATGGACATACCCATATAATCACAACTACAGATTATTTCACAAAATGGGTAGAGGCAGTTCCCTTAACACAAGCAACAGGGAAACATATATCTATGTTCATATTGAACTACATCACTTACAGATATGAGATCCCACATTCTATAATCATAGATAATGGGGGACAATTCAAAAATAAAGACCTAGATGATTTGTGTGCCAAATTCAAGATTACTCAACATTGGTCATCTATATACTATCCTCAAGGGAATGGACAAGCAGAGGCTTCAAATAAGAATCTCTTAAAAATTTTGCACCGAACAGTTAATAAAAGAGGAAGAGACTGGCATCTCATGATCAATCCATCTCTCTGGGCCTACAGAACAAGTATCAGAACACCTACTGGGGCTACACCTTTCTCTTTAGTTTATGGGTTTGAAGCGGTACTGCCTATTGAGGTCAAAATCCCATCACTAAGAATCAGAATGCATGGTCTAGTAATTGATGATGACTACAAAGTGTCTAGGCTGCAAGAACTTAAACTACTAGATGAGTGCAGACAAGTAGTGTATGATCATCTCAGAGTATATCAGAAGAGAATGTCTAGTGGCTAAAACAAGAAAGTTAGACACAGAGAATTTTAGGTTGGTGATCTAGTCTTGAGAGAAAATCCTAAAAATCAATCCCATCGAGAATGCAAGGGGAAGTTTGAACCCAATTGGTTGGGTCCCTTTGTAATCACTACTACTTTTGGTGCTGGTGCCTATCAACTCTCAACAACTCAGGAGAATAGCTCCGAGAACCAATAAAAATTCTCCATCTGAAGAAATTGTACGCCTAAGGCATTCAGTCTATGGTAAAATATCCTGAAAAAATCTAAAAAATTGGAAAATGTCCTAAAAAAATGAACATCTTGGTGAAAACCTAGCAATAGGTTCCTTGATGATTCACAAAAAAATCATAAAATATCAAAAATTCAAAAAAATTGAAAAATGAAAAATACAAAAAAATGAGAAAAAAAGAAAAAGTGCCTTGGTGAAAACCTAGAAACAAGCACCTTGGTAGCAAAAATAGAATCTCTACCAAGATGGTGAAAACCTGGCAAATGGGCGCCACTTGTTTCAAAATGCTCCATCTATTAGCACAATCTTGGTCTTTCCCAACTTTCAGTTTTGCTTTAATTTGTACATATCTCTCGACTTGTTTCTACATTTCCAATTTTCAAGTAAGTCGGTCTGTACACCAATCAGCTCAAGTGTCTGTATCCTATCAATGCTTAACACTTGGGGGAAATCAATGTCATATCCTATGGTCTCCCATGTATCTAAGACATGTCATATCCAGTCAGAGTCCTTTTGAAGCTTCACGTGAGTCAGTCAATTAGTCTTGTCTCTAGAAAGGATTTTGCATCTACAACAACACAATCAAACATCAAACTAAAAACAATCTATTCTTTTTTACATGCTTTTATCTCCTTGTATGCTTATTGATTCACATTGAGATTTTTGCATATTGTGTCCCTTCGAGCTCTTCGATGATGTCCTTTATAGGATTTAGAGAGTGATGACTAGGGGCATAATTTTTTTTTGTTTTCTTCTTGTATGTGAAAATCTAACAACTTTGGAAATTATGGATTGAGATGGTGTCCAACTGTAAGAGCCTTTATCTCGAATTGGATGGCCATGCGTACCTCGACCATTGATACCCAAAAAATTCAAGGAAGTTTGATCTAACTATTGTGTTTTTGAGTGAGTTCTTTCTCCTACTATGAAATGTGATCTTACCTAAGGATGTGAACAATAAAAGGTCACTATGGGTAATTCACATCAGATTTAGAATAATCTCTTGGTTGTTTGATGTGTTTGTCATGCAAGGTGTATTTAGGTCATCACAACGATTATGTTTTGATGCTTATACAAATTTCTATATCAAAATGGACATGATATTCAGGTCATCCTGGTGTTTATGCCTTGGTGCTTATATCTAATCTAACATTTCAAAAACAAAACCAATATTCATATGTCCATGGTTTTTTTGGACCAATGGGTGTTGTATTGGTTCTTGAGTGTTACAAATTGATATTCATATGTCCATGGTTTCATAGCTAGTGGGCATTGTATTGATTTATCTAGTTACCTAAAAGTTCAATGATGATAAAAAATTGACACATGATCAGTGAGTAGGTCCTAGGTCCTAAGGTTGCATTATCATCCTGCATGTTTCTTTGCATTTTTGCACTTTGCATGATCTCAAAAATTGCTTGAACACTCAAAAGATTCTTCAATCACCTCTTCCAATCTAACAAGAGCTGAATCCCACATGAAGGTTCCTCCAATGAAATAGCAAGTAGAATCCTTTTTCGAGATCAAAATCAAAATCTAAAATCATTCATATTATTAACTACTTGCATAATCAACCTTCAATCATCACAGAAATCTAGTATTCAACTTAACTGATTATCTTACATCAAACTATCAAAATTTCAACATGGTCAACTATGGTCAACTCATGGTCAAACCTAGTCAAACTTGGTCTTTTGGACCTCTAAACGATGCAAAATGTGTTCCTGAACGTGTTTAACCACTTCTCAAATCAATTAGCATGCTTCTGAACTATCAACGCTGACTTTTCTTGTCAGATTTCAATTTTAATCCCAAAGGGAGCATGGTATTGCACATCATTCAAAGTCTGCAATCAAATTTGAAATAATATCTTCCTCAGTAATCAAGACAACAACCACGTCTAGTTACTGATTCATCAAAAAAAAGTCCTCATTGCTTGGGGCAAATCTATCATCACTTGGGGCATATCAGATTCATTGATCCATATTAATCTGGTATCCTCCTAATCTTGTAATTTGTATCGGCTTTTTGCAACCATCAGTTCATTAGTGTTATTTCCTTGGTTCTTCAGTAACTGAAGGGGTTAGATGTGATACCTACATCGTGGTTCTGCTAAGACAATCAAGTCTAGAATTGGTCACTCACTTCTTTGCAATCCTAAGGTTCCGAATAAGATGTTTTGACACTCTTTCGCAATCCTTGGTTCATCGCTGCTATAGTGAACATTATCTTTGGTCATTCAGGACCTATTATCTTCATATCAAATCTTTCAATCAGTTTCTATCTCATATCATTATCAATTTTGAATCTGTTTCATATCTCTATCAAACACAGATTGTCTTTGAACCACTGCGCTTTGCACAACAATTCAAAGAGGGGCAAAATGTAGTACCCCAAAAATGGGCTATAAGTTCATTAATCTCCTACATCATCAAATCGAATGAAATTGACATCGAAGTCCTAACCTAAGGCATATCTGCACATCATCGAATTCTAATTGATTATCTTAAATTCTGCATCGAAGAATATTCTTAGCAATATTTCTATCTTAATTATCTTTAATTTAATAATTATTTGGCAATAAATCACATTTATCCTAAGTTTGATTAATTGAATATTTTCATATTTAATTAATTAGATTTAATATTTGCCACTTAATTGTTTAATTAAATTTAATTCTATCTATTATTAATTATATTATTTAAATTTTGACAATAAATCCAAAATCTTATGAATAATTAATTAAATTCTTATTTAATTAATTAAAGCAAGTTTTCATTATTTAATAATATAGTTTTTAATAAAAGTTTAATTAAATGATTGATTAACCCATAAATCAATTGTTTTATTTTTCAAAATTAGTTAAGTTGGAAATAAATCACTTTATTTATTTATTAATTCATAATTATCCATGTGCACAATCAAAGAGCAGTTAAACTCCAAATCAAAAAATCAATGCAAGTTATTGAATTTTTGGAACTCAACATCATTTTTGAGTTTTAAAATTGATCTAAACTTCTAATTTGAGTTAAAAAGCTATTTTTGCATGATTTGCATGTTTTTGTGAATTAAATTATCTTTATTTTCAGATAACTCAAAAATCAAGTTGAGTTTATTTGAGTGATTTATGGCTTTCTTTCATGCATCCTCAAAGCCCTGGATTTCTATAAAATTAATGCTTTAGCTCTTCACAAATCATCTCTCAAATCCACAAGAATTGCATAATCACGCTGGAGAATTGAAATTGGAAGAATCAAAGCTTCTTGCGAATCAACATTGTTGTGAGATCAATCTTGTTTTTACATTCAGTTTGGCTTCATATTGCATATTATTGTTAGATCATTTAGCATATCATAGCATATCATTTTTTACATATCATAGATTCATATCAAGTTTTTATCATTCTTATTACATCTAAAATCCAAAAAAAATAGATTACTTTGCATTCATATTTCATATCTAGATCAATTGCATTAAAATCCTTCATTTAGGTGTCATCTAGGTCACTAATCTTGATTGCAATCTGAGAACATCAATCTCACACCTATTAGAAGGCAGTAAATCACTTGGTTAGATTACATTTCAATTTTGCACGATTTTGATTATAGCTAACCTCTAATGTTTTACTGAAGTGTTGTGTCTACAGATCAGGTATAATTTTCACACACATAGCTTAATCAATGGATCAGGATCTTCTTGGCATTTTGACAACATCCAGAATAACTTTACATTAGAAGACCTATTAATCCACTTCATCAAAATTGGGGACATCTCCATTTTCTCCTTATTCAAAGTTTCAAATAAAGAATATAATTTACTGGCATGACTATGAAAAATAGATGGCTTCAAATCATATGCAAACTGCATGATTGCATCTGTTATTTTCTCTTCATACTTTTGGTTTGCAAAAGCTTTGGCCCTTATGCTCTCATCTTTTTCTTTCTCAAGTTGCACTCTTATCTCCCTCAACTTATTTGTTTCTTCTATCAGGCTTTGCTTCTCCCAGCTAACCCTTGCATCTATATTTGTATCTGGGAGTGGTGAAGGTGGAAACTCAACAATTGGGCTTGAAGATGAAGCCACTGCAAGCTTATCAAAAATCACCAACTAAGGAGACCTATGATCTAATGCCCCTGACAACTGTGCAATCAGTTTGTTCTTCTGAATTAGCTCAACCTTGAGCTCATTGTAAGATTTGAGGACTACTTCAAACTTGAGCCTAAGCTCTTCTTTCACTCTGGCATCTTTCTCTACCATGCTAACATTGAATTTGGAAATTTCCAAAATTAAATTTAATGCCTCTACACCTGATGTTTCTCCTACTCTCTAAACCATTAAACTTACTGCATACCCTGTAGAGAGATCTTTCCTCTTTCCTTTATCTTCATCTCTATTCAAGGACCACATTACCAAGGTTGCATGATCTTCTAAAAAGGCAATTCCTCTAGTAGCTTGTTTGTCTTGCTCTATCATAGCAAGAGTCTTCACTTTTCTCTTACTGACCTGGTCAAAGACAATTACATCAGCAATGTCCCATTCTGGCAGAATTAAGACCCCTGCAGTATGAACCATGCCCCTCCCTTCCTCTGGAGTAATTTTCTCAAATTGTTTGACCATTTCAACTTTGGTCTCATTTTCTATTTCTATGATATCCCTAGTAGGGGACTCCTCTTTTTTCTTTTCACATATCTCCTTAAATTGACTTATTTTCATTCTCTAAAGAAATTGGGAGAATGCCCTGGTCTTTACAAACTTGTCATCAGCAAAGAAGGAATCGGTAGCTTGTTTCAAAATAGGTTCCATCTGTTTACCCTCAAACTCTTCAACTGAAAGATCCATGGCCACCACCTTAGGTGCCTCTGGCATCCCTTCCTGCAAATTATCATTGGAAACAAAAATGTTTCCCTCATTTGTTAACTGTACAAGTTGTTCTACCACCCCATGCTCATCTAATTCAATAGGGGATTGAGAAGGAGAATAAGCCTACTCTCCTGGTCTTTCTTCTTCTTGTTTTTGCCTTTTTGGAGAGGGTCCTTGCACTGCTGGATCATCAATGGGTCTTTTCCCTCTTGAAGTGGAGGTGATATCCTCACTTCTTTGTTATGGTGGTAGGAGAACAGTGTAACCACTTGTCCTCCCCATTGTATAAACTCCCCTTGGGGTCAATTTCATATACTTGGGCTGGTTTGAAATCTACATAGCCCTCTCAGGGTCTATCTTGCTCACAGTTGCCCTTTTTTCATTAACTCCATGCATGATGCCTTCAAAATGTTCCATAAGGGTATCCACTTTCCTTTCCCATAGTTCAAACCCCTGGAATGGGTCATAAGCTCTATCAAAATTCTAAATGAAATCTAGAGTCTTTTTTTAAATGACCCATTTCTCTTTCTTGATCTCCTGAGTTTGAAGATCAAACTCATTCCTGATTACATCCTTAGGAAAATTGAACTGATGCTCAATAAGAGCACATCTCACCTTATCCCTAAAAACTCCTGAGAGGAAACCCTCTGTATCTGCACATCTAACAATAGCTATTGTCATTCTATAGGGCTGCACAAATTTGGTCAAATGTACCCACCCTCCCTTTGTGAGAGTGATTTCCTGTAGGTCCCCAATCTACCTCAAGATTTCAGGATATCCTAACTTCAATGGGACATGATAGGGTAGAATATATGGTGCCACTTTGCAATCATATACTCTGAAAACTATAGAAACTAGATATAAAACTATATCCTCAAAATTATGGACAATGGTGATGTCCTGAAAATACTCATTTGGCCTAATTAATCTTAGCAACTCTCTTGGGATCCTTGGGTTGTCAAAAAATAAAAGAGTTCTAAGCCTAGAAGCAAAATCCCTATCAAATGCAATATAACTAGCATCAATTATGTCCCATGATAGGGTTGTAGTCCATAGTTGCACTGGAAGGGTTTCTCCATTCCTCTCTTTCACAATATTTATTGTTGAGTTGAAGAATTTCTCACCTTTGTATAGGAACATGTGCATAAGCATTGAGTACCACCCAAAAGGCCTACTAACGTTCATGTCCTTGATTCCCATCAACCCTTCATGAATTAAATCAACTAAATGAGATGCAAAATAAAAAATCAATGCTAATTGGGGGTGCAGTGATTATACCATCATGAACATGTATGGGACTAGCATATGAGTTTCTTCATCATGCCCTAGAATTAAGGTCAATGATTTATAGACCTCCTGTGCTCTTCTAATGAATAAATCTAGCCTAAAGGGCTCTAGTGTGCTTGAACTGACAACACACATGGATCCAATCTCTTCTAAAAATTGCCTCAGAGGCCCTGCCCTTAAATAATCTCTTTGTGCCTCATAAATTTCTATAAACTCTTGGAAATCAATCTTCTCTAACCCAACAAAAGGGTCATTCAGTGAAAAAACTTCCCTAATCTCATCCTTTGTGATGTTGATTAGGTCTTTCCCATTTATATCCTTGACACACTTTGTCATAGGATCGTAGCACTTAGCAATTTGAATCAATAGCTCAGCATCCATGAAAACTCCAGGGACTATCAATTTCCCAATGTCAAATTGCCATATATTACTCAAGGGGGCACATGCATTTCTCTATGAATAAGCTGATTTAAACAAAGTAGGACCGTTATGCTTGTCACCCACCTTGGCATCTCTCATCCAATTGCCTTTGTCATGGAGACCGTCTACAACAAAATCCCTAGGGTTTCTTGGAACCAACTCCTTTAATCTAGCTACCCCGTTATCTGAATGTGAGAGTAACTGCATCAAATCTTCAAAAATCCCTCTTTTGGTATACTCTGTTTGACCAGAAAAATTTCTCTTCGGTGGCATTTTGAAACTAGGGCTTTATAAAACAATATATGAACTCTCAAGAAAACCCTAAAATTATCAACACAAAATCCTTCACAAATTCTTCACAAAATTCAAGCAACCTTTTAAATTTAGAAAATTAGACCTACCAGGCACCTGCAAATTCTTCTCTTGAAATCACTTCTAGAGAGAAATCTTAATTCACCAGAGAGGTTATGAAAATGGTAAAGAGAAAAAATGGTTGAATTATGATGTATAATGTCACCAACTACTTACAATCCATCTGCACATAACACATTAAATTTGCCATTACTGCAAAATTGGCGGCCTCAATATTCACAGGATGTGAAAAATGTCACTGAGCAAAAATTTGAATTTTGACCATTGATATATCTCCATTTTGGTGCATCGAATAGTTTTCAAATCAAATAGCAAAGCCCTCTTTACTTTTCCCTAAGCTAGTTCTTGACCAATGAGAAAATTTCAAAAATGCCATGTGAAGAAATAAATAACTTAACCTTACACTGCCCGGAGTGGATAGGTATCACCTCATCGCTAAAGTGCTAACCAAAAAATGTCAGAAAAACCATCTCAAGATATAACGACAACCGTCGATGCACTTTGATTGGATGATCACTACATTTAATAAAACTTCAGCCCCACTGTTCGCCTTAAAAAACCCTCCACAAATCAGGAAATGCCAAGTCGGACATGTCAGCAGGTGGAAAACCCCACCTCATCCTCAGTGTCAAACATACTGGCAATATTGACACATCACCAATAATCTTAGCCAATCAAAAATGACCACATCATACAAAATTTTGATGCAGAGGACCCACCGAACGATCCTCCTCTTTAGACAAGATCAACCGTTGTCACTATACCACTAACCTTAAAGAGCGTGCATCTTATCTTAATGGTATAATGACAACTGTGAGATCTTGTCATACTTTAACCATCCAAAAATACAGGCCCCACTGTGACACATCAACAATCTATCATGAATCAAAAACTACCACGTCGCAAAGAACTGACAAGTGGGATCTCTGACATCATCATTCCCAATTCATAAAATCCTGACAACCGCCACATCATAGCTTACTGCACCAATAGAAAGTGAACATGTCGGATTGAGCTGGCACTTTAGGGCCCACTTCACACTTCAATCTTTAAAGAGAATCAGACAGTTTTCGCTATACCGTAAGCTTAAAATCCTTACATCTTTCATCAGTGGTATAACGACAACTGTCAGATCAATCTATTGTTTAACCCTTTGAAAAGTCTGACCCCACAACTTGATACATTGCTTGTCTATACATCGAATCATAACATGCCATGTTGAAAATGAGTGGGCCCCTTCCTTAATTCTTTTTTAATAGAAAAAGGCTCTGTCAGTCACCACATCACCTTTACTTTAACCAATCAGAAAAATACATGTCACACTGACCTAGAAGTTCAAGGTCTCACCTACCATCTCATCCACCTTAAGGAATCAAATGGTTATCGCTATATTGTGATACTTAAAAGGTTATTATCTTGGTCTAATGGTATAGCGACAACCATTGATACGATCTGTTCTTTAAATGCCAGCACATCTTGTTATCAGTTAGGCCCGCTTGGACAAATGTCGCTTTGTCGCTAAAGTGCATATCAGAGATTTTGACAATAGGAAAGCTTGTGGTGCAATGACAATGACATATTTGAAAAGGTTAATACTATTGAAAAATTAATCGAAAACTTAGGCTTTGAAAGGTATAATTAATTAAAAGGGGATCTTGATTCAAAACCTAATCGCACAACCGATAAAGCGATGAATAAAGAGGGTTGACAAAATAACACATGCTTTATTAGGGAAACTAGTGAGCCAAAAAGGTAACGTGAAAACAAAACAAGACCTAGGACTAAATCAGGTCTTGGTTTAAACTTAGGGTTTTCAACATAAGGCATTACCATTAGGTCAAAAACTTAGATAATTTTCAAGAATACTAGCATGAAGCTGAAATTTTTTTCTTTAGTGATAACAAGAGGAAGATTTGATGATATGAAAATGAAAGAAGGTGAGAACATTGTCCAATATTCAAATAGAATCAAAGAGGTGGTACATGCTATTAGAGCATCTGATGGAGTAATTGATGATGAAACAGTGATAAGCAAGATTCTCAAAACTTTGCTACTAGTTTATGCAATCAGGATTTCTGCAATTCATGAAACAAGAGCTACATCCAACCTTACTCTTGACACTCTAATTGGTAAACTTACATCCTTTGAATTAAACAACTTTGATAATAGTGTTGTTCCTTTTGTTGAATCTTCTTTCATGTCTTCTTTGTGTGTGTGTGAATTTTGTGCTTGATCTGTAGACAACACTTCAGTAAAACATTAGAGGTTAGCTAAAATTGAAATCATGCAATAGAATGAAAACTAAACTAACCAGGTGATTTACTACCTTCTAGTAGATGCGAGTGTAAATTCTTAGATTAGACCGAGATCAGTCACCTTGACGACACCTAAACGAAGGATTTGAATGCAAAATCTAGATATGAATCAATGCAATTTAATCTATATTTTTGGTTTTTCTATGCAATTATGAATGAAAACTTGATATGAATCTAATCTAGATGAACTTATATGAAATTGATCCAACAATGATATGAAAATGAATCTAAATGAATGTAAAAACCAAATTGATCTCACAATAGCCTTGATTCGCAATAAGCTTTGATTCTCAAAATTCCAATTCTTCAAAATAGTTGTACAATTCGTAGATGATTTTGGCAGAGTAAGCTCGCAAAATTATCAGATGATTTGTGAAGAGCTGAGCCTTTATTTTATAGAAATCCAGGGCTTTGGAGGTGCATGGGAAAGCCATAAATCACTCAAATAACTCAAGTTGATTTTTGAGTTATTTTTAAATAAAGGATATTTAACTCACAAAAACATGCAAAAGCAAAGTTTAACTCAAAATAGAGTTTAGCTTTAATTGATAATTGACAGCTGTCTGCTTTTCTGATTGTGCATGTTTTAATTATGAATTAATTTAATAAAAAAGTGATTTATTTCCAACTTAACTGATTTTGAAAAATAAAACAATTGATTTATGGGTTAATCAATTATTTTTCAAACTTTTACTCAAAAACAATATTATTAAAAATTGACAACTTGCTTTAATTAATTAAATAAGAATTTAATCAATTATTCATATGATTTTGGATTTATTGTCAGAATTAAATAATACAATTTAGGAATAAATATAATTAACATCAATTAAACAATTAAGTGGCAATATTAAATATAATTAATTAAATATTTTATAATATTGAATTAATCAAACTTTAGGATAAATAGGATTTATCGCCAAATAATCATTAAATTAAAGATAATTAAGATGATTAGGAATATTACTAGGAATATTCCCCGATGCATAATTTTAGATAATCAATTAGGATTCGATGATGTTCAGATGTGCCTTAGGTTAGGACTTTGATGTCGATTTCATTCGATATGTTGATGTATGAGGTTAATGAACCTATAGCCCATTTTTGGGGTATTACATTTTGCCCCTCTTTGAATTGCTGTGCGAAGCGCAGTGGTTCAAAGACAGTCTGTGTATGATGTTGAAACTGATGTTTGAAATTGAAATTGATATGAAGAAGAAACTGATTGAAATTGATATGAAGATAATAGGTCCTGAATGACCAAAGATAATGTTAACTATAACAGCAAATGAACCGATGATTGCAAAAAAGTGTCAAAACACCTGATTCTGAACCTTATGATTGCAAAGAAGTGAGTGATTGATTCCAGACCTAATTGTCCTTATATTGAATCACATTGGTATCACATCTGAACCCTTCAGTTACCGAAGAACCAAGGAAATAACACAATTGAACCGATAGTTATGAAAAACTGATACAGTTTACAAGATTAGGAGAATATCAGATTGATATGGATCTCGATGAATCTGATATGCCCCAAGTGATGATAGATTTTCCCTGAGCGATGAGGACTTTTGATTAATCAACAACTAGACGTGGTTATTGTCTTGATTACTAATGAAAGATAACAGATTTAGACTTACAGACTTTGAATGATGTGCAATACCATGCCCCCTTCAGGATTAAAATTGAAATCTGACAAGAAAAGTCAGCATTAAATGGTTTAGAAGCATGTTAATTGATTTAAGAAGTGGGTAAACACGTTCGAGAATGAATTCTGCATCGTTTGGAGGTTTAGGAGACCAAGTTTGACTAGGTTAAACCATGAGTTGACCATAGTTGACCAAGTTGAAATTTTGATAGTTTGATGTTAGAGAATCAGTTAAGTTGAATACTAGATTTCTATGATGATTGAAGGTTGAATATGCAAGCAGTAGACCGTCTTGGGCCCAAAATTTTAAATCACAATTTTGACATAATAAACAATCTGAGATTTTAATTTTGATTCTGAAAATGGATTTAGAACATCGAAATTAGCTAGGGGTGTAATTTTCATGGAAAACGGAGCACTTTTGAAAATTAGATCAAAAGCTATATAAGGACCGGAAGGGTCATTTTCAAATCATTTCAACCATTTGACTTTGGAGATCTTGTGGAGCCCTCTGAGTGAGAAAATGGTAGAATAGAGAGAACTGAAGGTACTTGTGAGTTCGCATCGATTTGAACACAGTCGGAGACATCAGAGACCTCGTTTGTGTTGAATTATCAGGATCGCTGCAAATGTATTAACATTGCCTCTTCGGTATATGTTTTCCAAGAGCAGTGATCTCTTATTCATATTGAGGAAAACACATTAAGAGACATGTCCCTTCATGGGACATGTCTATTCATTATTATTTATTTTATTTTATCAATTAATTAAATAGTTATTATAAGAATAATTATAATCTAATTATATATATATATATATATATATATATATATATATATATATATATATATATATATATATATATATATATATATATATATATATATATATATATATATATATATATATATATAATATGTCATTTCTCATAATGATCATATTATTGTTATTATTTATCTGACCAATGCTACAATCATCAACACTCCCTCTTAGCTAGGGAGGATAAATCAATCCAATGTCAACACTCAAGACACTTGACAACATCAATCATATGATGTAAGCAATAAAGGCATCATACTCATGATGTAATCAATAGAAACATAGTCTCAAATGTAGATTGCCTCCATCGATGATTCTATCCACAAACTCTTGAGTATTGGCCTATCAGAATGTCAACACATGACATTCACCAAATACTCAATAAGGTACTGGCCTGTAGAATATCAACACATGATATTTCACTAGATACCTAAATATATCTATACAAACAACTCATAGACCGTCAATGACATTTAACACTTAGTTGTTGATTTACAAGATATCTAAGCAAACAACTTATAGACCGTCAACTTAATGACATCTAACACTTAGTTGTTGCTTCTACAAGATGTATCTATACAAGCAACTTATAGACCGTCAATTTGACATCTAACACTTAGTTGTTGCTTTACAAGATATATTTATGCAAACAACTTATAGACCGTCAACTTAATGACATCTAACACTTAGTTGCTGCAATCATCATGATTTGTTTCAACATTATAAATTATGTATATCATGATTTAAGTTATTGTAAGATCATCACCTTCCAATAACTTCTACAGATACAAGTGATAATCATTTGGAAGTCGTCACTTCCTCATGATTTACATAGGAGGTAGGCCCATTGAAATCATATAGTCACACACATATGAACTTTTGAACTCCTCTGAATGTCAATCTTCAAAGCTCCTCATCCAATGTTACCTCTAATGAAGTGTCAAACTCCCTCTCAATTTGATATCAATCCCCCTTTTCCTGCAAGAGCATCCTCGGAAAAGATCAAGGCAAATAGCTCTTATAATATGTTATAGAAATACAAATAAGAGAGAGACTACATTGATTAGATAAATAAATTACTCAAAGATAAAGAATACTTATTTGCACATCAATATCCTTTTATTTAATCTTTCATTCCACTAGACTTAATATCGAAAACAATTGTTTATTTAGAAAGTTATAGTGATTTACTAAATCTGTATAATGTCATTCTTAATGAATTAACATATTATCCATTTGTAACTTTCTACATATACTTTTCATACCATATCACATATATAATATTGAAATAAAACATAGAATATATCATACCTGCCAGTCGGTCCACTTTTACCTTTGTCGTACCTATTAGCAGTCTTTCCTTTATTTCTAACTCATTTCTTCCCCCTGACGTTCACAATCTTTTTCACGACCTCCAATGATGCTCTAACCAAATGGTAGAAGTTGTCTACTTTCCCAACAGAAGTCAATGCTTCTTATGCCACAATAGTGGAAGATCACCTTGCTTAATGGCTTCACCGACATGGGTTCTCACCAAATGCATGAGCTAGGCAACTTCCTCAATTTCTTGGACAATTTCATGTCAAATGGTTTTCTTCTCTTTCTGAGAGCTGCGTGTAAATTAGAGGTTGTGATGGACGGGAATCTGTGAACATTGCTGAGAAGGTGGTATTCTTCACTACGCAAGTGAATTTCAATGTCTCCGTCTCTGCACTGTTGAAAATAGTAAATTACAAAGCCCCCACTTTGAGCTTTCTAGAATTAGGTACCACTTCATAACCTGGCTTGCTCTGTTAGCCGTTGGGACCTGCGATATCTTCTAACGCTGAAGGTATTGTATCACATTATATCTATCAATCTCTATCTTTTTGTTTCATGGAAATATCGATTGATATTCATTTTCATTGCTCATTATTCCAGACATCTTTTGATTTCTTCCTTGTATGTTTATTGTCACAATTTTATATGATCTGCATTTCTACATTTGCAGTTGGCTCTGATACCATGTTGAATTATCAGGATCGCTGCAAATGTATTAACATTGCCTCTTCGGTATATGTTTTCCAAGAGCAGTGATCTCTTATTTATATTGAGGAAAACACATTAAGAGACATGTCCTTTCATGGGACATGTCTATTCATTATTATTTATTTTATTTTATCAATTAATTAAATAGTTATTATAAGAATAATTATAATCTAATTATATATATATTTATATATAATATGTCATTTCTCATAATGATCATATTATTGGTATTATTTATCTGACCGATGCTACAATCATCAACAGTTTGTACAGATCATTACCAATGATGACATATCGGGATGTAGTGCGGATAAGGTATCTCCTCTCATGGTGGTTGAAGGTATCAGGAATGATTTGGTCTTGGAGATAGGAGAATAGGTTTTTGTATCTAGATGAATCATGACCAACAATAGTGTAGATCATGCAGGTTTCAGGGGAGTCATATGCAGGATAAGATAGTGCTTCCACTAGGAACTCGTAGCGTAGCTCATGTTCAGGATGCTGTAATAAAGTAGATAGTGTTGCCATTACATCAACAGCCTTGTTCTCCATTCTAGGAACTTTCTCAAATGTGATAGATATGAAATATTTCTTAAGATCATCTACCATTCTCTTGTAAGGAATGAGCTTTTCATTTTTAGTTTGGTATACATCATTGACTTGGTGGATAACAAGTTGAGAGTCTCCATGAATGTGTATCTCTGTTATTCTCCACTCAATTGCTAGTTTCATGCCATTCAAAAGGGCTTCATGTTCTGCAATATTGTTTGTGTAAGGGAGCTTTAATCTGAATGCTTTTGGAATTGAGTATCCTTGAGGAGTTATGAACAATATGCCTGCTCCTGATCCATTCTGTGTATAGGAGCCATCAAAGAATAACTGCCATTCTCTAGAAGAAAGAGTCATGATAGAGGAATCTAGAAATTCCATTTGCATTGGTGTATTATCAATCAGAGGTGCATCTACTAATTGATTAGCAATAACCTATCCTTTGATAGCTTTTCTTTCCATATATTCAATGTCAAATTCACTTAAGAGCATAACCCATTTAGCTAATCTACCCGTGAGGGCAGCTTTGCTTAGTAGGTACTTTAGTGGATCAATTTTAGCTACCAAATGTGTGGTATGAGCTAACATGTAGTGTCTCAATTTTTGTGATGCAAAGATCACAGCTAGACAAGCTTTCTCAATCATTGAATAGTTCTTTTCATATGCAACCAATGTTCTACTGATGTATTATATAGCTCTTTCCTTTTTATCTTCATCATGTTGTGCTAGCAATGCCCCCAGTGATGTATTTGTTGTGGAGACATATAAGATCAATGGCTTCCCATGAATAGGAGGCATTAAGATTGGAGGATTTGATAGATACTATTTGATATGATCAAAGTGTTTCTCACATTCTTCATTCCATGCAAAGGTCACACCTTTATGTAATATTTTTGTAAACGATTTTGATATGTCTGCAAGCTGTGATATGAATCTTCTGATAGATTGAACTCTTCCTTGCAATGTCCTCATTTGACTGATATTCTTTAGGGGTTGCATCTCTATTATAGCCTTTACTTTAGTTGGATCAACTTCAATGCCCTTCTTTGAGACTATGTATCCTAAGAGTTTTCCAGAAGTGACACCAAAAGCACACTTCTTAGGATTTAGTCGGAGACTAAACTTTTCCATTCTATCTAGGATCATGCTCAAGTCCTTTAGATGTTCAGTTCTAATCATAGATTTTTCTAAAGTATCATCAACATAATCTTCCATATTTTGATGCATCATGTCATGGAAAATAAATGTCATTGCTCTTTGATATGTAGCACTAGAATTTTTAAGCCCAAATGGCATGACATTCCAACAGAAGGTACCCCATGCACATGTGAAAGCAATTTTCTCTTGATCCTCTGGAGCAATTTTTATTTGGTTATATCTAGAGAAACCATCCATTAAGGAATACATCTCAAAACCCACAGTCATGTCCACTATCATATCAATGTTAGGTAGTGGAAAATCATCCTTAGGGCATGCTCTATTCACATCTCTAAAGTCTGTGCACACTCTGATTGAACCATTTGATTTAGAAATAGGTACAATATTAGAAATCCATTTTGTATAGTCTATAACATGGATGAACCCAGCTTTTAGTAGCTTCTCTAATTCATCTTTTACCAAGAGTGCAACATGAGGATGCATCTTTCGCAATTTTTGCTTGACAAATTTTACATTAGGAGCTATAGATAAATGGTGCATGATAAGATTAGGATCCAACCTTGGCATATCTGAGTATTTCCATGCAAATTTGATCTTTTTCTCTATTAGGAATGTAGTAAATTTTTTCTTCTCTTCTTCTGATAATGATTGTGCTACATGTACCAATTGTGGTTCTTTTATTGTTCCCAAATTGATAGATTGAGTGGGCCCAATTAGAACTGGAGATCTATCCTATAAATGACTTGGAAGGACATCAAATATCTCATCCTTAGGTGCCTCAAAGAGGTTTTCACCTTCAGATACATCTTTTCTTTTTACTTTTGTAGGTTTTGAGACTGCCACAAAGTGGTTTTCACCCTCAGAACTCTTTTTCTTTTTCTTTTTATTCTTTTGACTAAGATATTTGATGTCTAACTCGGTCATGCTAACACTCGGTTCACTGATGGAAGTACTCATAGGCTCAACTACATTGAGGTAGAAAGCAAGGGCATAGTCATTTGGGAAGATATAAATACCATGGCTCGGATTTGTGGAGGTTTGATCAATAAGTTCTGAATATTGGATAGTCAAAGTGGGGAAAGATTGGGAGATAGTGTTTACAGATATGGATCTGTCATCATTGGTCCTAACCTGATGCTTGAGTTCAAAGGTGATATTACAACTTAAGATATTCAATTCATGAATAGGCTCAATGTTATTATGGGATTCCAATTCTACCATAGGTGGATTAGACTCGATAGGTTCATTATTTCACTCTAGACTTACATTGGGATTAGGTGCATATTGGTGAATAACATCAACATGTTTCTTTGTAATAAGCTCATCTAGTTCTGGAATGGTTCCCCATTCATAGTCATTAGATTCAGCTTCTGATTCAAGATCTCTAGGAAATCTTAGAACATAGTAAAGTCAGGGTGAATACCCCAAGAAGGGTTACCCTCAGGTTTGGATTTGTATTCATACTCATGGGAATCTATCTCAGAATAACTACCACCTTCTTCTTGGTCTATTTGATTAGCTTCAAGGTTAGCTGGTTCTTGTGTGGCAACTATCTCTTGCTTTACAATAGGTTCTTGTGTTTCTACTACATTGATTCTTCTGATAGGATCATCTTTTGCATCAAGAAAGTTTTTGATCTCTTTAGGCAATTTTTCATAGGGAATGAGTTCTGAGCTGTCTGAATCACCATCTGATGGTTATGTTTCTTCTTTCTTAAGAAGGGCTTCTCCTGGTGTGATCTATTCTATGACATGGGAACAATTACCTTTGAGGTGAAAAGGTTTCTTTTTAAATCCTAAGCCAACTTTGTCTTTATTTTCTCTACTAGTATGTGGGAGAGGTGCCTCAAGACCTTTTCCTCTAACTCATAGAGGTCCTTGACCTAGATATCCCATCTTAGCTATCAATTTATTTCCTGGACTGTATGACTTAGAAGGGATCTGTGGTGTTGTAGAGTTACTAGTTTGAACATTGTGGGATTTAGATTCATCTTTGTATAGCCATGATAGCACAACTTCATCCTCTTCAAACTCTTGCTTGGATACTTGTTCTGCTACAAAACTCTTTTTATATGCCTCAAGAGGTTCTTTAGATTCTGGTTTGGACTATTTCAAAGATTGTCCATAAGACTTAGGTGAGATAGGGAGAGATGTCAAAGATAAGACTGGCTCTATAATATATTCTCCCATCCCATTTTCTTTGATATTGACCTCTTTAGCATTGTCTTCCATTTTGGATGTTGAAGCAACATTTAGTTGTTCAATAGAAGATTCTCTGTTATTGGGAACAAGCTTATCAACACTTTCCTTCAATGTATTGCAAGTTGTATTCAGATCTGCAGCGATAGTAACCTCTACTCCTTCATAAGGAAACTTCAAACATTGATGGTATGTAGAAGGAATAGCTTGCATTTCATGTATCCATGGTCTCCCTAGGAGGATTTTTTAGGCCAAAGGTAGATCAAGCACTTGACAGATGGTATCTTTGATAACTGGACCCACTCGGATGGGTAAGACAATGGTGCCTCTAGAAGATCTTTCTTGTTCATCATAGGCTTTGATAGTTATTTCCTTTCTAGGATCAATAGCCAATTCTGAAAATCCAAATTGTGTGATCAAGTTGTAAGAACAAATGTTTAGGCTAGTGCCCCCATCTATCAACACATGTTTGACTCTATGGTTTTGGATCAAGACTTCTATATGCAAAGGCTGATTATGTGGCTGACTCAAGGAGTTTTCATCTTCCTCTGAAAAGGAGATATATTGTGGAGATGTAAGATGTCCAACCATAGTCTGGAACTTGTCTAAATCAAGGTCATTAGGAACATTGGAACCGAGAAAAGCTTTGTCTAGTATGGCTTTGTGAGCTAGGGATATTTGAAGAAACTCAAAAATAGAGATTTTGGCATTGGTGTGTTGGAGTTGTTGAACAATGCTATAAGATGTAGGCCTTGTATCCTTTGGATTGGAAGATTTGGAGGTAGACTTCTGTTTGGAAGTAGATGAAAGATTGAATGGTATCTTAAGGACATTAGATGAATCAGGGATTTGTCCTTTCAAATGTGTTTGAGCTTTTGATTAGTAACTGCATTAGCTAAGGAATGATCTCTTTCTCTTCATACAATTATGATGACATTACAACTTTTAGAGAGACATGGTTCAACCATATTGATGATAGCATTATTTCTAGGGTAGGCATAATTGAATTTTACCCCCATATTAGGCTGAGAAGTTGAAACTGCTTGACCATGTTGCGAAAATGGTTCTGTAAATGTTGTATGATCATTATTGCTCTTAGGATTGTCAACTATGATGTCTCCACTATCGATCAGATCTTGAATGGTGTGTTTCAACCATAAGCAATGATTAGTTTTGTGACCTTTACCTCGATGGAAATCATAGAATTCATTTTATTTCCACCAATGTGGCTTAGGGTCTAGATTAGATTGTCAGATTTCTAGCAAAGAGATTATCTTAACAGCTAGTAGATTTCTCATAGCTGATTCTAAAGATTCTCCAAGAGGAGTGAAATTTCACTTTTTATCCCAAGATTTGTATTCTGGCTTCTTTTGGAATGGTTCAGATGGATTTTGTTCTAAAGCTTTAATGGCTTAGGAACCAAGAGTTAGGTTGTAGGTGGGTGCCTTTGATGGGGCACAGATGGTGTCAACAATGCCATCTGTGATGATGCCTTTATTCTTGTTCCAATTTTTGTTCTTATCTTTGGAACTAGATCCAGATTCATATTTGTCCTTTTGAAGCATGATATCTCCTTTCTTGACAAGTACTTTCTCAATCTTGATTGCATTATCTACCATTTTGTCAAAAGATGTATGATCTTGCATTTGTAATGGGTAGTTGATCTCTGGAACAAGGTTATTGATAAAGATTTCAAGTTTCTCCATTTCGGGAATTGGTCTAGCATATAGAGAGAACTTCTTTCACCACCTCTTGAGGAATGTTAGGAATGGTTCCCTTGGATATTGCTTGAGATTACAGATATCAATCATGGTGACTGGATGTTGAATATTGTAGGAGTATTGCTGATAAAACAATTTTATCAACTCCTCAAAAGTTTTGATAGTAGAAGGCAATTGAGAAAACCAATGAATGGCTGCTCCTCCCAAAGATCAAGGGAAGAGACACATTAGATAGGTGGGTTCATGCATGAACTCCATTGATTGTGTATAGAATTCTCTAACATGATCTTGAGGGTCAGAGTGTCCATCATACTTATCATACTTGGGCATCTCCACTCTTTTCGGGAATGGTGGCATATACAAGTCTTTGTCAAAAGGAAAAGGACATAGAGCTTCCATGGAGAACTCCTTGGGTTCCTTTTCTTTCTCAAGGCTGTTAAGTTTGACTTGCATGGCATGCATCTGTTTCATAATAGCTGTGAGTGGAGTTTCTTCCTCATGCATAATGATATCTTCAACATTAAAGTTGGGAGGAAGTTTAGCTCCTTGATGAGCTAATTGTAGAAAGTATGATTCTCTATCTTCTTTCAAGAAATGCTTCATCATTTTCTTGAATTCATCGTCATTTTGATATCTAGCAATTTGTTCAGGTTTGGGTTCCTGATCTGCTCCATGTTGAGATTGAGTTCTGTGAGAACCAAAGTTTCTCCCTGCTTGAGACATGGTAGGTGTTTTGGGACTCCCTGAGATAGATCGATGAGGAGTTTGTTGATTACCTCTGTGGGTTGATGGAGGAGGTATATAACTAGTTTTCAATTGAAAGTTGCCAAGGTTGTCATCCTTGTAAAGACCAAAATTGATGAGTTGCTCAAGATTTGGACCCTAAATATTAGTCAAAGGTAAGGTCTGAGATGTCTCTCCTAATTTCTTGTGTGAGGAAGCTCTGGTTTCCACCATTAACCTTAGGTGAAGCGAAGAGAATAGGATGAAGACAACTAAAGAATGATTTAATGCAAGAAAATCAGATGACGTAACCTTGTCAAGATTATGATTGGTTTGAAGATTCAATTAGACATGGGTGAAGGATACTGTGCCCTAGATGTATGGGTAGATTTCCCAAAAGATAGCGGACATAAGTTCACAACACTTAGTCTATTTTTGAAGATTTGATAGAAGATTGGTAGATCTGACAAGGTTTTGACACAAGATGAAAAGGACTCAAATTGATTAAATAAAAGGTTGAATCAGATTCAAAAGGACACTTTTGGAAAATAATAGGATTCTCAATAGCTATTTCTCTATTCCTAACATAGTGATTTGTTCGACAGATTCTGGAAATAGGCTGAAAAAGCTAAGTATCTGGCAATTCTAACAATTTTCTGACAACTTTGCAAAATTTTCCCAAATGACACTCTGCAAACTCATATGACAATGGGTATGCTATGAAATGACAGTTGAAAAGCTCGTATGATAGTTGCAAAAACTTGCACGATAGTTGCTAGAAGGATTTGACTTTTGAATTTGACTGGCATAAAGACTCGCATGACATCGGGTTCTTTACCATACGAAAGTTGGGTAGTAATGAAATGACATTTGATAAAAACTCGTATGACTTTTTGACTGATTGAGATGACAGTAGACTCCAGAAAAGAATTTTATTTTAGATTTTGCAAATTTTGAGTTTTTAGATTCAGATTGTTTGTAAATTTTAATGTCCAGATTTGAGGATGGTAACATATTTGTTCATTTTCAATAACCAGATAGATAAACAAGCATGAAAAATCGCAAGCAAGTGATTTCAAGAATGTCTGAAAACAATGAACAAGGGCAAAAGGAACCTTGTGCATGAACAATCAAGTGATTTTATTCATTCTAATCCTCAGAAGCGCTAATTGTGTATGTTCCAAAAATATTTTGCAATAACGCACATATATCCTAAAAAATAAAAATTTGGCCTCACTAGGGTTTTTAGCAATGGTTTGACTCTACAACTTTTATGATCCAAGAGGGTGAACTCCAATCTAGGCACACCAGGGTTTTGACATAATTCAAGAACTTAATCTTCAGGATCTACTAGGGAGATCTGACAGCCCAACAAGAGACCACACTCATGGAGATTTCTTCCAATAGGACATTTATATAGCGGTTGTCACTACCACGGAGAAAATGGCTATTACCACTTGAGGTTCCGTCAATGTGGTTGACCCAATTAAGGGAATTTCCACTATGGTTAACCCTCTCTAAAGGTGACTCACAAGATATACCACATGGAGACTGGTTCTAGATTCAAGGATTTGGGTTTCTGGTACTATCCAAAAAGGAAGTAGAGCATAATCCCCTAGCCTTTTCACTTTTAACCCAAACAAAGTAGATAGATTAATCCAACATGCTAAGACCAAGATTATCTCACAAAGATCTATGACGTCAACCCCTTATGATCTATCAACCTCTCCGAAGAGAATGCCTCGATCAAAAGTTGAAGACACATGGATCTAGTGGAACATGAGACTCCCTTAGTATCCTCCCTACCTACAAGGGTTCCTTTATTGAGAAAAGTTTCACTGGAAACTCACTCTCTCAAGAGCCATGAATAGTGTTCATAGGGCCTATTTACTATGTGTAACAAAGATGCTGAAAGAAAATCTATGTTCATTTTTAGAGCCCAAATGAAATATGTGATATGGAAAAGAAAGGCACTCAAGCTAGACATGCAAGATGTTCGTTTTAGTCCAAATCAAAACATTATCAGCTGAGAAGGTTACCTGAATTCCTCTCAACATGCTTAGTAGATTCTTACATGCTTTTAGCAATTCTTGCACTTTCCCAAATCCAAATCAGTGAAAAACTAGTCAAAAACAAGGAATTTCAATTGTTGAGATTAGCCGTTAGCCAAAATTTGAAAACCAAATCTGACAAACTACCCTAAAAAATGAAATGACAATGAAAACTTGGTACCAAAACTCGTACAACACTAAGTCTACTTCCAAATGACAGTTCTGAAACTTGTACGACACTGGGTGTATGATGATACAATAGTTGAGCTTCCAAATGATAGTGTGTACAGTCTAGCATGATTCTCAATCCAATAGACTATCGTATGATAGTGGGTATAGTCTGAGATGAATTTTGTCAGAAACTCATACGAAAATTGTACGGACAAAATTTAAAAATCATAGTTTTGGCTTAGAAATTGAGAAGAAAAGATAGAATTGATAGAATTTAATTCAAAACCCATATCAAGGCCCCACGGTGGGTGCCAAAAATGTGTGTGTGAATTTTGTACCTGATCTGTAGACACAACACTTCAGTAAAACATTAGACGTTAGTTAAAATTGAAATCATGCAATAGAATGAAAACTAAACTAACCTGGCGATTTACTGCCTTCTAGTAGATGCGAGTGTGAATTCTCAGATTAGACTGAGATCAATGACCTTGACATCACCTAAATGAAAGATTTGAATGCAAAATCTAGATATGAATCAATGCAATTTAATCTATATTTTTGGTTTTTCTTTGCAATTATGAATGAAAACTTGATATGAATCTAATCTAGATGAACTGATATGAAATTGATCCAACAATGATATGAAAATGAATCTAAATGAATGTAAAAACCAAATTGATCTCACAATAGCCTTGATTCGCAATAAGCTTTGATTCTCAAAATTCCAATTCTTTAGAATAGTTGTGCAATTCGTAGATGATTTTGGCAGAGTAAGCTCGCAAAATTATCAGATGATTTGTGAAAAGCTGAGCCTTTATTTTATAGAAATCCAGGGCTTTGGAGGTGCATGGGAAAGCCATAAATCACTCAAATAACTCAAGTTGATTTTTGAGTTATTTTTAAATAAAGGATATTTAACTCACAAAAACATGCAAAAGCAAAGTTTAACTCAAAATAGAGTTTAGCTTTAATTGATAATTGATAGTTGTCTTCTTTTCTGATTGTGCATGTTTTAATTATGAATTAATTTAATAACAAAGTGATTTATTTCCAACTTAACTGATTTTGAAAAATAAAACAATTGATTTATGGGTTAATCAATTATTTTTCAAACTTTTACTCAAAAACAATATTATTAAAAATTGACAACTTGCTTTAATTAATTAAATAAGAATTTAATCAATTATTCATATGATTTTGGATTTATTGTCAGAATTAAATAATACAATTTAGGAATAAATATAATTAACTTCAATTAAACAATTAAGTGGTAGTATTAAATCTAATTAATTAAATATTTTAGAATATTCAATTAATCAAACTTTAGGATAAATAGTTTTTATCGCCAAATAATCATTAAATTAAAGATAATTAAGATGATTAGGAATATTACTAGGAATATTCCCCGATGCAAAATTTTAGATAATCATTTAGGATTCGATGATGTTCAGATGTGCCTTAGGTTAGGACTTCGATGTCGATTTTGTTTGATATGTTGATGTATGAGGTTAATGAACCTATAGCCCATTTTTGGGGTATTACACTTTGAAGATTGGAAAGTCTAGTAGGAATAGTAAGAATTATGATAGTGATGACAATACCGATGATGAACTTAATGAGCTTGAAGCTCTTATGGCCAGAAGATTGCCCAAAGGAAAAGGAAGGTATAGAGGTAAGCTACCTTTGGCATGTTTTAACTATAAAGAAGTTGGTCACATCATTGCTAGATGTCCTCAGAAGAAAGATGATGATAGATCCAAAGACTAATCTGAAGGAAGCTATGGGAGAAGAGTCAACAGAGGCTACTGACACAACAACAGAGACAACCGAGATGAAAAAGGCAAAAAGGTATGTTACATAGCTAAAGATATTGAAACTAAATCTGATTCTGATGATGATATAGAAGTTGTATTTGTTTCTATGAAAGATGACTCATAGGAGGAAGATAAACATGAAGAGACAACACTAATCTCTAAAGTAAGCAGAAATGATACATGGATCATAGACAGTGGCTATACATATCATATGACCAGTGATGTAGAGAAGTTTGATCATCTTGTTGAATATAATGGAGGATCTGTGAGAATGGGAAATGATGCACCTTGTATGGTAAGAGGTAAAGGCTCACTGATGATCAATGATAGAATACAATGTGAAAATGCATACTAGGTAGATGGACTGAACTATAATCTATTAAGTGTGGCAAAAAGGTGAAGATCTATGATGATGGAGGAAGACTTTTCAAAACTGGTACACGAACCATAGGTAATCTATTCTATCTTGATATGGATCAGTCTTCTTGTTTATTAATAAGAGATGAAGATGCTTGGTTGTGGCACAGAAGGTTATGCCATGTGAACTTTGACAACATGATCAAGATTAGTAGAAAGAAAAGAGTTAGAGGATTGCCTAACTTGACAAAACTTGATCATGCCATGTGCCATGAATGTCAGAAAGGTAAGATGACTAAGTCTAGTTTTAAAAGCAAAGACTATTCAACAAAGAAGATACTTGAGTTGGTTCATACCAATCTATGTGGTCCTATGAGAACTTAGAGCTATTCTGGTGATAGATATTTTATTCTTTTTGTTGATGACTATTATGTTTCTGAAAGACAAATCTAAAGCTTTCAAAATGTTTAAGTGGTATAAAGCTAAGGTAGAGAAAGAAACCAGAAAGGAAATAAAATGTTTAAGATCTAATAGAGGAGGTGAATTTATCTCTGATGAATTTACTAATTTTTGGAATGAGCATGGAATCAAAAGATAGGTATCTACACCGAGGACACCTCAGCAAAATGGCATTGTTGAAAGGATGAACAGGTCTATAATTGATTGTGCTAGAACATTAATGATACAAAAGAATGTTGCTCAGACATATTGGAGGGAAGCTATCAATACAGCTGTGTATGTTCTTAACCGAGTACAACTGAAGGACTCCAACCGAACACCTTATGAACTATGGTTTGGACACAAACCTAATGTAAGTTATTTTAGAATTTTTGGAAGTAAATGCTTTATTTTGAAAGATGAAAGAAATGGAAAATTTGATTCTAAAGGAGATGAAGGGATATTTCTGGGATATTCCACTACAAGTAAAGCATATAAATATTTGAAGAAGGTTACAAATAAGATAGTTGAAAGTACTAATGTTCATGTTGATGAGTTTGATGATAAGAACACAAAGGAAAGTACAAAGGAACTGAAAGAATACGGTAGATTCACTTACATTGAACATCCATGTTAGAAATAGGGAATATTGAGAGTAGGGGGTGAATCAGTATTCTACAAACTTTATCTTTTTCTCAATTATGGATATAACAGATTATCTTTATACAAGCATAACATAAGAAACTAAACAATATGCATAACAATAAAGAACTCATAACACATTATTTGTTCTCAAGGAAACCCTAGCCAAGGGAAAATCCTGATGAAGATGGTACCCACAAAGATCCACTAATCAAAAGTATCCTGTTAAGGATGTTGACCCTGTTAGGAGTCTATTACAAACATATAGTGTAGTAGTCCTTGTTGGAAATATTCAGGAATTAACTAAGTTACTGAGAGGGGAGGGGTGAATCAGTAACTCCAAATTTTCTTTCAATAACAGATGTATTAACATATAGTTCACTTTATCCTTTTGCATATAGAAAGCATGAAACATAAAAGCATTCACAACAATGACACATAGATTTGGTTACCCAGAAACCTTCCAAAAGAAAGTAAAACTGGGGTGGGGATGAAACCCACAAAGCTTTAGTACTGTAGTATAAAGTTGGCCGGTTAAGGCTTACAATTGATCACTTCTGATGATCTGCCCTGCTAGGAGCAATAAGGACTGCTAGGTCCACCTTGTTAGAGATTTTACAAACATACAATGAAGTATGCACTAGGTTAAGAGATTTTACAAAGACTATTAAGTCTACCCGGTTAAAGGATTTCAAGCTGATTCACCTGTTAGGATGAAATAGTTAGATCTCTTGCTTTGCAACTGGATTGTTGATTGAGATTTGCTGATGTACTGATCACCTTCTATGATGAATTTGTCTTTGCTACTCCTTATACTGCTGAAGCCCTTTGTAATTCACTTATCTCTGCTTTTCTCTCTTTTTCATTTCACATTCATACTCATACTTCTTGGTATTTTTACAACATTGTTTATATACAAGTCTAAACAATTAATTACAATTACAAAGTCAGCTTGACAAATAAACATAAGTGCTACTAAGTCGGCCCAAGTATGGTTACACGGTTCCTGCAAACTGACTCAGTGACTTTCTGATACTCGGCATTCACTGCATTACTCGGCATCATCATGCACTCGGTAGAAGTGAAGGCACGGTTCATACTAACCACTCGGTAAGTTTTGAACTTGGTAAATACCTGTGACTCGGTAGACATAATGTTACTCGGTTTACACTGTCCTGCTCAGTTTGCACTGTCCTGCTTAGTTTTCACTGTTCTACTCGATTTGCACTATTCTGCTCAGTTTGCACTGTTCTGCTCGATTTGCACTCAGAATGCAAATAAGTGTTGTCACTAGTGGTAATCCTACTTAATGCCAATAGTCCTGATTAAGGGACTATAGGCCTTGTTAGAAGCCTCAACCCTATTAGGAGTTGGTAGTACAAAAAGTGATTACCAGTTGAGCCCACTGCCCAAACAAGTAATGTAAAATATACATTGATTACAAAAGAGGTCAAGGTACATAACCTTATACTACTTGCATCAATATTTCTTCACTGATCTTTCACTATCACTATTACATATGCTTCATATACTTCGCATCATACTTCTATAATTACTTGATGCTTGATACAATTACTTCTCTACAATTACAATTACAATTACAATTATATATATACCAATAGCTTTAACCAAGAGTAAACATCTATGATGTCATCCCTTTATATTTTTAAGTCATTATTTTGATAAACAAAATAATCCCTTAACTCTTTACTAGTTATGTCTTCATCTTTTGTCCTGTCGGCTTCACACTGTCTTCGGTAAAACTGTCATAACTAATTCCGTACATGTTGTACAGAATTTTACTTTGAGATGGGTCATCATTAGTCACCATAGAGTCTATGTTCAAGTGTGCAAGCACTAAACTCACTCCAGTCAATGTCACAAACAAAAACTATGTCCAGGCATACTGGTAAAAATACTGTCTCACACTTAGACAAACTTGCAATGCACTCTGTCATACTTGCTCTCTGACTTGTGCAATCTTCATGTGGATCATATGTTTCCATAATGACAACATCTATGCAATCAACTCAGCCAAATTTCTAACAATCTCCCCCTTTGTCATTGGTGGCAACATATGAGAAAATTGGCTAAGTGTGCAACTCCAAAATCTCAAAATTTCTTCAAAATTGTGGCCATAGTATAAAATGCATACTATCCTAATAATTCCTCAAAAATTATTGTCTCTAATACAATAATCCCCCTAAGAGTATCAATTCTTATCATATACTATCAATTTTCTACTAAATATCTCTCCCCCTTTGACAACAATGACAAAATAACAGTAGGGAGGGCTACAAAATTGTATCAAAAAGAGTTATACCTTAAATTATTTATTGCAAAGCCGGTAGGCTTGCAACACAATTTGAAAAATCTATCTTCATGGCTTCTATCTCCTTTTCCCATGATTTCTTAATGGAATCTACCACACTGAGTAGTGCGCTCAATCCATAAGATGCTATTTGACATGCTTGGAGGTTGTCAAAGTTAAATTTCTAAAAAGATGTCTTAGCTGTATAATTCTCATCTTGTATAATTCTAATTTCATCAAACAGTTTCCTAACTTTCTTCTCAACATTATAGACCTTCACATTAGGGTTAGATAGAAAGTTTGTTTCATTCAGAATCTCAGCTTCCTTCAATTTTATCTTCTGATCTTCCTCAACTGTCAAAATCTCTAATTTTGTACACTGTATGTACAAAGCTTTTCCTATTTCCAAATGTTTCCTCAAATCCTTGATATAGATATCAAGAGTATTGATATCATTACTGATGTATTGACTGATGTTCAACAACATTCTAGCCTCATAGTTTGCTTGTGTTTTCACTTTTGCAATATCAGCTAGGTTAGTGAACTCATCATCAAAAGTGTCATCACTTTCTTTGCTTTCTCCATAGGGTCTGCTTCTACAATCTCTGAGGTCACAATACTTTGTATCTTTTTAGTTAGGTCCTTTAGACATCCTTCTAATCTTTTAACTTTCTTATTCTTCCCAATGATTTTGTTTAAAGATGTGATCAATTCCAACTGATCATCATAATCTACTTCTTTTCCCAAATCCTCAAACAAACATCCAGATTGCTTCTTCTTTCTAGTCTCAGAAGTAAGACTGATTTCTTCTACAAAGGGTACAGATGCTTGTACTTATGATACTTTGGGTTCTTCAATAGTAAATTGGGTCTGCTCTACTTCTGCAGTTCTATCCGGTTCATCAAGAGCGGAATTGTCAACAATGTTCTCTAGATTCTTGAATACATTCTCATCAATATCCAAGGTGATCCTTGTACCTTCAACATTCATAGATTCTTCTTCAATGTTTATAGCTGGTGGAGAGGGAATGTCCTCTTGTTCTGCTTCTTCTGCTGCAACTAATGTCTCTCCAACAATTTCTGCCATAACTTTAATTATTGCTTTCTCAGTTTATGCATTCACTTGTTCATATTGTCCTGCCATAATCTGAATGGTTCTCATTTTTGTCCTTAAATGGGTGCTAAGGGCCTTAAAATTTTTTTTAAGATGTTCATCATCTCTTACATCACATAGTTTCTTCACAAGATTCTCTCTGATAGTTTTGTCTTCTTCTTATGCTCTCATCTTCATGTTAACAAGTTTCTTCAATAATTCATCAGGTATCTTTCCCTGAATAGTGTCAAACTTCTTATTAGCTAGAATCAAATGCTTGACCACTACATTTTCAAGATTCAATTTATTAGAATAGTCATAAAGGTCATAGTATTTATTCATTTTAGTTAAGTCTCCATCTTTTATGATTTCTTCATTCACTCTCTCAACTCTAGGTTTCCATGCTTTCTTCTTCACAGAAGTGTCATCTTCTTTAATTTCTACAATTTTCCTACGTACTGGTGGCACCAAATTTTTCTGCCTCTTACCAGGTCCAGTAGAAATTTCTTTCACTCTCTTGCTCAGTGTGGAAGAGGTAGATCTAGTAGGTCTTCTCACTACTTGTTCCTTCTCAGATTCCTCTACTTTCACCTTGACTGGTGCTGCACTAGATGATAAGGGAGGTACAAACAAAATCTCTTTCTATCCAATATCTTTGATTGTTTTTGCTATCTGCTTTGCCATTAATAATTCTCTCTCTATCAATCTTGTATCCTTCAATATTTTCTTAATAGTGCTCTCAACTCTTTTCTTAGACTGTTTCTCCTCATGTATAGCCTTTGCAGAGTTGAAATTTTTTTCAAAAGTTCCAAATCTGTTACTATGAGTGTCAACCTTGCACTTAAGTAGCCTGTTCACATATTCTTCTGTCTCTATTTTAGATATTTCATAGCCAAGAGGGTCTATGAACTCAATTCTAGGTTCAACTCCTTCAATGTATGTAAAGTCAGTGTCAACCATAAAACATATATCATTCTTGTATTTGTCCACAAGAGACTGTGGAATCCTTGATCTATTAGACATAATATTCTGAAATGTCTTAATAACAAGTACTACACTCTCATTAACACTATCAATGACATGCTTTTTGTATACTACATTAATCCTTTCCATTTTATTTTGTCCATCATTCCAATTATTTCCTATGGTGTAAGGAAATCTCCTCAAAAGATGAAAAAACATGTAAGTGATCAAAGATGAAAATCTAAATTGTGCATACTTTGTCTTCTTAATCTTCTCCAAGTTCTCAAACAACTGAATTCTCAAAATTTCACACATATCAATTGGAACTTTTTCAACACACATCAAATAGGCTATGTGTACCATTCCAGCTGCCATGTCATCCTCTCTTGAATTTGCACAAAACTTAGTTCTTAGGAATTTTCATAAGTATCTAACATCATGTTGTTGAATCTTACTGATTACAATTCCTCTACCATTATAGGATGAATTAGTGTTATCAATGACTATTTTTCTCATGTTCTTCTCATTTAAAGGAATAGCTCTAGATTTAGACAGTCCAGTGATTTCATGAATCAAATCAGCTGTAATGTCTATCACTCTATCTTCTAGCCAAAACTTCCCATTATGAATTCTGCTAAGGATTATCTTAGTGCATTCTTCATTATCAAACTCATACTGCAATGCATACTTGACAATCTCATTGTCTTTCAAATGATCATATTCTTTCTTCAATGAAATGTCCTAGTTGTAAATCTTCTCATACTCATTTGTAAAATCACTATCACTGATGGTTTCCAACTTGCATCCAAGATAACCTTTTACCTTCTCTAAATGCAAAACTTCATTCAATACAGATGATAAAGCTAACTTAGGGTCTTCTTCCAAGGGTTCTACTAGTTCCTTCTTCATTCTAGGTCTATTTTTATCTCTGACATTGTGAATTAAAGATACATTCATGATTACTTCAAATTCCTTTTACCGATTCATAGATTTGTCAAGTAAAATACCTCAATTTCATGATTTTAGGGCTTGTGGAGATTTGGCGCTCAAATCCTTCACCAAATCATTGCAAAAAGCTTCCAATCACTGCTCTTTGATCTCCTTAACACTTGTATTCACTTTTATGATCAAATAACATTGATCATAACCTTTTATTACTTTAATCTCACTTAGATCTAACATCGCATTCAATTCTTTTGCCGCTTCTTTCCAAAAAGTTGTCTCTACTATCCTGTAAAACTTAAAACTTCTTGCTATCTTGCAAAACATAATATTTATTTGCACTCTTAACCATAGCATTAGAATATCATAAACTACCCTCCATTGACTATGCAAGACTCAATTCATCATAAATCTACTTCTACATTAAATCTAAGTTCCTAATCTACTATAATTTACATGAATTAAGTACTTTGAGATAGGTCAGGTAAGGATTCATTCTTACCACTTGATACTTCACCTTCCTGATTACCTTCAATGTTGAATGTCTCCTTGATCTATGCTTTTAACAAAATTCATTTCATCTGTATTGCTATAGAAACCTTTCTATCTATTATTTGCACCTTCATTTCTCCTTTCATGATTCCTGGGGTTAGGGTTAGGATGAAAAACTCTATTGTTCATTCTGAAAAACCTTGTTGTATGTCCAATCTTGTTGCATATCTGACAAACAATTCCATTGTTTCCATATCTTGGTCTAGGTTGATTGATTTGTGATCTGCAGTTTCTAGCAATGTGTCCAACCTTGTTGCATCTATAACATACTACTCCACTTCTTCTATTCATATCTTCAGTAGGTTTCTTATCTACATTGTTAGTATTCCTAAACATTCTACTACCATCATTATTCTCAATAAATTTAGGTTTCCTACATTCAATATCTCTATGTCCAAAACCATGACAATTATAACAATAACCATTAAGAGGTTTGAATTTCTTACCTGGGCAATCTCTCTTCATATGACCAATAGTATTACAAGCAAAACATCTACCTTTCAATTATCTTTGCATACCTTTGAATGATTCCTCTTGCTTCGGTGATTCTTCTTCTTTAGGTTTATCTTTAGATTTTTTGATCTCATCAGACTTCTTCTCATCTAAGCTTTTAGATACCTTCAGATCTAGTTCCTTGCTTTCATCATTTACTTTAAGAGTGATGAATCCAAGACCAGTCTTATCATAGAATAGTTTTTGATAGGATATTTGGTTATCAATCTTCTCACTAGTTGAATATAGCCTTTCAAGTTGTTGCTTGCATTGAGTTAGTTCACCTTTCACAATCTTATTATATTTCTCAAGTTCAGCATACTGCAAATTGACTTTCTCAAGTTTAGATGTTATATTTCCAAGTTTAGATTTCAGTTCTTCATTTTCAGTCCTCAGACTTTCATTCTCAGATTTCAAATTCACTTCATTCTTGCCATTTCCATCTTTCAAACTAAGCTTCAAATTTTCTATCTTCAATTCATGCTTAAGGATCACATTTTCTTTTTCCATATTGTCATCACAATCTTCAATAAGAATTTCGGATTCCTTTTCAGATCTTAGATCTTCCAATTTATTTTTTAGTTTCTCAATAAGGTTCTTTGCATCATCATACTTTCTTTTCAAAGTATCTTTTTCAATAGTAAGCAAGTCAATCTGTTCAAGAGCATCTTCAAAATTCTTCTGTAGTTGATCCATATCCATAGAGATCTTACTCAAGCTGCTAGGATTTCCTTGAATGATTCTTTTTTGAGTAACTAAGCTCTGATACCAATTGTTAGAAATAGGGAATACTGAGAGGGGGGGGGGGTGAATAAATATTCTACAAACTTTATCTTTTTCCCAATTATGGATATAAAAGATTATCTTTATACATGCATAACATAAGAAACTAAACAATATGCATAACAATAAAGAACTCATAACATATTATTTTTTCTTGAAGAAACCTTGGCCAAGGGAAAACCCCAGTGGGGATGGTACCCACAAAGATCCACTAATCAAAAGTATCCTATTAAGGATGTTGACTCTATTAGGAGTCTATTACAAACATATAGTGTATCAGTCCTAATTAAGTGACTATAGGCCTTGTTAGAAGCCTCAACCCTGTTAGGAGTTGGTAGTACAAAATGTAATTACCAACTGAGCCCACTGCCCAAACAAGTAATATAAAATATACACTGATTACAAAAGAGGTCAAGGTACATAACCTTATACTACTTGCATCAATATTTCTTCGTTGATCTTTCACTATAGCTATTACATATGCTTCATATACTTCGCATCATACTTCTATAATTACTTGCTTCTTGATACAATTACAATTATAATTAGATATATACCAATAGCTTTAACCAAGAGTAAACATCTGGGATGTCATCCCTTTATATTGTTAAGTCATTATTTTGATAAACAAAATAATCCCTTAACTCTTTACTAGTTATGTCTTCATATTCTGTCCTGTCGGCTTCACACTATCTTCGATAAAACTGTCATAACTAATTCCGTACATGTCGTATAGACTTGCACTCTGAGATGGGTCATCATTAGTCACCATAGAGTCTATGTTCAAGTGTGCAAGCATTGAACTCACTCCAGTCAACATCGTAAATAAAAATTGTGTCCAGCTATACTGGTAAAAATACTGTCTCACTTAGAAAAACTTGCAATGCGCTCTATCATACTTGCTCTCTGACTTGTGGGATCTTCATGTGGATCATATGTTTCCATAATGACAACATCTATGCAATCAACTCAACCAAATTGCCAACAATCCAGAGTATCTATCGATGCTGCAAGCTGTAACAACCGGTCAACAGGGAAATAATGTTGGACAACAAAAATAAAAAGGGGCATGATAAAAAAAAATAAAAAATTGGAGGAGAGAGAAAGTGATGAAAATAGAAAACAAAAAAGAAGAAAGGAAAAAAGAAAAAAAAGAGACAAAAAAAAATAGAGAGAGAAAATAAAAATAAAAAATTCGTTTACCAAGGTGCATAGGTGGGAAAGATAAATAAAATATAAATATAAATATAAATCATTTCATTTATCGAGGTGTGTAGATGGTATTTTAGAAATTTGTAGAAAGTTCTTGTATTTAATATTTGTAGTTACACCTTTCTATTTTATTATCGGCCACAAAAATAATCTAATTTTCTAATTGGCCCACATGGTGGTGCGAAATATTAATTGGATGGGTATTTAATATTTGTATCAAGGTAGTTGCATCTATCTTTTTTATCCCACATTGGTTGTGTTGTAATATCTTGGGTGGGAAGTGCCTATATAAAGAAGGCATGAGAGAATTCATAAGCAAGCTCTTGGAGTTCAAGCTCTCACATTGCAAGCTCTCAAGGGGTAGGATCTTGTATTGGGGAAGAAGCTCTCAAGTTGAAGCTCTTGGATTGTAAGATCTCTCAAGTTGTAATTATTTTCAAGTATTAATGTATGCTTTGTAAAATATTTTGTCTTCTCTTTGTCTCCATGTTGTTGTGTCTTTGGTTATGATTTGGTAAGGGCGGTGTGGCCCTTCATCAGTGGTATCAGAGTAGGAGTTCTTGAGTGTGTAGACCAATTATCAAGCGTGAGTCAGTTTGCACCGGGACCTTGGGTTGGGTAAAATTTTCCTTACGAGGACGCGAGTATGGAGAAGAGAAAGAAGAAGATGCCTTTTTTGATTGGATGGATTCTTAGAATTCCTAGACTTGAGAAAATTAGAGAGAGATATCAAGAAAAGACAAGAGTTGCAATACTTGATTTGAAGAAGCAAGTGGCTAAATTAGAAGCGGAGCTGAAAAAGAGAAGAGTGATTCAAAGAGATGATGGCAATTCCTTGGATGTAGAAAAGAAAGATGTAGTGGCAGGGTAATCTTTAAGAAACCCCCCCTTTAAGAAAGGTGTAAAAAAGGGGCGAAAGTGAGAAGGGAAAAAAAAAAATTTGGCGAAATTATTTTCTTTTCAAAGAAAAAAAAATAATCTGAATTGGTGAGTCATTGATGCTCCCTAAAAGTAGGTGGGACTATCTTGGTGAATATATAACAGTATTTATAACTACAAAAATATAAATTGGTGAATATAAAATAGTATTTATATTATAAAAAAAAATACATTGGCGAATAGAAAATAGTATTTATATTATAATAAATATAAATTGGTGAATATAAAAGAGTATTTATATTATAAAAAATATCAATTGGCGAATAGTTGTGGTGACTGGTAACAATGTGGTGTGTGCGTAGTTTTGGCAGGCTAAAAGGAGGGTCGATGCTGACAGTTACGAAGATACGTAATGGTCAGGTTGATGGTGTGCATGACTTCGGTGGTTATGCTAGTAGGTTACAGTTGAAGGTCACAAAGATATGCAAAGGACAGGTTGAGAGTGTACATGACTTTGGAAGTTATGATCGTAGGTAAGATATGGGGGTTCCAAGGCCACGTTGGCAGTCTGTGTAACTTAGCCACAAAGTTGCAGTGACATTGATCACTAAAGTACAATTCATGAGACTTAATGACAACAAGATTTTGATTAAAATCGTAAACATTCATTATCTTTCTTTTTAGAGCCAAGTGACATTACGTGAAATTTTAATGCGACTACCAAGTTGTCAGTTCAAAATTTAAAATCGCAGCTAGGATATGGTGGTTCCGAGGCAACACCGACAGTTTGCATAACTTGAGTGGTATGATTATCCATTATCCAGGCCAAGATTTTGATTAAACATTAAAAAAGATAATTTTAGGAGATATGAGCTGTGATTCAACATTTATTATTCTTCTTTTCAACTTTGGAGCCAAGTTACGCAGGACATTACAATGTCTGCAATTTTTCTTTACCGATATTCATTAATTTCATCTTGAATTACCACCTGACGTGAAACATTCCTTCAAAATTTATTGCGGCTGGCAAGTCGGTGATTATTTTCTTTATATACTCCTCGGTAGTGGAATTACAGAGCATAGGAGCCTTCTAAATTTCTAAATTTGGATGACAAGTTGGTGATTATTTGTATTTTCTTATCGCTTTCACAGAATGGGTCTTCCAGTAGTTGAGGGATCATCAGATGAGAACCCAGAACCTGTTATCCAACTAACTTTGGATATGGAGGAGGAGATTCAACAGGATGTCCTTAATCATCTTATGTCTGCAGCAAGGGATCATCATCATGCTATCGGTTATGCTGGTTACTTGAGTGACATGTTCAAACTTGAAGTAGAACATGACAAGGCAGAGATGCACGCCATTTTTGATGATCATGGCTTCGACCAGGAGGCGTTCCAGGAGGAGATGAATCAGATGATCCCGTTATTTTTTCTCTACGTATCAACTAATCTGACTAATCTTTTTTTCTTTGTGCAATGTGGATCTTACAGCTTACCGTTACGAAATTTTTTGTTAATTGTTACTTGTAAGTTGTAATTTGTAAATACGAAATAATCGAATGTAGTTTTCATTTTGGTTTTGAAAATGGTTGGTCCACAGCCATTTAGAAATTCAGTGAAATGTTGAATCAGTGAATCAGTTTAAGTTACCAGTATTATGTATATAATATATTGTATACCAGTTTTTGAATTAAATAGTAATACTATAGTCTGTAAATTTGTAATACTATATAGTAGTATACAAATGAAACAATGAGAAGTCAGATGACTCTTTTTCAAATAGTGTTACTGGTTTTGAAGTTATCCTTGGTTGTTTCATAGCTTCCCAATGTTTAAAACTTTAATTTATTATGATGGTTCCGAAGTTATGCCTGGCTATTTCATAGCTTCTCAACCTTTAAAACTTTAATTTATTATGATGGTTCTGAAGTTACGCCTAGCTATTTCGTAACTTCTCAACGGTTAATTTATGATGGTTAGGGGTTCTGAAGTAATGCTTGGCTGTTTTGTAACTTCTCAACATTTAATTTAATATGATGGTGATGTGTTCCAAAGTTACACCTGGTTGTTTCGTAGCTTCTCAATGTTTAAAATTTTAATTTATTATGATGGTTCTGAAGTTACGCTTGGCTGTTTTGTAGCTTCTCAATGTTTAAAACTTTAATTTATTATGATGGTTTCAAAGTTATGCCTAGCTATTTCGTAACTTCTCAATGATTAATTTATTATGATGGTTAGGGGTTCCGAGGTAATGCTTGGCTATTTCGTAACTTCTCAACGTTTAATTTAATATGGTGATGTGTTCTGAAGTTACACCTGCCTATTTTGCAGCTTCTCAACATTTAAAACTTTAATTTATTATGATGGTTCTAAAGTTACGGATGGCTATTTCATAGCTTCTCAACGATTAATTTATTATGATGGTTAGGGGTTCCGAAGTAATGCATGGCTGTTGCGTAACTTCATAAGGGGTTGAAAAGTGAGAGATGGTCTGATGGAGACTAAGTTGCATGCTGATGCCATGACCCACGTGGAAAGTGGGAACTTTCAACTTGGGAAGTACAAGTGTCATCATTCATGCAGCATGCCAAGCTGTGTCGTAACATCTCAAGGCTTCATTTTTCTGGTCAGTTTAATGGCTAAGGGCCAAGGCCCCTGATTTGCAGGTAGCAATTTAGCACAATTGAGATAGGGTATTAGGGACCTAGGGTTAGAAACTTAGAAACTTAGATGTATCATTGACAGTGACACTTTTCTAAATTCTAAAAAAGGTAATTACTAATTCCATGCATGTGTGACTGTGCTTGATGAGACATTGAGATTTTAATTTTTAATATAGTAGGTGGTCTCATTGCCTCGTGGCTGGTACCCTGGTTGTACTTGTGAGTTGCTTGTTACTTGTTAGTTATTAAATACAGTTCACACTTTAGAGCATCCATAATTTCCAAAGTCGAAGAGAAACCAGAGAGTTTAGTACTTAAAAGAATGGTAGAACAAGGATCTTCTGATGTTCTTGCAGTACCAGAAAAGAGTGCCATTATGCATTCAAGAACAAAGAGGCCAAACATATATGCTAAAGAATGGATGAAACTATTGCCTGGATCCTCAAATTTGCAATCAGCTAACGCTTATGAATGGAGGGACCCTTATGCATTCTGCAGGGATGTTGAATGCCCAAACACAACTGGGTATGAGCTCTTCATGTTTTTCTATAACAATAGAATTAGAGGGCCTCCTGTTTCAAACCCATTGGAGGGGAACTTGGCAAAGTTGATAGTACCTGAGGTATTTTTGGATATAGACCTTATGAAAATGCTAATTCAAGCATACAATCCAGTGACACAAGCTTTCCACAAGCATGACAAGTCTATACTCTGCATGTTAGATAGAGCATCTTTTACTCAAGCTTTTGACCTTCAGGGACCTATGAGCGTGGATATTGACCTAGCAAGAGAGGAGGCCCTATTTAATAGACATAGAAATTACTACCATGGAAAGGTTATGAGGAGGCATATTCATAGAGAAATCAAAGAGGCAGGGTTGTTACCCAAGAAGGTTGTAGATTCATTTGATATTGAGCTTTTCTTTCCCTATTTCCAGAATATCATCTATGGTCTACACAAAGTTATTGGACTAGATGGAGGTTCGACAGTGACTACTGACATTTTTGTCATGGCTATAAATGTTCAGGATCAGTACACCAACAAGGAGTTTGATTATGTGGGGCACATAATCAATGTAATGCACTCTGAGTTGATGAATGCAAAGACTAATTTGAAAAGCTTCAAGTTCAATCACTACTCCATGCTGATGCACGTGATCCTCTATTTCAATATTGGCTACATCAACCCAGGGTTCATCGATGAGACCGAGAATGAGGGAGGAACTATTCTGGTTTAGCTGTGGACCAGGGTATGGGATAGAACTTACCCTTTCTCTAATTCCATTACTTTTTTTAGTGATTTTGTGGATCTAGTAATGAACATGTTAGGTATTGTGAGGGATAGATTTCCTTTACTTGTTATAAAATTGCTTAGACCCTTAGCATTTAATATGGACAATGACAATTATGAGAATGACATCGAGCACAATTGGGGTGATATGTTTTTTTTTGAGAATTTTACTCTTGTAAGAGTGTATGCTTGCCCTCAACATCCACACATACTACCAACATTTGTCCCAGAAAGATTGGCAATAGTAGAATTCTTGTGGTAGCTTATCATGATGGATAGAGAGCACTTAGGCCCTAAAAGACATAAGGGAACCTTTCTAGCAAGAAGGTTCCAAATAGGGGATTTCTCTATAGGTAAAGATGTTGTGGACCAAATCCATGAATTCCTCAAACAATTCAGATTGCCCTATAGTAGAGCAAGGATGTATTGTTGGAAACAATTGTCTGAAGAAAATTGCTACTCAAATTATGTATTGTCTTTGATGTCACACAATGTCATAGTCTGCAACATTCAGTACCTACCGAGCTCAGTCGGTCTGCCTGGCATTAAAATTAGTGCTTACTAAGTTCACTCAGTTATCAAAGAAAAATCAGTGCTTACCGAGTTCACTCGGTTATCAAAGAAAATTAGTGTTTACCGAGCTCACTCAGTTGTCAAAGGAAAGTTAGCATTTACCGAGTTCAGTCGGTTATCAAAGAAAAAGGATTATCAGTGTTTACCGAGTTCCCTTGGTCTCTGAAAAATTGTAGAAAATTTCATTATGGTCACCGAGCACTGTCGGCCCTTGAAGGATTTTTGCAAATAAAGTTTGCTTAATTCAGCCAACTGTTATACTAAGTAATGCTGATTTGACAAATCTAAAATCATATAAATAAAAGGTCAAGTGTGAAAAATAAAGAAGTATTATAGAAGAATATATATAGAAGAAAGACAGGAAAGGTGTGTGCGAAATTGTGAAGGATGACCAGATATCCTTAAGGAGCAGCAAAGATATATTTGATCAGGAAGGATCACACTTATACAGAACAGAGATCTGTAATCAGCAAGGCAGTTGCATTATTATACAGGTCATTTTCATTGTTACCTTTTTATCATTGTAACAGTGAATTCTAAATCTCTTAACCGAGTTGGTTTAACAACCATATTGTAAATCCTCTAACAAGGTGACAATTCCATTGAATTTTTCTCAAGACCTCTTACCAGGCCACTCCTAGCAAGGTGATTAAATCCTCTAACAAGGTCACACCTAACAGTGTGTTTTGTAACCTTTTACCGAGTTGGCTTCTAACCGGGCATCACTACAGAAAAGTGAAAATCAGTATCTAGATACATTGGTGGTTTTTCCCATATTGGGTTTCCACGTTAAATTCTATGTCTCTTGTGTTCTTAATAGTTATCTTAATCATATACAAGTGGTGATGAATATCTAAAAGATAATTTACTAATACTTTCTGCATCTATCAAGTTTCTGCAATCTATTTACCAAGTGTTAAACAGATAATATTCATTAAGATATCCTAAGGGATCTGGAAATAAATAATTGTGAAATGTTTTATGGTTGACTGATTCACCCCCCCTCTTAGTCACTTCATCCATATTCCATCAATTGGTATCAGAGCTTTTGGTGCTTGCAGGAAGGGTTTCAAGGACCTAAGCTAAAGATCAGGATGTCTTACAAGAGAGAAATTCTAAAGCTCAACAGAGATAAATTTTCAGCATGGCAAGGTCTCATGAGACTTCATCTGGCTTCCATTGGTGATTTAGGATGCAAATACATTGATGAAGAATACACAGTTCCTACTGGCGCATTAACTGTTGAAGACATTGCAGAGAAAAAGAATCATAACACCATGATGATAGACATTGCATCAGCTCTCAGCTATGAAGAATTTGATGATATTAAAGAATGCACTACTGCATATGAAATGTGGATCACACTGAAGAAAATATATGGTGGTGATGCAAATGTGAAAAGAGCCAAAGCAGAAAGCCTAAGAGGACAGTTTGACAAGATGAATATGAAAGAAGATGAAAACATTGCAAAATATGTTGAAAGGATCAAAGCAAGTGTTAGTGCAATTAGAGCTTCTGGAGGAACAATCTCTGATGAAACTGTTATAAGCAAGGTACTCAGAACATTACTCCCTATCTATGCAATAAGAGTATCAGCTATTCAAGAAAGAAGATGTGAAACAAACCACAATATAACTTTGGATGCTTTAGTTGGAAGATTGACAGCCTTTGAATTAGACAACTATGACAACTATGTTCCAAATTCCAAAAATATTGAGTCAGCATTTGAGGCCAAGGTTTCACTAAGGAAGAACAAGAAAATAAAAGAAGTTCAGTCAGAAAGTGAAGAAGTATCAGAAGAAAGTTCTGATAGTGATCTTGAAATTGTAGAAGCACTACTTGCAAAGAAGTACTCTAAAGGGAAAGGTAAATATAAAGGTAAAACTCCTTTAATCTATTTTTCATGTGAAGAAATTGGACATATTGCAGCTAGGTGCCCAAAAAAGTAGGCCAAGGAAGAGAAGAGAGGTCACAAGTACTATGGCAAAAAGAATTTCAAATCATTCAAGGATAAAGGTAAGAAAACATGTTTTATGGCTAAAGATTCTGATGATAGTGAAGAAGAAATTGTCTTTATTGCTATAAAAGATGAATCTGATGATGATGAAGATAAGATGGCACTTATTTCTCATATAAGCAAAGATGATATATGGATAATAGACAGTGGATGTTCACATCACATGACTGGTGACAAGACAAAATTTGAATACCTAGAAGACTATGATAGTGGCAATGTAAGATTTGGAAACAATGAACCTTGTTGTATAAAAGGAAAAGGAAGAATCTCATTAACCAAAGAACTCATATGTGATAATGCTTATTGGGTTGAAGGACTAAAACATAATCTTCTAAGTGTAGCACAGCTAATCAACACTGGTTTCAAGGTTGAATTCATGAATAGTCAAGCAAGACTGCTAGATGGAAAAGGAAAACTCATTGGATCAGGTAAACAAACAAAAGGTAACTTATTTTATCTTGATCTCAGTGAATATTCATGTTTTATTGCTCAAATTGAAGAAAGTTGGCTATGGCACAAAAGGTTATGTCATGTGAATTTTGATAACATGATGAAAATAAGAAAATTTAAGAAGGTAAGAGGCATTCCTACTTTGAAGAAACCTGATACTGGTCTATGTAAGAATTGTCAGATTGGAAAAATGAGTAAGACTAGTTTTAAGAGTAAGAACTATCAGTCTAAAGAGATTTTGGAAATTGTGCATACTGATTTATGTGGACCTATTGGAATAGAAAGCTATACTAGAGATAAATTCTTTATTCTTTTCGTTGATGATTATTCTAGAATGATGACTATTATGTATTTAAGAGAAAAGTCAGAAGCATTTGAAAAGTTCAAATGGTACTTGGCAAGAGTGGAAAAGGAAACAGGGAAAAGATTGAAATGCTTAAGATCAGACAGAGGTGGTGAATTCATCTCTCATGAATTTAACAACTTTTGCATTGAAAGAGGAATCAAAAGATAGGTATCAGCTCCTAGAACTCCTGAGCAGAATGGAATAGCAGAAAGAAGAAATAGATCTATTATGGATTGTGCAAGGACTCTAATGATAGAAAAGAACATTTCCATAAAGTACTGGAAAGAAGCTATCAGCACTGTAGTTCATACCTTGAACCGAGTACAATTGAAGAAAGACACATTCAAAACTCCTTATGAGTTATGGTATGGCTATAAACCCAATGTAAGTTACATGAAAGTATTTGGTAGCAAGTGTTATATCTTAAAAGAATCTAGAAGAAATAAATTTGATGTGAAAAGTGATGAAGGAATATTCCTAGGATATTCTAGCAAAAGCAAGGCATACAAATGTCTGAACTTGTCTACTCACAAAGTCATAGAAAGTATACATGTAAAATTTGATGAGTTTGTAGAAAAGACTGAAGAAGAAAGCAAAAGGGAACCTGAAAACTACAGGAGATTCATTTACATTGAACCTGAAACATTGCCAGACACAACTATCAATGAGGAAACTATATCTACCAAGCCTAGCACAGTAACTGAGTCACAGGAAGAAGTTCAAACCAAGTCACAAGAAGAAATTCAAACCGAGTCTTAGCCTGAAGTTACCGAGCAAATATCTACCGAGCCAGAGCAACCTAAAGAAGAGATCCTAGAAGACAACAACATGACTCATTCAAAAAGCAAGGAACCTATACTAGCCAAATATGTCAAAAGGCATCATACACCAGATCAAATTATTGGAAACAAATTAGATGGTACTATGACAAGAAGTAAGCTAAAATGTACATGTCTGCTTACTAATTTTGAACCTAGAAATATCAAAGATGCATTGAAAAATGAAAGTTGGATTGAAGCAATGAATGAAGAATTAGAACAAATACAAAAGAACAAAACATGGACTCTTGTACCTAGACCTAAAGATAAGAATGTAATTGGAACAAAATGGGTATTCAGGAATAAGATGAATGAAGATGGTCAAGTATCTAGAAACAAAGCTAGATTGGTATGTAAAGGTTATTCTCAAGAAGAAGGTATAGATTATGGTGAAACTTTTTCTCCCGTTGCAAGATTAGAAGGTGTAAGAACTCTACTTGCTTATGCAGCACATAAAGGATTTAAGGTATATCAGATGGATATAAAATCTACATTTCTCAATGGAATTCTTGATGAAGAAGTCTACATTGAACAACCTGAAGGTTTTGTTGATCCAGATAAAAAGGACATGGTCTACAAGTTACACAAAGCATTGTATGGTTTGAAACAAGCTCCTAGAGCATGGTATGAAAGACTCCATAACTATCTGATTCAGATTAATTTCAAAAGAGCCAATGATAACAACAATCTGTATATTAAAGAAGGACCAGATGACAAAATTGTATTGGCAGAAATATTTGTAGATGTTACTATATTTACAGGGAATGATGATCAGTGCAAAGAATTTTCAAAGCAGATGAACAAAAAATTTGAAATGTCTATGTTTGGTTTAATAAAATTCTTTGTTGGTCTTCAAATTTAGCAAAGCAAGAATGGTATATACATTACTCAATCTAAATACATTAAGGAAATACTTAAGAAGTTTGGTATGGAAGATTCAAAACCAGTTGGTACACCCATGTGTACTGGACTGAAACTTACCAAAAATGATGATTCAAAAGAAGTAGATCAGACCTTATACCGATCTATGATTGGAAAATTGTAGTATGTAGTACATACAAGACCTGATATTGCCTTAGCAGTCGGTATAGTAGCAAGATTCTTAGCAAAACCTAAGGAAAATCATATGATGGCAATCAAAAGAATCTTAAGGTACTTAAGAGGAACTGAAGAATATGGTTTGTGGTATAAATTTGGAGGCAATCTAGACTTAAAAGTGTTTACTGATGCTGATTGGGCAGGGAACATTGATGACAGAAAAAGTACAAGTGGTGGAGCATTTTTTCTTGGAAAAAGACTGGTATCCTGGACCAATAAAGAGCAAAATTGCACATCTCAATCCACAGCTAAAGCAGAATATGTTGCTACTGTAGTAAACTATTCAAATATTGTTTGGTTTAAACAGTTATTACAAGGTATGAAGGTTGAGATCAAAGAACTAGTTGTTATATTTTGTGACAATACTAGTGCAATAAACATTTCAAAGAATCCAGTAATGCATTCCAAAACCAAGCACATTGCTATTAAATATCACTTTGTCAGAGAATTGGTGCAGGACAAGGAAATTAGATTAGAATATATTCATACAAAAGAGCAGATTGCAGACATTTTCACCAAACCATTACCCAAGGATGCATTTTTGTATCTAAGAGGTAAGTTAGGGGTCATTCCCCTATCCGAGGCTCACTAAATACAATTTTAGTGATGCATCAACTAGAACATGATTGAAAATCAACAAGTTGATGCAGCATATTCAAGGAATCATTGCATATGAATCAGTACTTAAGGTACATTAGTTTACACCGGTAATATGTGAATTGTCTTTGGCATGTGTTGTCAAAGAGGGAGTGTTTTCTATGTCTTTGCTATTACTTCGAGAAATTTTCAATAGTCAGAAGGAAGATTTTTTTTAAGAAAAAGGAAGTTTTCTGACAGAGGGAGATTTGAATCTGAACCGAGCTAATCTTTTAAAAATTTCTTATGCTATGACATATTGTGTTGCCATCAGTGCCAAAGAGGGAGATTGTTGGAAACAATTGTCTGAAGAAAATTGCTACTCAAATTATGTATTGTCTTTGATGTCACACAATGTCATAGTCCGCAACATTCAGTACCTATCAAGCTCAGTCGGTCTGCCTAGCATTAAAATTAGTGCTTACCAAGTTCACTCGGTTATCAAAGAAAAATCAGTGCTTATTGAGTTCACTCCGTTATCAAAGAAAATCAGTGTTTACCGAGTTCACTTGGTTGTCAAAGGAAAGTTAGCATTTACCGAGTTCAGTCGGTTATCAAAGAAAAAGGATTATCAGTGTTTACCGAGTTCCCTTGGTCTCTGAAAGATTGTACAAAATTTCATTATGGTCACCGAGCACTGTCGGCCCTTGAAGGATTTTTGCAAATAAAGTTTTCTTAATTCAGCCGACTGTTATACTAAGTAATGCCGATTTGACAAATCTAAAATCATATAAATAAAAGGTCAAGTGTGAAAAATAAAGAAGTATTATAGAAGAAGATATATAGAAGAAAGACAGGAAAGGTGTGTGTGAAATTGTGAAGGATGACCAGATATCCTTGAGGAGCAGCAGAGATAAATTCGATCAGGAAGGATCACACTTATACAGAACAGAGATCTATAATCAGCAAGGCAGTTGCATTATTATACAGGTCATTTTCATTGTTACCTTTTTATCATTGTAACAGTGAATTCTAAATCTCTTAACTGAGTTGGTTTAACAACCATATTGTAAATCCTCTAACAAGGTGACAATTCCATTGAATTGTTCTCAAGACCTCTTACCAGGCCACTCCTAGCAGGGTGATTAAATCTTCTAACAAGGTCACACCTAACAGTGTGTTTTGTAACCTTTTACCGGGTTGGCTTCTAACTGGGCATCACTTCAGAAAAGTGAAAATCAGTATCTAGATACATTGGTGGTTTTTCCCATATTGGGTTTCCACGTTAAATTCTATGTCTCTTGTGTTCTTAATAGTTATCTTAATCATATACAAGTGGTGATGAATATCTAAAAGATAATTTACTAATACTTTCTGCATCTATCAAGTTTCTGCAATCTATTTACCGAGTGTTAAACAGATAATATTCATTAAGATATCCTAAGGGATCTGGAAAGAAATAATTGTGAAATGTTTTATGGTTGACTGATTCACCCCCCCCTCTCAGTCACTTCATCCATATTCCATCATGTATGACCCTGAAGACTTCGTTAGAGGAGCATTGAGAGAAATGAGGAATCACAATTTGGTTGTAAATTAGCCTATGGCAGAGGAGGATGTTATTAGAAATATTTTTAGCAAAGTTACCTATCAAGAGAGAACTTGTAAATGGGAAAATATTGTAAGGGTAGAGGAACAATTGAAAAAGGAAGACCCTACCTTCCCCAGTTTCTTTCCTGATCTCAAATACATGAAGAAAATTGAAATCTATTTAGAGAATTACAAAGATATTATGTCTAAATTGCCAGACATCCCTGAGGAGAAGGAGGAGGATAGAGTAAACCCTGAAGACGTTGATCCTGATGTGGAGTTTATAGGAGAAATGGAACAAGCTGAGTCATCCACATCTGAGTAGGGGCCATCAAAGAAACAAAAGTTGATGAATGTACTAGAAAAGGCAAGGCAAAAGGCACTACAAATCTTGCCAAATAATACCATTACTTTGTTGACTTAAGACAAAAAAAATTGACATCAATGGTAGATGAGGGAGAAAAGGTCGTAGATGAGTTAGAATTGGCTACAGCTAGATTGGATGATAGGGTCATCCAAGCTAAAGAGTTTATAGATGATGATGAATTCATCAAGTCCGTTGAGTTTAAAAGTTTTCTCTTTAGAGTTAAGCAGAATGAATTAACACTATCTTTGAAACCAGGGGAATCAAAGGAAAAAACTATTCAAATGATTGAAAAATTACAAGCCTATGATCCCAACAGTGAAACATTAAGTGTGGAGGAGGCAAGAGATCTAGTAAAGAGAAGTGGCATGTTGTTGATCCCTGGATGGGACTTGGAGTCCTCATTCCTAATTGACCAAATCAAGAGGCAAGATAAAGTTGTAGCTTATGAAGCTTTTGGCCCTAATGGACTCATGAGGGGTTCTAGATTCAATATGGACACTAAGACACTAGCAGTATGGTGTGTGGCCCCAGAATCTAGTAAGCCCAGATTGGTTGACATCCAAGACACCACACAGGGTAGCCAATTAATATGGAGGTTGCAGGACACTACAGGATCAGAGATAGAAAATATTTTACACCATGCATCCTCCATGAATAAAGAAATGGTTGAGGACTTGGAGAATAGGCTAGCCAGGACATTCAGAGATTATGTGGCAACTAGAAAAAAGTTTGAAGAGGAACTGAAGAAGAATTATTTGTTCGATAAGACTGTGAAGGAGCTAAAAGATGAAATAAATACTCTAAAAAATCATTCCAGGGCATTTACAGAGGTCTGTGATGTAGGGGTCCAAACTAAGCATGAGGGGGGCTTAGCTACAAAACTTGCAATAGAAAATATAAATGAGGAGAAGAATGAGGCCATCTTATAGGCCCTGTTAGATATTCTACAGCACAGAATAAATGTAATTAAAGATAAATTTGATCTTGTTTTTAATGCTTATGGCAAGTTGCCAGAATTATAGAAAGAAGTGGATAGCTATGTACAAATTTTAAGTAGGTATCATGCAACTTGGTCTACCAGAACACCACTTTTTGATAGATTGGCATTTGCTCATTCTTTGAGAAGTGATATTCCAGAGATAGTTGTGAGGGTTGGTGAGGAGATAGACAAAATTAAAGCTATATTACCACCTTTTAAGGGTAAGGAAAATTTGATAGAGGCTAAGATAGCCATGCTCATCTCCTATTCCAACAAGTTTATCCCTTCCATTAAGAATGGGGATGGAGCCATAAAGAGCCTTGATCAGTGGAGGTCAGATGCTGATCTTTTATTGCCTAGGAAGGAGGCATTTTTAGGTGAGGGGAATAATGTTGATTTGGAGAGCTTCAATAAAACCCTAGATGAAGCTATTAAGGTAGAGACAGATCTCACCAGGTTTGTAACAGATGTCAAAGCAATTACAGATGCCAGGTGGGGAAGACAAAAAGCACAACTGCAGCTTGTCTAGGACTTCAATTGGCCATCAAAGGAAGAAGTGACTGCATGGGATGAGCTAACAAAGGCCAAGAAAGTTAAATCCACTGCAGTTGACTTGTACATTTTGGATGATGAGTAAGGAGGACATCAAGAGCACCTGACACCTGAGCTCAAAATACAGGGATGATAAGCTATCATTTAAGAATGGTGTAAGTTAGCCGGAATGGCAGTCACCATATCTTGTTATAACAGTAGCTATCATGAATACTCATAGACAAAGGTGTTAGTTATCAGTGATCCAGGATGTAGAATAGGCCAAAATAATTTTGTCTTTCCACCACCTGAGGGCTCATTGTATTTTGTCTTTTATTGCTTTATTTCTTATGCTTTTTAGGTTTAGGGTTTTCAACCATCCGAAGCTTGTTGCATTCCCATTCATGAGGGAATTCCAAGATGGTTGAAATGAGGTATAAATAGAGTTGAAGACTCATTTTTGGGAGAGAGTTGAAAGATAATAGAAAAATTTGAATAGAATTGCTTTGAAGTAGACTTCTAAGTTATGTGTTTGACCTTCTGAGTAATTGAATTTTGAATGTAATTAGCAAGTTGATTTTAATACAAATACGCTACAAATTTTGCCATATATTGTTGTTGTCTCTTTACTTTTATCAGTAATCATTAGAAGGTAATACAGTAATACCTGCCTAAGTATTTGGAGGTCAAAAATGAAGGACTATCCCATCCAATCCTCAGAATCAGCAATTAGGTCTTTCTCTTGTTTGAATTAGTCTCAAGAAGCATAGTCTGAAGTAACCTTTCAAAAATTTGATTCATGCAAGAAAAATCCCTAACAAAGCTCATTCATTGGCTCAAATCAAGAATCTCAATTCTAATTAAGTAAATACTTAGTATTAGGAAATTAGGTAATTGACAAATAATAAATTGACCATGTTGGTAGTATTTTTAGTTTTCACAATTCTTTTGAGAATTTCCTACAATTTTCCTCCCGAAGGCCTGAATTTTGATCAAAATGTTAAAACCCTAAGTGCTAGGTTGAGATATGCTCTAAAAATCCATTAAACCCTAGAAAGGTGTTGGCACTTCAATTTTTTAGTATGTCAATCTTGTGAAATTTTTATAAAATTGAAGTGTGCATAAGTGTTATAAGATTGTGATATTTTTGCTACAGAAAACCCACAAAAAATCCTGCAAATTTATCAAGATTTTCCCCCATATCCAGCCAACCCTAGTTAAAGTTCAAGTTTGAGGAAAGCCCTAAATATTTGCCACTTTCATAAAAAACCTAGGTCACTCTTTTCATTTCTATTTGAGTGTTACTGTTACTTTTTGAGTCACTTAGGTTCATAGAAGAGCATGTGCATTTATTTTATCATCACGCAAGGGTCATATCTTTATTTTCCCTAAGTCCAAAGGCCCAATGATATAAATAATATGTCCTAAGTCTTGAATACCTCATATTCTAATGTTTCGGATGTCATTCAGCTTTGAATCTTTAATGAAGATCTAATGGCGGTCATGTGTTCGCATGGAATCTTTCCAATCCATGCGAACATAAGGCTAACTATTGATCTTAAAATTAAGCTTAATGCGGGAACAAAGTGGGGCCACTGACAGGTATCTCACAAGTGGCAGCTTTTTATTTGAGATGGTGGGGCCAGTGTCAGAAGGATCTTCAGAGCTAAAAGTAACAAAGGAAAGATCAGATAGTTGTCGTATAATCTCATAAGATCTTAGAGGCCTATGCGATCATGTGACTAACTGTCGATCTTGCATAAAGACAAGCGCGATTCTTAGGTGGGACCGCCAACAACTCTCTTCACAAGTGGCAATTTTTTATTGGCTAAAAGTAGTGGGGCCAGTAACTCAAAAGGATGCTGATAGTGGTTGCATGCTAGTAGTTTTTCGTATGATCGTATAGGCTATTTTTAAGTTATAAGATCATGTGACTAACTGTTGTTCTAACAATAAAGGTTGCAGGGATTGCCGCCAATGAAAAGACTAGCATGACTATTTTTTGTATGATCGCATAGGAATTTTTCATGCTATGAGATCATGTGAACAAACCATTAGATGATATGCTAGTAAGAATCGACGGTCCTAATTCAAACTGGAGATAAAGTGATGTAAATTTCAAGTTTCCCGTTGAGAAGTGACAGTTCATTTTTTCAGAGGAGTAATGGTTGAATCATGCCGAATAAATTGCTGAGGTGAGTGTTTTAATTGTTCATATATCAAAATTCCATGCACTCTCAGAAGCACAAAGAGATTAAAAAATTGTAGAGACCCGAGCGTGAAGAATTGCAAGGGCTGGCTATTGTCTCCCGGTGATTTCCTAGAAAAAAGGTCGGTAAAATACTTAAATGATTTGCTTCCCTACTAAAAGAATCATAGTCCCATAGTATGTATATCTTGCAAAGTTTTTTTAGCATAAACCCTAAAATGGCACCAAGGAAAGAATTATCTGGTAAAATTGAGTACAGTGAAAGAGGTTTCCATGAGGATTTATTGCAGTTACTTCCTGGCTCTACTACTAACCTAGTGAAAACCAAGAGTCTGATTCCCAAAGACCCTAGGGTAAAGGTAGTGGATGGTCTATATGACACAACACATTTATTAGGGAGGCCAAAATTGGTACAATCAATGCAAATGGTGACCCTGATATCACTAGCTTAGAGTTATTCAAAGTGGGTTTTAGTCAGAGAAATACCCCTCACCCTACAAGCAATATATGGCAGTCTGACCTGGGAAAACTTGTGGTACCTGGCATCTTTTTAGATGTTGATTTGATGACCCAGGTTGCAAAGAGTTATGACCCAATCACTAGGGAGGTTAGGGATGCAAAAGGAATGTTATTGATCAAAATTTTTGCTGAAGAGATTAGGAAGGTGTTCAGGTTAAGTGAACCCTCAGACAGTCTAGAGAATATTGATCTTGAAGAACTAAAGCAAGTGTATGATGCACAAAGAAACTATTTCAGAGGAAAATTATTGAAGGACTTTTGCACCAAAATTGGGAAAATGGTTATCATGGGACAGAACACACAGGAGCCTTTTATGATAGAATATTTTGACTTCAGGGCTAAGGGAGCATATTGGTCATTATGTCAAGTTTTTGGAGAGGATGTCAGTGAAAGGATGCCAATACATTTGATGTGCATGGTGATTCAAATTCTGCACCCACACTTGTCTATTACCTTTGATTTTGCTCCATTTATTGTTGAATTAATCCATAGTGGATTAGTGAAGATTCAAAAGAATGAACATGATAGACTTTTCTGTTGGTATTCTTTCATAATGTACATGTTTTTGTTTAAAGGAGAAAACTATTTTCAGAAAGAAATGGAGTTGATAAGAAACAAGGATGGTGAAGATATGCCAGTCCAATTGTGGAGCCTCACAATGACCTAGGATAAAAGGGATCACAGTTTCAAAAATTTTGATAAACATTTTGCAGCCAGACTCAGGAAGTTGTTTGTCCAAGACAACCCAAGAATCCCAGTAGCATTAGCACATCTCATTAGGCAAAACTAGTTTGCTAAAAATTTGAATATTATACACAATTGGGTGATGTCATTTTCTACAATGTATCAATTGTCATCAGGTTGTATGGTTTTAGGGGAACCCCTTTTGTATTACCTTATCATTTACCCCTTAGGATTGGAATCACAGAATTTATTAGGCAATTAGGAGATATTGAAGAGTGTGCCCTCACTAGAAAAGGAAAGGGAACTCTATTCCCAAATGTTACCATTGCCCACTAGTTCATAATTACCAAGGGTGGATGGGTTCACATAGATAAAATCATGGCTCCATACCATATGGCTACTGCAATTGCTAGGACAGCAGACCCTGAGGGGTTTTATAATGAGATGTTTAAGAAGAGAGCCAAATGTGCCATGGTTAACCACATTTTTAACTTTCCTGAAGATATTGTCAGAAATACCCCATAGTTATAGGAACAGGAGGTTGGGAAAGAAAAATGGCTGGTGTACAAAAAGACATTGGATTTCATCCGACATTTTGATTCTGGATGGGAACCCCTAAAGAGCATAACTCCAATGGGAAAGAAAATAGATACTCTCATGAATTGTTTCTAGGATATCTTTCAGACCCTAAGTGAAAAGAAGGAAAAGGTGATGAAGGATGACCCAGAAAGGGCTAAACAGTTGTTGAGAAAACCTATATTTGCAAAAGGATTACCCCTGAGGAGGTACATGGTACAAAAGAAGACTGGTTACAATGTTGTAGTACCAGAGCAAAGCCAACAAAGGAAGATGGATAAAAGGGATGTCCCATCAACTTCACAACAAGTTGAGAAACAAAAGGAGGTTATAGAGGTCCCTAACTCTCCTCATCTTCAAGCCTTTGAGGATGTAACTGATTCTCCACCCCCATCGAAGAAATAGAGAGTGGAAGAAAGACCTGTTCATGTTGAAGAATATTACTCTCCATCACAGTCACCTCTAAACATTTTGGATGACTAGGAGGTTATAGAACAGGTACAGAAAGTAGATGCTCTAGGTCAAATCTTTATGACCTATGAAGAAATAAATGAGGGAGTGCCAGAGGCACCAAAAGAGCCCAAGTTGGATTTAATAGTAGGGGAATTTGCTGGTACAAAATTAGACCCTGTAATCAAGCAAGCTTGTCAGGAGTTTTTGGCTGATGATGCTTTTGTTAAAACTAGGGCTTTCATGCAATTTCTTTGGAAATTGAACATCAACCAGTTTCAAGAAATTTGTGAGAAGAGACATGAAGAGAATCTAGAGAAGGATTTACAAATCATAGAGGAGGAACTGAAAATAGAGATGACTGCAAAATTTAAGAAAATCACTCCAGAACAGGGAAGAGATATGGTGAAAGTATCAGGAGTACTAATCCTTCCAGAGTGGGATATAGATGATGCGGTGGTTTTTGACGTAGTCAAAAAATAGACTACTCCTTTCCATAAGACTAAAGAGGAAGCAAAATAGGCTATCAAAGGGGTCACTTTCAGTGACAATCACCAGGCTTTGGTAATGTGGTCCCTAAGAAAGAATGAAAATAACAAGGGAAAACAAATTGTCAGAGATGACCTTTCAAGGAGTCTAATTGTAAGAAGGGTTACTGATACTTCTTTGGTTGAAGCATCAGGTATGGTAATGGCCACAACACAATTAATAGCAAAGGTGGTAGAAAAGGCAGCCAAAGAGAAGGAAGAACTCACTGCCAAGTTGGAAGCAGTTTTGAAGGTTTATGGTGAGTTGAAATAGGGGATTCTTGAAAGAGATACTTTAATTGCAGATTTGAAGAAGAGATTGGGGGAGCATGGCCTAATGCAATTATCAAAGCAGATGTAGATTTCTTCCTCCCCTATTGGGGCTTCCTCTTCAAGCCCTATTATTGAATTTCCTCCTTCTCCTCTTCCTCCTTCCACTGATGAGAAAGACATTGATCAAAAGGTAAAGGAGAAATATGAAAAGAAAATAAAGGATTTTGTTTCACACTTTGTTGCAAAGGTAAGACCTAAGGAAGTATATAAAACTACAAATCAATTGGAAGATGTCTTAACATCTTTTCAGAAAGAAACAGCTACTATGGACAAGATTTTGGAAAAGTGGGTTACAAGGAAAGATAATTTGAAATCATTTTTTGATCAAATTAAGGACAAATCTATTGTGGATATAGAGCTAACAAACACTTACAGGTTTGTTAAGGATCTTTTTTATTTTGAGGTAAATAGGGCAAGTATAAGAAGAAGATTAGAAATCTTAAGGGTAAGATACTTCCAGGATGATTTTCAAATTTTTCCTGGTCTCATTAAGGTAGATGGGGTAAGTAAAGATAAGGATCAATGGATGGACTAGATAGATAGACAAGTATTATCTAAAATAGACTCCATTTTAGATACAGATGATAATATCCCATTCATACAACTTGTCAAGCTCCTTCAAGATGCTAGGATGCATTTTTCTAATGTCGGAATAGAGGTTCACCAGTTGGTTGCTGAGTGGAACAAACTATTACCAAAGAAGGATGAAGTCTTTTCCTTTCATTGGCGGAGTGAGGAGACCTATATGACTTGGAAATCAACATATCCCTCAGAGAGTTCAGAAGAAGAAGAAGCATCAAATGAGGAGGCAACAGGTGGTAGTGTTCCAAACCCTCAAGATCAAAGCCAACAAGGATAAAGTCATCAAGCAGTTATCATGAGCATGACTATTACACCTGGCAGAAGTTGAACTACCCTTGGGAGTTACTACCGAATTTTTGGTGCTCATTTTAACGATCCATTTTAAAGTTTTGTAACAAGAATTAGAAAGTTTTATTTTCATTTTTTGTCCTATATGAATGCTCCTTTCTTGTCTTTTCTAAAATGATCTGAAGCTTGTTTACAATCCTTATTTTCTATAAAAGGATTACCAGGATCAATGAAAAAGGAGTGAGAACTTGATCAATTTGACTAATAAGTTTCTTGAGTCTGGGATATCATAGACTATAATAGGCATATTTTCTATAGAAGACAATATCTTCTGGTTCAAGTTATTTTTAGAAGGTTACATTGTAAAGCATTTTGTGAGCATGATATAATATAGCATTTGAATATAATCCAAGATTTATAGCTCTCCTTGAGTATCTCTCTTTGAATTATGAATTATTCTGATTCATTACATGAATAATCTTTGTGTGTATGTTCATATTTCTTAGCTCTGATCCAGGATCAGATTAAATAAGCTTTGAATATAACATAAATTCTCTAAAGTTTTTCTTAAGGATATACTAGTAAGTAGTGTGAATCTAGGAACCTTTGATAAAATCTAGGATATACTAGTAAGCATGTGCACGTTACTAACAGACCACCGATAATGTTCTGAAGTAATGCTGGGTTATTTCGTAACTTCTCCATGGTTAAGTGGTTAGGATGCTAATGGGTTCTGAACTTCTGAAGGACTCCCGACTAACGGCATGCGTAACTTTGAAACACTTTTTTAGGAACAATTGGTTGACAGAGCTTCATGAGGGTTTGTTAGCCATTAGTGTTGGCGGTTACAAAGCTGTGATGAAGCATCTAGCAGAAAGGCGTAACTTTGGAAAGGTTAATCAGTTACAAGATTAAATAGCTGAGAGGTTACGAAAGGTTTTGTGTGGGACTTCGCAAGGTTATATCAAATTATAAATTTCTTGAACATTCTACAATTACAAAAATCATATATATCCTTGGCACCTACTATTGTGGACAAAGAGGGACATTCTAGTTTATACAATCTACATTACAAAAATCATGAATTCAAAATTTCAAATTACAAATTACAAAAATCAAAATTGAAATTACAAAAATCATGAACAATACTTATTACTTGTACCCATAGGCTTGTAGCTGAATATGAGTCAATTAATAAATTGTCAATAAATTAATAAATATTCAAAATCAAGTGCAATTCCATTATCAATTTATCCAACAAGTATAGTAATAAGTATACAGTGTATAAAATTATAAATACCTATTAACCGAATGCTAATTCTAAATCACTTCATAGTTCACTCTTCACTCAGTGTCAGTGAGCAGTCTACCTCACCCTCTTCTATATCCCACATGGAATCCAGCTCCTGAAATTGACTACTAATACTAGCAAGAGGTTATTCTTCATTCTGAGTTGGGTATGCAAAATCAAAAAACTCTTCATCTTCATTCTGAGTTTGGGACCAAGATCCATCATTTGTCTCTGAACCACCATGTTTTGAAGTAGTGTTCAAAAGCCCTCATCTTTCACACGGGGAATTCCAAATTGTCAATGCCCTATAATAAGGAAAGTCTATAACATTGTACTAAGTTACAAACAACCTCGAGCAAGTTTCCAAATTTATGTCTAGTTTGTTTCTGATCTTTGATTTCAAAACCCCAATGCACTGAAAACTCTTTCATCTTCCACCGACCCCAATATCATTGTTTGACATAAATTAGCAAGTTTGAAATATTTTGATATTGAATCACACAGTACTTCACTCTGCTCTATCCTTTTCCAAAGCCTGGTTATTGCACCAAGTTGAAATGGATTCTCCAAGTTTTTTAACTGCAATTTCATACATGATGCAAATTGTCTACATTGTTTTTTAAGAATAGCTGAATCTATAATTCCATCAATTGGTTGTCTATTGCAATCTGCATGTTTTGAAAACTCTCTGATCAATTCATCAATTTTTTTATGAAACATATGAGCATCATGTTGTCTATCTCTGATGTTTTTCCAAAAATGAGGAAACACACAACCCATGGCCTCAAGAATTTCTTCTCTAGGGAATCTTTCATGAATCTCACTTGAAAGTTGGTAGGAAATTGACTTCAAATTCTCACTAACAGATTTAATAAACATGTCAGAATCAGCCCTTTTAACTGGAAGTAGTTTGCCTTGCTTGCCCGTCTTAGATTGGTGCATTGGTATTTCATATCCTTTCACAAACACACATAAATCATTTTTTGCATTGAATTGAAAAAAATTCTCAGCATGATTCAAATCTGTAATTATTTGCCACCTAAAAAAAATTGGGCTTTGAATTGTTATCATATCTGAGTATAAATTATCCAGGGCAACACATGTCATTTTACATAAATCTGAGTACTCATGGATATACATAGTCCTGTCTTGGGCTTTCTTAACAAGCTTGTTCATTAAATCCAGCATGAGGAGAAGACTAGCTAAAGTTAATAGAGTCTCTATATCACTTAACTTATGTAACAAATCAGGAGCTTTGTCTACTGTGAGGCATTGCTCATATATTACTCTGATCAAGGATTGATATTCTGTTAGAACTCTTTCTACTGGTCCATGCAAAGAGATCCATCTGGTCTCAACATCCTTGAGAAGCTTGTTTCTTGGTGTTACTCCCTCTGAGAAAATCTTAAATTCTGCAAAACATTTAGGACTTCTGCAGAAGTAAGAGTATATGCCATGAACTAGATCTTCAACTTTTGACACTGTAGGAAAATCGTTTACAATTTTATATGCTAAATTCATTCGATGGGCCATGCAATGTATGCCAAGCATGTAAGGTGCAATACTAGTGATGGGAATATTCTTAATTTTTTGAGGTTTTTGTCCGATTGATGGGTTAATCCTCTAGTCTGTAAAGTTTTCTAGGCCCAGGTGTCGGGAGTTCTTCAAAGTTTTGTCATAATCCATTTCAAAAATCTTTACTCTAGGTCCTGTCCTTGAAAAATGTTGAATTCATGCAAAAATCCTCATGTTTGGCCTCTTATTTTTCTTTTATTGTTACCTTTTTAAGTCACTTGAGTGGATTAAGTTGTGCACGTGCTTAAATTTTGTGTTCGCTGAATCGAAAAAGGTCATAGTGTGTCTCATGTATTATTCAGTGACTCAGTGAACAAGTCAATCCTATGTTAAGTGCCAGTTTAGTCGCGTGGTCTCTAAGTATCCCGGTTAACACCTCAGTTATTCAGCGAGCTAGAGAATGTGTTAAAAGTGTTAAGTGTCATCTTTGTTTGCGTAGTCTCCAAGTATCTGGCGGTTATTAGAAAACATCTGGCAATTCAGCGAATGCATTATCTCCAATTCGCGTATTCCTTGGCGGTTCTTTGGAAATGTTTCAGCGACTTGGCGACAACGGTTATCGCTCATTCTCTGAATCTAGCGGTTAAAGGCAAAATAACTGAGCGACTTGGTGAATACCGTAGATCATTGTCAGGATCGACGGTAGTGGTTTAATCTCAGGTATTGTTGGGTCCTACATGTTTCATTTGGTGAATAAGCGAATGTATGAAGACTTCAAAGTTTGGCGGCCCCGACAGTTTGATATGAAGAATTTCGTGGAATGGATGTTTTAAAGTGTTCACTTGTTCTCAGAATAAGTTAGTCAGAAGCTAAATGATTTAGCGATTCAGTGAGTCATGTGGTCGCAGGTTCTCTAAAAGGAAAAGGTAAAGGGCGTAATCATTTGGCGAATGTGCGAATAAAGGGATTGGCTAAGTTTTTGAGTTTTCAGTCGCTTAATTATGGATTGAGATATTTAGTGTTTAATATAATCTGGCAATTCAACACACCCTTTGTTCACTGAATCTCATAATCAAATGACCAATGATCAAATGTTTCAGTGAACTGGTGACGGCCGTAGATCATCAACAAGATCAATGGTTCATTCAGAATCTCAGAGTTAAAGGTGATGGTTAAGAAAGATTCAGCGATTCAAAGATTGAAGGTTTCACCAGTTCTCCAAGTATTTTAGTGGTTAGGTGATCCATTTAGTGAATGTGCGAACCCTTTGTTCGTTGAATCTCCAAAAGATTTAACAGTTAGCCACAACATTAAGAGAATCTGAGATGGTTTTGTTCGCTGGTTTGCTGAATAATAACTGTAGTCAAGTGCTCGAAGGGTGTTGCTGTGTTCGCTAATTTGTGAAAAGTATCATGAGTTAAGGGTTGCATTTCAAGAACCCACGAAGGCTTTGGTTGCTAGTTCTCTAAATATATGCTAGGGTTAGCATTGCATTCAGCGATCATGAGAAGCTTTCAGTCGTGGATTCGCTAAATGGGCCCAGTTGGAAAAGGTAATAAAAAAAGGGAAAGGGACCATTGCCCACGTGGATAAAGTACAACATCAAGCTGGAAAGTGAACTAATGAGCCATCCAATTAGTTTCGAAGGAAGATTGTATGACGTAAATAGGTTTAAAGTATAGGATCTTAATCATTTTCCTCTTTGCCTTGTTTTTGAGTTTTTTAAATCTATCTGTCAACATCTGTACATCGGCTAGCTCCATTTTAAAAATTGGTGACATGCAAAATTGAATGTAGGAGCAGTTAAGGAGATTTACAATGATTGTGGTAGTTGTACAAGCTTGTCTGCATTGATAAATAAGTTAAGCCTCATTGTTTCCTGTGTCCAAAATCATTCGAAGAGAATTGTGTCATTCTGAAGCAATTTTTGAAGGCCAAGTGAATCCATTTTGCAGAGATTGAAGGTAATTCTGAAGCCAGGATGAGTCAACCTGAGAGAAGTGCAACATCTTCTAGCAGTGAAGCAAAGGCTAAAAGTGGTGACGATAAGGGCAAGCCTAATTATTCAGATGAGTTTTTGAAGTTGCTACCTAGTTCCAATCAAAACAAAAGGGCTCTTGATGATGTTTTTGAAGATGTTCTAGGGTTTTGCAGAGATCCTATCACACCAAACACAACAGGTTATACTATCTTTAATTTCTTTTATAAAAATAGAGATAGTCATATACCTATATGTAATGGTTGGGCTTTGGGGTTAGGGAAATTAGTAGTGCCTGATGTATTCCTGGATGCGGATTTAATTGTTGCTCTAGCTAGGTGCTACGACCCTATTTCTAAGACTATTAGGAAAGAGGACTAGTCAGCTTTGGTTACTCTTGATAGGGGTTCATTCATGAAGGCTTTTAATGTTTATACATCCACGTCTACTGAAATTGATTTGAGCAAAGAAAAGAAGAGGTATAACAAGAATATAGGGATAGTGAAGGACCAAATAATGAAGCATATCCTAAAATAGGATAAGTATATAGCTCCCCTCCCTGCTGGGTTGTGTAGGGTTTTGGGAATTGATGGAGATGCAGAGTTTTTACCAGCTGACCTTTTGATGATTATCCTGGACATCCAGAATTCTCTGGTTAACACTGACTATGATTATATCCAGTACATCATTGATAGAATGCATGAGGGTCTAATTTATGTCAAGGACAGTAAGAGCCTGATTAATTTCATGCATTATTCTTTGCTAATGCATTTAATTTTTTTCTTCAATGTTAGTAGTTTTGATTCGAACATGCTAAAGCCAAGGTTCAACTTTGAAGGCCAGTATAATCTAGTGCAATTATGGGTGAGGATGTGGAATTCTACTTCCAATGAGGGGAATTTTTGTCTCTTTCAGAATTTCATTGTGTATCCTCTCATAAGGATGTTAGGGATCAACACTACAAGGATATCCCCAAGGGTCCTCAAGCTCCTACGACCAATGCAGTTTGTAAACAATTGGGAGGGAGATCACAATTGGGGTGATTTTTACTTAGGGGAGAATGATACAATTTTGTGAGTCTACGATTGCCCCCAGCCCCCACATCTGTTACCAAATTATGTGCCTCCAAGGGTTGCTTGTTTGGAATTTGTGTGGTAGTTAATGTGGACAGATAGGGAAATTCTAGCCCCTCACAAGAAGGGTACATTCACACCTAGGCAATTCAAGATAGGTGACTTCTTGGTAGGAAAGAGGGCATTTCCTCATATTACTGCATGGTTAAATCAGTTCAAAATGGCTACTAGTGCCTGTAGGCATGTAGATCCTGAGGGCTTTATCAAAATTGCCAGGATGCTGTATATCCCAAACATTGGTGTGAACAGAGAACATGAAGGCTTGGACGAGGAAGATGTAGTCAGAAATATCATCGATGATGATGAGGTCAAGAGGAGATGGAACAAGTACTTTGATTTAATAGACTTGTCAAAACAAGTAAAGGCAGCCCAACTTCCTTTTGAGGGTTTCTTCCCTGACCTTCCATATTTGAAAAGAATTGACAGGATGATAGAGATGCATGACACTCTATCAAATCAGTTGGAGAAGTTGATTGACCAGAGTCAACCAAAGAAAACAAAAGAGTATTCATCTTCTGATCAAGAGGAGTTTTTTGATGAATCACAGGAAGGGGACATCCCACCAAAAATGGAAGATGTACAAAGTGTTAGGCCTTTTGAAGACCAACCAGAAACAGGGGATATTCCAGAGCCACCCTTGAAGAGATAGAGACTTGAGGTCGGAGAGCCTTCAAGGTAGGAAAAAAAAAGGAGAACAATTGATAGAGCATCTACTCTAGTGCCAGGTGATAGGGTTTACCATCACCAATTGAGAAAGGAAATAAGAGAAGGAAAGAAGGTGGCCTCTGATGAAGCAGATAAGGAACAGTCCTTGTGGTTAGAAAGGGATATCAGAGAGGTCTACCAGGACGAATTTTTGATTGATGACCAGTTTATTAAAACTGATGAATTCAAGAGTTTTCTTGTTTGGAATAAGCAGCAAGAAGTGAGGAAACTTCTGCCTGAAGGTATGGAGCCAAGTGAAGAGACTTTGAGAGCATTAAATTCCTACGATCCTAGCCTTGATCCTATAACTACAGATGAGGCTAGATAATTGGTCAAGTCAAGTGGAATGATATTGACTCCAGGATGGGATCTGACCTCTACTTTCATCATAGATCAAATAAGAAAGCAACCGCCGGGCAGCCTGTCATATGAGGTTCACATTGGTGATATGATAAGAGGAAGTGGCTATGACCCTAAATCTCAAGGTGTTGCAATGTGGTCCATGGCCCCTAGGACTCAAAAGCCATCCCTATTGAGTATTGAAGATAAAATGGAAGGGAATCAGATTATTTGGACTGTGCAGAATACAACAAACCTTGAAGTTTCCAAGGCAGTGACTCATTGGGCTAACCTAAATGAGGCAAAAATAGTTCAATTATCTGAAAGGTACTCAAAGTTGTTTGAAAGTGCAAACCTGGTAGCCAAGGATAGAGATTTAAAGATGATGAAGATCAAGCAGCTGGAAGATGAATTGGTAGAGATCAGAGTTAAGCTAGAGGAAGCTTCAAAGGTGGTTGTTGTTCCCCCTGTGCAGATTGAGGTCCCAATTCAAATTGATGAAGAAGTACCTGAGGGACCTAATGAAGATTTAGATAAGGTAAGGATAGAGGCATCTTTGGACACCATGTCAAAGATTATACAATACAGGTGAGATAAAATAATAGAGAAAATGGATACAGTTTATCAGTTAGTCAGCCAATTACACCAGACAAATAGAAAGATAAATGAATCACTGGCTACTTTGGAGCCACTTCATAGTGTTTGGTCTGGAAGAAATTTGTTGTTTGATAAATTTGATAGCTTACAAGAGCATAAGCCTGAGATCCCTAGAGTAGTTACAGAAGTTTTTGAGAAGATTGGCTTAATCAATGCTGTTTCAAAGTTTTTTAAAGGTAAGTCTAACCAGGCGAGGGTTAAGTTGTTAATGTTTGATAAACATTATAGCAAGTATTTGCCTATGGTATGTGATGACAATGGAAACCTGATCAAGTTGGAAGAATGGAAGCTATCAATGGATCAGTTGGTGATTACACAAGATGTTTTCCTTAATAATGACAATACTCTGGATTTTGAAAGGTGTAATAACATCATTGATAGTTTATTTAAAATTGAAAATGATTGCATATGATTTGTGGTAGAAGCCAAGAATATAATTGATTCCATGTGGGACAAGCAAGTCAGCTTGTTACAAGAATTGCAGACTTACAACTGGCCAGCAGATGATGAAGTAGTGGCTTGGGAGAAGCTAACAGTAAAGAAGAAAAGGAGGCTAGTTGTCCAACTTATCGAGGAAGAGGAGGAATAGAGTTGCAGATGGCATCTGATCCGGTAAATGAGGGAGAGAAAGCTTCAAACAAAGGATGATGTAAATTAGCCGGATGGCGGTCATCATTCATGCAACAAATTCAGCAACTGCTTCGAAATATCTTTGGACAAAGATGCCACCTGTGGATTTGTTTGAAAAAAGATCTTTGTAATGTGTTGTTACAATCTGTTTGTCCGTTTGTAATCTTGTCTCTAGTATAGGATCTTTTCTAGCCATCCCAAGCTTGTTGCATCCTTTCAAGGATTCCAAGATGGCTATGTTATAAATAGTAATTCTTTTGTTCATTCAAAAGGAGGTTGAGAAATATACTGTAGAGGCTTAACGCCATTGTTGAAATCTTAGAATATTTTATCAGATTTTGAAGTGTATTAATGCAGTGAGATTTTACTGGAATATAAAAGAATTCCCTTGCATGATTTCAATTGTCTTCTTGTTTGAATTATATGGCTTTTGTGTATTGAATCTATAAGGTAGTTTTGATATACCATTTACAAGGTATCTATGATTTTAATCTCTAGCTCCTTTCAAGGAAAGGGTAATGTCTTTAGGTTAATTTCTGAGAGCTTAGGAATTTAGCAAGAATTTGACAATCAAACGTGTTTAAGAGAAGATGAATTGTAAGGTACTTCATCTGGGATTTGTTTGTGTTTCATTTAGAAGATTTCTGTAAGTATATATTTCACTATTTGACTCTATACCCGAAGATAAGGCACTGGTCTATCCTCGATTTGCAGAGATCTCACCCTCAACAATTTTCAAATAATAATTTACTTTTGTGTATATTTTGAGTGACTGAGAAGATAAAGTTTATATCAAGGATATAAACTATTGTTGTGATCCTTTCAAGAAGTAGATCTAAAAGGGGTTAACCTGCCCGAGTTCAAAGCTCGAAAAGAAGAAGGAGTTTATCCTTGTCACACTTGCCATTTTTTTGCAAATAAATGTTTGCTTCCATTAATATATCATCATGGAGTGTTAAGTCTGAATAGAGGTACACCCACCTAGGTCTGTGGAGCCCGAAGTAGAAGAAGGACATAGTCCTTATCAATTAGCCTTTTCCCTGTGAGAATCCAGAGTTGAGAACCCGAGAGTCAAGTTTGAAAACTGTATTGGTGATTCTACATGAAAAAAAGCTAACAACTAGTTTGTAATCTTGCACAAAGACCATTCCTTTGGCCTTGCATTACTGCAACTCCATCAGCTGCAACACACACTAACTTCTTTCCAATTGTCAAATCATCCATACCAGCAACTTCATGCAAAGCATTCCTCACTTTAGAATATAAGTTTTCTACTGTTGAATTGCCCCTTGTTTTACGAACGCAGAGTAGATGAGCTTGGTGGACATGTTCTTTTACTGTATACACATGCATATAAATCCAAGCAGTGTTATCTACTATAGTAACTTCATCCATAGATAATGAAATGAATCTGGACTGTTTTACTTTCTCCTATAAATTTTGCTTTTCCACCTCAGAAAGATAGTTTTCCATTTCCCATCCAATATTTGTTGGCCAATGTGACATGGGATAGTGAGGAACTTTCAAAAAAGATAATAAATTACCATATTCTGAGAAGTCTCTCATAGGACACCCTCTGGACATAATATGAAAAACAACACTCATCTGAACGGTCTTTGCCAGGTTTGCTTCATTGGCTGCATGTTTAAACCCAGCCTTGATTGGATTTTCACTAGTAGCAATTACTGCCATTCTCTTGTTATGCTCTTCATATCCTATGGCATACTTAACATGAAGACATTCTTCCTTTGATTTCCATCTCACTACTAATATTTCTTGTCCATCTATGGTCTATTTTTCATAAACCTTACCAATATGCTTTTCTATAGTGTCAAGCTTTAGCTGCAACTTCTCTCTTTTAAGTTTCCAGGTACAAATCTTACACTTGCATTTTTTTGGTTGTTCATCATTGCTTAGGACTAGTTCAATGAACTAGTACTGTGCTACCCAATCAACCTTAAAATTTCTTTCCATTTCCCACTCCCACCCCATTTTTACTTCCCTTTTTCTTTTCTTCCTACCAACATTATTATTATCTTCATTGCTACCATTTTCTTCCAACTAGTTTTGTGTATCCCTTATAACATCTTCTCTCATGCCACCATTGTTATCCTCATTTGATGCATTTTGATTTTCATTTAACTCAATGACAACCCCAACTTGTGGTACTAGTACTAGTGAGCTATTGTGAATGGATTTTGCACTCGCAATTGCAAATGTTGATGGAACAGAAACATTGCCAACTCCAAAGAAAGTCTTTATGGTAGTATCTTTAATTTTTGGGCATTTTGATGGCCTCCGAGGCCTTTCACTACCCCGAGGAGTCTTACCCTTGTCTAGCTTTCTAATCTCTTTAGTAACCTAAGTCTCAACCTCCCCTGATATATGAATCCCTTCAGTAGTAGTAGCTTGAGGATACTCAATCTTAACCTCAAGATAGTCACCCTTGTTCGACATCTTTACCCAATGACCTCTCACTAGTCACTAGGATTCTAGCCTCTATGAATTAAAATTAATAGCAATACTGTGAAGTGTGAAATGTGAAGTTGAACAAATAATTGTTTACCTTTGTCCCGCTTCCTCTGATTTTTGACTCTCTGAAATGTTGAATCCTCTATTTACTGTTGCAAGATTGTTATTTGTAAATCTGGCCCTCCAGGTTTTGGCGCCAAAAATTTGTAACGGTGCACGATAAGACTACTTCTAAGTTTTCTAAATTTGATTTGAATTTATATCAATCCATGATACCAAATTCCAAATTTCCAATTTTTAAAATCTCGGGCTTTTGGCAAAAATGTGCCGAGTGCCAACCTGATCAATGCTATGTTTGGCAAAAAATTAAATATACATGGTGATTAATTAATTAACGAGTTGGTGAAATATGTCATGGACCAATAAAACAATTAATTAATGGGTTGGCGAAATACGTCATGGACCAATAAAATAATTAATTAACGGGTGGCAAAATAGGTTATGGTTAAGATAACAATATAAACCATTTGGCTATTTCAAATTTTATATGCAATTCATAATTAATATCGCTGGTGAATAAGAGACCATTAAAAGAACCACGTCACATTAATTATAGGTGAATATGATGTTCAATAGCATCAAATGGAAAATCTGATTGGTGATTCCAATTAATATTCAGCAGTTACCATGTCAAGATTGGGTGAATATTTGCCAGTGTATACCTACATGATTTGCCAATTCCACAAGACATTATTCCTAGAATTCACCACTAAAAATTACCCTGTGTAGTGGAGTATCATGCATATGATACAAAAGAAGAGGTAGAGCATGAAGATGAAAAGATTCATGAACCTGCAATTGAAGAAGATGATTTATTAACGAAGATTGTAGCAGTTGAGGAAGAGTGGAATATCTTGGTTGGAGGTCAAAGGAAAGAAGTTGTTACATGCCTTATTGAAGACACAAAAAAAGAAAACAAAGATGAAGATGTGAAAGAGGTAAATTTTTATGAATCATGGAATGCTAACTTTGAGATGGATTTGAAAGATAATGATGATAGTTTATATGAGGACTTTGCAAGTGATGTTTGGTATGCAATAGAATATTTGTATGTTGTTCCAGAGTTTATTACAGATGCATTATATCCTACAAGTTTGGAGGAGAATGAGAGTTACACATGGATGAAGTTGATTGCAGAGGAGTATTGTCAGCAACATATACTTGTTCCAACTAGGTGCTAGAAAAGAAGAAAAAAGGAAATATATCGGCAACAGATACTTGTTCCAGCAAGGTGTTTGAAGAGAAGAAAAAAAAAGGGTCAGCAGTGGCTATTTCATTTTGTGAATCCATATCCACAAAATTTTCCTACCTTGGGTGTCTGATGCAAGAGCATCTTGCATCACAAAAAAAAAAGGGGGCATGATAAAAAAATAAAAAAATAAATTGGAAGAGAGAGAAAGTGACGAAAATAGAAAAAAAAAATGAAAAAATGAAAAAAGAAAAAAAAGAGAAAAAAAAATAGAGAGAGAAAATAAAAATAAAAAATTCATTTACCAAGGTGCATAGGTGGGAAAGATAAATAAAATATAGATATAAATATTAATCATTTCATTTATCAAGGTGTGTAGGTGGCATTTTAGAAATTTGTAGAAAGTTCTTGCATTTAATACTTGTAGTTACACCTTTCTATTTTATTATTAGCCACAAAAGCAATGTAATTTTCTAATTGGCCCACATGGTGGTGCGAAATATTAATTGGGTGGGTATTTAATATTTGTATCAAGGTAGTTGCATCTATCTTTTTTATCCCACATTGGTTGTGTTGTAATATCTTGGGTGGGAAGTGCCTATATAAAGAAGGCATGGGAGCATTCATAAGCAAGCTCTTGGAGTTCAAGCTCTCACATTGCAAGCTCTCAAGTGGTAGGATCTTGTATTGGGGAAGAAGCTCTCAAGTTGAAGCTCTTGGATTGTAAGATCTCTCAAGTTGTAATTATTTTCAAGTATTAATGTATGCTTTGTAAAACATTTTGTCTTCTCTATATCTCCATGTTGTTATGTCTTTGGTTATGAGTTGGTAAGGGCGTTGTGGCCCTTCATCAACAACAGGCAACACAAACCGAGGAACAAGATGGAGCTATCGAGCAAGGAAATGACCCTAAGTAGGATGAACAAGAAAGGAGAAATCAAGTTTTGGCTAGTTTTGTCAAAAGACATCATCCTGAGACACAAATCATTGGAGACAAACATGCTGGAATGCAGACTAGAAGCAAAACAAGACAAGGTACATGTCTAATTTGTGAATTTTAACCTAAAACTATGAAAGTTTCATTAGAGAATGAAGAATGGGTTAATGCAATGAAGGAGGAAAAAGAGAAAATAGAGAAGAACAAAACTTGGTCCTTAGTACCCCAACCAAAAGATAAGAATGTTATCGGTACTAAGTGGATATATAGGAATAAATTGAATGAAAATGGTGAAGTCGCAAGAAATAAAGCTAGATTGGTATGCACAGGAAGAAGGCATTGACTATGGTGAAACATTTGCACCTATTGCTAGATTAGAAGGAGTTAGAATGCTACTTGCATATGCTACACATAAGAAATTCAAAGTCTATCAAATGGATGTGAAGTCAACATTTTTAAATGGTATACTTGAAGAAGAGGTCTACATTGAACAACCTGAAGGATTTGTTGATCCCAACAATAAAGACATGGTATGTAGATTACATAAAACTTTATATGATTTGCAGCAAGCACCGAGAGCATGGTATGAAAGACTGCATACTTACTTGTTAAGTATTAGATTTGTTACAACAAGTGAAAACAACAATCTGTATGTGAAAGGTGATACTATTGATACTATTAACATTGCTGAAATATTTGTTGATGACATTATTTTTGGAGGTTCAAATCTTGTTTGAAAAGTATCTGTTGATGAAATGCAAAAAGAATTTGAAATGTCTATGTTTGGAGAGATTGAGTTCTTTCTTGAACTACAAGTGACTCAGTAGAGTGATGGAATATTCATCACACAATCTAAATACATAAAGGAAGTACTAAAGACATTTGGCATGGAAGATGCTAAACCTATGGGAATACTGATGGCTACTAGATGCAAATTGACAAAGGAGGATGAAACTATAGAGGTAAATCAGACACTTTACTGATCCATGATTGGTAAGCTAATGTATGTAGTTCAAAGTAGACCAGATATAGCACATGTTGTGGGTATTGTTGCAAGATTTTTCGCTAATCCTAGAGAATCACACATGATAGCTACAAAATGGATCTTAAGATACCTGAAGAAAATAGAGAATTATGGATTATGGTATCCTAAGGAAGGGAAGTTTGAACTGAAAGTTTACACCGATGTTGATTGGGCTGGAAATGTGGATGATAGAAAAAGCACCACCAGAGGAGCATTTTTCTTTGGTGAAAGACTTGTAACCTGGACAAGTAAAAAGAAAGCTTGTATTTCTTAGTCTACAGCTAAAGCAGAGTATGTTGCTGCTACTACTAACTGTTCAAACATTGCATATATCAAACAAGTGGTGGAAGGAATGAATGAGGTAATCACTGACTCGGTGATTATATATTGTGACAACACTAGTGCTATTAATATTTCAAAGAATCCTGTGATGCACTCTAAGACAAAGCATATATCTAATAAGTATCATTACTTAAGAGAACAAGTGCAAGAGAAGCAAGTGAAGTTAGAATTTGTCACATCTAAAGAACAACTTGCTGATATTTTTACAAAGCCTCTACCGAAGGACACATTTGAATACTTGAGGACTACACTTGGGGTCTGTCCCCTATCTATCAGTCACTAAGGTGATTTGGTTGTTGCATCAACCTATTTTTATCAAAATATTATTCATGTTGATGTAGCGTAGTTCACACTTTGAATCATTTTCAAGGTTGTGATTAAGTTTGAAGAACTTGAACTGATTTGGATATCAGTATTCAGAGATACAGAGGATGATAGAATTGTTTGTTTATTTATTTCTTTGGCATTGTTGTCAAAGGGAGAGATAAATAATATGAAAAGGAACAAGCATCGATGACAATTATCTAAGGGAGAGACAATTTGAATGAGATAGAGTATTGAAGATCAGTTATAGAGAATAGAAGCAGGAACAGGAGAACTGAGGAGAACTGAAAAGAACACAACTACAGAATGGTAAATTTGTATTATCTAATGTTGGTTTAGTAACATAGTGATTAAACATATTAATTCTATTTGACTTATAGCATTTTGTATACAAATTTGTAGAATGTATGTTTGGTATGTGTATGGTACATTTCATATTACTTGAGTTGCCATCAATGCCAAAGGGAGAGATTGTTGGACTACAACTGATTTGGAATCTGATTGAAGAATCTATGATTAAAGATCACTGAGGAGTTGTTGATTAGATATGTAATATGATTAAATCAGTATTATGTTTTCATTGATGTCAACTAGTTTGACAACACTTATCTTGTAAGTTACTATACCGAGACATCTGAAGAAAGGTGAAAGAGATGAAGAAAAAAGAAATCTACATGAGAAAGATGTACATGATAGATGAGGATAAGGAACACATTGAGTAACTTGTTGATGATTCTATGACTTGATGATATTGACTTTATTATGTTGCATTCATCTATGATAAAGTATAGAGTTGAATGACACAAAGCAATGTTGTCGGTAAATGAAGCATTTCTAGTATACACCGACGGAGTGTAGTGTATACCGATCACAGTATTAACTGAGAAGTGTTCACTGACACATTTCTTTGTTAACCAAGTGGAATAGAATGAATTAAATGATTAGTTTAGCCGATAAGATTGATGAGCTGGAAAGAGTATAACATTGAGGTAACGGATAATGTTTGTTACACAGATCGATAGCTAACAAAATTTAGGAAAGATCTAAAGGATGAGAATCAAATGTGTTATTGACATAAGTGCTGAGAAAGTTTGAAGTGGAAAAATCTATGAATGTGGTTAAGCGGAAAAATCTAATGGTGAAGAAGAAAATGATTTACCCATCTATATAAGAGAACAAAATTTCTTAATAGAAGAATGCCGGAAGAAGTAGAAACTACAGGAATATCATGTGAACAAGGCTTTCATGCATTCTAATCATACTGGCTAGTAAGAACCGAGCTACAGAACAATTATCGAGCTACAAAGAGTAATTATCAACAGACAGTAAGATGATATAGTATTGAATCTAAAGTGAAATATTGATCAGAAGGATTTGTATGGAATGAATATTAATCTGTAATATGCAATTGAAGTTGTATTAATGTAGGTCATTTACTATTACATATTTAACCATTGTATACAGTCAAAATCACTTAACCGAGTGGACTCTAAAAGTCTTATGATGTATCATTCATAGAATGAATATTGTTATCATGTCAACCCCATAGTGAATGTTGGTTGGATGATAAATTCTAGTCTAAAATCCTCTAACAAGGTCACACCTGACAGTGTGTTTGTAAACCTTTAACAAGGTTGGGTCTTAACTGACCTCACTTCAAAAGAGTGAACAATTTTGGGTTGCTGGTCCCAGGTGGTTTTTCCCTTTACAGGGTTTCCATGTTAAATCTCTTGTGTTATGTGTTGATTGTGATATTTGTTTGTTATCATTCTTTACATGTTACATGTTAGATTTGATCGGTAACTATCATGGTATTAGACTGGTAATCGGTAAAAGCACAAATAGTGAAAGTTATTATTGTTTACCGAGGAGCAGAAATTGAAGAAATAATTTTTGAATTATACATTTTGTTTTGGGACAATGGATAACTAATTCACCCCCCTCTCAGTTATTCTAACAATAGATTTCAAACCAAAATCATGATCCATTTCATAGCCCATTGGTGCTAGCCACTTTATCCTTGGTTCTACAACTTTTATCATGGTGTGATCAATGTCTACTAGAAAATATATGTCCATCTCATACTTCTCTACTAATGAACTTGGAATCCTACTTCTCATATTCATCTTTACTTTGAAATCCTCAAAATAACTATCTATCACATTTTCAGCATTATCTTCCAGACCTTTCATAATCTTAAAAATTTGTGAAGTGATCGGTGTGTCATCTATTCAGTCAGTGTGACTGACAAAGGGAAAGAATTTTTGTAGATATAAAAACAAACATACTAGGAGTGATCCAAACTTATAGGTATTGGACTTCTGTGTCCTGATTGTCTTCATGTTTTCCTCAACTTGTCTCAATAGTAGCTTGGCTAGGTCAATCTAATGACCCTTCTTTATCAATTTATGAGCCATGTCGACTGCACTACAAGGTACACTGTTTGATCTACTCGAATGAAATATTTTGTACCCAATGACATGTGATGCAAAATTAACTTTGGGATCCACAATTATTGAAATTTTTAGTGCTCTTCCATCCCATGTTGTGCCAGTGTTTTTCTCTACATCGGCTCACAATGAACTTCTGAATGATTTGGCCTTATCAATAGTAGGGTAACCAGCAACCCTGCTAACCATTCTTTTTGTAACCTTGATCAGTCTATCTAGCTAGAATGTTCCCTCATGATAGCAGCTTAGCACAACCCTAATCCATTCATTCTTAAAATTCTTTGGAAAATTTAGGGCATTGGTAAGACCAAGTGTCTCAACCAATTTGTGCTTTAGTTTAAGCTTTATATTTTCATCACAAAGAGCCTGATTCACAACATAATATCAAAATCACCAATTTCTCAAATTCTATAGTGAATGTATGATCGTATGTCTTTCATCAACAAAACCCTAGATGGGATTCTTGAAAAAGTGCCCGCTGAATCCATTTTGCTTGCAAATTGTAGGTGTAATTTATAGTGAGGTTCCTTGTAGCTTGTTGAAATAATTAAATTAACTTCTTCTTCCATAACCTTAGAAGAACCCCAGCAGATGTCATTTCAACAAACTAGGTTTTCGGTAAGTTATGAAAATATACTCGGTAGGGTTTCAACTTACTCAAAATGTATCAAAGACTATGATCAGTTCGATCTACAACTGCTTGAATTTTCTTGAAAGATTCTTGCTCAACCACACCCTGTGAAATGTTAGCTCTCCAAAATTTGCAATGTGAAAAATGAACTCTATTTTCTGTATATTTATAGAATTTTCTATAATCCCGCTCAAAACTTTATGCAATAAATGCCTGACCTACTTTTTGGTTTGTGATAACTATCAGCTCAGTGACAACTATGAACTTTCATCAGCTTGATTAACACAAGATTTCCTTGCTTGATTGATACTAATACTCGATTAACCTTGAATAGTGATTACCAATGGGTAACCAACACTCGGTCTCACTTTTACCAACTGTGTAACTTTGTTAGCTCAAAACATATAAACCACAATGCATCTTCATTCATGCAGATTTGGTATGTGTTCATCATATATAAGGAATTGTATCTAAAATGTGATCATTTTGAAATGTCAGTCTCATACATACCTATATCTCCTTAAGTGGAGGTACTGATGTCACCTAATCTAGTGGACGAGGTTTCATTGACAACATTACTTGACTCTACATTCTCATTAGATGCCTTCTTCCACATGCTATTCCTTATTCTCATGATATCTGCAATAGTGTTTCCACTCTCAAATACATGACCTTCTTCTAGTGCTCGGTCTCTATAGTCCTTTCTTAAATGAATGACTTTATAGCAATGCAAACATGTCATTCCAGTGCTTGTCCAGATTTTCCTCTTATAGTTCGCTACAATGTGACCAAATCTACCACATGAAACATAGTTAGCCCATGTGTTATAATCCCAAACATAAGAATTACCTTGTCTCTTTAGTTGATAAGGCTTGCATTGTGTCTTCTTCTTAGGAGTCCATATTTGTTTCATTTTAGCCTTACACTCTCATGCAGTGTGTCCATGTTTATTACAAGTATAGCATATTTTCTCCATGGTACTATTGTTAGCATTATCATTTAGTTTAGCTCTACACTCATAAGCTTGGTGACCATACCTACCACAATAATAGCAATAACCATTGAAATTAGGAGTGATAGGAGGTTTACCTTGTGCTTTATTTCTACACAAATTAGATGTATGTCCTGGTTTTCCACGGTGATAACATGTCAACACTTTAGGTCTCTGATTTTGATTGGTGTTGACCTATTTAGCTTTTTGTGATGATTCTCCTTCGTTGGTATAGCCTAGTCCAACTTTGCTTCCAAATATTCTTTGATTAATCAAAAAATCATCAATCTTCTTGGAATTGTTCTCATCTAGCCTCATCATCTCATTATCCTATTTTTCTATCTTTATTTCATTTCTCAATTTTTCATTCTCTTCTCTGAGTATTGCAACATCTTCAATTCTTCTAGACAATTCTCCATTCACTCAGTTGACTTCTTGATTCACAGTCATCATCTAATTATATACTTGAAAGTGATGATCGGTGAGTCTTTGTATCTCACTCTCTTTATCTTGTAGTTGTTCAGTTGTCTATCTTTGGTCTTCAATAGCCAAATTTCTTTCTTTCTCAACCTATCTAGCATTGTTCATTATCTCTACCATTCTCACCATCTAAGATTCTTGACCGATTTGTAGTGCTTTCACTTGTTCAATTAAATGTTGATTCTTCTCAGACAAGTCATAGATTATACTTTTAGATCCATTAGAGATACTTCTTGAACTAGATCTAATGTGGTTAAATATATCATCAATTGCTTCTTCATGGTAGCCAATCTCATTTTGCAAAATAGCTAGATTCTTCCTTTCTACCAGTAATTTCTTCAGTCCTTCCTTGGCTTGCTTATATTATTCAACAAACATCTGCATTTGAATCTTCCCATTCTCAATAGAATTTACCCTTCAGTGGTTAAACTATCCAATCAGAGAACTGAGCTCTGGTACCAATTGCTAGATTAGGAGAGATAGGTTACTGAGACAGGAGGGGTGAATCAGTGACCACAAAAACTTTAAGTCATAAAACTTCTAGATTTATAACAGAAAATAATAGTAACGTTGCAAAATAACTTGTATCTAATGCATGTATCATTCATTCATTCAACTTGTGAAAGTAAACAACATGAAATCAACAATATAATGGTCTCATAACACAAGTATTTTGGTAATGCAGAAACCCTTGTTAGAAGGTAAAAACTACGGTGGGGATGTGATGCAGGAGCATCCTGGGTGTAAGAGCAATCTTGCATCACCCAAAAAAATATTTCTATTTTTATATTCAATAAGGGTTATTTTGTGCAGAGCTACTATTTATGGAAAGTTACTATTTTTGGTAATTTTCGTATGTGCTCAGAATGATCTGATTTCTTTCTTGGAGGTTCATTTTGGTCATATAAGTCTGCCAGTAAAGTTTCATTGCCAGATCAAGTGTATATTGGAAGATATTGAAGATTTTTGGTATTGGCAGCAGGGTACAGAAACTTTGAACTCAGTTTTGAAGGCTTTAGAGGCCCCGGATGAGGTCAAAAATTTGGGTGACGGGCGCTTGCGCCGGTCAAGCCTGTAGAGCGCTTCGTGGCATTTCTGAAATGGGGTTATAGTAGCCAAGCGGGTCAACTGGTGATGACTTATGGTCTTCAGAAGTTGGGCCACCTGAAATGGCGAAAAATAATTTTCTTCAAAATTTTTGTTCGGGTTTCAAAGGTTATCTTGAGCCGACTATGATGTAATGAAATGTAAAATAAAATAATTCTAAGTTTGGTCGGCCTTATTGGCTAAAATTCTGGAACCTTCCCAGGCGGTGGAAAATTGCCTATATAAGGAAGGCTGTATTATTGTCTTAGGCAGTTCAGAATAGTTCTGGGTAGTAGATCTGGGTATTGATTCGAGGCTTTTTCCTAAAGAATATTGTAAGGGAATGCCCATGTGGCTTTGCATATTGTAATTCTAAAAGTTTGTAATTCCACATTTGTGGAGATAATAAGAAGCCAATTTTCTGTTCTTGCATATTGTTGTGGTTTCTCCGTTTCTGTTATGTGTTTGTGGTATTAAGGGGAGCACCCTTCACCAAGCCCTTCATCAAGTGGTATCAGAGCAGGTTTTCTTGAGTGTGTAAATAGATCGCCGACTGTGAGGCAGTTTGCACCAGGACCGTTGTTAGGGTTTCAGCGTGCATTGCGAAAATGCCTCCACGAAGAGAACGTGGCGGAAGACCTGGTGCTGTGACACCTGAGGTTAGAGAGCTGCAGAGACAAGTGCGAGCATTGCAAGAAGAGATTCACAGAGGAATGAATCTTAATGTCAGAGACGAAAGCGAGGATGAAGCCGAAGAAGAATATCAAGAAGGAGAAGCTGAACTTGTGAACCAGGAGGAAGAAAGACTTTTTCGGGCGATTTCCAAGATTGGGAAAAGACCTAAGATTGAGGTTCCTACATTTTCTGGAAATCTTAACCTAGAGGAATTGATCGACTAGATCAATGAATGTGAGGAGTATTTTGAGTATGAAGATGTTGAGGATCCTGATAGGGTCAAATTTGCGAAGGCCAGACTGAAAGGTCATGCGAAGATCTGGTGGCAAGAAATTTAATTAGAGCAAAATAGAAGAGGGAAAGATAAAATCACAAGATGGGATCGGATGGTGGATAAATTCAAGCAACAGTTCATTCCTGTTGATTATGAGCTTGACCTACTGAAGAAAATGCAAAGTTTGAAGCAAGCAGGAAAATTTGTTCAGGAGTATACAGAGGAGTTCTATCGACTTCTCATCAGAACAGGCCATGCCGAAGCTGATAAGGAGAAAGTTTCCTGATACCTTAATGGGTTAAGGCCAAGCATTCAGGAGGAGTTGAATCTGGTTCGAATGAACAGTATTGAGGAGGCATACCAATTTGCCCTAAAAGTAGAGGAAAAGCTGAACAAGAAGTTTGAGAGTAGACAAAACGGAAGAGGTCACGGTGGACGATCTGGTGGACGGTCATATGGTGGCCAAAATGAAGATCCGAAAAAGAAGGATGAGGCCAGTAGCAGTCAGAATCAGCGAGGAAATAATTCCAATCGCTTCCAGGATCAGAATAATAAAGATCAGAGAGGAAGAGGAAGAGGACAAGGATCTGGAAGAGGTGGCTTCCGTGGAACATGTTTTCACTGTGGAGAAGAAGGTCATAGGGCATTTGAATCTCCTCAGTGCCAAGGCAGAACGGACAGGAGAAATGAAGGCCAGGCTAGAGTTGCACATGTAGATGAAGATGCCAGATCATCAAATTCTGAAGATGCTGAAAGAAGAGAAACATTGATTAACAGAAGAGTCCTGTTGAGTGGTGAGAATGAACCTGAGCAAAGGAGGAGCCTGTTTCGCACCAGGTGCAAATGTGAAGGTAAATGTTGTGATGTGATTATTGATAGTGGAAGCACTGACAATTTGGTGTCAGAAGAGATGGTGACAAAGTTGAAGCTCAAGAGACAAAAACACCCACATCCATATCGGATTGCCTGGGTACAGGATGACCACAAGGTCATGGTCAATGAACAATGCCTGGTGAAGTTCAAGATTGGCGGATACCAAGATGAGGTATTGTGTGATATCATATCTATGGATGCATGTCATATGTTGTTGGGTAGACCATGGTAGTTTGACAAATGTGCTGTACATGATGGTCGTGCGAATACCTATTCCCTGACAAAGGATGGAGTGCGACATAAGCTAAAACCATTGAAGGAGACTGAAGAAAAGGTATGTGGTACTGCAAGGATAACTCTTGTTGATGGAAGAAATTTCCTAGATGGTATGAGGCATGAGCATGTATGTTTTACTTTAATTCCAAAAGCTGGTAAAGAGGAAGTAGAAGATGTTCCTGTAGAAGTTGCAGATTTGTTGAATGAGTTTCAGGATATTGTATCCGATAACATGCCTGATGGATTACCACCAGTCAGGAAGATCAGTCATCAAATGGACTTGATCCCAGGAGTGAGTTTGCCGAATAAGGCAGCACACAGAATGACACCTGCAGAAAGTGAGGAGTTGAACAGACAAGTACATGAGTTGTTACAGAAAGGATTGATCCATGAGAGTCTAAGTCCCTGTGCTGTACCAGCGGTATTAGCACCAAAGAAGAATGGAGAATGGAGGATGTGTACAGATTCTCGGGCAATAAACAAGATCACGATCAAGTACAGGTTTCCATTGCCACGAATGGATGATATTATGGACTGTTTGAGTGGAGCTGTGTATTTTTCAAAGATAGATCTGAAGAGTGGATATCATCAGATTCGGATCAGAGAAGGAGATGAATGGAAGACTGCCTTCAAAACAAAGGAAGGACTATATGAGTGGTTAGTCATGCCTTTTGGGCTAACCAATGCACCGAGCACTTTCATGCGGCTCATGAACGAGGTTTTGAAAGAATTTCTGGGTAAGTTTGTCATTGTTTACCTAGATGATATTTTGATCTTTAGTAAGACATTGGAGGAGCATATGATGCATATTCATATGGTATTTGAGAAGTTGAGAAAAGAGAAATTGTTGATTAATTTGAAGAAGTACAGTTTTGTGAAGAAAGAGTTAGTGTATTTGGGATTTGTAGTTTCAGCAGAAGGTCTAAAAATGGACCCAGAGAAGGTACAGGCTATCCTTGAATGGCCTACTCCAAGGAGTGCTACTGAGGTAAGATCTTTTCATGGTTTGGCTAGCTTTTACAGAAAGTTTATCCGAAATTTTAGCAGTATTTGTGGACCCTTGACTGAAACAATGAGAGGGGATAGAAAAGAGTTTAAGTGGACTAATGGGGCAGAAAAGAGTTTTCAATTGTTGAAACAAAAAGTTACAGAACAACCTGTTTTAGCACTTCCAGATTTTAATAAGGTGTTTCAAGTAGATTGTGATGCTAGTGGTACTGCAATAGGAGCTGTTATGAGCCAAGAAGGTAAACCTGTTGCTTATTTTAGTGAGAAGTTAAATGATGCCAAGAGGAAATATTTTGTTTATGATCAGGAATTTTATGCTATAGTTCAGGCATTAAAGAAGTGGAGACATTATCTGCTTCCTAAAGAGTTTGTTTTGTATACTGATCATCAAGCTTTGCAATATTTGAATAGTCAAGGAAAGTTGAATCAGAGGCATTTGAAATGGGTTGAGTTTTTGCAGAGTTATACATTTGTTTTGAAACACAGGAGTGGAAAGTCTAATAGGGTTGCAGATGCTCTTAGTAGAAGGCAACTATTGCTGACAGAAATGCAGATTGAGGTGGTTGGGTTCAAAGAACTCAAGAATTTGTATCCAGAGGATCCTGATTTTGGTGAAGCTTGGAAAGCTTGTACAGAACCTGTTACTCTAGACAGGACGAAATAGTTGGATTTCATCATCCAGGATGATATGCTATTCAGAGGGAATCAGTTGTGCATTCCACGAAGTTCTATGAGGGAGAATCTCATCAAAGAGAAGCATAGCGGAGGATTGGCTGGACATTTTGGTCGTGACAAAACCCTTTCTTTGGTTAGTGAAAATTATTATTGGCCACAATTGCAGCAAGATGTGAAGAAGTTTGTACAGAGTTGCAGAGTATGTCAGATGGCAAAAGGAGTGACGCAGAATAGAGGGTTGTATCAGCCATTACCTGTACCAGAGAAGCCTTGGGAGGATATCAGCATGGACTTTGTTCTTGGTTTACCGAGGACACAGCGGGGACATGATTCAATTTTTGTAGTAGTTGACAGATTTTCAAAGATGACACATTTCATTCCCTGCAAGAAGACTAATGATGCTGTTCATGTAGCAGAATTGTTTTTCAGAGAAGTAGTGAGACTTCATGGTTTGCCAAAGACCATAGTTTCAGATCGGGACACTAAGTTTGTTGGATATTTCTAGCGTACATTGTGGAAGAAGTTGAAGACAGATTTGAAGTTCAGTTCATCACATCATCCACAGACTGATGGACAGACAGAGGTGGTGAATAGGAGTTTGGGAAATTTGCTGAGATGTTTGGTTGGAGATAAGCCAACAGGATGGGATTTGATTTTACCACAGGCAGAATTTGCATACAATAATTCTGTCAACAGGAGCACTGGTAAATCACCATTCCAGATTGTATATGGAAGTAGTCCAAGAAATGCATCTGAATTGAGGAAGATAGATAAAGGAGAAATAAGTAGTGCTGAAGCTGAAGATTTTGCAGAACACTTGAAGAACATCCATGAGGAGGTGAGGAAGCATATTACCAAGATGAATGCACAGTATAAGGCTAAGGCAGATGAGAAAAGGAGGTATAAAGAATTTCAAGTTGGTGACGAAGTCATGGTTCATTTGTGGAAGGAGCGGTTTCCAATTGGTACATATAACAAGCTGAAAATGAAGAAGTTTGGACCATGCAGGATATTGAAGAAACATGATTCAGGAAATGCATATGAGGTAGAATTGCCTACTGAGCTAAATATTTCACCAGTGTTTAACATTTCAGATCTGACAGAGTATCATGAAAGAGGTGTTGAAGATGAGATCACAACAGCACAGTGGAGTATTCTAGCAACTAGTTCAGACACTAAGGAGATTGAAGATATACTGGATAGTCATGTTGGCAGAAGCACAAGGAACATGACATATGAAGAATATCTGGTCAAATGGAAAGGATGACCTGTTGAAGATTCATCATGGCTAACAAAGGAGGAGGTTAACCGTCTTGGTTTTCCTCTGCACACCTGAGTCGTGACAGGGTCACTTCTCAAATTACCCCGGGTGTCTGATGCAGGAGCATCCTGGGTGTAAGAGCAATCTTGCATCACCCAAAAAATATTTCTATTTTTATATTCAATAAGGGTTATTTTGTGCAGAGCTGCTATTTATGGAAAGTTACTATTTTTGGTAATTTTTGTATGTGCTCAGAATGATCTGATTTCTTTCTTGGAGGTTCATTTTGGTCATATAAGTCTTCCAGTAAAGTTTCATTGCCAGATCAAGTGTATATTGGAAGATATTGAAGATTTTCGGTATTGGCAGCAGGGTACAGAAACTTTGAACTCAGTTTTGAAGGCTTTAGAGGCCCCGGATGAGGTCAAAAATTTGGGTGACAAGCGCTTGCACCGGTCAAGCCTGTAGAGTGCTTCGTGGCATTTCCGAAATGGGGTTATAGTAGCCGAGCGGGTCAACTGGTGATGACATATGGTCTTTAGAAGTTGGGCCACCTGAAATGGCGAAAAATAATTTTCTTCAAAATTTTTGTTCGGGTTTCAAAGGTTATCTTGAGCCGACTATGATGTAATGAAATGTAAAATAAAATAATTCTAAGTTTGGTCGACCTTATTGGCTAAAATTCTGGAACCTTCCCAGGCGGTGGAAAATTGCCTATATAAGGAAGGCTGTATTATTGTCTTAGGCAGTTCAGAATAGTTCTGGGTAGTAGATCTGGGTATTGATTCGAGGCTTTTTCCTAAAGAATATTGTAAGGGAATGCCCATGTGGCTTTGCATATTGTAATTCTAAAAGTTTGTAATTCCACATTTGTGGAGATAATAAGAAGCCAATTTTCTGTTCTTGCATATTGTTGTGGTTTCTTCATTTCTGTTATGTGTTTGTGGTATTAAGGGGAGCACCCTTCACCAAGCCCTTCATCAGGATGACACCCAAAAATTCTTCACTACTACAGATAGAAAAGGTTTTCCTTTTAGGGCTATAAGTTTTGATTACTTCTGGTGATCTTACCCTGTTAGGAGTAACATATTAGATCAACTAGATCTACCTAGTGATAGGATTTTAGCAACACTACTTGAGTGTGCACTCACTTAATAGATTTACAAAAGACTATCAAGTCTACTCTATTAGGAGATTTTACCAAAACTCTATTACAGTGATTAGAAAGCAATAGGTATCTATCTACTAATGACAACTTATATTGTTTGATATAGATCAATAAAGTACTAATAAAATATCACCTTTACTATGATGGATCTCTGCTCTGAATTGCTCGATTAGCCTGCTCTGATTCTACTTAATCTGATTATCTCTGTATATTGTTCTTCTTATAATCTTGAAGTTAGGCAAATGCTTCAAGTGCTTCTTCATTCATACATTAGTTCACATCAAAAAATGATGTAACATACAATTATATAACATACAACTTTATGTCTCTTATACAAAATTAGGTTTCAACAACTTAGAGAAAAACCCTAAGATCTACGCTGTACAAAAATAACCTAGATCAAACTATTACATAAGGTCTTCATCGTATCTCAACAATAAATTGTTCTCGATCTTGGTAAAACATTTTATGATTTGTTGTAACCATTTGCATAGAAGAATGTGCCATTCCTGATTACTATGCCATTTTCTATGATCCTCGGTAAACACTGTATAAACTACTCAGTGTTTATTCTCATGCTCAGTGTTTACTATCGCTTGGTATCGGTCTTTATTGATGCTCGATAAACTGTCTGATGCTCGCTGTATATACTTAACCAACTGGGCTATTTTTCGTATAGTTACCGACTAGGCTCATATATGTAACCAACCGATGTTTTGATAACCTTTGATACTAATGACAACCTTTAATGCTCAATAGAGATAACATGTACCCCCTACCCTTGGGATTTTACTATAAATAGAAGTCATTTTGAGAGCATAATATACTAGAAAATTCAAGTGCATAGCATCATCACTATAGGCAATTTGAGATCAATTGAGAGAAATTGAGAAATATTTTGAGCATTTGAGAGCAAATAGTGAGAATTGAGAGCATTATCATGAGCATTTGAGTTAATCTTTGTATCATTTTGGAGAATTGAGAGCTAGATTTAGGTATTTATCGTAATTTCTCATTCTAAGATTGTCACTAGTGGAGAATAAGGCTAAGAGCTCTACTTACCAAGCTAAGATAGAGAACCATGAGATGTTATGGATGTTAAATGCAATTCTTAGATTAAATTTCCATTGTATTTGCATAGAATTGTTGTTAATTGTCCTAATTTCATGAAGGTGTAAACACTCACACACATTATGCAATCTCCCATCATATATAGCATGTCTATCATATTGCCAAGGTCTACCCAACAAAATATGATAACAATCCATAGGCATGATATCACATAACACCTTATCATAGTACTTTCTAATTTTCAAACTCACATAACATTGTTCGCTTACCAAGAGTGTATGCTAATCTTTGATCCATGAAATATCATAGGGCTTTGAATGTTCCAACCTTTTCAACTGTAGCTTTGTAACCATTTCCTCTACTGCCAAGTTCTCCGAGTTACCACTGTCAATGATTACCTTCCAAACTTCATCAAAAACTCTACATCTAGTCTCGAACAAACTTTTCCTTATCGAATCTTCCTTGTTACTTTCACTCCAAAGTTATCTCCTTACCATCAATTTCTTTTCCTTCTCAAGTTCATTCAGTGACTCTTCTTGCACCAAAGCATTTCTACAGCTACCAACCTTCTTACTTGCATGTGTACACTCAAATGATCTATGTCCTTCTTCTCCACAATTGTAACAAGTTCCTCATAATCCACCTCTTTTATAACCACCTTGGTAGTTACTTCCTCTTGCTCGAGATGAACTTTCACCTTTCCACTCAGTCTTGTCTTTATCTAGATTTGGCTTTTCAGGTTTAGATTTATTGTTTTCACCATAAGATCTACCTCTTCCTCTAGGAAATCTACCACCTCTACCTATTTGTCTTTGCTCATGTCTTTTGTTCAATTTCTCCTTAGCTTTCAATGAAAATTGATAAGCTTCTTCAATGTTTTCCAATTTAACAAACTTGATTTCTTCTTGGATGGAAACTCTCAATCCATTTAGGTACCTAGAAATTCTTTCCACATCATCTTCATCATATCCAGATCTAATATCTAATCTATATAATTCCTCAATATATTCTTTTACCAAGCTATCTTTCTACCTCAAACTTTACATTTTCTTAACTAGGTTAATCTTATAATGACAAGGTAAGAATTTTCCTTTCAATTTATTCACCATTTTATTCCATACCTTGATTTTCTCTTTCCTCTTTCTATCCAGCTACAGATGTTCCCACCACAAGGATGCATGAATTTTCAACTTTGTGCTTACAATTTTCATCTTCTTTTCCTCAGGTACATTTTCATACTCAAAATAATTTTCCATCTCGATGTTCCAGTACACCAATTCATCAGAATCCAATTTTTCACTATACTCAAAAGGATTAAAGTGTGGTGTAGACTTCAGATTTGTCAAAGCCTTCAACAATCTTTCCTCACCTTGATCCATCACCGGTGCAGGTTCTACATCACCTTGTTCTTCCTTAATTTCATCATCACTAACATCTTCAAGATGTCTTCCTCTTCTCTAGGTTGTTTCAACAACTTCTAATCTAGCAGTAAGTTGTCTCAACATGTCTACCAATCCTAAATCTGCATCTCACCTCCCATGAATCATATTGAAACCCTTTGCAATTGTAGGCTAGATCACAATCTACTACCTCGTAAAAAATAAACTAGGGTTTGACAAGAAGGAACCCTCAAACCTAGATTTGCAAACCTTGATCCAGATCTCACCTCGCTTTGATACCACCTAACACAAAGGGGGATGGGGAGAGGGGCCAAAGGCATGCCCTAACTAGATCCACCTTGTAGAGATCACACGTGGAAGAAACAAACACACAAGTGAGAGAGAGAATGTAGATATCTTTCATGTATTTATTCCAATTAATTCATACATGTTAGGATGTAAGGCCTTCCCAGTTTAGGCCATATATTATGTAATTCAAGTACAGAAGTCCTCCAACATGTGAGGATCTAAAACAATCTTCTTTCTCCAAGCTTCTATCTATGATGTCCTAATTGATGTCCTAAAACTACAAACAAGATTACATTATATACAAGCGGTTACCAAACAAGTCAATCTTCAGATCCATAATCAATGGAAGGAATGACTAGATCTAGGTCCATAGGATTCCCAATGATAGATTCTAGCATTAAATCCATGACCATAATTAATTGCAAGAGTCAGCCTCAATAAGAACTAAAACAAACAACTCGGTAAGCAAGGATAATCAAGCACCAGACAAGCATCACCTAGTGCCATGGAAATTCACCAAGTGCTAGAGAGATAACCAGCCAACCCTGGTAAACAAAGGAAACTGAGCAACACCAAACCAACTCGGTCAAAGAAGGAACCGAGCAACATAGGAAAATACAAACATGTTTTTGGTGACACAGGATTACCAAGGACCTGAGATGATCGTGCATCAACATCACCCTCTTAACATGGGGTATGATTTTGGACATGTATGGAGGATTATTGAAGGATTTCAATCATTTGGCATGGGGGAGAAGGAATTTGAATGAGATGCTTTTGAGTAGGTTTGTCTAGGAATGGATCATATGGTGGAATTGGATCTAGGCCTACTGAATTGTAGAAGGGAATTATATCATGAAATGGATTATCTTGAAAATATATTGTTGATAGCCCTTGGGAGATCTCATTTTTGGAAACTACAATTGAAACAATTGTTGTATTTTCATTGATGCCAAACCTTAACTAGTAGGACAGTTTCTATCTAAGAGAGTACCATATCTATTGATTGATGAAAATGATTAGGGAAAGGAGATAACAAGAGAACCTAAGGAAAGGTTGAGTTATTTGATACTTCAATGGGTACTTGATTAGTTGGCACATTGATAAGATAATGTATTGTTTATATAAGTAAGAAGAAAGACTGAAGAAGCAGGCTTAACCAAGAAAAAATGAAGAAATCTAGTTTAAGCCAAGTGATGTTAGTGTCGACCAAGCGCCATTATATGCTGAGTAAATTTAGTGTTGACTGAAAATTAGTTTGTGCTGAGTGACAGCAAATTAATGAGTGAAGATAGTGTTAACTAAGGAAGACAGTTTGTAGAGATGACCAAGTTGCATACTGATGACCAAGGAGATAAACATAGTATTGACCGAGTGTCATTAATTTACATTTGGAGAAATAATTGAGATTCCCAGCTGACATAGTTGAATTCTTGGGATATGTAAATCATGTTGACTTTATTAATGAATTGTATGGAGAATTAAATGCATGGTACATCATTTTATTATGGATTCAATGAGAAGTTTGAAGATGTATCTAGAAGGAAGGATGAATAACTTAAATGATGGAAGGATTCAATGAATCTAACATAAACCTAAGATCTACGGAGAAGATTAAGTGGCAAAAGATGGATCTACCTAATTGAAGAGGTATAAAGAAGAACCTAATTGTGAGGTTACAAATAGGAGCTGTAGTTGTTGATGTTATTGATTGATAATTCTAAGCAGAAGGTTGAAGTTGACAAGAGTTGTGATTGCATAAAGCTAATTCTGATCAGATCAGTGATGGAGATGGAAATGAAGCTCAGTCAATAACTCAACATATATGTATGAAGAGGATCTATATTTGCAAAGTGAGTTGTATGTTTTTTAGATCATAAATTACTGTTACTTTCTAACCATTTCATCATTCTAAATCCTTTAATCAAGGTTGACCTAATAGTCATTGTATAAATCCTTTAATCAAGGTGGAATTCTAATGGAATGTACTTAAATCCTTTAACTAGGTCACTTTTGATAGAGTGTTTAAATCCTTTAACAGGGTCATGCCTAGTAGTGTGTTTGTAAACCTTTAACAATGTTGGCTTTTCACAAAGCTCACTTCAGAAGAGTGAAATATCAGTATCATGTCACAAAGTGGTTTTTCCCAAGTTGGGTTTTTACTATAATTCTAGTATTATACTTGTGTGAATGTTTTGATGTTATATTCTACAATTTATTTACATTTGGACAGTGGGATGCATGTTATATGTTTCTAATATATACTTTAGAGACCGAGTTGTGTTGGTGACTAGATCTAAGATTGTTGAAGTGCTAGAAAGTTCAATTGGTACATCTAGACCTGAGAACAAATGATTCACCCCACCTATTTGTTGTTCTAAATAATTCTAACAATTGCTATCATAGTTGTTGGTTCTTATAGAGAAAATTTTAAAGGTACTTGAAGCTAACGATCAAGATGTATAAAAAGGATGTATCAAATTTGAACAAAGAGAACTTCTCTACATGGCAGAGTCTGATGAAATTGCATCTAGCTAGTATTGGTGATCCGACAAAGTACTATGTGGAACATGACTATGTTATACCTACTACACCTTTGACTGTCGAGGAGATGAAAGAAAAATAAGAACACAATCAAGAAATGTTGGAGATTGCATTTGCCTTAAGCTATCCTGAATTTGAAGATATCAAATACTGCACTATTGCAAAGTAAATATGGGATACTCTTGCAACTATATATGGTGGTGATACAAATGTACTAAGAGCAAAAGCTGAAAGCTTGAGAGATAAGTTTGATGAAATGAAAATGCAAGAAGGTGAAAATATTGCATAGTACTGTGGTAGAATTAAGGAGATAGTGAATTCTATTAGAGGAGCTAATGAAATCATTGATGATGAGATTGTTATTGGTAAGGTATTGTGAACTTTACTTCCTATCTATGTTATCATAATTTATGCAATTCAAGAATCAAGTTGTAATCCTGGTAATGTTCTAACTCTAGAAAGTCTTGTTGGTAAGCTTACTACTTTTGAGCTATCTAACTATGATAACTACATTGTTCCTAATGTTGAATCTACATTCAAGTCACAAATGGTTTTGCATAAGTCTAAGAGAGAAAAATAAAAATGTGTGGAAAGTGATAGTGATAGTGCCAGTGACAGTGATAGTGACACTTCTAATGAGGAACTAGATAATCTTGAGGCACTCATGGCTAGAAGATTAAAAAGAGGAAAAGGAAAAAATAAAGGTAAACTTCCTATAATCTATTTTTCATGTAACAAAGTTGGCCATATTGCAACAAGATGTCCTGATAGGAATGACAAGGATGAGGAAAGAGAAAGCAAGTACAAGGATAAGAGAGATAATAGAGATCACCGAAGGTACAAAGACTACAAGGAAAAAGGTATCAAATCATGTTATATTGTTGAAGAGGAAACTGATAGTGACACTAATAATTGTGATATTGAAGTAGTTTATGTTTCTATGAAAGATGATTTTGATGAAGATGAGAAAACTGCACTTATTTCTTATGTGAGTAAAGGTGATAAATAGCTTATTGGTAGTTGTTTCTCACATCACATGACTGGTGATAAAAGTAAATTTGAAACCCTAGATCATTACAGAGGTAGAAGTTTAAAGTTAGGTAATGGTGCACCATGTCCTATGAGAGGTAAAAGGATCAATTAAGTTGACTAATTAGATCACATGTGAAAATTCCTATTGGGTTGAATGTCTTAACTACAATTTGTTGAGTGTTGTACAACTAAACAGTACTGGTTACTGAGTGGAGTTTCATCACAGAAAGGCTAAAATATTTGATGCCACTGGTGAACTAATTGGAAGTGGAGAACAGACTAGAGGTAACTTGTTTTATCTAGACCTATCTAAAGAAACATGTTTATTTGCACAATTTGATGATGTATGGTTATGTCATAAGAGGTTGTTTCATGTGAATTTTGACAATCTGGTAAATATTAGTAAAAAGAAGAAAGTTAGAGGTTTGTAGAGATTGAAGAAACCTAATAATGTAATGTGTAAATAGTGTCAGTTGGGAAAAATGACAAAGTCTAGTTTTAAGAGAAATACATTTACTTCTAAAAATATTTTGGAATTGGTTCATACTGACCTTTGTGGACCTATGGGTGTACAAAGTTACTATGGTGATAAGTACTTTATTCTGTTTGTTAACGACTACACTAGGATGCTAACTCTAATATTTTTGAAAGAAAAATTTGATGCATTTCAGTTGTTTAAGTGGTATTTGGAAAAAGTTAAAAAAGAAAAAGGTAGAAGCCTAAAATGTCTGAGATTTGACCGAGGTGGAGAGTTTATATCAAATGAGTTAATTCTTTTCTGCAATGATAGCTGAGAAATCAAAAGATAGATGTCTACACCAAGAACACCTCCATAGAATGGCATAGCAGAGAGAAGAAACATGACAATTATGGATTGTGCAAGAAAACTAATGATTGAGAAGAATGTTGCACAAAAATACTGGAGAGAAGCTATAAGTACAACTATTTATACCTTAAACTAAGTACAAATCAAGAAAGGTACAAATGCTACACCTTGTGAGTTATGGCACGGATATGCACCTAATGTAAAATAGTTTAGAACCTTTGGGAGTAAATGCTATATACTAAAAGACAATAGGAATGGAAAATTTGATACAAAAAGTGATGAAGGCATATTCCTAGGTTATTCCACTAAGAGAAAAGCTTATAAGTGTTTGAATTCTAACACTAACAAAGTTGTGGAAAGTGCAAATGTGAGAGTTGATGAATATGCAGAGAAGAACGAACTAGAAGGAAAACAAGAACTTGAAGATTATAGATCTTTTGTGTACATGGAAGAAGGAGAGGCAAGTAACACAATTACACCACATGCAGAGTCATGGGTAAGCAATGTCAAGAATTAGGAGGATGCTACCGAGAAGTCAAAAGTAGAAATTGATAATTTGCATGATGAACTTGAAGATCAAGGAGAAAATAAATCTGAACCTACATTGGCACAGTATGTAAGAAGACATCGTAGGCCTAAGAAAATCATTGGAGATAAAGAATTTGGAGTCTTGATAAGAAGTAAGTTGAAAGAACTTACATGTTTACTATGTGATTTTGAGCCTAAAACTGTAAAATATGCTTTAGAGAATGATGACTGGATACAAGCTATGAATGAAGAAATAGATCAGATAGAAAAGAATGATACCTAGACTTTGGTGCCAAGACCAGAAGACAAGAATGTTATTGGAACAAAATGGGTATTCCAAAACAAGCTTAATGAAAATGGACAAGTCACAAGGAACAAGCCAAGATTGGTATGCAAGTGTTATGCACAAGAAGAAGGAATAGATTATGGGAAAACATTTTCCCCTATAGCAAAATTAGGAGTGATAACCCTACTTGCATATGTTGCATACAAAGATTTAAAAGTATATCAGATGGATGTCAAATTTGCATTTTTGAACGCTATATTAGAATAAGTATACATTGAAAAACCTGAAGGATTTGTTGACCCAAGCAAGAAAAATATGGTTTGAAAATTGAACAAGATGTTGTATTGATTGAAACAAGCCCCCGGAGCATGGTATGAGAGGCTGCATAATTGTTTGATAAAGATTGGATTTTCAAGAACAAATGACAACAACAATCTATATATGAAAGCTGAAGAAGGTAAAGGGATTTTGCTAGTTGAATTTTTTTTTTGATGATATCATATTTGGTGGACAAGATGCCCTATGTCAAAAATTTTCAAATGAGATGTAAACTAAGTTTGAAATGTCTATGTTTGGTGAGATAAAATTCTTTACTGGATTACAAGTTTATCAGATGGAGAAAGGTATCTTTATTACTCAATCTAAATATGTTAAAGAGATACTAAAAACTTTTGGTATGGAGGATTCCAGACCAATAAGTACTCCTATGGCTACTAAATAGAAACTATCTAAAAATGATGATACTATTGAAGTGAATCAAACCCTGTATATATCCATGATTATAAATCTAATATATGTTGTCCATAGTAGACTAGACATAGACATAGCCCTAGTAGTTGGGCTTGTGGAAAGATTTTCTACCAATCCTAAGGAAAACCATATGATGACAGTGAAGAGAATACTAAGATATCTGAAAGGGATAGAATATTATGGATTGTACTACAAGAAGAATGAGAAATTTAAACTAATATTTTACACTGATGCAGATTAGGAAGGAAATGTTGATGATAGGAAAAGTACAAGTGGTAGAGCATTCTTTCTAGGAAAGAGATTAGTCTCCTGGACAAGCAAGAAAAAGAACTGCATTTCCCAATCTACAGCAAAAGCTAAGTATGTAGCAACTGCAGTGATTTGTTCAAATTTGGTATGGATCAAGCAATTGTTGAAAGTAATGAAAGAGGAACTCACTGAGCTGGTTGTTATTTTTAGTGATAACACAAGTGCTATCAACATATTAAAGAATTTGGTGATGCACACAAAGACTAAACATATTTCTATCAAGTATCATTACTTGAGAGAACTGGTACAAGATATATAAAGAAGTGAGAATGGAATATGTAAATACAAAGGAACAATTAGCAGACATTCACAAAAGCTTTACCAAAGGATGTTCATGAATATCTTAGAGGTAAACTAGGGGTGATTCCCCTAACTGAGGCTTCCTAGTCAACTAGGAGCACTGCATCAAATTTTCTACACAAAGCATCTGACAAATTAATGCAAAAAAGGTCACACTTTAGGAGCTACCTAGAGTTTTGAGAAGTACAGGAAAGTTGATAATCAGTCATAAGCAAGATGAAAGAGAGAGAAATACTATACACTAGACTAACAAGATGAAATCTACATGTGGAAGATGTAAGTGATAGATATTGCTTTGGCATTATTGTCAAAGAGGGAGAGATTTAGATGAAAACATAGAGATAGAAAATAAAGAGATATGATCCAAGATTCAGTGACAGTTGGTTGACTGAAAAGATTCAGAGGGAGTAACTGTGTGAATGGGTCAGGTAAGGAAAAGTTGTTGTGAATTAGAATGAAGCTAAGGATATGATAAAACTTTCTGATGCACAAAAAAAAAATTTTGGATTGGTTGGTAAATCATGTGTTATTCATGTGGTGTTGCCATCAATGCCAAAGAGGGAGATTGTTGGAAACTACAATTGAAATAATTTTTGTATTGTCATTGATGTCAAACGTTAACTGGTAAGACAGTTGTTATCTAAGAGAGTACCATATCTATTGATTGATGAAAAGGATTAGGGCAAGGAGATAACAAGATAACCTAAGGAAAGGTTGAGTTATTTGATACTTCAATGGGTACTTGATTAGTTAGCACATTGATAAGATAATGTATTGTTTTCTAAGTAAGAAGAAAGACTGAAGAAGTGGGCATAACTGAGCAAAAATGAAGAAATATCATTTCAGCCGAGTGATGTTAGAGTCGAATGAGCACCATTATATGCCGAGTAAATTTAGTGTTGACCCAACATCATTTTATGTCAAGAAACAAGAAATTACCAAGCAAAGATAGTGTTAGCCAAGGAAGACAGTTTGTAGAGATGACCAAGTTATGCAGTGATGATCAAGGAGATGAACACAATATTGATCGAGTGTCAGTAATTTACATTTGGAGAAAGAATTGAGATTCCCAACTGACATAGTTGAATACTTGGGATATGTAAATCATGTTGACTTTATTAATGAATTGTATGGAGAATTTAATGTGTGGTAAATCATTTTATTATGGATTCAATGAGAAGTTTGAAGATGTATCTAGAAGGAAGGATGAATAACTTAAATGATGGAAGGATTCGATTAATCTAACCTAAACCTAATATCTATGGAGGAGATTAAGAGGAAAAAGATGGATCTACCTAACTGAAGAGGTATAAAGAAGAACCTAATTGTGAGGTTACAATAAGGATCTGGAGTTGTTGATGTTATTGACTGATAAGTCTAAGAAGAAGGCTGAAATTGAGAAGAGTTATGATTGCTTGAAGTGAATTCTGAGCAGATCAATGATGGAGATGGAAATGAAGCTCAGTCATTAAATCAACATATATGTGCAAAGAGGATCTTTATTTGCAAACTGAGTTGTATTTTTTTTAGATCAAAAACTATTGTTACTTTCTAACCATTGTATCACTCTAAATCCTTTAATCAAGGTTGACCTAATAGTTATTGTATAAATCCTTTAATCAAGGTGGAATTCTAATGGAATGTACTTAAATCCTTTAACCAGGTCACTTTTGAAAAAGTCTTTAAACCCTTTATCATGGTCACACCTATAAGTGTGTTTGTAAACCTTTAACAAAGTTGGATTTTCACAGAGCTCACTTTAGAAGAGTGAAATATCAGTAGCATGTTACAAAGTAGTTTTTTCCAAGTTGGGTTTCCACTATAATTCAAGTCTTATACTTGTGTGAATGTTTTGATGTTATATTCTACAAGTTATTTACATTTGGACAATGGACTACATGTTATATGTTTTTGATATACACTTTAGAGATCAGGTTGAGTTGGTGGTTAGATTTGAGATTGTTGAAGTGCTAGAAAGTTCAATTGGTACATCTGGACCTAAAAACAACTGATTCACTCCCCCTCTTTGTTGTTCTAAATAATTCTAACACTCATTACTAGATATACTATTTAATGGAAATGGAAAAGATTTTTCTTATGGCGCTTCAAGAGATGAAGGAATAGTGGAAAATATCAAGGATTCTTGAGGGATAACTTCTTCAATGGAGGTAGATGTGTCATTGGTGAAATTATTTTGGAATGTTCCATTGCTAGACATGGGTGGATGATTTTGATTATGTTGAACAATAAGATGATGATTATGAGCTAGTTTTATAGGCAGACGATAGAAAGGACTAGACTGAAACTTTTGTTTCTTGAGCAGTCTTGTTGGTGATACCACATTGACATTTTCATGTTGTGAAGATTTTTTGATTGAACATGTGGTATAATAGATTTCCTATTGATCATGCTTGATTGATGTCCAAAGGATGATAGATTTGCAATTGTGTTTGTTTGATAAATCCTTGGTGATGGATATGAGGAAGCAAGAGGATGTTCATTGAGATGTGATTTGATCAAATTCCTATAGATTGATTGATCATTAGGGTATGGATATATGTCCTTTATGGTGTAAGACTTTGGTTCTCTCTAAATTTTAGGATCATCTATTTGGATTCATAGTTCTATCATTTATTGTACAAGGATATCAATATTCAATTGTTTTTGTGTCATCTCAGGGAAAATTTTTGAATAGACAAAGGGGTCTATGTCATTATAGTAATTGGTTTCTTGTTCCTATTTGTAAGGGGGAGATGAATTGAAGTTTATGTCATTCGGGTTGTTCCTTGTTTGAGATCGTATGAGTGGTCTCTGACCAAAAGGGTATGGAAGAGACATCTTACTATTGATTTGAAGTGTTTGGACTATTTTTAAAAATGTTTTTGCAGTGATTTAAAGATGAAAGTGTGTCTTTCAAGAATTGAAGCCTGATAGAGAAAAACTCAACTCTATGATTAAGATTTGTTGATGTTTGATTCTAATCTATTAGTTCTAAGGACCTGGGATCCTTGATGAAAAACTTTTAAATCTTGACCTTAAGGTTTTTTTGATGACACATGTAACATGAAACAAGAATGGAAAAAACAAAATGACAAGCACAACATTCACTTTAATTAATAGTCCTAGTAGCTAAACATTGAGTGTATGTTCCAGAATTTTTTGACAAGTTTTGCACAGGAAGAGATTCTAGACAATATATCTATGGTTAATTTAGTTATACATGGTTGAAAAAGGTGGCTTACTACTAAACCAGGTTCTAGTAAGGATTCTATTCATAAATACTTGAGTCTATCCCCCATTATAGAGGCCTCCCACATGCATAAAAACATGATTTTACGCAATCCCAAAGGACTAGTAGAGGAGGTACCATTATCAATTTTTTATGTCATTCACCTCATTAAGGATCAATGCATTTTATTTTATAGTGGGTTGGATTATTGTGGCAAAAATAGGTGTATCCCACTTTGGGTTGTCCCTCTCACCGGCCTCGCTAAGGCATGTTCTTAGGAGGTGAGCCCTCTAAATTTGTAATTTAACTAGCATGTTCATGAAAGAAAGGAAATTGAAATGCGAAGTAGGTCTAGGAGTCTGATTACCCTGAGAAGGGTAAGAGCATATCTCTATTACTTACTCACTTCCAAACATGTTTAACAAGATTCTTTCCCAAGCCTTTTAATCTAGGGGGATTTGAGCATGTTTGGCATTCTGATTCACTATGTAAGTGAAGAGCATAGGCCTAATGCTTTTATCCACAAACAAAGAGGCTAAAATTTTAGTGTTTTTTCATTCTTTTAGCCTTTCTTTCTATTGATCCATTTTGGCATGTTTGGCATTTTGATTCACTATGAAAGTAAAGAGCATAGTCCTAATACCAAAATTTATCAAACAATAATAGGATTTATAATTAAGCTAGAGGTTGAACTCTGAATGCCATAATTTAAGAAAAATGAAAATGGATAAGACTTACCTTAATCGAAGCTAGCAAAAGGCTAGGCGTATTTTTGAATTTTTATTTTTGCATTTTTTGATACTCACCTAGTGGCAATTGTTCCAGCTCCTAAGCATCCACAACAGCTTCCACACACATTAGTCCAGAAATAATATCCAAGGTGAAATAAGATTGATATGGTTAGCAAAATCAAGGATGAGCATACAAATCAATTGAAATTGGAACAAGGGCACCTTGATTGTTTTCTACTTTTGACCTAGTCATAAAGATCCAATTTTTAGATATAATTATAGCTTGAAAAAGTAGAAATGTACAGAAGTAACCCCTAGTAAAAATCAATGAGATTTTAAAAAATGTAAGAATTTTTAAAAAATTCATTCATTTGTGTTCTAGGGACCCAATTTTTGAAAACATACCAGATTTGTAAGATTTATTTATTTCGGCCATTATGTGTTATCAAAATTAAAAATACAAGGAACAAACCCTATTTATTTTTTTGAGAGCCTTCCAGAAATGTAAAGTTGTCAAATAAATTCATTGATTTACACCCAAAATTAATTTTTTATGAAATATCATTAAATAATTATAAATCGCACAAAAATGATCATAAAAATCTAATTTTTGGACTGTAGCCTCCTGATTTCATATAAAACCTGCAATAAAAATTCATCAACAAATTCCAAGCCATTTAGGAGATATGACTAAATCTTTGAAAACCCTATAGGCAATAATAAATCAACAAAGAAAACCTGCATGCAAATATGGGAGACAAATTTATTAAATTTTTAGCATTTTTAGGTTGTTCATTCACGTCGAGCTCACCAAAATGTCGTAGGAAAATTCTACAAGACTCAGACAAGAGGATTAGTAGCACTAGATTATATACAAATTGTAAATAATCAACCACTAAGCACATAAAAGTCCTACGAACAATAGAATAATAAGTCTGAATGATCAAATAGAAATAAAAAAATTCAAAGAAAACCATTCAACACTTTGAAGCTTCTATTGCTTCTCTTTTCCTTGTTGAGGTGTGGCACTCAAGTGTGATTCTAGCAACACCTTGACTCAAAGATGTGAGAAATTATGATACTCTGATAATAAACTGACATAAGTTCGATGCAAAATTTAGAGATATGAAAATGTGAGAGATGAGGGTTGTTTATATAGAAATTATGATTTGAATGGACAATCAAGATTGATTTGAGAAAAATAGATTGAATGGACAAGATAATTAAGAACTAAAAAGATTTAGGTAACTTTCTAGAATAAAAGATTTAATTCCAATTTAACTCAAAAAAGTGGAGAGTTATTTAGGAAATAAAGATGAGATGATTTTTTGGATTTTTGAAAGATAAGAGTTTCCAAAATTGAATTGTGAGAAAAGAATTGATTTTTTATTTAAAACGATTTGATTTTTAGAAAGTTGTTTTTCTCAATTTATGAGGATTTTAAGTTTTTTAGAAATTATAATTGTCTCATTTTTTATTTTTTTGGAAGATTTAATTGAATTAAAAATTCAATTAAAGAGAAAGATGAAATTAGAAATAAAATTAATTAGAATTGATGTGAAATTAAATTAATTTGGTCTATTAATTTAATTTAGAATAATAATTAGCTAATTTGAATAATTAAATTCAAATCATGGGAAATGGGAAATTGAATTCAATTAACTGATAAAAATCAATTAATTAAAGGTAATTAATTAAATAAACTTAATTATTTAATTAATATTAGAAAGATGATTAACTGATTAAAATATTAGATTTTTAGAGGAAAATAAGATGATTAATTAGTGATTAAATAACTATTAACTAATAGAAGAATAATTAGTGACTAAATGTGAATCCACAAGTGTGTCCATTTTTGGGTATCTATAATCCCTTCATTTCTCAAAACAATGAAAAGGATTATTCTTTCAAGTGGGAACAAAATAATGACTAGGAAGTAGAGTCTTATTACAATTTTCCATCTAACTAAATGGAAAAGAGTTTATTTTAACTCTTTTTATGACAAAATTATTTTAACTCTTTTTATTTGTGTACAAAAAAAATGCAATTAACATCCAACTTATTTTCAAGTTATAACTCATATTTTAGTAAATGGAAGACGTTAGGTTGGGTCTATTGCCTTCTCATTTGCCACTTTTTACTCATTCAACTTTTGTTGAATGTCACTCCTTTATTATTGTGAATTTCATCAAATAGTTTATGGGTTTTATTGTTCTTATTTTTACATTTCCACATGATTTTAAAATTTAAAATTTCTGTAAGGAACAAGGCAAACATTTATGTTACTCAAATTAGATTTTTTTGGTACTTCCAACAATAGCTAAATGTTGGCAAGTGTGATGTCATGCCCCACAAGGGAACTGAGGAAGAGAATGAAGATTCTCTTCGTAAAAGAAAACCTAAGTAATTGTAATACCTAAAATACAATGTCTAAGAACACAAAGCTAAGCTAGTATTCAACAAAACAAAGAAGATAAACACTTATGCTAAGACCTACAAAATGGAAGCAAACAAACTCAAAAGCAATATAAAACCCTTAAGAAAACCTCCAAGATGTAGAAGATTTGTCCAAAGGTTTGGATGTGTGCTCAAATATTATGCTCAAGCTTCAATAGAGAAAATAGCATGGTAACTTTGCTTCAATGGTGGATGAAAATGAAGGAGGAGAGCTTCTCTTTTATAGAAAGATAGGTGAAACGGATGGTCAAGATTAAGGGGCAAAAGATGAGTGAGCAATGGTGGAGATGCATCCAAGGGAGAGCACATGGATTGTACTTTCTCAAATGCATAGCATTGTGACATGAGGGGTTGACTTTGGGGTGAATTAGAATTCTTTAATCGTGGATTATGATTGTGCACATGCTTAGGAGGTGATTAGGCTTGGTAAGTGGAGGATTAGGGAGATGTGATGGAGGAGAGAGAATGAGTGGAGGATTAAATTAGCTAAACATGGATTATTAGCTAATAGGGGAGAATTAGAATTAAATATTTTATTTAATTCCAAATGGGAGGAAAAGGAGATTTATGAATTAATTTCATTAGATAAATGTATCCTTTTAAATTAATAGAGGAATAGGGATTTAATTAATTATCAGACTATAGGTTTGTCATTTTGATAATTAATTAGACTATAGTTAATTAATTTAATTAATTAAATAGGGGATGACATGGATTAATTAAATAAATAATATTTAATTAACAAGATATCCTAGGAAAAGACTAAATATTATTACTAAATTATGTAATCAAATTTAGGTGTCTACATTTTGCCCCTCTTCGACATAGTGTTAAAATAACACTACTTCGAAGATGTTTTAACAATAAAGAGACAATACAAAGAATGGACTAGGTAAAAGAGTTGCCCCAGTTATGGGTCAAGATGTGGCTGGATGATGCCCCCTCAAGAGGATAGAGGGGAAAGAAAAAGGGGTCCGGGTGGTGGCTCAAAAGGAAAAAAAGGGGGAGAGAAAGGGAGAGTGTTGTAGGCTAAGGAGGCGTATGCAGGACGAAAAGAAGGGTGAAAAAGGGAAAGAGGAATGAAGATGGGAAGGATGGAAAGAAACGAGAGGAATTAGGACATCCAGGAGTGAAAATGAGGGTCCGAGGAGGCCTTATAAGGGCCGGGGGGGTCAAAATCAATTTATTTGCACATTGAGAGCTTAGAAATCATGACTGTAGAGCTCTGATAAGTGAGGACAAGATGGCATAGCGAGGACAACCGACACAACAGATGGACATTGTGAGACATGTGGTGCAGAGTGGAGGGCCTGACTGATAGGTAGGATCAAAAATTGAACTTGTCATTATGTTTTTGCACATTTATCGCATTTTTTAAGTTAGTAAAGCGCATTCACATAGAGTGCACACCTGGGGGGAACACGTTCCCGCAAAAGATGGGTGGGGTCCAAAATTTGGGAGGGTCGAGCATTTTTTATGGGATCACAAAAATCATGGGAGGGGATGCAAGACTGCGGTCTCGCAAGGAAATCTTGTGGGATCATGTTCTCGTGAGCTTGCAGTGGGGTGCCATAAAAAAGACATTCCTGCAAGGGGGAAATAAGATAAGCAGCATGGGAATGCGTTCCTGTAGTACTGGGGGGTTGGCGGGAATGAGGGAAGGTTTTGTCACTATGAAAATGTGGGAACAGAAAGCCTCTATGGGAATGTGGGGAGAAATATCTCCGCAGGAATGCAAGGAAAAGAAACTGCTTTGGCTGAGCTTAGAGAAAAAAACTGACAGGCTTACTTGGCTTGAATGCAGTGGTCGGTGGGTTGGCTGATGAGTTGAGAGAGATAGTAAATAATGTTGATTATCTCAGAGTAGTTTACTATAGTGGACTGGGCTCAGGTGGATGCATTGGGCCTGGGATATCTGGCGTGGATACCGCACAGACAGACATACATGGCACTGGTGATAGCACTGTGTGAGCACTGGCGATCAGAGACGGGGACATTTCATCTACCCACTAGGGAGATGATGGTGATCTTAGAGGATGTATATCACATCTTCTGATTACCAGTGTGAGGGGTACCGGTGGTAGTAGGTGTGTACACATAGGCACAGGCAGTGGCCCCACTACTAGGGCCAGGAGTAGTGTCGATCTTGGCACATGAGTAGTTGTCCTTAGCACAGCATGTCGTAGTAGCACTAGCAGGATGATGGGTCCATTACTATGTGCTAGGATTAGTGTCGGGGCATCTCTCCCTAGACACAGGTGGGAGGATTGTCACACTATCATTAATTCCTATGATTGTGTAGATTGTGGATCCAGGGGTGTCGACAGCATGGGGTACACTGATGTTGGCAGAGATGTACCACGATCTTCATCAGATAGTCTATCACAAAGTGGGGACAATGGGTAGGAGCTTTGAATTTTCTTCCCTCCTACAAGTTTGGGCTTGGGAGCACATAGCAGTGCTACGGCCTTTAGGCCGAGTGGATAGACAAGTGAAGGAGCCTCCAGCATATAGCTGGGGAGACCTAGTGACTTATCAAGAGGCTAGGGATACTGACTTCTGGTGGGAGACACTAGATGGGATCAGGGATGGGATCACATGGCATCCATACCTTGGACAGGTTCCATGGGTGGAGGATGCATGGGAGCTCCCATACATAGTGATGCCCACACATCTTACAAGGTGATGGGATTATATCATGGAGCAGTACAGGCTAGACAGGACATCCCAACAGTTTGGATTTAGGTAGGATGTGCCAGATGGGGAGTGATGGTACCAGCGGGCCACCTATGAGAGGATATCTAAGTTTGGGCCACCAATGGATAGGGGAGGGTTGTTGGCTACCTATCAGATCATGCAACCATTTGTCTAGCATTGGGTAGGAGGGGTGGCAGATCCAGGGACCACACCAGTGTACGACTCCTGGTTCCAGCCACCTAGGGTGGTAGGGAGATCAGGGCTACCAAATGGTGAGGGAGGGGCACCAGCCATGTATAGAGGCCGGAGAGGAGGGGGGAGAGGAGGGGGAGATAGGGTGAGGCTTGGAGGAAGGGATAGAGGAGGGAGAGGAGGAGATGGTGATGGGGACAAAGATGGAGATAGAGATGGGATGGATGTGGATGGGGGGGAGGGATGGGCTAAAAATACCAGCAGGTCCACCACCACCAGGGGCACCACCACTAGTAGGATGTAGATCATCTAGGGGTGAGGGGGATGATGTAGCAGCATGCCTAGCCTCATTGCAAGCCGTACATGATACCACTACGTAGATGTTGCAAGACACACAGGTGGAGTGAGACACTCTGAGAGAAGAGAGGGATGGGATGGTGGGGGAGAGGGATGGGTTAAGGATAGAGAGGGATATCTTGATTGCACACTTAGTGCAATCCATATAGGAGGGATTGATGACTCAGCAGGTGAGGGATTAGTTGAGGAGGGAGATGGCAGCCCTAATTGTCAAGAGAGATGGTCTACAGACAAAGAGGGATGGCTTATGATCAAAGTGAGACTGACTATTGGGAGATAGGGATACCACCACATGGGGATCCCATGAGTGATCAGGAGAGGTATCTCACCTGCAGTAGTAGCTGGTGAGATTGGGGGAGTAGGTTGGCTTCTATAGGGGATTATATCTTGCATCTGTGTTGCCTAAGTGGGTACAAAGTTATAGGGAGCCGAGTTGATCATTACTGACAGGCTTGACTAGGAGTAGGAGGATAGGGTCTAGTGGGAGTCATAGATCAATGACTAGTGGGACCCACAAGGCAGGCGAGAGGAGTTGTCGGTCGGGCCACACATAGAGTTAGCAGCACTCGATCGGTGGCTCGATATAGATGGTGGAGGTGGGGGGATTAGATTCAAGGGTAGGGATGGACATGGATATAGGTGTGGTTGTGATATCTCAGGTGGTGCACAGGACAAATATATAGGACACAGGTGCACAGCATTCAGTGAGCTGGCAACCCATCCTATAGGTACCACCAGAGGTAGACCCATTAGCTAGGGATTTTGATATGCAGCCTCCCTTAGGAGAGGTGGATAGGCAGTGATATGCTATAGTTTTGATTGTATATGATTCATTTATTGATGGAGGGCATAGTCCCAATTGTATATTTATATCTGTACAGTTGATATTATCATGGACTCAGACATACATTTTATTGTTTCATGCTTTTGGGTTGAGATGTACTTTTATTCTTTGCAATGATTTTTGGTATATATATGATGAGTTGGGTGGGATATGATGTGTTATTGATGAATGTATGGATGATGCAAGATGTGATGTGATTTCTATATGCTGTGAGACTGACATGTGTGTGATGCAGGATGTGATTTCTATATGAAATGCATTATATGATGTTTATATGAGATGTATGTGCTGACAATTTTCTGGATGCAGGATGTGATGTAAATTCTTTTGTTAGTCGATGCATGTATATTATGATGGAATGCATATGGTTATGGATATGTAACATGTGTTAACAAGGCAAGATAAAAAAAACTACTTAACAATGCAAGATAATTAAATGAACCTAAATGAGATGAATGCATCTAAGAATGAATCCTAACAATGCAAGATTAAAATGAACCTAAATGAGATGAATGCATCTAAGAATGAATCCTAACAATGCAAGATTAAAATGAATGTAGGATGAGATGACATAGTGCAACTGAGGTTAGGAGTGGGAAATGAAAGGCATGCATGAATGTAGATGAGAGTGTGAGGGTGAGGGTATATGGAATGGTCACAAAATATCATTGCCTAACTGCACCCTTGCTGAGAGAGGGAGGGGACAATGGTTGAAGGGGGATATATGCACAATAACAATCCAAAGGGCAAGAACATGAGAGGGATGCCAGAGAGAAACTCTTGGGGGGGGCTTTGTTGTTTTGGATGATGCTTTGATAGGGATGATGGGAGCTTTGTTTGGATGTTTGATAGGGTGGAGAATGTTTCATGAAGCTTGAGCGTGGGATGTTCTGAAGGAACACCACCATGTAGATTTGAGCACTTATTTTGATATAGAAATAGAAGAGATGAACCACAGTTACTAGGAACATGAGGTCATGTCACGAGTGTTGCATAAGACTGATGTGAAAAAGACATGCAAGGATTGCCCCAGCATCACACATGCATCTCGAAGGACACATGGTGGGAATGATGCTTGGGAACCCATAGACAAACAACATTTACCAAGTGCACCAAGTAACCCAAAAGATCACAAGTGGAACGTGCAAGGGTCATGTCCGACTGACTCACAAGCAGAAGCCAAAAGATTGCAAAAGATAGTGCAAAAGATTAACACCTCCTGTTGCAACACACCATGATATAAAAGATCATGGTGGCCTTAATGGACATAGTCAACTGAGATCACAAAATCAACTGAAAAGATAGAACAAGCAAATTGAAAACAATGCGATAAGACCAACAGATGTCCTTTGCCAAAAGAGATTGACTGACTGTGGATGTTGAGATTAGGTCAGACATGGAGGAAGGATGCATCCTACAAGGACCTAAATGACGGGTATTGACTAGATTGGGAATATTGCTGGGCAAATGAACAACTTTCAGAGAATCATAGTGACGTAGGATACTTGCTAGGGGAACATTGCTAATATTGAGATCCTTTGGGTCATGTGCTTTGTGAGCAAATGGTACTACCAAGATGGTATGTACAAGATGGAGACACTATATACAGTGGATATGTACAACATTGTAGGAAATGGGATATCGAATCTTGTGTGCTGGCACAATGGGGATGACACCTTGGGAACAAGGGGTGGGTGAGTCGAAAATGAAAAGTGGCGAATGGATGGGGTGGGGGGGGATTCTGATAGATAATGATACAATCCACTACGTATGGTGCTTGTTTACCAAGTTTTCACCAACATACTTTCCCAAGGCACTTGAATTGCCAAGTTTTCACCATTGGACAGAATTTTTCTCTTTACTCTTTTCCATCAAGGCACCTGTTTACTAGGTTTTTACCAAGATCATTATTTTTTTAGGACATTTTATAATTTTTAGGATTTTTTCAGGATCATATTTGATTTTTAGAATTTTTTCAGGATCATATTTGATTTTTAGGATTTTTTTCAAGATCATATTTAATTTTTAAGATTCTTTTTAGGATCATATTATGGTTCAAGCATAGAACCACTTCAGATGTATGATATTAATAGGATCATTAAGAGGCTCCCCCTCAAGTGTAGACAATTGATAAGCTCCAAAACTAAAGCAAGTTGTCACCACGTAGGGACCTAACTAGGTGGGCTCAAACTTCCCTTTCTTTTCACGGTTTGCTTGTACTTTCTAGTTTTCTTTCAAGACAAGGTCTCCCACTTGGAACTATTGAGGGTGCACCTTTTTATTGAAGCTCCTTTTGAGATAATTTTCGTACATGATAAGGTGATCATAGGATCATTGCCTCTTTTCATCTAGCAATTCCAACTATGTCAGGTGCACCATGTGGTAGTCTTCATCTGTGATGTAGTTCTTCATGGACACGCAGAGTGAAGGGATTTTAACCTCGATTGGCAGAACAACTTCAGCACCATATACCAGGGAGTATGGGGTGGTGCCTGTGGGAGTGTGAAATGAGGTGCTATAGGCCTAGAGGGTAGGAATTATTTGCAAATGCCAGTCATGACTAGAATCATTGACAACTTTCTGTAGGATTTTGAGGATAGTTTTGTTAGTTGCCTCAGCTTGGCCATTCCCTTGAGGAAAGTACGGGCTAGAAAAGTGTTGGTGGATGTGGAATCGGTCACAGAGCTCTATAACATGCTAGTTTTCAAATGGAGAGCCATGATCTGTGAAGATGGTGGAGGGAATGTTGAAATGACAAATGATATGGTAGAGGATGAATTTGGAGATCTAGACACCAGTAGTTAAGTTGAGTGAAATTGCTTCTACCCACTTTGTAAAGTACTCAGTGGCTGTAATGATATACTTGTGTTTGTTAGAAGAATGAGGGTGGATCATGCCAACAAGGTCAAAACCCCAACATGAGAAAGGCCACAAAGGTGCAATGGGTTGTAAGTCCTGTGCGGGTGCATGGATCAAATTGGCATGTTGTTGGCACTGTAGGCACTTCTTCATGAACTCACAAGTGTCATGTTCCATGGTCAGCTAATAATACCCAACTCTAAGTAGCTACTTTGCAAGGATGATACCACTCATGTGAGCACCACAAATACCAGTGTGAACCTCTTGTAAAGCCACAGTGGCCTCATTCGAGTCTAGACATTGGGAGAGAATGTTATGATACCCGTGATGATATATGGTGTTAGCTACAAGAGTGTAGCAGGATGCTCTGGGAATAAGGTTCTGGCATTGGGTGTTTGTGAGATGGGGAGATATGATACCATTCTTTAGATAAGTGTGAATGTTGTGGTACCATGGGGACTAGAGACCAACCAAGATGCATACCATATCAGTGTTAGTATTCTCATAAGAAGGCATGTGTAGTTGCTCAACTAAGAACTCATATTGTGCAGCGTCATGGGGGATTTCCAATAGTGAGATAATGGTGGCCATAGCATCGGCTGCCTTACTCTAAAGTCTTGGCACTTGTGTGAACTGTATGCTAACAAAATGTTCTTTGAGTTTATCTATAAGCTCTTTGTAGGGTAATAACTTGTTGTCCTTTGTTTGATATTCATCAAGGACTTGCTTGATGATCAATTGGGAATCACCGAAGACTTGTAGTTCTGTGATATTCTAGTGAATGGCAATTTTAAGACTTGCCACAAGGGCTTCATATTCTAAAATGTTATTTGTACACATGAATCCTAGCTTGAAGGATTTTGAGATGTAGTCTCCTTGAGGGGTCACAAACAGTATGCCTGCCCCTGATCCATGTGATGTATATGAGCCATCAAAATATAATTTCCACTGGGGTTGTTCTTTGATCATACAAAGATGCTCATCTAGGAACTCCATTTTGAGAGGGTATGTGTTGACTAAGGGAGCTTCTACAAGATGATCAGCAATAACTTGTCCATTGATGGCTTTTTGGTCAACATATTTGATGTCGAATTCACTAAGAAGCATAACCCATTTTTCCATTTGCCTTATAAGTGTGGCCTTTGATAGCAATTATTTGAGCGGGTCGACCTTGGAGGTCAAATTTACTATGTGACTAAGCATATAGTGGCAAAGTTTTTGAGTGGCGAAAACCACTACCAAGTAGGCTTTTTCCATTGGAGAATAGTTTAGCTCATAACCAACCAGTGTACAATTGATATAATAAACAGCCCACTCCTTTCCATCATCATCAAGTTGTGCTAAGACTACCCCCAGCACTATAGTAGTTGCAGATATGTAGAAAATGAAGGCCTTCCTGGCATTGGTGGAACAAGAATAGGTGTGTTCACTAGATATTCCTTGAGTTTTTTGAAGCTACACTGATAGATGGGATCCCATTTGAAGGAGGTATCCTTTCATAAAAGATGTGTGAATAGCTGACACTTATCTGTGAGTTGGGAGATGAATCATCGAATTGACTGCAACTTTCCTTGTAAGCTTCTTAACTATCTGAGTGTTCTGGGAGGAGGCATTTCCATGATGGCCTTCACCTTTTTGGGATCAATCTCTATGCCATTTCAAGACACAATGAACCCCATAAGTTTTTTGGATGTCACACCAAATACACATTTCTTTGGATTCAATTTCAAACCATACTTGTACAAGTGATCAAATACATCTTCAAGGACATCAAGGTGTTCGTGGCGTGTTCTGGATTTTGCTAGATTATCATCGACATAGTCCTCAAGGATCTTATGAATCATGTCATGAAAATTTGTGATCATCATTCTTTGATAGGTAGCTCCTGTATTTTTGAGCCCAAATGGCATAATGTTATAGAAAAATGTGCCCCATGGTGTGGTGAAGGAAATTTTGTGCTGGTCTACTTCTGTGATTCTAATCTAATTATAACCTGAGAATCCATCCATGAGTGACAACATCTCATGCCCTACAGTGAGGTCTGTGATCATGTCTATGTTGGGCAATGGAAAATCATCTTTCAAACATGCTTTGTTGAGATCTCGAAAGTCAGTGCAAATTCTTATGTTGCCTGAGGGTTTTACAACATGCACCATGTTAGAGATCCAGTCTGAATAATCAATGGCTCTGATGACCTTAGCCCGAAGGAGCTTCTCAAGCTCCACTTTAACCAGCAAGGCCACTTTTGGATACATTCTCCTTAACTTTTTCTTGAATGGCTTGGCATTAGGATTTACTGCCAGATGATGAACAACAAGATCAGGATTGAGTCCAGGCATATGGGCATATGACCATGCAAATTTTCCTATTGATTCTTGAAGGAGGGCCTCCAGGGCTGTCTCTTCTACTTCACTAAGAGCTACTATGATGTATGTGATCTAAGGGATGTTCTTTGTTCCTAGATTGATTGGCTTGGTCTCTTCAATGACTATGGTTGATTGTTCTAATCGGTAATCCTGGATAAGAGGAAGAGGCAAGTCTCCATCCTCCAACACCTCAAAGAGGTTTTCACTATCGGATACACCCTTTATTTTTACTATTTTTGAATCAGGATGTGCCCCAAAGGGGTTTTCACATGAGGATTCTGTATTTTATTTTTTGTTTTTATTTTTGTGGCTAGAGACTTCCTCTTCCCCAAAGTATCCCTTTGGATTGAGCTGGTATACTTTGGTCGATTCCTACCCCCATTCTGATTGTTGATCTGTGGTGCCCATGAATCTTAGGAGCACTTCCTCACTTCAGAACTTATCAATATGTACTATGCTTAATTGGTCCCAGTCTATGAGGTCGGGGTGAATGAGGGGGAGGTCAATGAGGTTGATGGTGAGTTGGTGAAGGAAAGAACTTCCTAGGAATGTTTCGTCATCAAAGATATCATCATAGGACCATTTTTCTTCCTCTTCCAAAATGTCTTCGACTTCCACAAGTTTTTCTTGGATTCTCAAAAGGGTTACGTTGGGCAAATTGGTGCCCCTAGTTACAGTGTTGGGTCCTCGTATGTGCAAGTGAGGGGGATCAAAGCCGAGGCCTTGAGTCTCTAAAATTTTATAGGCTTCCATAGGGTCTTTCATTCCAACCTCTTTAGGTCCTAAACCTCCTCCTTGATAGTCCCATTGTTCAGTTTCTCATTTGTGTGGTATGGGATATTTATCCTTAAAGTATCTGAGGACCTTAGTATCTAGAGGTGGAGGATCTTTATATAGCCATTGGTTGACATCTGGGGCCAACTCTTGACCATTCAGGATTCCATTAGAAACAAAAGAAGATGTTCCCATGGTCTTTATTATGGGACCCTCCTGAGGAGCCTTGGTTTGGTGGGAGGGTTGTCCTTGTGTGTGTGGATCTAGGGGAAGAGCCCCTACTGCAAAAGCATCAGTGAGACTATATTCTCCGTAGCCTTTGTTGTTGATCTTAATAGAGGAAAAGGTGGTGGTGAGGGTTGTTTCTGGATCACAGTGGGATTGGGAAGAGCTAGCGATAGACGTGCCAATGTCAATTTTGGGATAGTGAGTGGAGTGGGGAAATGAGGCCTCAATCACATGGAAGTATGTGAAAGGTTGAGGATCTGCATGGATGGTGATTTCAGTGCCTTGATAAGGGAATTTGATGCACTAATGATAGGTGGAAGGGACTACTTGGATGGAGTGGATCCAGGGATGACCCAGGAGGATGTTGTAATGGAGATCAAGATCAACAACGTGGCACATTGTGTCCTATGTGACAGGACCAATTTTGATTGGCAACAAAATGGTACCTTTAGAGGTATGCTCTAGATTATCATAGGCCTTGATGGTGATCACCTCATGGGAGATGTCTTCTTTTATGAGGCCAATATGTTGAACAAATTTTAACATGCAAAGATTGAGATCCAAACCATTATCTATCATGACCTGTTTGATGGAAAAGTCATTGATCATGATGGCAATGTGGAGTGGGAGATTATGATCTGGTTCAATGGGTGGCATGTCAGACAGCTGAAAAGAGAGAGTGGATGGTGTGGATATGTGTCCCACAAGGTTCTTGAATTGGATGGTATTGATGTCTACAGGGACGTGGGCCTCTTGAAGGGCTTTGCTGAGGACCTCTTAATGAAGGTGTGATGTGCGAAGGAGGTCAAGGATGGATATTTATGCAGGTGTGTTCCCAAGGTGTTCCAGGAGGTTATATTGTGCATTGGGGATAGTGATAGTATTAGCACTGGCTATAGATATCCGGCCTATTTGAGTAGTAAAAGCACATTGATTATCAGCACCTTTGACATGGATCATGTTCACAGTAGGCTCAACCTAGGAGATACAACCAACAAATTTATCATAGTTTATGTAGGTAGTGGTATAGTCTTTTCCATCGCCATGGTTGCCTTGTTTACCCTTATCTTGGCCAGTGGGAGGGGTAGCGTTAACTTGGGCCTTTCCAATATTGTGTTTAGGAAACACATTTTGGTAGATTTTTAGGTTGGCATTGGGTGATGCTTGGGTAGGAGCATCGACTGTGATCTCCTTTTTATCTATAAGATCCTAGACATAGCTCTTGAGCTTCATGCACTTAGCAGTAGTGTGTCCCTTAACACGGTGGTATTCACAGTAATCATTGTCTTTGTACTAGGTTGGCTTGGGTGTTGAGTCATCATAGGGTTGGGTTTGCAAATACACAACCAGGTTAGCACTCACCATCTTGCAAAAAATAGCATCTAAGGGTTCTCTAAGGGGTGTGAAGATGCACTTTGGGTCATTCTAAACATGGGGCTTATTTCATCCTTAGGTAACAGATATAGCATTGGTTTGATTCACAGGAGGCTGACAGGGTGGTTGTTGGTAGGAAAGTGCTTGCTGTTGGTATACAGGTGTTGGTTGCTGATACATGGGTGTTTGTTGTTGATATGCTAGAGGAGTGGGATTAGGACCTACAACCACAACTTGGACATTCCTGGTGTCTGTGGCTCCATCAATGACCACATTCTTATTCTTGTTCCAATATCGAGAACGGTCATTGTTTGGTCTGTCCTGAGAGCTTTCTTTATAGTGTTTGATGCTACCATCATCCAAAAGAGCTTGCTCAATATCCATGCCTTTTCCTTTAATGTCTTGGTAGGTCTGAATGCATTTCATCTTCATGGAATGGGATAACTTTAGATGTAGATTATCAATGAATATCTTGGAAAGGTGTTTTTCTGGCAATTGGTATGACAATCTTGTGGTGAGATTTTGCCATCATTGTAAGTAATCGGCCAGAGTTTCACCTCCCTTCTATTTGGTATTGCATAATTCTAATAGGGTGAGCTCATTCTCGATGTTGTGTGCATATTGAGCGACAAAATTTTCTGAAAGTTTTGGAAATCATGTGGAAACAAACCCATAAGGTATTTTGTAGAACCATTCAAGGTCAAGCCCTCCTAAGCTCTTGGGGAAGAGTCACATGAGAAATATGTCATTAAATGCCACCTCTTGGCATGCCATGTAGAATTCTTTGACATGGTTAACTAGATCACCCTTCCCTCGATACTTGTCAAACTTTGGTGTTTCAAAATGTTTAGGGAAGGGGATTGTTGTGATTGATCTATCAAACAAATACAGGCAAACCTCCTCAAACTTGAATGTCTTAGTCTCAGTACCAATCTTAAGCTCCTTGATGACATTTCTCATTTCTTCCCACTCTGACTTGGTAGGTGCTAGAGTGGGTACTCCCAGCGAGAATGGGTCAGATGGCGCGGGTGAAAAGGGAGGATATGGTGAGCAAGGGAATGGGGATTTCTTGATTGAAAAGGCCATCTGGAAGGGGTTCTGGCTGACTTGTTGAGTGACCTATTGCTAGTGCAAGGTGGGTGCATGCTACGTCAAGGCTTGCTGCTGTGAGGTAAGGGGATTGGCTTGCAGATTTGGGAAGTATTGCTACTGCTGGGGAGGTTGGTAGAATGGTTGTGGTTGGGATTGGTGATGAGCTTGACCAATATAAGATGGGTGCATACCCTCATTATTGAGAGTGAGAATAGTAGCCTAGGTGTGCACTATAGGTGGTTGCATATGGGAGTTAGTGGGATGGGTAGCGTCGAGTTGCTATGATTGTGGAAGTTTGGTTTGTTGAACGGCGGATGGCATAAACAAATAGTTGGTAAATGCAAGTGGAGGTGCTACTTGTGGGAAGGTTTGTTTCTAATGAGCCCTTTGGTAAAGTTGGCCATGTGTGGGTATGCCCATGGCATTCATTTTTGCTTGGCCGAGGCTCCAAGCGGCCTTGACTCCTGATAGGGTTTGTGATGCAGAGTTGGCCAAAAACATGGGGGTTGATATGGGAGTTTTTTGTGCTAGTAGAGGATTGTGGGATGGCACATGTGGCATTCCTATTATAAAGGTGGATTGTTGGGTCTGTGTGCCAGTTGTAAAGGTGAGAGGCACTTGCATGGAGTGATATTCTGGGGTGGATATAGGTGGGGTGGTTTGTGAGACTCCTTGCAAAAGAGGTGTTGATGTAGCGGGAGGTGGCATTGCTTGCATAGAGGCTTGGGTGAATGCTAGCACTTGAGTGACTATCTGCAAAGAGGCAGGGGGTGGTGGTCCCATGATGGAAAGTGGTGTCCTTGTAGAGATCACCATACGAGGTTGCAGGAGATGTGGGATAGGTGAAGCAAATGGGATACTTGCATGGTTGGATCATGAACTTGTTGGATGAAAAATGACTCAATGTTGGTAGGAATGTGAAAGGGGTTTGTGGGGTCAAAAGAGCATAACTAAGGTGGGATGGGAGTACCCTCTTGCAAATAGTTTTCCAATATAGCCAGATGATTTTGTGTGATGATTGTGCTTACCATTTGTGCATGTCCTGGGAGGCAAATGAAAGCCTCCATGGAGTTAGTAGTAGGTGTCTCACTAGGATCTTCCCATATGTTTTGAACTATCATTATTGGAGGGTCATACATCACCATTTCCCTTATGGAATCATTTGGATCAGCCAAAGTAGTGACCTGGTTGGAATCCATCCCTTTTCTTTTCTTTAATTGTGTCACAACAAGCATGAAAGTGCAATGTCCTAAGATGAGGGAAAATGTAGATGTAGAAGAATGATGCTAAGGATGGGGATCTAGATTTTGAGATGAACCAAGTGATGATCTAAATGTAGGATTCTTAGTGATACGCTATTGGGAAGAGGATTGAGATGGGTTACTTTTCCTGATGGGGGGATCAAAATGCATGTATTGTCATCCTTGGATAGACTTGTGATCTTCAGATGACAAGATCCTTACTAGTGTGGGCCAATCTCTGGATCGAGATGATGAGGTCCACAAAAGCAAGTACTAGCTACCCTAGACAATGCTTACTCGAATGGGTGAAGCTTCAAGATTTTGATTTATGTAAACAAGGATAGCACAACTCAAGGCAAGTTCTTCGATATGATATGGATATAAGATAGTGGCTTGGGATAATGATGCTAAATGATGCTTCAAAAGGGGATGATGGGAATGCACCTATTGGATCACCTAAGATGGGGGATGTTGTGACAATTTTCCCAGTTTTGAAAGAGGAGGAGGTTATGCCAACTAATCTTCACTCTCTAATCTGACAAAGTGGTGATCAACTTGTATTCGAAAAGAAAACTATTTAATTCTTGCTTTGTATTGTATGTTTTCTAATCAGGTTTGGTACTTTTCTTGTTCGTGGGCTACAATGACAATATGCTGACAATCTTTGAGCTTTCTTTCTGTAACTTTCTTTTCCTGATATGCATGCAGGATGGGTAACTTGGCTTTCTTATGCTTCATAGTCTAGGTCATAGGTCAACAAAAGTAACTATTCATAGGATTGGATCAAGCTAGGAAGTGACTGTGGTAAGTATACCTTGGCTTGGTTTTGAACAAACTTGAATTTACTTTCAAGATAACATTGTTGACTTGGTGGTCAGCACCTCCTTTGAGGTTACCATGGATCTGGGTAAATCTGGTGTTTGTGATGTTCATTGATAGTTCAAGCTTTTGGTGCAATGGAAAACATACCTACAATTGGTATCAAAGCCTTGGGTCATGGGTTTGAATCCCAAGAGGTCTCCTTTATTCTGTTGGTGTGGAACCCTCGGTCGGTGCTGAGGGGGAGAGAGTCTCCTTCATTCTGTTGGTGCGGAACCCTCAGTCGGTGCTGAGGGGGAGATTGTTGACTTGGTGGTCAGCACCTCCTTTGAGGTTACCATGGATCTGGGTAAATTTGTTGTTTGTGATATTCATTGATAGTTTGAGCTTTTGGCGCAACGACAAACATACCTACAAACATCTTGACAAACAGTCCTCACAAGAAACAAAAAGCAATCTTGGAGGATAGAGGTAGATGATCTCTTTTGGAAAAAGAACTTTTTAATTCTTATAGTTGTGTATGTTCAATAGATGTTTTTACTAGGTCAAGTCACTTTCAAGAACACATACAAGCACTTTCTACCTACAAGACAGGCTAGTATCACAACCTTTGCCCATAGCTTGATATCCCAAAAGAGGAATACATATGGTGAGTAATCTTTGGGTGACCTAGGAAACCACTTGGGTCGATCCTTGCACAAAGATTATGATACCTTCAGGAGTACATCGGGTAGGCTTCTGATTAATGGCTTCTAGTAAGGTCTGTGGCATCCCCCCAATCAGTTTGTACACATGTGACTCACTTAAGAGCCTAGTTGACCATGCCAAAATCATAGGGTATTCACCTACCTTGGGCTACCATCAACATGCCTCACCTGAGCTTGCAAGGATAAGGTGAGAGTTTTCTCAACACCTTGTTTATATACCGGTCGGGGTATTACCGGTTTGAGATCATTCTCTAAAGAGGAAGTACTTCTCTGTAGACAAGACTCACTAGAAGTGTTTTCAATCAAACTTGATCTTTCTCTTCACCCAAGATCTGTGAAGGCAAGGGGAGAGGATACAGATACAAGCAAATTGCTTCCACATTGCTTACTTTAACAAGGTTTATGCAAGAATTGAAAAGCTCTAAGGAAGTGTTGAAAAACACTCCTTCAAACACGCCAAGAAGTATTCATTCCAAATTGAACCTATTAAGAATAAGTGTTTTCTATTCTAGAACATCAAACACTCATGTTTAGCATTCAAGGTTCTTTGTTTTGAAATGTAAATGACAATGCTTGAAAAAAGTAGAGATTTGATTTGCAAAAAATAAGAAAAGTTTTACTCCCTTTAGCATTCAAGATAGTGTTTGATTGATTTTTAAGCACCAAAAGAAGTGTTGATCACATTGATTCTTTGTCCCTTAGGCACTCAAGATTGAGTAAGTTGATTTTAAGCACAAAAAGGAAGTGTGATGTTTGCCTTGTTCAATTTTAACCTTTGTTCATTTTAAACCCAAATAAAAAATGCAAGGTATTGTTTGGCATACACTGTTCTTTTTAATGCACCAAAATGAAGTGAGTTAATTCTATTTTAAAATTTTATCCCACATTCCTGCAGAAACTTGCAACCCTGCACAAGAAAAATAGCATTCCCATAGAGCCGTACCAGCATTCCTGCAAGAATGTCAAAGAAATTGAAAGGATAGAAAGACAGTAGAAACATAGAAATAATACCCACGACCGTGTTCTCACAAGACAAACTATGTTCCAGCAAGTCAACTATCAATCCAACATTGTGGGAATGAAGGGAGAAAAATTATGGGAAAATAATGAGGTCGTACGGCTCACTAACGGTACACAAGTGATCCCGCAATAGTCAAACAACAATCCTATGTTGCGGGAATGAAGGCAAAAGTACAAAAAAATAGTGGTGCCTCTAAGGCTTACAAATGTACACGCAATCCTGCCTAGTCAATGTGCAATCCCATGTTGTGGGAATGCGATCCCAAAAAAAGGGGTATAGTTAGTCACAGGTGAAGGAGAACATAGAGTAGAAAAAGATGGAACTCAGAAAATATCATTGCAAGATAGCATTCCCACGAGCCGTACAAGCGTTCCTACAAAGGAATCTATGTTCTCGCGACTGTACAGGCATTCCCGCAAAACTATAAATTTTCTGTAGGTGTTTGCTGTGTAAAATCTGAAAATGAGAATGTTTGCACAAATGCCTCCTCTTCAGCCCTGAACCTACAAAACACCCAAAAAACCCTTGCAAAGCACTCAAACAACAAAAAAATTTAGTATTTGGGTTAGTTTTTGCAAGAAAATGATGAAAAGATGAACAAGAATGACCCTAGAAGTGGGTTCCACTGGGCATGCCAAAATGTAATACCTAAAATGCAATGTCTAAGAACACAAAGCTAAGCTAGCATTCAACAAAACAAAGAAGATAAACACTTATGCTAAGACCTACAAAATGGAAGCAAACAAACTCAAAAGCAATATAAAACCCTTAAGCAAACCTCCAAGATGTAGAATATTTGTCCAAAGGTTTGGATTTGTGCTCAAATACTATGCTCAAGCTTCAATAGAGAAAATAGCATGGTAACTTTGCTTCAATGGTGGATGAAAATGGAGGAGAGCTTCCCTTTTATAGAAAGATGGGTGAAACAAATGGCCAAGATTAAAAGGCAAAAGATGAGTGAGCAATGGTGGAGATGCATCCAAGGGAGAGCACAAGGATTGTGCTTTCTCAAATGCATAGCATTGTGACAAGTGTCACAATGGGGGAGGATGGAAGGAGAGGCACCTTTGGAAGGTGTGAGAGGGGACAAGTGTGTAAGAGGTGTAACAGGCTTTTGATTTGTCATTGGAGGATGTTGTGGTGATGGACATGAGGGGTTGACTTTGGGGTGAATTAGCATTCTTTAATCTTGGATTATGATTGTGCACATGCTTAGGAGGTGATTAGGCTTGGTAAGTGGAGGATTAGGGAGATGTGATGGAGGAGAGAGAATGAGTGGAGGATTAAATTAGCTAAGCATGGATTATTAGCTAATAGGGGAGAATTAGAATTAAATATTTTATTTAATTCCAAGTGGTAGGAAAAGGGGATTTATGAATTAATTTAATTAGATAAATGTATCCTTTTAAATTAATAGAGGAATAGGGATTTAATTAATTATCAAACTATAGGTTTGTCATTTTGATAATTAATTGGACTATAGTTAATTAATTAAATTAATTAACTAGGGGATGACATGAATTAAATAAATAAATAATATTTAATTAACAAGATGTCCTAGGAAAAGACTAAATATGATTACTAAATTATGTAATCAAATTTAGGTGTCTACAATAATGATCTATGAAAAATTTTGAATTTTTAAAAGAAGTACATAAACAAAACATAGTTAACTTAGATTCCTCCAAGGTTCCCTTAAATTTAATGCATAATTCATTTAAGCCCATTTAGTGTACTAGCAACATGATTTACTTCTTAAGCAAACTACATCACAACATTTGTAGATTCTTTATTAAAGGAATACAAAGTTCTTTCATTTCAATTTTCCATTAAAATCCATCTATATTCCTAAGTATCTTTTATGAACAATATAACACTTAAAGCATTAATAATAGAATCGTTTAAACATTTGATACATTGCAAGTATTACATTTGTTTCACTAGCTTTTCCCTTAATCAACAATAATGAGAAGCATACTACTTTACTTGAAATGTTACAAAATCCTTTTCTTTTTTTCAACATACATCATATGCATAAAGTTCATGCTTTCCCTTTTCCTTTTTCCTAGGTCTACCCATTCTAAATACATCATTTTGAAATACATTAATGATTACATTACATTCATCTCATCTTGGGAGGTAGTAATAATTTTACATCATGAAAGATAAATACAAGTCTTCATTCTTCAAAAACTAGAACATAAGCAAGCACGAATCCTTAAGCACTGCATCCACAAAAGATACCTCGATAAAAATATTTACCACCCAAACACATGGATACCAAAAGGCTCACTCCCCCATGCTAGGAGATAAACACCAAGGTCCACAAAGAAGGAATAGCTAGGCCATACCTAGGGTTGGGTAACCTTTCCCAAATAGAAAATTAAAAGAAGATCAGAGTACAAATCTTTTCCCAAAGGTTCTAAGGCTTGGTTGAAACTCTAAGAAACAAGCTAAGTAAGTGTCATCACATAGCCCTCACCCCTTGGGTTGTCCTGGTACTAGCCACTCCGGGCCCCGGGCCCCAAGTAGGCACATGTGGGATCAAATGTGTTTCATACTAACAAGCACCATTCGATCATACCTACGCATAGGTACCTTCTCCCACTCCCATCCATAGCCTTTACTAGCACTAATGGCATGGGTGAGGCATAAATTAATAATTTTAGTGTTTGAACCCATTCCCAAAAGTTTTAATTAAGTTATCACTTTGTTAAAACAACTCTTCAATCAGTTATCCTGGTACTAGCCACTTAGGGCCTCAACCCCGCACTAAGAGCCACTCACTTATTGTTCTTAGGTTTTCTACCCTTAACCCAAACATCACATACACATCATACATGAGGTAAACATCATAAACACATTTGAGAAATTGCATCAAAGAATAGAAAAGAATAAGAGAGTTTAGGGATGTTTAGGAAAATTAGGAGCATTTAGGGAGGCCTAGGATGGTCCTGACCATCTAGACAATCCTAAACCCTAATCCTGCTTCCTACACACAACCTAACCCTTATTAAAGAATCTAAATGCACCATATAACCTCCACCAAACAAGTAATGAACATATATATTTTATGCAAAATTCTATATGCAAAACACAATGCTACATCTACGGAAACCTCATGTGCTTGAAATTTGGCTAAGTCTAAATTTTTGAAATCTCAAAATCTAGAAGTTGCATCTTAACTCCTATGAAGCTGAAACCTATCCCAAACATCCTAGAAGGTATCTAATTTATTTATACATATATAACTTAAAGTATAACAAACTTATACTTAAATGTTATAATTGTATAAATCCTATCTTCCTCAGCAACTAACAGATGTTCAGACAACATAAACTTGCTTGGTTGACCCTAACTCCACTCGATATAAACTTGCTCGGTTGGCACTAACATCACTCAGCATATACTTGCTTGGTTGACACTAACTGCAATCGGCATAAACTTTCTCGGTTGACACCAACTGCACTTGGCATAAACTTTCTCAGTTGACACTAACTGTACTCGACATAAACTTGCTCGGTTGACACTAACTGCACATTTGTACCAATTGCCAGAAACTACAAAAATGATTTTCAGCTCCAATTTGCAATTAAAACTAGGAATTATGGGGACTATGGTTGCCTAATCTAGGCATGATGCATTTGAGATTTCCTAGTTTCCCTTTAGAAACAGCCATCAATCCATCCTATCTATCCAACAAATCTATCCTACATCTAGACGAAGAAAGGTGGTGCTAAAATAGATATGGAATAGTAAGGTTGAAACAAAAATTCTAAAGCCTGGAAGCACTCATGGACACTCTGGTTATAAAAGTAGATGAAATGAAAATGTTATGGATTCCCCAGACTCTTACAGATGCAAGAAGGAAGTATTCTTCATATTCATAAAGCATAGGAAGTAATTCTTATTCGATATATGCTCATATTCTTTTATCAAAAAAAAAAACATAGACACAATGATATATAACATAAACATTCCACAATCTATATCAACAAAAAACATACAGAGAAACATTCAACCAAACTTTCATCATTTCATATCACAAAGGAGAGTTAACTCTCAAGAAGGATTCCAACCTAGAGTCCTGCAGGGATTTGGTTGATGAAGAAGGATCCAGTCCTCTCAATCTCTTCCAACACTCCTTCAAATCCTTCTAGATTCAATCTCCATCCTCTACCCGAAACAACCAAATGCAAATATCAGAGAATAATGAATTCTCTCCTCACAAATATAATTTTCCTACAAGCATAGTACTCATCTTATTATCATTTCTTCTCGAACCAACTCCTATCCAACCACCCCTCACACAGGAGATCTCTCATGTATATAGATTGGAGGGAGTGGTTGCACGAGTAATCCAACCAATGAAACCATCCCAACTATCCATCAATTATTCATTAATAATAGGGTTTGCATAACCATTCCCGTTAAGGGATAAATAAATTTTATTTAACAAGATTTTAATCTATGTCTCCTAATTTTTAGGATGACAAAATAGATAATAAAGGTTTTAGGAATAATTTTACTAACTTATTTACCATGGTAATTTACCAAAATCATTTCCCAAATATAAAAATAACATAGACTTACCATAGTATCATAATAATTTCCTTCACATAATTAATTAATTAATTATATAATAATAATATATATTTATATATGTATTCATAGGCATATGTGTGCACCCATATGCTTATGGTACATATACCATAAGTAAGACACATTGTTATTAATATTACAAATATTATAAATATTATGAATATTATTATTTAAACCAAATATAATATAATTTAAATCCACTACTAATTCATATCCACAAAATATAATCATGATCTTCATATATGTGTGTGTGTGTGTGTGTGTATATATATATATGCATGCCTCTATATATATCCATATTTACTAATGTAAAATAAGAGATTCCCTATACACATAATCTGAATCACAACATCAACCTTTCAAAACATGAAAGAAACAAATCCAACAACAAGATGCATCATCCACATAGGAGACTGACTCAGGACTCCCTGCCTAAGGATAAAAGGGTCAGAGGTAGAGTTCCTTCTCATGGAACCTTGGTGATATCACTGTAACAACAACAATGATCAATGATTTTGAGGGATCGCTCAGACCTATGAAGCCAGGTGGAGACAATACTCGGTACCTGCAATCCTGCATCACCAAGAAGAGATACGTGTATACATATGGATAGACATACAAATCAAATATATGAAAATAGATGACCATGATCGATACATCATGTGGACCTCAACTAAGTGAGTAACTACAACTTCATCTTGAGTTTTGAAAACACATCAGACACATATCCATGAAACATAAAACATCATGATAATGGTTAGATTCAAATCCTTGGGTTAGCTCCATAAAACACATAAAGATAGATGGTTTTCTAATTTCATAAATATATAAATGATAACCATAAATGAGCATATCAATCATCTGATAAACATATCATCATCCACAAAACATAAATATAAATATATAGTTCTAACCATTATAATAAAATGTCCAAATCAGAAAGTCCAAGTATAACCATAGGAGACGGTATTACATGTCAGCTTATTTCTTCTTCTTCTTCTTCTTCTTCTTCTTCCTAGCTCCATGAACGAGTCAAATCCCTCAAAAACATGTTAAACCTTGTAAAACACTATACATTTAATAACTACCATCCATCATAATATATTATTATAATTTAACATTAACTAGGTAAACATAAAAATGCAGATTAGTCATCACTAGTTATAGTCAATACTTCAACAAATCAAAGTAAAGCTAAGAAATGTATTGAAATGACATTATAAACATGTGGTAAAGTATTTTAAATCATGATATAACTAGGAAAATGATTAAATTCAGCACTCCCCAAAAATGAACTCTTTCTTTTCCTCAAGACGGGGATAGACATTAGTTAATCATGAAGGCTACAAGCTTGAAATATTGTGACTATTTTCATATCCCTTTTCTTCTCACTATTTTTATACTAAAAAGGGTCTAAATTTATTTTTTTTCCATTCTTTGTTGGTTATCACCATTCCTTGATCTCGGTTCATTAGCTATTATTGTGAGTGTGAAAATGTGGCTAACACTACACTTCAATGAGTCATTAAATAACTGATCTAAACAAAAATAGCATAAACAAAATAGAAATCAGTCGAGGCAACTCATTGCCTTCTAGTAGACAGGAGTATGGATTTTTCTCTCAAGTCATTGCAAAATCTAGTGACTTTAGAATCTATCTATATGAAGGATTTAAGAGCTAATCTATTATGCAATGCCAGTTCATCCAATGATTATTCTAAGATTAATCCATAATAAGCAAAATTATGGAAAAAGGATATGAATGGAGACCTGGTTATATAGAAATTCTCTTAAGAATGAATAGAGAAGATTGATTCAAGATGAACGAATAAGATTTATTCTGAACTAGCACAATCCATGTGCAATTTTTTTCTTTGGTTGACAGAATCAGTTATTTGGAAAACTTCCAAGGAAGAACTGAAGTTGGTAAAATGACTGGTGAGTTAACAGATTTGTTTTTCTAGTTAACTAGATTGTTTCCAAAATGGTGTTTAGTCGACTGGATGATGACTTCATAAATGCCTTTTTGGAATATTTAAAGGATTTTAGATATTTTTCTCTAAAATGTGATGATATAATTAATTTAATTCCCTTTTTTGTAATTAATTAAAAATTCATATTTATTTAATCAATATCTTAAAATATTAATTAAATAAATGGTATAAGGTTTAGTTTTATTACCAAAAACATTAGCATTTAGGAATTAATTAATTAAATAGGATCAAGTGTAATAGTTGAATGGGACCTAGAGAATAGGTTATATAAGATTGATGAGTTGAATTGCCTTAGGTTAGGACTTAGGAGATTTAATTGAAATTCAGGCTTTCTTGATGAATAATCGAGATTAGGGGCTTATGGCTTTGATGACCATTTCTAGGTGATTACATTTTCCCCTCTTTGAATTGAAGTGAGATCAGTGCATTGATTCAAATAACAGTTAGTGTTGAGACCAACACCTATAGGATCGAATGCGAGACCAAGATAACTTCCACATGAGATTGGAAAGATAATTGCATTAAGATACAAGAATGCTATTATTTATAATGGACTTGATTGAATTGATTAAATGATTGAATAAAATATAAATAATAAGCCTCCTTATATAGGAAAGGTGATAAGAGACAATGATAAGAAGTTGATAATCTATCACGTATGCAAGGTGTAATTACATGTCCACCAAATGTGCATAATCCTCCATTATGCAATGAAGTATGTGCCATAGGATGAATATGATAATGTGATATGTGAACCAAAGGTGGATCTCACACCTAAAGTGGAATTTATCCTACACCATGTGCTTAATTTAGGTGCAAACTCCTAGGTGTCTAAATGAAAAACTATGATGCAATGCATTATCCTAAGTAAGATTAAGTAAAGTGTAATTAGGAATATGTAATTACACCAACACCCCCCCTTAAGTGAGACTTAGGGGAATGCACTTAAACTCATAATGCAAGATGGGTCCCATCTACTAGGCCATGTTAGGTACCCATGTACAATATGCAATGTAATACATGAAATGAAATCTCTCATAAAGTGGAGAAAGAGGAAAAACCTCATGGGAAAAACCCTCCCCTAAAAAGAGAGAAGAAAACGCAAGATCAATGGATGGATGGAGTACTCAAGACCCCCCAATAAATACATACATCATGTATATACAAATAATTATCCCCCCATAAGAAGGATAGTTGGAGACATTATATCCCCCCATAAAGAAGAAGCTCCCATGTTGATGAAGAGTACTTGAAAACATTAGATAACCCAATTCCTACAAGAAACATGTCTCCCCTTAGGAAGAAATAAATACATCAAATGATGAAGAATCCAATCCATGTGTAAATGGAAGGAGGAAGAAGATGAAGGTCTCTGTGTATGCATATCTGAAGACTAAATAGGTCTCTCCAAGCTCATAGAATCTATCACATGATGTGACAAACCAAGTGAAGGAGAAGAATCATGAATAAAAATCTCCAAAGAAGGTGAAGAAGTATCTCCAACTATAATGATATCATCAAAGAGAAGAAAAACCCCCTCAACTATGTCTCCCAAATCTGCATTATTACAATCAACAACAAATGCTGAAAAGGCATCCAAGTAGTCATCATATTTTGCAAGACTTGAAGCACTATGATCATCCTTCTAAATAGTAGAGCCCATGTCTAAAGAACTAGGAGATCGAGGAATAGGAAGCTCAACACTTGTCTCAAAAAAACAATGGTTCAAGTGTCCAAATTTATCCTCACATACATATTTCTCCCTTGGTAGAGGGGTGTGTACATCATGAATATCATCATCATCAACAACAAAATGTGAAAAAGAATACAAGTGTGATGTATGATCAAAAAATCCCATAGCTATGACATCTCTAGTCTCCATGTCTCTAATATAGACATAATTAGGAGTAAACTAAAAAAATTTACCTTATGCCCCAAGGGATTTTTGGTAAATAGAAAGGAGATTAGTGGTGAAGGATGCTACACAAAGAACATCATTAAATGTCCCCTTTCCCACAGGAATAGAACTATTTACACAAACCCTCATGTATGTGTTGTTACCCATTAATGTATTAGGACAATTACAACACTCACTAGAAGAAAGCATATCCATAGAAGATGTCATATGATGTGATGCACCTGAATCAAGAAGTCATTTACCTTTCTTAGGATGTGTGGAAGCCAAAATTTCTTGTCCTTTACCTTTATTCTTAGATGATGATGGAGATGCAGAAGCTTCCAAATGTGTAGATGAAGGAGTAGACACTGATGAGGGAAACTTAATATTGTTCTTTTAAATAATGTGAGTGACCTCATCAATCTTCTTGTCAAAACATTTATGGTCATCATGTCCTACCTTTTTACAATAATATGAAAATTTTTCCCTCTTTTTACAACCTAAGAGGACTTGGATTCAGAAGTATTTTTTGAAGGATATTCATTACCTTTGTCATGAGGTGTAGGATCCTTATCTTTCTTCATTAGAAGCCTTTGTAGTGGAGTCATTTGTAAGTAATGCATGATGTGTTGAAGACTTCAATTGACCCATGTGTGATAAATTTTCTTGTTCCCTTGTGAGTTGAGATACAAATTCATTAAGAGAAGGCAATTTTTATGCACAACCAAGAGCATCCATAGTAGCATAGAATTTAGAAACAAAGATTGAATATTCGTTGGCCACCTCCGATTGAGCTAAAATGGGAGGACCCTATCACTGTTTGATTTTATCATATAAGAGGGATGTGGGTGTGCTCTCCAAGCACAATGATCATATCCCCAATGCTAAATAGGAAAGATTAGGATCATTTACAAGCCATGGAGACCCAATAATGGCAAAAAACTAGGTGTGGGGAACCTATTTTTCCCCCAAGGTTTTGAGGGTGAAAACAATGTGAACCTAACCTATCGAGAGCATGGTGAAACATTCAAACATTAGTCTAAACTAAGCATGCATCAACATATAGAAAAACTATTCGTAGGCCACCTCATATTGAGCTGAAATGGGAGCACTCGGTCACCTTTTGATTTTCTCATATAAGAGGGACGTGGGTGTGTTCTCGAAACAAAACAGTCATGTCCCCAATTCTATTTAGGAAGGATTATGATCATTTGAAAGCCATAGATACCCAAAAATGACACAAAAATAGGTATAGGGGACTTGTTTTGCCCCTAGGTTTCCCAGGGTCCAAATGAAGAGATGCAAATTTATAAGCTATGATGAGTATGCAAGGTTGATTTTAACTAAAATATAAGTGTGATATGAGATGGAAATGATGTGAAAATCTTGAAATAAATTATGTTAATCCATTAAGATTATGCTAAGATGTGAGTTAGAAAACATGAAAATGAAGTAAATCTAACAATACTAGTAAATTTTGTTAAGATTCTAGATGAAAATACACATGATAACAATGCTATGAAAATGAGATGTGAATTGGTAAATTTATCTTGGAAGGGAGGATATTTATATATTTTGAGGAGAGTCTTGGGTTAGGAAAGGGTAGTCAGTGTTTAGGACCAAGGGTTAGGACCTAAGGTCAAAGGGATAAGGATGAAGGGTTACTCACACATGTGTGAACAACACTAGAGAAGAGTGCTAGGAGACAATGGTGTAAGAAGAGACATAGGCTCTCATTAAGAGGCTATAAGAGCCATTAATGAGGGTGTTGACCCAAAGTTCAAGGGAGAGGGTTTAGGCTTAAAAGGGTTAGGAATCACCATTTAAGAAGGTTTAGGGAGTGATTAGGAAAGTAAGGATAGGTTTAGGGTTATCTAGAAGATATCTAGGGTTTTGGGATTTAAATAAATAATTTATTTATTTAAGGAGGGTTTGGGTTGAGAACTTTATTTATTAAATTTCTTTAATAAATAAGAGGGAATAATGTTCAAATTTGATTTAAACATTTTTAGCTAAGATTGTTTAATTAAATGTCTTTAATTAAAATAGAGGAAGGGATAATAACAATAAAAATTAATTAGTTAATTAAATAATTAATTAATTAATTAATGATGATATCATCAAGACTTTTGTTAACTACAATAAATTTTAATTAACAAGTAGATTTTTAGGTGTCTACATTTTGCCCCTCTTTGATGAGATGCTGCAAGTGGCATGGTGTCAAAGACAAGAAAGTAAGATGCCCCAGGCTAGAATAGATGGTAAGGGGTTGTGCCCCCTTAAGACAATAACACAAAGAGGAAACTTTGTGGAATTTTCTCAAAAAGAACACAGAGAGGAAGGGAAAGGATGAAGAAAAATGGGAAGGGGAGAGGATAAGTAAACATCCTTCCAAGAGAGAAGATGAATGAATGTAATATGATGCTAAATGATGTGGCATGATGCTAGATGTAGGATGCAAGATTAATCTAGATGCAGCGATCAGGATTTGGGGAGCTCATTGTGTTGGATATTTTCGAGAGCATAGCCTAGTTTGATATAGAAATGCTAGAGACCTAACAAGGTTACTAGGAACTCAAGATCTTATCACCAGCGTTGCATAGGACTAACACAAAAAAAGTACGCAAAAGGATTGCCTAAGCATCACACATGAAGCCTGGAGGAGGCATGGTCGAAATGATGCTGAGGAAACCACAAACAAATGACTAACACACAAGAAAAAAGAGACCAAAAGACCTTGCCCCATATTTTCCTCATTCACAACACACCATGATATAAAGGATCATGGTGACTTTGAGGAGAGCAACAATGAGAATCCATAAAAGATAAACAAGAACCAAAGGAAAAAATCCAAGATCAAAATGATAACTCCAAAAGACATCCTTTTCCAAAGAGAAAGATTGATGGACTAATGGGGAGATTATGTCAAAACATGAGGAAGGATATATCATGCACGGACCCATTTGATTGATGATGGAATATTAGGTCAGACATGAGGAAGGATGCATCCTACAAGGACCCTTTGGATGAGGATAATGTTGTATTGTTGGAAAATGACAAATCAAGGGTAATCATGTGATCAAGGATAGTTGAAAAAAGATGTTTTTAAAGTACAAGGTTGGGTGGGACAAGTTATTTGATCATAGTTGTTGCAGGACTAGTGAGGATATGTATAACATGACATGATGATGCAAGAGCATCTTGGGTCATTGGCAATCCTGTGTCACCAAAAAAAATTTGGAGTTGGTTTATAATTGATCGGTTTCCTTTGGTTATTGAGTGTGGTTAGTTATCTCTTGGGCCATCGGTTGTTTTACTAGCATTCGGTGATGCTTATCTATTGCTCGGTCATCCTTTCTTACCGAGTAGTTTCTTTTGAGTTTATGTTGGGCTAACTTGTGCATTTATTATGGGTCATGGATTTAATGATGGAACCCATCATTGGGAAGTGGGTGGTCTTAGATCTGACTGTTCCTTCCATTGATTGTGGATCTAAAGGCTGACTCAATTTGGTAGACTCTTATATAAATGTAGTTTTTTGGTTGTAGTTTAGGACGCAGTTCAGTTGAAAGATCGAAGATAGGAATATTAGAGGTTGTTGGTAGATCCTCGCATGTATGAGGAATCTGTAATACATTGTAATATATGACCCTAGCTGGGAAGGCCTTACATCCTGACATGTATCATTCTATTTGATGAAAATTAATGAAAGATATTGCATTCTCTCTCTCACTCTTGTGTGTTGTTACTTCCACGTGTTGTTGAGAAGGTTGGATCATTAGGGTGTGCCATTGTTTGGCCCCTATTGGCCCTGCTTTTGCATCAAGTTTCAAATCCTCACATGTTTGAGGACTTATGTAATACATTGTAATATCTGACCCTAACCAGGAAGGCCTTACAGCCCAGCATGTATCATTCTATTTGATGAAAATTAATGAAATATATTGCATTCTCTCTCACTGTTGTGTGTTGTTTCTTCCACATGTTGTTGAGAAGGCTGGATCATTAGGGTGTGCCATTGTTTGGCCCCTCCTAGCCCTACCTTTGTGTTAGGTGGTATCAGAGTGAGGTGAGATATTGATCTAGTTCTACAGATCTAGGTTTGTAGGTTCCTCTTGAAGCCCTAGTTGATTTTTGTGGGGTAGAAGATTGTGATCTGACCTGCAATTGCAGAGGGTTGTCAAGATGGTTTGTGGGAGGCGAGATGTAGATCTAGGATTGGTAGATATGCTAAGGCAAATTGTTGCTAGGTTAGAAGCTATTGAAACAACCCAAAGAAGAGGCAAACATCTTGCAAATGTTAATGATGATGAAGTTGAGGAAGAACAAGTGAATGCAAAAATTGCACCTATTATGGATCAAGGTGAAGAAATATTTTTGAAGGCTTTGACAAGTTTGAAGTCTACACCAAATTTCAATCCTCCTAAGTATGGTGGAAAGCTAGATTATGATGAATTGGTGGATTGGATCACCAAGATGGAAAAGTATTTTGAGTATGAAAACATTCCTAAAGAAAAGAAAGTGAAGATTGCAAGCACTAAGTTGAAAAGTCATGCATCCTTATGGTGGGAACATCTGCAGCTGGATAAGAAGAGGAAAGGAAAAGACAAAATCAAGGTATGGAATCAAATGGTGAATAATTTGAAAGGGAAGTTCTTACCTTGTGATTATCAGATTAACCTAGTTCGGCAAATGCAAATTTTAAGGCAAAAAGATAGCTTGATAAAGGAATATACTAAGGAATTCTATAGATTAGATATTAGATCTAGACATGATGAAGATGATGTAGAAAGAATTGGTAGATACCTGAATGGTTTGAGAGTTTCCATCCAAGAAGAAATTAGTATGGTCAAGTTGGAGAACATTGAAGAGGCTTATCAATTTGCATTGAAGGCCAAGGAGAAATTGAACAAGAGTCATGAGCAGAGACAAAGAGGTCGATGTGGTAGATTCCCTAGAGGAAGAGGTAGATCTAATGGTGAAAATGGTAGATCTAAACCAAAAAAGACAAATCTAGACAAAGGCAAGACCAATTGGAAAGGTGAAAGTTCATCTAGAGGTAGAGGTAGTAACTATCGAGGTGGTTATAGTAGAGGAAGTTTTTGAGGAACTTGTTACAATTATGGAGAAGAAGGACATAGATCTTTTGAATGTACACATGCTAGTAAGAAGGTTGGTAGCAGTAGAAATGCTTTGGTGCAAGAAGAGTCATTGAATGAACCTAAGAAAGAAAATAACTTAAAGGTAAGGAGAGCACTATGGAATGAAAGAAAAAAGGAAGATCTAGTAAGGAAAAGTTTGTTCAAGACCAGATGTAGAGTTTCTGACAAAGTTTGGAAGTTAATCATTGACATTGGTAGCTCAGAGAATCTAGCATCTAAAGAGATGGTCACAAAGTTACAGTTGGAAAGGTTGGCGCATTTGAAGCCCTATCACATTTCATGGATCATGAGCATACACTTCTGGTAAGTGAACAGTGTTATGTGAATTTGAAGATTGGAAAATACAATGATAAGGTGTTATGTGATATCATGCCTATGGATTGTTGTCATATTTTGTTGGGTAGACCTTGGCAATATGATAGACATGCTATATATGATGGAAGATTGCATAAGTATACTATTGTGGTTGATGGAAGAAAACAAATCTTGTTACAATTGATAGAAGAACCTGTTAGTAATGTTTTCACATATGTGAAAGTTTGTTTGATGGAGGGATGAAAGTTTGTTAACTCTTTGAAGAAGAATGATGTATGTTTTGCTATGAATCCTAACAAACCGAGTAAGAAAATAGAGGATAATGTCCCTGAGGAGATTGATAAGTTACTCATCAAGTACAGTGATATCATTTCTAATAATGTACTTGATGGTTTACCACTGAAAAGAAGCATTGATCATTGTATGGATCTAATCCCTAGAGCTAGTTTACCAAATAAGGTGCCTCATCGGTTGACACCTATTGAGAATCAGCAATTGAACCGAAAGATTCATGAGTTGCTGGAGAAAGATTTGATTTGAGAAAGTTTGAGTCCTTGTGTAGTACCTATTGTATTGGAACCAAAGAAGAATGGATAATGGAGAATGTGTACTAATTCCAGACAAATCAATAAGATAACAGTGAAGTATAGGTTTCCTATACCGAGAATGGATGACATAATGGACAGTTTGAATGGAGCAAAGTATTTCACCAAAATTGGTTTGAAAAGTGGGTATCATCATATCAGAATTAGAGAAGGTGATGAATGGAAGACTACTTTCAAGACAAAATAAGGTTTGTATGAGTGGTTGGTTATGCCTTTTGGTTTAACTAATGCACCGAGTACTTTTATGAGGCTAATGAATGAAGTTTTGAAAAAATTCTTGGGTAAGTTTTTGAATGTATATCTTGATGATATTATGATATTCAGTAAGACTAGAGAAGAACATCTGTTACATGTTAGACAATTTTTGTAGAGATTGAAAGAAGAAAAGTTGCTAATAAATCTGAAAAAGAGTTCATTCATGAAAGAGGAGATTGTGTATTTGGGATTTGTGATCTCAGTTGATGGTTTGAAGATGGATCCTGAAAAGGTTGAAGCTATTTTGAATTGGCCTACACCTATGAATGCTAGTGAGGTAAGATTATTTCATGGTTTGGAAAGTTTTTACCGAAAGTTCATAAGAAATTTTAGTTCAATTTGTAATGCTATGACTGAGACTATGAGAGGAGATAGAAGGGAATTCAAGTGGACACATGGAGCTGAAAAAATTTTTGAGACTCTAAAGTAGAAGGTTGTTGAATTACCTATTTTGGTATTACCTAATTTTAGTAAGGTATTTCAAGTGGAATGTGATGCAAGTGGAAGTGCAATTGGAGCTATGTTGAGTCAAGAAGGTAAACTTGTTGCCTTTTTTAGTGAAAAGTTGAATGATGCTAGAAGGAAATATTCTATGTATGATCAAGAATTCTATGCTATTGTTCAAGCACTAAAGAAATGGAGACATTATTTGATACCAAGTGAATTTGTGTTGTATACCGATCATAAGGCTTTACAATATTTGAGTAGTTAGAATAACTTGAATCAGAGACATATGAAATGGGTTGAGTATTTGCAGAGTTACACATTTGTGATAAAGCATAAGAGTGGAGTCACTAACCAAGTTCTTGATGCACTGAGTAGACAAAGATATTTGATGACAGAGATGAAAATTGAAGTTCTTGGTTTTGATGAGATGAGATATTCTTATGAGTTTGACCCTAATTTTTCTAAGCCATGGAGAAAGTGCAGAGCACCTATTCAAGATCAACAAGATACTAAATGGGATGATTATTTTATTCAAGAAGGTATGTTGTTTAAAGGTATTTAGTTGTGTATACCAAGAGGAGTAATGAGAACTAATTTGATAAGGAGAAACATAGTAGTGGTTTGGCTAGACATTTTGGTATTGATAAAACATGTAATTTGATTAAGGAGAAATACTATTGGCCGTAGTTGTATAAAGATGTTCAGAAATTGGTGAAAAGTTGTGGAAATTGTCAAGTTGCAAAAGGAGTATATCAGAATACTGGATTGTATGTACCAATTGTTGTACTTGAGAAACCATGGATTGACATTACTATGAATTTTTTTCTTGGCTTACCAAAGATAGTAAGAGGTAATGATTCTATATTTGTTGTGGTAGATAGATTTTCTAAGATGGCACATTTTATACCTTGTAGAAAGACATCAGATGTAGTACATGTAGTAGATCTTTTCTTTAGGGAAATTGTCATATTGCATGGATTACCGAGGAGTATTATCTCTGACCGAGATAGTAAATTTTTTGGATACTTTTGGAAAACCCTTTGGAAGAAATTTGGCACTGAGTTGAAATATAGTTCTACATTTCACCCACAAACCGATGGATAGACTGAAGTTGTGAACAAAAGTTTGGGAAATCTTTTGAGATGTTTAGTTGGAGACACCCCGAGTAATTGGGATTCTATATTGGCACAAGCAAAGTTTGCATACAATAATTCAGTGAATAGGATTACTAGAAAGACACCATTTGAGATTGTGAATGACACACAACCAAGAGGTATATCTAATTTGAGAGACATTGCTGATGAAAGTAAGAGAAGTGTTGAAGGAGTGAAATTTATTAAGTACATGAAGACATTGCATGAAGATGTGAAGCTGAACCTAGAAGAAAGTAATAAAAAATATAAAGATAGAGCTTATAGATCAAGAAGACATAAAAATTTTGATGTTGATGATGAAGTGATGGTTCATTTGAAGAAAGGTTGATTTCCTGTTGGAACATATGGGAAGTTGAAGATGAAGAAGTTTGGACCTTGCAAAATTTTGAAGAAATTTGACAGTGGAAATGCATATGAAATTGAGTTACCTGATGACATGGACATATCACCTATTTTCAACAATTATTATTTGTATGAGTATCATGAACCTAATGAAGAAGTGATAATACCAATAGAGTATCCTAAGAAGCAGAATGAAGAAGTTGAGCAGATCCTGAAGCAAAGAGTTGGCAGAAGTACAAGAGGAAAACAATATATGGAATATATGGTAAAATGGAAGAATAGACCAATGGAAGATAGTTCTTGGATTTCATAGTTTGAGTTGGATGCAACTCAAATCATACCTACCAAATGATTTAGAGAATCATTTCAAAATAACCCCAGGTGTCTGATGTAGGAGCATCTTGGGTCCTTGGCAATCATGTGTCACCAAAAACATTTTGGAGTTTGTCTGTGTTGCTCAGTTTCTTCTTTGCCCGAGTTGTTCCATAGTTGGTCGATTTCCTTTGGTTACCAAGTGTGGTCAGTTATCTCCTGGGTGGGTGGTTGTTTTACTGGCGCTTGGCAATGCTTGTCTATTGCTTGGTCATCCTTTCTTACCGAGTAGTTTCTTTTGAGTTTTTGTTGGGCTGACTTGTGCATTTATTATGGGTCATGGATTTAATGATGGAATCTATCATTAGGAAGCATGTGGTCCCATATCTAACTATTCCTTCCATTGATTATGGATCTGAAGGCCAACTCAGTTTGGTAGACTCTTGTATAAATGTAGTTGTTTGGTTGTAGTTTAGGATGCAGTTCAATTGAAAGATATTGCATTATCTCTCTCACTGTTGTGTGTTGTTTCTTCCACATGTTGTTGAGTAGGCTAGATCATTAGGGTGTGCCATTGTTTTGCCCCTCCTAGACCTGCCTTTGCATCACATGATGATATAGTACAAAGGATGGGGAGATATGTACAAGGGAGCTCAAAAGATAACCAAAAGATCCAAAGGAATAAATTAAATAACAAGTATCTCACACACCTTTTTCCATAGGTAAGATGATGGATGATGATTGGTTGGATTGATTGATTTGATTGGTCTGATATGAGGAAGGACACATCCTATGAATACAGTGTTGGAGATTTGCCAGCAGACTAGTACTGACTGTATTTTTGTCATTGATGACAACATATGGAAAGTAGCATGCATGGAAGTCTTATGTAGTAAGCTTTCATTTTATGTAGCATGGACATGATATTAGCATGATATCATGGGCATAGAGGTTAATTGTTAGTACAGATAGTTATATAGCAGCTTGTGTCAGCAATGTTTGTGACAGAGTTACAGGCAGTGTTCTGTGTATAGTTGTCTGTACAATTATCATGGAGACTTGCACACCTGGATATATGTTGAAGACATGCTAGTGATGTTTTAGTCATGGACACATAGTTTGATATTTAGTAGAAGTGAAGTTATACAGTTACTATTCAGTAGTAGTTGTTTCCTATGTTTGTTCAGGAGAGCCGACAGAGATTTTATTGGTTTTGGAGTTGCACCTATCTTTTGGGTATGAACCCTTGGAGTTAATCTTAGAGAAGAGTTGTTGATGTTTGATTAAGAGTGCATGAAGTAATTCAACTTGAGGAGAAAGATACAATTGTTTTGGTAGAGCTGATAGTGTGTAGCGTGCGTCTACAATTATCTTATTGGATAGGTCCTAGAATGTGTTGCGTGCATATTAGAGTTGATAAAATGTTTATCAAAGTTTGTTATGGTTTCTCTAATATGATTTCAAGGTGGTTCTAATAGGCTGACTTGATTATATCATTTATAGGAAAGATATTTATAGGCAGTCATTTTTGATTGCTTAAGGGTGGTTCATGGTTGATTAAGAAGAGAAAAGAAGAGTGTGAGAAGTGTTGAGCCATCAGAAGAAGGTCTATGTGACCAAGTAAAGTATTTGTGCTATACATTGGAACTAATCTAGACAGTAGTTCAAAGCATAGTTCACCAAGATCTAGATATAGCGTGTATCTATTATTCAGAAGGTTGTAGCCTTCACCCCTTTGAGTAGTGAGCTCTTGGACAATGCATCCTTTCCCCTAATAGGGAAAATTCTAAAAGACTCCCAACAGGGTCCGACCCTTGACCAGGTCTATTATACTAAATATATTGTAAAGAAACTCCTAACAGGGTTAAGGATCTTCTAACAAGGATCATAATACACTAGTGCAGAATATTAGTGGGTGTCAATTCCCACCAGGGTTTTTACCTATTTGGGTTTCCCCATAACCAAAATATTGTGTTGTGTTCAAGTGCTCTTTCATTGTGTTTTTTCTTTATGTTTAAGTATACTTAATTGGATAAAGAATTGAAACTTGAAGATAACTGATTCACTCCCCCTCTTAGTTATCTCTTGGGACTATTCCTAACAGATAGATGATGGATGGCTAAACTAGGATATCTATGACAAGAGATAGGTAAGATACTCAAACCTCAAAGGGACAAAGGGATGATTGTTGAAGTGCTTAGCTGGATAGGGACAAAGATCAAGCTAATGCAAGGGCTAACTGATGCAGAGGATGGGACCTAAAGACACATATGTACAAATGAGCTTAGGTGGAGACACTACTGATGCTAGGGAAAAAACACTAGATTATAGGATGTACAAGGGACCTAGGGATGAAGCCAAAGCTGCAAAGATATGAAAGATGATGCCTCAGTTGGGTTGGAAAGCCAAGATGGAATGATAGTGGATAGGGTGATGATGGATGATGTGCCTTGAAATGACACAGATTTTGGAAGGATGCATCCCAATGATGATGATTAGTTTGAGATCAAGGCTTGCCACAAGACTACGAACAATGTGAGGCCTCACCCTAAACCCATCATATCTTTTCCATTTATCATTATGATACACCTAGTAATTGGCTTAATGTTTTGATGAATTAAGAGATTTTACCCTTTTCAAAAGGATTTGATTTCACTAGATGATGAGAATTTATATTTTATGATGTTTTCCATGCTCACAATGTTAACCTTATGATACATTATGACTAGCATTATAATGATTGATTTAGATGAATACTGTGATGTTGCAATTTGGGTATATATGTTGATATGCGATGTTTAGGAAGGTGACAATTGGGATTTAAATTATGTTGAGATGTGGATTTCATTAAAGGTTAAAGGTTAGATGATGAAATGTTGTTGATTTTCAGGACATTATTATGATTATTACTTGAGGATTTGGTTACTTGATTATAGGTGATTGGGATGATTTTAGAATTGATAAAATTAATGCTTATGTAATTTTGATAAAACTACATTATGATTGATATAGATTAGGAATGATTAGTGTGACATGTGAGTTAATGAGATCATGTTATTATGATTCAATTTACGAATATTCATTTGTAAGTTAATGATTAAATTTATGGTGAATGATTATAGAGACTACAAGGATGTAACTCATGTGTTTGGGAATCTAAATGATAATCCTTATTCTGCATTTTGAATTTTGATGATTATACTTCTTGAGGTTACTAATGTTTAAATTGAATGTGCAGGATCATGGCCATGGAATTTTATCAGAGAATCATGTCTAACCCTATGTGAACTCTGTAAAGCCAAGGTTGTGTCTATTGAAAGATAAAACCTCATTGTAATGTATTTTCTTCCATACAATGTATGGTGTGAATTTTATTTGCATTGCATCCATTAAATTGTGTAATTAACAAGTGGACTTGCCAAGTGTGTTGTGATGTATAATTTAGTGTCAATTGGCACAATTGTTGTGAAAGTAATGTGGCATGACATGTCCACTTGGAAATCTTGAGAACCCACCTTTCCCACTTGGTAGATATTTATGTTCCCCATATCCACTTGGTTTGTGAGCCCAAAGTGTAGTCAAATCCATTGAAACTCGTAGGTGATCTTAACGGGGGTTTTTTGAGGGGTCATATAGCCACCTAGAGTTGAGTTTAACCCATTTTGACTAACCCACTTCATATACCTATGGGTAAAGGGATTTTTTTGACCATAAGACACCTTATTTTGACCTTGGGAGGCTTCCAAAAAGTTGATTTTCCAAGATGGCCGAAAATCAACATTCAAAAGCATGGTCTTGGGAAGACTACCTTCCATTGGGAGGGAAAAGATTGACCACTTTTCATGCCACTTTCTTTTAAAGAACCTTTTTTTAGTACTATGTAAGGGTTGGGGAAGAGGGACTGATAGGAGCTCACATTTCTTCCAAGGACTTGGAGAATGTGAGGATTTTAAATTTAGAGGGAAAATTGGAGAGAGTTTCTCTCAATCACCCACTCTCTAACTTTAGAGACCACTAAGAGGATTTGGAGAGAATGAAGGAAAACCAAAAGAGTAGGGTTCTACTTCAAAATTCATTCCATAACTTCTATTTGCAAGGTTGGTGGCTCTCATGCTTCCTTTCAAAATTAATTTCAAAATTCATTCCATAACTTCTATTTTTCAATAGATTTAAATAAATGTGCATTTTGGCATGTTATTGTGTTCCAAAAAGGGATGCAATAGAAAAATAAACTTGAATATTCCATGTAAGTAAATGATGATTTTGGTTCGGGAGCATATTTAAATTTACTGTAGTTCCTTTGTTTTCTATAAATTAGAAAAGTATTTTGTTTACAAAAAAAAAAATTGAATAAAGCTCTTTATTGCTGATTGCAAAAAAATAAAATAAATAGAGATTGGTATTATTTATTTCTCTTTAAATAATAATAATAGAAAAAAAAGGCCTTATGTAATATAGCTCAAATCTCTGGAAAATAATTTATATTTATTCTATTAATGTTCAAGTTATTGTAAAAAAAATATAGTTTATCATTCTCATGTTTTAATACATTTAGTATTTTAAATCAGAAAGAACTATTCACTTACATTTTCATATTTATCAACAAATTAATATTTGTTGTTGAGATTCAAAAAATAATAATATAGTGAATTTACTTCTTTAAACCTTCATGTTTAAAATACAAAATAAATGGTATTTGTTGTATTTCCTTATTAGTTGATTCTGAAAAATATTGTTCCTTTATATATATATATATATATATATATATATATATATATATATATATATATATATATATATATATATATATATATATATATATATATATATATATATATATATATATATATATATATATATATATATATTCTGGTATATAAAGATATAAGTATGTATTTATATATATATAATAGACTATTATAAAAAATAGTAAAATTTAAAAAAAAATTTAAAAAAAAACTACCAAACCCTAACCCCCGTAAGGGTAGGGTTGGCCATGGCATGGCTAGCCACCACATCCGTGGGTTACCACAAACTATGGCGTGTCACAGTTGTGGTATCCCACAAGTTGTGGTAGGCCACAGTTGTGGCAACCACGGTTTGTGCTAAGCCACAACTATGGAAGTAATACAGTCAAGGTGGGTGGATCCAATTAAGGACTAACCAACCTTGTAGCCAAACCAATATGCAGTGGAAATACACAGTAACAACAATAGATCTTCAATGAAACATAAGTCTATATTCATGAAAACACCAATTACATGCAATATGTTGGGCTGTAAGGCCTTTCCAGTTATGGCCAATTACAATGCAAGTAACAGTCTACAAGATCTCGCAGGATCTAAATCTTTTCCCCAACATCAGCATCTAGCTAGTCCAGGTCTGCAATAGGCAGCAGACTGGTAGGCACCTAGGAAAGATCTGAACTTGTACTCAAACTTCCAAGAAATCTTTTTGCTCCTAAGATTGTAGGCTACTAACTTTTCTTCCCACCAATCTCATCCCTAAACAACTACCCAAGCATCCTATAAATATTGATTCCCTGCAACAAGTCAGCTGAAAAAACAATAAATTTCTGTAAACAAATATTAAATACTAAAACATCAGTCGACTCTCACATAGCCTTAAAAAATAAATAAACTCTCAAAGATGGCCCCAAATGGTCATCAGATCCACATAGAAGAATGCAACACGCCAGATCTAGGTCCCCACACGTCCAATGGTCAATCCATAACTTGAGGAGCATGACCCAAATTAAATGCACCAGTTGGCCAAGCTGATCTAATAAAACAAACCAGTCGATAAGCAAAAACACTGAGCAATAGAGGAAATAACTGAGCACCAATCGATCGACCATGCTAAGCATGACCAAGCAACGCAGTTATCACCAAGTGCTAGTGAACTGATGCCTTCAATCATCGAGCGTCCTTTAGAGACTGAGCACCCTAGTAACCATATAAACCGAGCAACCATTCTCCCAAATTGAGCAAGAACTCCACCAAACTAAGATCAAAACTAACAATCTACCTTCAAAGACAAACATATTTTTGGTTGATATAGGATTGCCAAGAACCTGCACATCAGAAACCCCAAGTAAGAAAGATTTTCTCATAAGGAAATCAGGAACGCCTCAAGGAAATCAGAACAAGTATGCTGAATCTATTCTTCACCCATATCTCCTCTTGCCCTTCATCCCAAGTAGTTTTCACTTCATTCATTGTCTGATGCAGAAAGTGTTAGAATAACTGAGAGGGGGGTGAATCAGTTATCCAGTGTCCCAATACAAAATGTATAATTCAAAACTATTTCTCCAATTTTTGTTCGTCGGTAAACAATAATAACTTTCACTGTCTATGCTTTTACCAATTACCAATCAAATACTATAATAGTTATCGATCAAATCTAACATGTAACATGTAAAGAATGATAACAAACAAATATCATAATCAACACATAACACAAGAGATTTAACGTGGAAACCCTATAAAGGGAAAAACCACCTGGGACCCACAACCCAAAATTGTTCACTCTTCTGAAGTGAGGTTAGTTAAGACCTAACCCTGTTAAAGGTTACAAACACACTGTCAGGTGTGACCTTGTTAGATGATTTTAGACTAGAAGTTATCGTCCAACTAGCATTCACTATGGGGTTGATGGGATAACAATGTTCATTCTATGAATGATACATCATAAGACTTTTAGAGTCCACTTGGTTAAGAGATTTGACTGTATACAATGGTTAAATATGTAACAGTAAATGACCTGCCTTAATACAGCTTCAATTGCAGATTACAGATCAATATTTAGTCCATACAAATCCTTCTAATCAATATTTCACTTGAGATTCAATACTGTATCAACTTACTATCCATTGGTAATAGCTCTCTGTAGCTTGGTAATTGTTCTGCAGCTCAGTTCTCACTAACCAATATGATCAGAATGCATGAAAGCTTGTTCACGCAATATTCCTACAGCTTCTACTTCTTCCAGTGCCTTCATAAAGAAATTCTATTCTCTTATATAGATGGCTAAATCATTTTCTTCTCCACCATCAGAGTTTGCCGCTTAACCACATTCATAGATTTTGCTACTTCAAACTTTCTCGGTACTTGTGTCAATAACATGTTTGATTCTTATCCTTTAGATCTTTCCTAAATTTTGTCAGCCATCGATCTGTGTAACAAACATTATTTGTTACCTTGATGTTATACTCTTGCCAGCTCATCAATGTTATCAGCTAAACTAATCATTTAATTCATTTTGTTCCGCTCAGTTAACAAATAAATGTGTCAGTGAACTCTGCTTAGTTAATACTATGATTGGTATACACTACACTCCATCGGTGTATACTATAAATGCTTCATTTACCGACAACACTGCTTTGTGTCTTTCAGCTCTATACTTCATCATAGATGAATGCAACATAATAGAGTGAATATCATCAAGTCATAGAATCATCAACAAGTTACTCAATGTGTTCCTTATCCTCATTTGTCAAGTACATCTTTCCTCATGTAGATTTCTTTGTTCTTCATCTTTTTCACCTTTCCTCAAATGTCTCGGTATAGTAACTTACAAGATAAGTGTTGTCAAACTAGTTGACATCAATGACAACATAATATTGATTTAATCATATTACATATCTAATCAGAAACTCCTTAGTGATCTTGCAATCATAGATTCTTCAATCAGATTCCAAATCAGTTGTAGTTCAACAATCTCTCCCTTTGGCATTGATGGAAACTCAAGTAATATGAAATGTACCATACACATACAAAACATATATTCTACAACTTTGTGAACATAATGTTGTAAGTTGAATAGACTTAATATGTTTAATCACTACATTACTAAATAGCATTAGATAATACAGCTTAACCATTCTATAATTTTGTTCTTTTCAGTTCTCCTATTTTTGCTTCTGTTCTCTATAACTGATCTTCAATACTCTATCTCATTCAGATTGTCTCTCCCTTAGATAATTCTCCTTGTTCTTGTTCCTTCTTCCTTTTCATATTGTTTATCTCTTCCTTTGACAGCAATGCCAAAGAAATAAATAAACAAACAATTCAATCTTCCTCTATATCTCTGAATACTGATATTCCAATCGGTTCAAGTTCTCAAACTTAATCACAACCTTGAACATGATTCAAAGTGTGAACTATGCTACATCAACATTAATGATCTTCTAATATAAGTAGGTTGATGCAATAACTAGATCACATTAGTGACCGATAGACAGGGGATGGACCCCAAGTCTAGTTCTCAAGTATTCAAATGTGTCCTTTGGTAGAGGCTTTCTAAAAATATCAGAAAGTTGTTCTTTAGATGTGACAAATTATAACTTCACTTGCTTCTCTTGCACTTAATCTCTTAAATAATGATACTTAATAGATATATACATTGTCTTAGAGTGCATCATAGGATTCTTTGAGATATTAATAGCACTAGTGTTGTCACAATATATAATCATCGGGTCAGTGATTACCTCATTCATTCCTTCCAACACTTGTTTGATATATGCAATGTTTGAATAGTTGGTAGTAGTAGCAACATATTCTGCTTCAGCTATAGACTAAGAAATACGAGCTTGCTTTTTACTTGTCTAGGTTACAAGTCTTTCACCAAAGAAAAATGCTCCTCCGATGGTGCTTTTTCTATCATTCACATTTCCAGCCCAATCAGCATCAGTGTAAACTTTCAGTTCAAACTTCCCTTCCTTAGGATACCATAATCCATAATTCTTTATTTTCTTTAGGTATCTTAAGATCCTTTTTTTAGCTATCATGTGTGATTCTCTAGGATTAGCAAAAAATCTTGCAACAATTCCCATAGCGTGTGCTATATCTGGTCTACTGTGAACTACGTACATTAACTTACCAATCGTGGATTGGTAAAGTGTCTGATTTACCTTTTTATTTTCATCCTCCTTTGTCAATTTGCATCCAGTAGCCATTGGTGTTCCCACAGGTTTAGCATCTTCCATGCCAAATGTCTTCAAAACTTCCTTTATGTATTTAGATTGTGTGATGAATATTCCATCACTCTGTTGAATCACTTGTAGTCCAAGAAAGAACTTAATCTCTCCGAACATAGACATTTCAAATTCCTTTTGCATTTCATCAGCAAATGCCTTGTAGACAAGATCTGAGCCTCCAAAGATAATATCATTAACAAATATTTTAGAAATTATAATAGTATCATCAGTATCACCTTTTACATACAGATTGCTATTTTCACTTGTTCTAACAAATCCAATACTTAACAAGTAAGTATGCAGTCTTTCATACTATGCTCTCGATGCTTGCTTCAATCCATATAAAGCTTTATGTAATCTACAGACCATGTCTTTATTATCAGGATCAACAAATCCTTTAGGTTGTTTGATGTAGACCTCTTCTTCAAGTATACCATTCAAAAATGCTGACTTCACATCCATTTGATAGACTTTGAATTTCTTGTGTTTAGCATATGCAAGTAGAATTCTAACTCCTTCTAATCTAGCAATAGGTGCAAATGTTTCACCATAGTCAATTCCTTCTTCCTGTGCATATCCCTTGCATACCAATCTAGCTTTATTTCTTGTGACTTCACCATTTTCATTCAATTTATTCCTATATATCCACTTAGTACCGATAACATTCTTAGCCTTTGGTCGGGGTGCTAAGGACCAGGTTTTGTTCTTCTCTATTTGCTCTATTTCCTCCTTCATTGCATTAACCCATTCTTCATTCTCTAATGCAACTTTCATAGTTTTAGGTTCAAATTCATAAATTAGACATGTACCTTGTCTTATTTTGCTTCTAGTTTGCATTCCAGCATGTCTTTCTCCAATTATTTGTGTTTCAGGATGATGTCTTCTTACAAAACTAGCCAGAACTTTGTTTCTCCTTTCTTGCTCATCCTGCTCAGGGTCATTTTCTTGCTTGGTAGCTCCATTTTGTTCCTCAGTTTGTATTGTCTGTTGTCCTACATCATTTCCCTGCTGATCGGTTGTCATAGCTTGTGGTGTCGATAGATACTCTGGATGTTCAATGTAAGTGAATCTACCATAGTCTTTCGGTTCCTTTGTACTTTCCTTTGTGTACTTTTCATCAAAATCATCAACACAAACATTAGTACTTTCAACTATCTTATTTGTAACCTTATTCAAACATTTTTATGCTTTACTTGTAGTGGAATATCCCAAAAATATCCTTTCATCTCCTTTAGAATCAAATTTTCCATTTCTCTCATCTTTCAAAATAAAGCATTTACTTCCAAAAATTCTACAATAACTTACAGTAGGTTTGTGTCCAAACTAGAGTTCATGGGGTGTTCAGTTGGATTCCTTCTTCAGTTGTACTCAGTTAAGAACATACACAGTTGTACTGATAGCTTCCCTCCAATATGTCTGAGCAACATTAGTTTGTAACATCAATGTCCTAGCATAGTCAATTATAGACCTATTCCTCCTTTCAGCAATGCCATTTTGTAGAGGTGTCCTCGGTGCAAATACCTGTCTTTTGATTCCATGCTCATTAAAAAAATTACAAAATTCATCAGAGATAAATTCACCTCCTCTATCAGATCTTAAGCATTTTATTTCCTTTCTGGTTTCTTTCTCTACCTTAGCTTTATAACACTTAAACATTTTGAAAGCTTCAGATTTCTCTTTCAGGAACATAATAGTCATTAGTCTAGTATAGTCATCAACAAAAAGAATAAAATATCTATCACTAGAATAGCTTTGAGTTCTTAGAGGACCACATAGATCGGTATGAACCAACTCAAGTATCTTCTGTTGAATAGTCTTTGCTTTTAAAACTAGACTTAGTCATCTTACCTTTCTAACATTCATGGCACATGGCATGATCAAGTTTTCTCAAGTTAGGCAATCCTCTAACTCTTTTCTTTCTACTAATCTTGATCATGTTGTCAAAGTTCACATGCAATAACCTTCTGTGCCACAACCAAGCATCTTCATCCTTTATTAACAAACAAGAAGACTGATCCATATCAAGATAGAATAGATTACCTCTAGATTGTGTACTAGTTCCAACAAGTCTTCCTCCATCATCATAGATCTTCACCTTTTTTCTCTCAAAAGCCAATCGGTGGCCTGAATTATTCAGCTGAGCCACACTTAACAAATTATAGTTCGGTCCATCTACCCAGTATGCATTTTCACATTGTAATCTATCATTGATCATTAGTGAGCCTTTACCTCTTACCATACAAGGTGCATCATTTCCTATTCTCACAGATCCTCCATTATATTTAATAAGATGATCAAACTTCTCTACATCACCAGTCATATGATGTGTACAGCCATTGTCTATGATCCATGTATCATTTCTGCTTATTTTAGAGATCACTGTTGTCTCTTCATATTTCTCTTCCTCTTCTAAGTCATCTTTCATAGCAACAAATACAACTTCTATATCATCTTCAGAATCATATTCAGTTTCAATATCTTTTTCTATGTAACATACCTTTTTTCCTTTTTCATCTCGGTTGTCTTTGTTGTAGTGTCGGTAGCCTCTGTTGACTCTTCTCCCATAGCTTCCTTCAGATCAGTCTTTAGATCTATCATCATCTTTCTTCTGAGGACATCTAGCAATGATGTGACCGACTTCTTTACAATTAAAGCATGCCAAAGGTAGCTTACCTCTATACCTTCCTTTTCCTTTGGGCAATCTTCTGGCCATAAGTGCTTCAAGCTCATCAAGCTCATGATCGGTGTTGTCATCACTATCACAATTCTTACTATTCCTGCTAGACTTTCTAATCTTCAAAGAAGACATGAAAGTGGATTCAACAAAAGGAACAACACTATTATCAAAGTTGTTTAATTCAAAGGTTGTAAGTTTACCAATCAGAGTGTCAAGAGTAAGGTTGGATGTAGCTCTTGTTTCATGAATTGCAGAAATCCTGATTGCATAAACTGGTAGCAAAGTTCTGAGAATCTTTCTTATCACTATTTCATCATCAATTACTCCATCAGATTCTCTAATAGCATGTACCACCTCTTTCAGTCTATTTGAATATTGGACAATGTTCTTACCTTCTTTCATTCTCATATCATCAAATCTACCTCTTAGGCTTTCAACTCAAGCTCTTTTGACATTCAGATCTCCACTGTATATTTGTGTTAACTTATCCCACATTGCTTTGGCAATCATGCATGTCTTGATATCTTCAAATTCAACATCGGTATAGGCAGTAGCAAGTTCCATCATAGTAACATTGTGTTCATGCTTGTCTTTTAGTAGATCAAGAGCTAAGGCACCAGTGGGTGGTTGTATGTAGCCATTCTCCATCAGATCTAGTGCAGAGTTCACAATTCTAGATATGTGCAGCTTCATTCTACTTTGCCATACTGCAAAGTTCTCCTTGTTCAGTTTTGGTACTTCCCTCTTATACATCTTGAGACCTTTATGCTTAAGTCCTTAAAACTCTTTTCCAAGCAACCAACGCTCTCATACCAATTGTTAGAATAACTGAGAGGGGGGTGAATTAGTTATCCAGTATCCCAATACAAAATGTATAATTCAAAACTATTTCTCCAATTTCTGCTAATTCGGTAAATAATAATAATTTTCACTGTCTATGCTTTTACTGATTACTAGTCAAATACTATAATAGCTACTGATAAAATCTAACATGTAACATGTAAAGAATGATAACAAACAAATATCATAATCAACACATAACACAAGAGATTTAACGTGGAAACCCTATAAAGGGAAAAACCACCTGGGACCGGCAACCCAAAATTGTTCACTCTTCTGAAGTGAGGTTAGTTAAGACCCAACCCTATTAAAGGTTACAAACACACTGTCAGACGTGACCTTGTTAGAGGATTTTAGACTAGAAGTTATCATCCAACCAGCATTCACTATGGGGTTGATAGGATAACAATGTTCATTATATGAATGATACATCATAAGACTTTTAGAGTCCACTCAGTTAAGAGATTTGACTGTATACAATGGTTAAATATGTAACAGTAAATGACTTGCCTTAATACAACTTCACTTGCAGATTACAAATCAATATTTAGTCCATACAAATCCTTTTGATCAATATTTCACTTCAGATTCAATACTGTATCAACTTACTGTCCATCGGTAATTGCTCTTTGTAGCTTGGTAATTGTTCTACAGCTTGGTTCTTACTAACCAGTATGATCAGAATGCATGAAAACCTTGTTCACATGATATTCCTGTAGCTTCTACTTCTTTCGACATCTTCATAAAGAAATTTTGTTCTCTTATATAGATGGGTAAATCATTTTCTTCTCCACCATCAGATTTTGTCGCTTAACCACATTCATAGATTTTGCTGCTTCAAACTTTCTCGGTACTTGTGTCAATAACACATTTGATTCTTATCCTTTAGATCTTTCCTAAATTTTGTCACCCATCAATTTGTGTAACAAACATTATCTGTTACCTTGATGTTATACTCTTGCTAGCTCATCAATCTTATCGGCTAAACTAATCATTTAATTCATTCTGTTCCACTCGGTTAACAAAAAAATGTGTCGATGAACACTACTCAGTTAATACTACGATCGGTATACACTACACTCCGTCGGTGTATACTAGAAATGCTTCATTTACCGACAACACTGCTTTGTGTCTTTTAGCTCTATACTTCATCGTAGATGAATGCAACATAATAAAGTCAATATCATCAAGTCATAGACTCATCAACAAGTTACTCAATGTGTTCCTTATCCTCATCTGTCAAGTACATCTTTCCTCATGTAGATTTCTCTATTCTTCATCTTTTTCACCTTTCCTCAGATGTCTTGGTATAGTAACTTACAACATAAGTGTTGTCAAACTAGTTGACATCAATGAAAACATAATACTAATTTAATCATATTACATATCTAATCAACAACTCCTCAGTGATCTTGCAATCATAGATTCTTCAATCAGATTCCAAATCAGTTGTAGTTCAACAGAAAGTCCTATCTTCCACTCTATTTATCACTTTGGTCGGCAATAGATAGCAACTGATTCTGACCACTATCGATCACATCAGTGCCTCAATAAGGTTCATCCCTTCCAGACTCCTCAATCAACTTAGTATCATCCGCATCTCTCTATGTCACCATTTGCTGAACGATCTCTGCCAGCAAAACCATCTTCTTCTTAATCTCAACAAACACTTTAGAGATATCATTCTCCTTCTCCTCCAAACTAGATTTAATACTAATAGGTTCATCCACCTTTTTCTCCTAAGGTTTGTCATAAGGACAACACCTGATAACTCCACATCCTTTAACCCCTGTCTCCTGTAAAGGTATCATCTTATGCCAAGCTCCTTCATGCCTAACCACATATGTATTAACACGACCATCAAACAAAACATTTTTGTCAAACTGTCAAGGTCTATCAAGCAATAGATGACAAGCATCCATTGGTAAAATATCACACAATATCTCATCCTGGTATAATCCAATCTGGAAATTAACCAAGCATTGTTCTTCGACTCTAACCTTAGAAACATCTTGTATCCAACTAATTTGATAAGGACTGGGATGCTTCCTTCTTTCCAAATTCAATTTACTAACCATTTCATCTGAAACAAAGTTTTCAAAATTGCCACCATCAACTATGACATTACATACCTTATTCTTGCACTTACATCTAGTTCTAAACAAAGTCCTTCTCTACACCGGTTCAGGAACACATGTAGCCAATCTCCTAGTGACAAGACATTCACCTTTCTTAGGAACATTCTCAATGTCTTCTTCAATAGCTAATGCAACTCTTTTCTTAGGACACTGCCAACTTCTATGACCAGCTTCACCATAGTTATAACAAGTGCCAGTGAACTCATTCTTCCACTTTCCTCTTTGTCCAGCATTCTTAGTAACTTGACCACCGCTAGATCCCACATCAGGCTTAGGATTCTCTGTCACATTACCCTCAGCAATTGCTTCACCAATTTTACCACCTCGGTTCCTATTATTATGTTTTCCTTCATACTTCCTATTCAGCTTCTCCTCAATCTTCAATGCCATCTAATAAGCATCATTGATTGTTGTCATCCACACAGTAAGTAACACTTCCTAAATACTAGGTCTCAAACCATAGACATACCTAGAAACCTTCTCTTTATCAGCTTCAAAATGACCAGTCCTAATCAGGATTCTATAAAACTCCTCGGTATACTCCTGTACCAATTTGTTAGTCTTCTTCAAAGCTTGCATCTTCTTAAACATGTCCAATTCATAATCCACCAGAATGAATTACTTCTTCAACTTGTCCACCATTCAGTTCCACTTAGTGATCTTCTCTTTTCCTCTTCTACCTCTTTCCAACTGAACTTCTTTGCACCAAATATTTGCATGACCCTTCAACTTAGTCTTTGCAAATCTAACCCTATCAAGATCTTCTATTTCTTCATACTCAAAGTATTCATCAATATCATTGATCCAATCAATCAATTCTTCTGGCCTAAGGATTCCAGCAAATATAAAAACTTCAATCTTAGGTCTCTTCCCAATCTTAGACATAGCTTTCAGAATTCAATTCTCCTCAGAATCTCTAGCTTCTTCTACAACTTCTTCAAAATGATCTTCCTCAGATTCATCATCAATATCCTCCTTCAAGGTAGGTTTCTTCTTTCTCAATTCCTCTTGTAGGTCTTGCACTTGTTTCTACAAAGCCCTAAAATCATCAAGACAAAATTATCCAGTAGCTTCCTCTTCTTTAGAGGTCTCATGATTTTTCCTCAGAGGCATCTTCAAATCAAGATCTAGATACACAAGATCCACTCGGCTCCAATAGGAATAGACTTTTCTCAAACAGGAACAAACTTCACTCTGATACCACCTAATGCAGTCAAGATGGGTAGATCCAATTAAGGACCGACCGACCTTGCAGCCAAACTAATATGCAGCAAAAATACATAGTAACAACAGTAGATCTGTAATGAAATAGAAGTCTATATTCATGAAAACATCGATTACATGCAATGTGTTAGGTTGTAAGACCTTCTCGGTTATGACCAATTACAATGCAATTAATAGTCTACAAGATCTTGTAGGATCTAAATCTTTTCCCCAACATCAGCATCCATCTAGTCCAGTTCTGCAATAGATAGCACACTGGTAGGCACCCAGGAAAGATCTAAACTTGTACTCAAACTTCCAAGCAATTTTTTTACTCCAAAGCTCACAGGCTACTAAATTTTCTTCCCACCAATCTTATCCCTAAACAACTACCGAAGCATCCTATAAATATTGATTCCCAGCCACAAGTCAGCTGAAGAAACAATAAATTTCTATACACAAATATTAAAACCTAAAACATCAGTCAGCTCTCACATAGCCTTAAAAAATAAATAAACTCTCAAAGATGGCCCCAAATGGTCATTAGATCTGCATAGAAGAATGCAACACACTAGATCTAGGTCCCCACACATCCAATGGTCAATCCATAACTCAAGGAGTGCAACCCAAATTAAATGCACCAGTCAACCAAGCCAATCTAACAAAAGAAACAGTCAGTAAGCAAGAACACTGAGCAACAAGGGAAATAACTGAGCACTAGTCAACCGACCATGCCAAGCATGACTGAGCAACGTAGTTATCACTAAATGCCAGTGAACTGACACCTTCAATCATCGAGTGTCCTTCAAAGACTGAGCACCCCGGTAACCATATAAACTGAGCAACCATTCTCCCAAACCGAGAAAGAACTCCACCAAACTAAGATCAAAACTAATAATCTACCTTCAAAGACAAACATATTTTTGGTTGATACAGGATTGCCAAGAATCCTAGGATGCTCCTACATTAGGAAGCCATGGTCTATGGTAAACCACAGCTATGGTAGCCACAAGTTGTGGTAGTACCACAATCAGTGACCAAGGATGGGGTTGGAGGTGGGCGTCGGCCCCTCCAATCCCCATTTCCTTATTTATTTTTTTTATATTTTTTTTTACATTAATAATGAAACAATAAAAAAAATATACAAACTATAGTAAAAAAAAGAAAACGTAACAATATTGTAGTAGTATATTTCAAAGGGACTATACATGAAGTGGTTTAATACTTCAAAGAAAAAGAATGCATAATATAGATCTGAAACAGTAATAACAAGATACAAAAAAAGAGATAAATCTACAAAAAAATAGAAGATTCAAACCTACATGCTTGTTGTAGCTAATCTGAACTCATATACGCATATGTGTGTGTGTGTGTGTGTGTGTGTGTATTTCTTAAGTTTCATCCTTTAAATGCTTCATAAACCTGCAAAGAAAATCCATGGAAGAAGGAAAGCATGGGAGGAAAAAAAAAAGAATGTCCATCTAGGGTTTGGAGAGAGAGAGAGGAAGAAGAAAAGAAATGAAAGAAAATGATTTTGGGGTGTTTCTATTTTCACCCTAACCCTAATTTCAAATTAGGGTTAGGGAAAAAGTCAACCCTCATTTTGAATTCTCTTTTCCCTCTTTATTTTTATTTGAGGGGGATTTAATTTTAGTTAATTATGTTAGGAATAAGGTGTCTCAACCTTGGATAATTCCTATTCTTATTATTTGTTTTGTAAAATGTATTTCTTGCAAATAATGTTGATGTGTCAGCATCTTGAATTATGTGTAAGGAGATCATGGCTAAAACAGTTATGATGAATTCCTATGACATGTAAGAGCTATGTTAGGAAGATTCAATGACAGGTGAAGACATGTGGCAACTAATAAATTTGAGTATTGTACACTCTTCCCCAATCATGGGGTTCCTATTTTCTTAGAGAATGGTAAAACCCTAATACGGTTATCTTTGGGAGTAGCCCTAAAAAGTGAAGTGCATGATATAAGTGTTTTTAAGGGTTGCAAAGAGATGTGATGTGAGTGTATTGTTAGAACGTTTTATGCTGCCATGATTTATCTTCAAGGTTTTGAAATCTTCTGAAAGAACTTGCATTGCAAGTGTATTGTAAGCTACAATAGTTTTGATCAATACATTGTGCAAGTTTTGGAGTGCTGGGGTTTTTACCGAAAGGTTTCCCCAGGGTATATCATTGTGTTATTCTCTATTTTTCTATATGCATGGTATGTGGTTGCAATATCTTTGTTAAAGTAGTTAATGAATCTAAAATTGTAAGGATTTAAAAGAATTTGCACAATACTTTCCTATAGAGATTAGCGTAGGAAGTTGTTTCCGCACCTGAGTTTCCTTACAAATTAAACAAAATTCCTTAGCTAGATGTTTCTTTTTTTTTAAAACAAAAATCTATGAAGTGGGGATCTATTTTGGTGGGACAAGATCCACATCTCCATTTAAATATTAATTTGGGAGAAATTTAATTTAGTGAATTCAATTTAAAATTTTAATGAGTTATGGTTATTTAACTTGACATATTTATTATTGGATTAAGAATTAAAATTTTCTACCTTTAAGATACAGTGGGAAATTTATCTTCCTACCAATTTTTTTTTAATGAATTATCATGGGGAAATAATTTAAAATGGAAAGATTTAATGAAATAGTTATTAAAGTGATGCAGAGGCATTCTAGGGTACTCGATGAATCTACATGGAGGTGTGTTTTTTTGGTTCTATGGTACTCGATTGCAACTTTAACCGACGATATCAATTATTGAAGGAAGCTCTATCACTTAAAGGAACTCGGTGAAACCTATGGTGCTCGACAAAACTTGTACTCGGTGATGCTCATGGTGCTCGATCAGCGTGCTTTCTCGATCTTGCCTAGCTAGCTCGGTTGTTTCTCTGGTGCTCGATAGTTCTAGTTTACCAACTGGGGTTCTTGGTGATTTGGTTGGCTAACTTGGTGCATTTATTGTTGGTATCTTTTGTTGTATTCTCCTATGTAGATCTAGAGGCTGACATGGAGAATTAAATAATTGTAAGGCTATTTGAGAGCCGACTTGTATTGCATTTCATATTTGTTTATAGTAGAAGCCAACTTGGCTTAGGAGTTAATTATTTCTTCCAGCCAACTTGTGGCTGAAGATTAGTATTTAAGGAGTGTTTAGGTAGTTGTTAAGGGCAAAGAATTTTGGGGAAAACTAGATTAGTGAAGTTGGGGAAAAGATCTTGGATCCTACAAGATCTTGTAGTTCAGATTGACTTCTTATAGTTTGTATGAGTAGAGCTAGTGGTTTTCATTCTTGGAGACAAGGAGATTGCTTGGTGGCTTGCAAGCAGAAGTTCAGATTTGCCTTAGGGTTTCCATTAGTTGCTAATTTGTCTCAGAACTGGACTAGCTGGAGTTGGATTGGATCTTATTGATCTTGCAAAATTACAATTGTTTGTAATTGGCCCTAGCCCGAAAGGCCTTACAGCCGGGCATGTTAATGAAAATCTGATTTTGAGCATATCTTGTTGTGTTATTCCACTGTGTTGGTAATTAGCTACAAGGTTGGACTGTCTTTAATTGGGTCCACCATCCTTGACTGCATCATAAAGGGTTATTAGTATCAATAAAGATTATGTTAATTATTAATAAATTGTAGGAATTTAGAAGAGGAGATTAAGGACAATTATTATATTAAAATTAATCACTTGAAAATTAAGAAGGATATTATAAATCATATTATATAATGATTTTTTTTTTAAAGTGCAACTTGATATTAGACAATTGGGAGAATATGACATAGTTGATTTAATTAAATTTTATTTGAGGAATGTATCCCTAGATGTTATTTAACCTAGCTAAACAGTAACCTTGGAACCTAAATGTTTTATTCTTCTCGATTGAGGGATGTTGGTAAGTATGAGACCGACTTCTCTTGATTCCCCCTCATCCATATTTAACCTTTACAACACTTATCTTACAATTGTCTAATGTTAGGAAGTTATTAAACTATAATTTAATTTAATATTAAAAAAAATTGTTGATTTTTTTTTGGGCATGACATTTTGGTATCAGAACAGGGTTTTCAACACTAGGAAATTTTTTTGGGGGTCCAATAATCACTTGAAGTCTATAATTTTCTCTATAAGAGTTAGATGAGGTACATAAGAATATTTTAATAATTCAAGATAAAGGGTCAATGCGAATTGAAAACATGATATTCCTTAAGATGTTCATATAAACTAGTATAATGATTGTACCTAGATAAATAACTTAAGAGGGATATGAACGGATGGTGCTTATTGTTAGTGGGATCCAATCCTTTTTTTAATTTTTTTTATTTCCTTTTAAGAGGAAGGATTTAGAAAAATGAACTTAATTAAAAAGGGCACTAAATACATTATTGGAGTAAAGTTGACCACTCAATCCTACCTATGAGGTTGAAGCTTATAATTTGAGGTAAATCTTGAAGTGAAATCATCATGTTACTAAATCTTACCTAATTAAGTATTCCTAATACTTACAAATTGATAAGAGGATTTGGAAAGGTAAATGTATTAAAAGACATATTTATAAAAGATGGTAGAAATAAGAATTAAAATTATTTTGACCCCATTAGTAAGTAACATTAAGATGTAAGGAGGCATGGTTATTTACTCAATGCATATGAATGAATGCATTAGTTGTGATAGGATTCACATAATGCTTAAATAGGGAATAAATCATAGGATTTACAGATGCACAACATTGGAACCACATACCCTCATCTTGTTCACCATTTAAAATCTTATTCTGATGGAAATATTGTATTGAAGGTGCAAGAAACTTAAACTACTTGTGTGGGACCATTTAGAACCTTTTATATTGAGAGTCTATGATACGTAAATATTCCAATATGTTCTTTTCAACTATGTAAAAGTTACTTGGTCAATAAAAATTGATCAACACATGAGGAAACCACCTTTGAAATAGGAAAGAGAAAAACCAATATAGACAAGTAATGGAAAATTCAACTACCTAGGAATTCCTTCAAATTTCATGAGTAAAATTTAAAAAAGTTTTTTAAGAATATAGTATCAAATCGCCAATCAATCTCATTGCTTAAAGACTATAATATGATAGTAAAATGAAGACAATTCATGTGTAAATAGATTCATTTGGTAATTAAATATGGAGACCTTTATCAAGATACACTTCCAAGACAATGCAAGGGTCAAGGTATTAATGTAACCTATAAAAAAAATTATCCTAGTACATTGTAAGGTATTTATGAATTACAAGAAGGTAGATGCCAGCTATGAATCAATGACCTTATGTGTAAGTGTTTTGAAAATAATTAATATGAATTGTAATGAAACTATGGAAAACCAATGAAAATTTTAGAGACTAAAATGGAACCAACAAAGATAGTATACATTTAATCTATCATAAATAACTTGACTATTATATGTTGTGTTGATTGATAGTGCCTAAGTATTGGAGCCTTGATAATGTAATTATAAATAGAAGAATATAATTTATTTATTTATTTATTTTAAGGAATTTTACTTTTGGGTAATTCCTTGTGCCTTGCAAAGTTAGCTCAAAATTAAATTACCAGAATCTTCTTGCACTACGATCCACCTCTAAGAAAAATAAAGATGCAAATTATGTGTGTGTAAAGACTTGTAAAATATCTATTTACCCTAGTGTGAGAACATTATTTGAATCCTTCTATGTTATAATTAAGTAGGGGTAGGAAACTACTATTGTAATGTGGAATTTCTTTACACATATTATAGGAAATATGGAATGGTAATATAAACCCTAGGATAGACGTGCCTAATCGAGTCGAATAAAAACTAAAATTTGACCATGTATAAGTTGGAGAATGTTGACCTAAAAGAACATAAGACAAAATTGTGCGTGTGATACATTAATCTTAATGGGATAATCATCAAAATATTAAAGTATATTTCAATAAGGCAAGAAAAGAGAGAAAGCCATACTAATATGTCTTTACACTATGTATAAACTTGTAACCAACCCTCCTCTTGATTTTTTTGTGTTGTGCATGGGGATGTTGTGTGAAGTAGATATTAAGTGGTAATAATGTTGAAAATATGAAACATGTGCATAATAATATAAATTAATTAACGTAATGCCTAATGTGATGAGTGAAGTTATATGTGAAGTACCCTGAGCGAGTGACTAGATCACCTAGCCTAGGGAAGGTAGTGGTTGACATCGAGTGTCAACTCACCAAATAGAGCCACTCAAGAAGTTTTATGAAATTGTGATGTTGAAAATATACATATGGATTAGTTGAGTTGGTGGATGTGCTCATGATGTTATTGTGTTGATTAAATAAATACTCTTGCAAATGTTGTAATAGTGTTGTTTTATGCTTTTTTGACCTAAGTATGTGTTGGTCATTTTAGGACGTGAAATTATTATGATGTTTTTCATGTTGTGTAAGGGTGAGAGAGGATTGAACCCCTAGGAGGTGAGGATTTCTCTCAAGGATAGGAAGATGTGGTGGGAATGAATACCCTTGAAATAATGTTTGAAAGGCGTGGAATACCTTATAGAGTAAGTAAAACAAATTAATATGCACTTGTCTCCCTATTTAGTGTGTCTACCTCTCTCCCCAAAGGAAGGTTTTCTTGGGAAACCCATAGTGCTTTATCCTTTGTAAGGGCATAATTGGTCTATTTTAAATATTTCCATAATCAATGTATGTTGATATTTCCCCGTCTCCCTCTAAGTGACCTCAAAAGGTCACATAGTTTGTTTAATGATTGTGGTAGAATATGGATTGATAAATTTATTTTTCTTTTATTTTACTTTGTTTCGTAAGTTTATTTTTGCGATTGCTAACAATGTAAAAGTAATTAAATTATGTGTTGGGATGCTTAGCCAAACTTTATTTTAATGTCCTTTTTTGCCTCAAGGACTTGTCTTTACTTATTTGTATTAAAGTTTTACCAATGTGGCCACTTTTTGAATCTTATTTTATTGAATCATTCTTTCATATTTTAAAATATGGATTTCATAATTGTTGTTGAGGCTCTTTTGGTTGAAAATTGTTGGTGAGTTCTTTCATGGTAGGTTGTATGAGGCAGAAAATTTAGTGGAGAATTCATTATATTTTAATATTATAGATGGGGGAAATCATAGAGAATATCCTTGTCACACTATGCTCACCCTTGTCATCAACATTATCGATGACCATACTTGTAGTCCTAGTGAGAATTTTTATTGGTTGTTATATGTAAAGGCCTTGTAAGACTATTTTATGATCTTATTGCATAGATATTATGATTTTATCAAAAATATAATATAAACTTTGTATAAACCAAGGATTAGAAAAGTGGAAAATGATATATAGATTAATATTGAATCTATACACCAGATATCAAAATTTATGGGTACTAACATTAAGAGTGATGTTAGGATACATTTAGGTTATGTGGTAGGAAAAATAAATAAATAGTCCCATGTATTAGTACTTTCTCATGTAACCTTAGATCCAATATTGGAGCGTTGATGGTACTACCTTTCATAGTCTTGTTGCTTGATGAAGATATTGTAACGATGAAAAATAATAATAGATTGTGAAGCTTGGATAGACGGTTTAATTGTATAATGTTTTACATTTAAATTTTAGAAGTGCTTAAAACAAGGTAAAACATATCCTTAACATGTACCATCATTAGATTTCTACATTGGATAAGATTAAAGATTTTAAATTTATCCAATGAACTAAACAAGATAACAACACTGGAACTTTGGCCCTAAGTTGGGTAACTTCCAAGAGGAAGTTCATGCCTAGGGGGGGAGGATGTGAGGCCTCACCCCAAACCCATCATAGCTTTTCCATTTATCATTATGATAGACCGAGTAATTGGCTTAATGTTTTGATGAATTAAGAGATTTTACCCTTTTCACAAGGATTTGATTTTACTAGATGATGAGACTTTATCTTTTATGATGTTTTCCATGCTCATGATTTTGACCTTATGATACATTATGACTGGCATTATGATGATTGATTTAGATGAATACTCAGATGTTGCAATTTGGGTATATATGTTGATATGAGATGTTTAAGAAGGTGACAATTGGGATTTAAATTATGTCAAGATCTAGATTTCATTAAAGGTTAAAGGTTAGGCGATGAAATGTTGTTGATTTTTAGGACATTATTATGATTATTACTTGAGGATTTGGTTACTTGATTATAGGCCATTGGGATGATTTTAGAATTGATAAAATTAATGCTTATGTAATTTAGATAAAACTACATTATGATTGATATAGATCAGGAATGATTAGTGTGACATGTGAGTTAATGAGATCATGTTATTATGATTCAGTTTACGAATGTTCATTTGTAAGTAAATGATTAAATTTATGGTGAATGATTATAGAGACTACAAGGATGTAACACGTGTCTGGGAATCTAAACGATAATCCTTATTTTGCATTTTGAATTTTGATGATTATACTTCTTGAGGTTACTAATGTTTAAATTTAGTGTGCGGGATCATGGCCATGGAATTTTATCAGAGAATTGTGTCTAACCCTATGTGAACTTTGTAAAGCCAAGGTTACATCTATTGAAAGAAAAACCCTCATTGTAATGTATTACCTTTCATAGAGTGTATGGTGTAAAATTTATTTGCATTGTATCCATTAAATTATATAATTAACAAGTGGACTTGCCAAGTGTGTTGTGATGTATAATGTAGTGTCAATTGGCACACTTGTTGTGAAAGTAATGTGGCATGGCATGTCCACTTGGAAATATTGAGAACCCACCTTTCCCACTTGGTATCTAGTTATGTTCCCCATATCCACTTGGTTTGTGAGCCCAAAGTGTAGTCAAATCTGTTGGAACTCGTAGGTGATCTTAACTGGGGTTTTTGAGGGGTCATATAGCCACCTAGGGTTGAGTTTAACCCATTTTGACTAACCCACTTCATATTCCTATGGGTAAAGGGAGTTTTTGACCATAAGACACCTTATTTTGACCTTGGGAGGCTTCCAAAAAGTTGATTTTCCAAGATGGCCGAAAACCAACATTCAAAAGCATGGTCTTGGGAAGACTACCTTCCATTGGGAGGGAAAATATTGACCACTTTTCATGCCACTTTATTTGAAAGAATCTTTTTTAGTAATGTGTAAGGGTTGGGGAAGAGTGACCAATAGGAGCTCACATTTCTTCCAAGGACTTGGAGAATGTGAGGATTTTGAATTTAGAGGAAAAATTGGAGAGAGTTTCTCTCAATCGCCCACTTTTTAACTTTAGAGACCACTAAGAGGATTTGGAGAGAAGGAAGGAAAAACAAAAGAGAGGGGTTCTACTTCAAAATTCATTACATAACTTCTATTTACAAGTTTGGTGGCTCTCAAGCTTATTTCTTCTTCATTATGTTGTCTTTCTTATGGCTTCCATGAATTAATGAAGGAAGTGTTTCCATTTTTGTGTTGCATAGTATGATTATCTTTCAATGTTTAATGTTGATTATGAAGTAAAAATATTCATATTTGTTTTGTCATTTTGTGTTGTTTAAGGGGAGTGTGCAAGGCCAAACTCACCCTTGGGAGGGTAGAGTATCCTTGTGGGTGAAGGGATTTGTGACAGCCCTCTTGGTGTAGAGTCTCTCTCCTTGGGAGAGAGGGATGAACCATGGATTATGGGGTCCATGGTAAGCTTTTAGCATTGATATGCTTATGGGTCATAAGGGTTTTCTTGAGGGTCATAAGGGTTTTTGGCCATTTTGGTTGAGTACGATTTGGGGTTGTGAAGAGAAGTTATGATGCTTGTATGGAAGAATTTTTTCCTTGTTGAAGGCTTGTATTTTATCTCTAGCCTTGTCTCCCATTGGGTAGTTGGTCTACCTTCACCCTTAGAAAGCTTTACTTCAAGCTCCTTGTGTTAGCCATGGATGGGTGTGTTCTTTTGTTTATGCATCATGGTTTTTTATCATTAAGTTTTTGTGTGCCCGAGTTAGCCATGGTTCTCCTAGCTCAGGAGTGGCCTCTTAGAGGCCTTGGATGGGAGGTGAGCATCCCATGGTCTTCCAACAAATTTTTAATTTGTAGGTCCTTGAAGCATCTTATTGTCATGAAAAGATTAAAGAGAAGAAAATTCTTGTGTTGAGGATTTTGGTCCTCTTAGAAAATGTAAAGAAGAAGATCTCTTTGTTTAAGTTCTTTTCAAAAATAATTATGATGATTGTAGAAGTAGATTTAAACATATTTACTTTCATTTGAAGTTAGAAGTCACCATTATAAATGCATGATATTTATTTGAAGCCATTCTATTTGTAAAACAATCTATTTAAATATGCCTTTCTATTTTTTTAGCAAGTTTAAATAAATGTGTATTTTGGCATGTTATTGTGTTCCAAAAAGGGATGCAATACAAAAATAAATATTTGCCTTAACCAAATTCTTACATGGTATCAGCGTCATAGAAATTTTCATTGCATAGCTATTAGAGAGTATTTGTCTCATATTTTTGGAGGGCTGCGATTCAGATCCGGGATATCCATAGTTATTGGGAGTGTCTAGAACAAGATCTAACCTTTCCATAGCATCCAGGTGGTCATTCTAGTGAATTTTGACTACAAATTTTCCTATATTAGGAAAAAGTCAAATCTGAGGCAAAAAAAATTTGCAAATTAGGCTTGGGCTCGGACAAGCCTAATTTACAATTTGGGTAATTTTATTTTCAGAAATTATTTTATTAATTTTTGGATCTAATATTTTTCCCAAATTAATTTTCCTAGTTGTTATGTTTGTCATTTTTTTTGTCAAAGTATCTCAAAGAATATTCTATATTGGGTCACATCAAAGTGATAGGCATCGGGCTCTCAACCCCCAACCCCACCCTTTCATGAGCACACACATCCAACATTCACATCACAATTGAATAAATTCACCGATAAGCACCCCAATGAATCGGCGAATCACTCTCCACACTAGCAAGTTCCCACATTTGTTTCATCTCTGCAAGCTTGGGATTTAAAACCTCCCCTAACATCCATAAGAAGTGCATATGGTATTAATCAAATGACACCTGTCTGACACCGACATCTCCCTGCATAGGCCTTATCTAGATCACAGCTAGCACATTGATACACATCAGTAGAGACCCCGCCATGGTGTACACGTATGATACAAATATACATGTGGCAATTGGACATAGAGCCACTTCAAAATTTGTGTCACATCTCCCAATACACATTAGGAGAAACAAACTAGGTTTTGACACATGGCATTTATTCTAATAAAACAATTTCACATGTCAATTTCCAATGCATTTATTTTGACAGTCGTCTGGCCATCACTGGGAGCATTTTTTCACTTTTTTTTTATGGTCATATAACCATCAATTTTAGGCTCGAGACTATATTGGAGCTCTAAAATTTTGATTGAATTTTAGTGTGATTAGTTTGAAAATTTCTCTAAGGCACAAACTAATCCTCCGAAAAGACATTTTAAAGGACCCTAGTTTGATTACAAGTGAAAAGGGACCTAATGCTTTTCATGAGATACCGCTTGGAACCTGTGTTTCTTTCCTATCATTTAGAAAATGCAGTGGGTTAGAACTCTCAGAGTTCAGTTCTAACATGTTTTGGAGATAGCCATTTGAAGGTCATTGCCCAAATCTGCATTCTTGCATCTATTCAATTTTTACTGAATGACCTACTTCATAGGTTTTTGTCTAACACCCAGTTGATAGTCATCGTATAAGGAATATTGTAGTATTTTGTAGGAATGAAATTGAATCTCCATACCCATTTTTAGATTCGTATGATTTTGTATGATCAGTTTACCAGGGTCTTTTTATTTGCATTTTATTGTCTAAATGTGAAAATGCAGAATTTAAGTGGCATACTTTGAGGTCATGAAAATTGCACCCAATTCATGATCTTGAGAAATTGAATGTTCCTCTATATTGTAAACATGGAAATGAGCTTCCATGATGATTTTTAGATCATGACCAATCCATTGGATCACTTTTCTCAGTCAAATCCAAATCCAATTTCTGTATATTTCACTGTTTTCAGTTTAGGAAGTTCTGAAGGGATTGACTTTGAATATTAATTCTGGATTATCAGTTGATCATTTGGGGAATCTAATTATAACCTTGTTTTATATATATGAAAGATAATCTACATCCAAGGTTTCAGACCATGAGGGTCCCATTTGATAGGATTGTGAGGTCAGAACAAAAGGTGTTTTATGTAGATGGCTAGTATTGACAAAATCAACTTTACAAAATGACTACTCTCAAAAATTGATAACTTGATGTCAGATCACTATTTTGAGATGAGAGTTGTTTCCTTGCTTTCCTTGTATATCAATATTCTACTAGGATCAGTAGTTGAGCCTCAGGTTATCATTTGATATTTTTAATGCATCTTTTTTGAGAGGTGGTTCCCAGTGATTGCATCTTGCATTTATAGAGCAGATTTAAACAAGTGATTTTTAAGTTTTAAAATATTTTACCTTGTGTAACTTTGGGGAAATCCATCTAGAAGAATGAATGTTTGTAGTACAAAGTTCATGTTTGCCAAGTGCAAGTATCAGGGGATATGTTTTAATCAATCTTTTAAGGGCGTGACTCGATGCAGTTTATTCAGTTTGTCGACTTGGCAAAGTAATTAAAATCAAGAGTTTTTAATTGATCCGACATTGTCCAAATCAGGTCCAAATGCAGGAGCCAACCATTCTGAGGTTCATTTGTATGAAAATGAATTTTTTTTTAGCCAGACCCACTTTGGGCCCAGCTTGTCTCATTATTTTAAAGCGCTTTGTCATCTTCATTGCATGTTCATGCACCATGTTTCTTTTAGCATTCTGCATGCCTCTTCCTGCATTGATCATTTATCTATCTATCCATACATTTTATTTAAAATATGTTGGGATACCCTCCATGCATTGTGCATACTCTTTACGGTGCCCCTTTGAACATATTTTATAAAACATTGTGCACCCCCCCAGTTTGTGCTAAGTATGTTTCTCTTTATGTTGGCATGTACTTCCTCATGTTGTGCATGCTTTCTCTTTCCTCCATACACATGCTTTACCTCATATATGTTGCACGTGCCTTTCCATTAGGCTGTGTATGCCTTCTTTTTTACTGTGTATGCTTCCCCAAAATCCATCACATACCTTTCAAAGAAGCAACATACCCCTTCAAAGAGGTTGTGCATACCTCCCAACAACCACCATTAGTAATCTCCTTCAAGCCCGCAAAAAATTGGGAGCTACCGAACAGTGTATGGGCTATGTCAAAGGATAGAAGTAGGGAAAAACCCATCTCTGCATAAGTCAAAAGCTAGATATAATAACCTCTTCCTACATAATGTCCATATGTGTGAACAATAATGAAATAAAATTACTTTATGCACACTCTTATGGAGGTGTTGTGCATTCCCTCTTAGGGATACTCTTTTACAGCCATAGAAAAACAATAAGTAGCTGCACACACTAGGTATTGCGTGCCAGTAGGGAAGTGACTGTGGGTTGCATTATGTGCGGTGTTTTGTCCCACATTTGCCCAGCTTAGTGTGTAGAAATTATTTAAAAGAAAAGAAGCTTAGGTAGGTTGTAAAGAGAAGAAAGGGGAAGGAATGGAAGCCTTTTGGTGTGTGGGGCCAGTTGGTGCATGCCAGCTGGGCACGCACTAAGAGGTAGTTTTGGAAGAAAAATATTATAAATTGGAATGGGATTTATCCCACATTGCTGACGGAGGTGGATAACATGTTCTTCAAATAGAAAAGTACACAGTATCATGGTGTCTAAGTGTAGATGCTCAGGTGGAGTTCTCTCATGTGTGCATGAGTATCGAGGTGACATGTTGTAGATGACTAGAGGTGATGTGGCGGCGGGTCCCACGAAAGGTAAGAGATAATTTTGATGCAATAAGATAATGAACTTGTCAGATGCCTCAGGATGCATGCCCAAGATCAATGGTAGGCATGATCCCACGGTAAGAAAGATGTCTGAATGTTACCATTATGGGATCACGAGTGATTGACATGTGTCCCAAGATGAGATGGATAGATAGATCAAATGCCTCAGGATGTGTGCCAATGTCGATGGTAGGAGCGATCCCGCAATGAGAAATATTATCATAAGTTAGCCATTGTAGGATAACACCTGATCAACACGTGTCCTGTGATGATGTGGCGGGAGAGATGTGGCTTGGAGGCCCATTTGGCCAAGCAGCGAATTAGCTATTGACACATGGTAGAGATGGACAAGTGGCACCGGTGACAGGGCGATGACATGGACTGATAGATTAGTAGGACGATGCCACATGGTATGTGGGCCCACATTAGAGATAACATGTCCATGTAAAAAATGAAAATGATATTGAAGTCTTCACTATATGTTGAAATTCAAAAATCTAAATGACTTGGGCAGTTCACGGAAATTTGATCAGGTGATTGAATTGTTATCAGAATATGTAAGTGTTATATATCAACAGAAATGGAGCAAGATAAGGGATTCAATGGAAATGAAAGAAATCAGATTTTTCCAAGTGGGTGAGAGCAGTAATGGCATTTGTATCTCAAAATCAGATTTTGATGAGGACGAAGATATTTCGCAGAATGAATTGTTCTGGAAGGAGATCGATGTCAAGTAGAGATGTGTTTTAGGTCTCTTTCCCTTTTCCTTATATTTTGATATTTTTCATTTGGTAGGGGCTCCAAATTCTCTATAATTTTTCAGAGTTGGTTCCAATAGTGGCTCCTTCTATAAATACTACCCTCTTTTCTTCATACAAGGTGTTCTTCTTTCCTATTTGGTTCTTAGAGGAGAATATGAATTGTAACAGTTTATCTTATGAATGAGATTTTAGCATTTTATTACTGTTATCAAGTTGTCTCCATTTTATTCCTAAATCACATCGTTAAAACATCAAGGGTGTTTTGGTCTCTTCTATTGAAAGATCACAATAGATGTTATTTCAAGGGAATAACTGGGATTTAAGATTTTTCTTTAGATATGTATGAGTTTGGATATCAAGGATATGTTAGACTTATCTTTCAGTGGATAAAGATTAATGTATTATCTATTTTTAGGTCTCTTCTAAGAGGAGGGCTAAATTATTTGACTAGGTAGTTTTATATCTGGATACACAAGTGGATATTTCAAGTAGAACTTGATATATGGTGTATGATTGATGTAAGGCATTAACATATTTGATTGTATTGTCTTCTTATTTCATATCCTTCTATGGTAGTGATTTATTTGACTCTGTTGCTAATAGAATAAGGCACTGGTCTATGAGATATTTGGTGTATTTCAGGGGTCCATTCACCCACAATATAAATGAAACCATTTTCACTTTCATGTTGATCGGAGGAGTTAGAAGTATTTTCTAGTTTTCATACTTACTCTACGCAAGTGGGATATTGTATAAGATATGGTCAACAGTCACTAAGGTACAAGTTACCTAAAGGGTTTTGAAAGCTATTCCATAGTTATATATCGGCAAGCTTTTGTTCATCAAAAGAAGTCATGTGTGTGCAAATGAGGCAATACCTGCTTGAGTGATGTGGACCTCTAAGTGAAGGAGGTCTTCGTACCTTGTTCTATTGTATTTCTCTTGTCTCTCTTCTACTGAAAATGTCGAGTTTGTGTTCTAAGTTCTTAATCCCACAACTTGGTTCCCAAGTTCCCACCTAGGAAAGGAGGTTGCAAGAAAAAACACCAACAAGATGGTGACTCTACTGGGGAAGTATGTTAAATGAAGCTTAAATAATATAGGTACAAGTTGAGCTAGACTCTTGTCCTTCTTGTTTATCCTATCCAATGGTTATCATTGATAGTATAAAGTCAAGTTTGAATATTTTATATCATCTCACTAAGTTGTGAGTGGTGACTTTGAAGTTCTATGTTTGATCAATGCATGTTTAGAATGAAAGATATAATGAATTTGTAGTCCTGATAAATAGTTTTAAAATCCTGGTGATTTTTTTATTATTGGCTAGAAAGAGGATACAGAAATTGTGTAGTAAAATATTTTCCTCTTCAAGGAGGTGGAGACTCTATGTGAAAAGAACCAAATGGAGCTACAAAGTGAGCTCTAAGATCTGTCATATTTCCAGCCAAAGAGAAAATAATAGCATAAAAAATATACCAGATATTTCACATTTAGTATTTTGTGTTTGCATGGTCCTTATTAGGTGAAGAATTCACCATAGAAAGGATTTTGGATTGTGGGTCTGCATATTTCTCCAGATTTGTTGAAACAATCTTGGTTGTATTTTTGGAGAGATATGTGTGATTTGAGAATCTTTATGGCTGCATAAGTTGTTCATGATAAAAATTTGAAAATTTCATTAAGAGGAAGTGCAACCCATAATGGATTCATGCAGAAAATTTTCTATACAAATATTTGTGCCATTATGTTTTAGTGGAATTGAAGGTTTCCCAAATAATTTTCCTACTGAGGTTAGGGAATATTTGCCAAAATTTAGTGGTGATGGATCATTTTTAGTAGGTGAACATTTAGATGACCTTGTTGAATTAATGGCTGAGTTTGAGATTGAGCATGAAGATGTTGCAATAAAAATATTAGTGCAATCTCTTATTGAGGATGCAAGGCATTGGTTCTTATCCCTGCCATTATATTCAATCCCTTCTTGGGATGTGTTGAGACAAATATTCATAGAATATTTTGATGAGAGAGTTAGTGAGGATGGGTGTGAAGTAAAAAATTAAGATCAGCACCAAGACATTGATGTATCTATTGATCACACCATCCATGAAACTAATTATGAGGATTTACTCATTAAAATTTCTACTCTCAAAAGAGAACTTGTAGCGAATGATGTTGTGTGATAGCAATTGAAAGAAGAGAAAAGGTTGCAGGCAATGGCTATTCTTCATCTTGATGATGAAGAGGCTAGTGGTGACATGTGTATTGATGAGCCTATGATGGATCTTCTTTCAGATCTTACACCATCTTCTGAAGTGTTATTTGATTCCATGATAGTTGTGTTAGGAATAACAGTCCACAATACAACTGAGTGGGGGGGTGAATCAATTGCATGAAATATTATTAAACTTTAAACTTTGAGTAGCAGCAATATCAGATCTAATGAACACAATGAATGCCAACACAACTATTGGTACTCTCAAATTCAGCCCAAATTTGGAGTGACCAATTCAGAATTTTCTCTAAGAAAAGGTAAGTACCCTAGAAAACTTTTCGAAGATGCCTACTTGAAATGCAAAGTAAAATGTGACCTGATGATTTTCATGAAATACTAATTAGGGAACATGTTAAAAACCTATCATGGGGTAGATGCAATGAATCACAACTTTCAGTTATAAGTTTTGATGAATTTTGGAGATAGTTGTTTAAAGGTGTTCACTTAAATCTACATTCTGCATATTGCATGATTGTAGCAAATGGCCTACTTTGCATGCTTGCATCTTTGACTTGATAGTGTTTCATGATATAAGGATGGGTCTAAGGTGTTGTAGGCATGAGAGAGAAGATTCTAATTCACTTACAAATTCATATGAGTTCATATGATAGGTTTGCCAGAGCAATTTTGTTTGCAATTTATGTTGCTTCTCAAAATGTGAAAGTGATGAACTACAATTGATTTAGAACTTGATTGAAGGATCTACGATTTGAGATCACCAAGAAGATTGATTAGATATGTAATATTATTAAATAATTATTATGTTGTCATTGATGTCAGATAAGTTTGAAAACACTTATCTTGTAAGTTACTATATTGATACATCTATGGAGAAGGAGTGAAAGAGATGAAGAACAAAAATATCTACATAAGGAAGATGGATATGACATATGAGGCTAAGGAATACATTGAGTAACTTTTTGATGATTCTATGACCTTATGATATTGACTTGATTATGTTTCATTCATCTATGATGAGGAAAAGATCTGAAAGACACAAAGCAGTGTTGTCGGTTGATGAAGCATTTCAGTATACACCAATGGAGTGTAGTGTATACCGAGCATAGTATAAACCAAGCTTGTGTTCACTGATGCATTTCTTTGTTAACTGAGAAGAACTAAATGAACTAAATGATTAGTTTAGCCAATAAGATTGATGAGCTAACAAGTGTATGAATTCAAGGTAACAGATAAAGTTTGTTATATAGATCGACGGCTGACAAAATTTAGGAAAGATCTAAAGGATGAGAATCAAACGTGTTATTGACACAAGTGTCGAGGTATGTTTAATAGGCAAAATCAATGAATATGATTAAGCAGCAAAATCAGATGGAGCAGAAGAAAATGGTTTACATGTCTATATAAGAGACTAAAGATTTCATAATGAGTGTGATGTTGGAAGAGAAGGAAACTACAAAATCATCGCGTGAACAAGTTTTCATACATTCTGATCATACTGGTTAAGGAGAACCCTACTCCAGAGCATTACCGAGTGATAGAGAGTGATTAACAATGGACAGTAAGTTGATATATTATTGAATTAGAAATGTTACATTGATCAAAAAGATTTGTATGAGCTGAACATTTATCTGTAATTTGCAATTGAAGTTGAATTAAGTCAGATCACCTACTGTTACATATTTAACTATTGTACATAGTCAAATCTCTTAATCGAGTGGACTAAGAAAGTCTTATTATGTATCATTCATAGAATGAGCATTGTTATCATGTTAATCCCAGAGTGACTACTAGTTGGATGATAATGATTGGTCTTAAATCCTCTAACAAGGTCACACCTAACAGTGTGTTTGTAACCTTTAACAGGGTTGGGTCTTCACAGACCTCACTTTAGAAGAGTGAATATTTTGGGTTTCTGGTCCCAGGTGGTTTTTCCCTTCACAGGGTTTCCACATTAAATCTCTTGTGTTATGTGTTGATTGTGATGTTTGTTTTGATGTCATATTTACATATTGCATAATTGATTTGATCGGCAACTACTATAAGTTTTAGACTGGTAATCGGTAAATGCACAAACAGTAAAAGTATTTTAAGTTATCGAGCAGCAGAAATTGAAGTATTTGTTTTTTGGATTATACATTTTGTATTGGGACATTGATTAACTAATTCACCCCCCTCTTACTTATTCTAACAATTGGTATTAGAGCATTGGTTGCTTTGAACAGAGTTTTAAGGACTTCAATAAAAATATCTCAAAATGTATAAGAGGGAAGTGCCAAAGCTGAACAAAGAGAACTTCATAGTATGACAGAGCCAGATGAAGTTGCACATATCTGGAATTGGGAATGCAACACTGGAATTGATGGAGAATGGTTATATAGAACTGACACCAGGTCCCCTGACACTTGATCAATTAAAAGACAAGCATGAACACAATGTTACTATGATGGAACTTGTTGCTGCCTGCACCGATGTCGAATTTGAAGATATCAAAAGTTGCAGTACTACAAAAGCCATGTGGGATAAACTTTCTCAAGTTTACAGTGGAGATGTGCATGTTAAAAGGGCCAGAGCAGAAAGCTTAAGAGGCAGATTTGATGATATGAAGATGAAAGAAGGTGAGAATATTATGCAATACACAAATAGACTAAAAGAGGTAGTACATGCTATTAGAGCATCTGATGGATTCATTAGTGAAGAAACAGTTGTAAGAAAAGTACTCATAACCTTATTGTCAATTTACGCAATCAGAATATCTGCTATTCATGAGACAAGGTCTGTATCTTCTAATGTACTTACACTTGACAATCTGATTGGTAAACTTACAACCTTTGAGTTAAATAACTTTGATAACAGTGTTGTACCATCTATTGAGTCTTCTTTCATGTCTTCTCTGAAGATTAATAATTCTAGTAGGAATAATAAAAGTGATAGTGACAGTAATACCAGTGATGAGCTTGATGAACTTGAAGCTCTTATGGCCAGAAGATTACCCAAAGGCAAAGGAAGGTATAGAGGTAAGCTACCTTTGGTATGCTTTAATTGTAAAGAGGTTGGTCACATCACTACTAGATGTCCACATAAGAAAGATGATGATAGAACCAAAGACCGATCTTAAGGAAGCTATGGGAGAAGATTCAACAGAGGTTACCAACACAATAGAGATAACTGAGACAGCAATGACAAAGGGAAAAAGGTATGTTTCATAGCTGAAGATAATGAGTCTGAATCTGATTCTGATGATGATGTAGAAGTTGTATTCATTGCTATGAAAGATGACTCAGAGGAAGAAGAAGAAAAGCATGAAGAAATAGCACTGATCTCTAAAGTTAACAAAAATAATACATGGATCATAGACAGTGGTTGTACACATCACATGACTGGTGATGAGGAGAAGTTTGATGTACTTGAAGAATACAATGGAGGATTAGTTAAGATGGGTAATGCAACACCCTGTATGGTAAGATGTAAAGGAACCTTAATGATAAATGATATGATAAAATGTGATAATGCTTATTGGGTAGATGGACTAAACTATAACTTTTTAAGTGTGGCACAGCTGAATAATTCACTTCACTGAGTTGCTTTTGAGAGCAAGAAAGTGAAAATATTTGATGATGGAGGAAGACTAGTTGGAACTGGAGCACAATCAAGAGGTAATCTATTTTATCTTGATACTGATGAGTCTTCTTTCTTGATGATGAAAAATGAAGATGCTTGGTTGTGGCATAAAAGGTTATGTCTGTGAACTTTGATAACGTGGTTAAGATTAGTAAAAGGAAAAGAGTTAGAGGGCTACCTAACTTGTCAAAACTAGATCATGTTATGTGTAATGAATGCCAAAAAGGTAAGATGACTAAATCTAGTTTCAAAAGTAAGGATTACTCAACAAAGAAGATACTTGAGTTGGTTCATACTGACCTATGTGGTCTTATGAGAACTCAGAGTTATTATGGTGATAGGTACTTTATTCTTTTTGTTGATGACTATACTATATTGATGACTGTTATGTTCTTAAAAGAAAAATCTAAAGCATATAAGATATTTAAGTGGTATAAAGCTAAGGTAGAAAAAGAGACTAGTAAGGAATTGAAATGCCTAAGATCTGATAGAGGAGATGAATTTATTTCTGATGAATTTACTAATTTTTGTAATGAGCATGGTATTAAAAGACAGGTCTCTACACTGAGGACACCTCAGCAAAATGGGATTGCTGAAAGAAGGAATAGGTCAATAGTTGATTGTGCTAGGACATTGATGCTGCAAAAGAATGTTGCTCAGACATACTAGAGGGAAGCTGTCAATGTAGCAGTTTATGTGCTTAACTGAGTTCAACTAAAGGACACCAACAAGACACCCTATGAGTTATGGTTTGGACACAAACCTACTGTAAGTTATATTTTAGAATTTTTTGAAGAAAATTTTTTATTCTGAAAGATGAGAGAAATGGAAAATTTGACTCAAAAGGTAATGAAGGGATATTTCTAGGATATTCCAATAAAATCAAAGCATATAAGTGTCTAAATAAATCTACTAATAAAATGATTGAAAGCACTAACATCTATGTTGATGAGTTTGATGAAAAGAACATAGAGGAAAGTACAAAGGAACTAGAAGACTACAATAGATTCACTTACATTGAACAACCAAAGTATCTACCGAAGCTGCAGTCTGTGATAACCGGTCAGCAGGAAAACAATACCAAACAATAGGAAAGAGAAACTGACGAGCAAGATGGCCCTACCAAGAAATAAAATGAACCTACACAGGATGAATAGGAAAGGAGAGATAGGATACTGGTGAGTTTGTTTAGAAGACACCATCCTGAATCACAAATCATTGGAGACAAGAAAGCTGGCATGCAAATAAGGAGCAAAGCAAGACAAGGTACATGTCTAGTTTGTGATTATGAGCTGAAAAATGTAAAAGTTGCATTAGAGAATGATGACTGGGTTAATGCAATGAAGGAAGAAATAGAACAAATAGAGAAGAACAAAACCTAGACCTTAGTACCCCAACCTAAAGATAAGAATGTTATCAGTAATAAGTGGATATTCAGGAACAAGTAGAATGAGAATGGAGAAGTAACCAGAAATAAAGCTAGATTGGTATGCAAAGGATATGCAAAGGAGGAAGGCATAGACTATGCTAAAACCTTTGCACCTATTGCTAGATTGGAAGGAGTTAGAATGCTACTTTCATATGTTGCACACAAGAAATTCAAAGTATATCAAATGGATGTCAAGTCAGCATTTCTGAATGGAATACTTGAAGAAGAAGTCTACATAGAACAACCTGAAGGGTTTGTTGATCTAGAAAAGAAAGATATGGTATGTAGATTACATAAAGCTTTATATGGTTTGAAGAAAGCACTAAGATCCTGGTATGAGAGGCTACATACTTATTTGTTAAGTATAGGATTTGTAAGAACAAGTGAGAACAACAATCTGTATATGAAAGGAGATACTGATGATACAATTCTTATTGCTGAGATTTTTGTGGATGATATCATATTTGGAGGTCAAGATCATGTAAAGCCTTTGTTGATGATATGAGGAATGAATTTGAAATGTCTATGTTCGAAGAGATTAAGTTCTTTCTTGGACTACAAGTGATTCAGCAGAGTGATGGGATATTCATCACACAATCTAAATACATAAAAGAAGTATTGAAAACATTTGGCATGGAAGATGCTAAACCTGTGGGAACACTGATGGCTACTAGATGTAAATTGACTAAGGAAGATGAAACTACAGAGTTAAACCAGACACTGTATCGATCAATGATTGGTAAGCTAATGTATGTAGTTCATGTAAGGAAACTCAGGTGTAGAAATAGCTTCCTACACTAATCTCTAAAGGAAAGTATTGTGCAAATTCTTTTAAATCCTTACAATTTCAGATTTTTTAACTACTTTACCAAAGATATTGCACCCACATACCATGCATATAGAAAATAAATAATGACACAATGATTTACCCTAGGGAAACCTTTCGGTAAAAACCCCAACACTCCAAAACCTGCACAGTGTATTAATCAAAACTATTACAGTTTACAATACACTTGCAATGCAAGTTCTTTCAAAAGATTTCCAACTCTTGAAGAGAAATCATGGCAGCATAAAATGTTCCAACAATACACTAACTTCTCCTATCTTTGCAACCCTAAAAAATGCTTATATCATGCGCTTCCCTTTTTAGGGAAACTTCCAAAGATAGCTGTATTAGGGTTTTACCATTCTCTGAGAAAATAGGAACCCGAACCCCACAATTGGGGAAGAGTGTATAGTACTCAACTTTATCAGTTGCCACACATCTTCACCTGTCATTGAATCTTCTAGGCATAGCTCTTATGTATCATAGGAAACCATCATAACCATTTCAACCATGATCTCCTTACACACAATTCAAGATGCTAACACATAAAGTGGAGTGACACATCAACATGCCAACCAAACATGTACACTCACACTTAATTACATTATTTACAAGAAATACATTTTACAAAACAAATAATAAGAATATGAATTGTCCAAGGTTGAGACACCTTATTCCTAACATTCTCCCACTTGTTGAACACCTTGTAAGAGCAATAGGAACATAACAGGAACTAACCACTATAGGCCAAAAGGCCCATAGACTCTGAACACCATCTAAACTTCTCAGTGCCCACTAGTTTCATTAATGCATCTTCAACATTCTTCACAGTATCTACCTTCTCCAAATTTACCTTTGCATCTTCCTCCATATCTCTCACAAAGTGAAACTACACATCAATGTGCTTCGTTCTGGTGTGAAAAGTTGGATTTTTCACAAGGCAAACAGTGCTCTGACTATCACACCAAATAGTAATATGTTATGCATCAACACCAACATTAGAACACAATCTCCTAAGCCAAATGGATTCCTTACAAGCATGAGTAGTAGCCATGTACTCAGCTTCTGTAGTGGACAAAGCAACCACAAGTTGTCACTTACTCATCCAACTGATAGCACCACCAAACATAGTGAACACATAAGCACTACTGGATCTCCTGCTATCAATATCACCTACCCAATCTGAATCCACAAACCCATGAATACAAACTGAATGCGGAGATCCAAAAGAGTTACCATGGTAACATATGGAGTAATCTGATGTACCCCTCAAATATCTGAATACTCACTTAACTACATCCTAATGTACCCATCCAGGGTTAGCCATAAACTGACTCAGGACTCCCACTGATTGGGCAATGTCTAGTCTAGTATAGACCATAGCATACATAAGACTACCAACTACACTAGCATAATGTACTCTACTCATGTCCTCCACCTCACTAGGAGATTTTGGACAATCATCTATAGATAACTTTGTTCAGAAATAGGAACACATAGTGGTCTACAATCTGCCATGTTGAACCTGTCCAACACAAACTTCACATACTTACTCTGACTCAACCAAATTTTTCTATTAGACCTATCTCTAATGATTTCCATGCCCAAGATGTACCTTTCTATCCCAAGATCTTTCATCTCAAACTGTGCTAACAACTGAGATTTAAAATTAGAAATCATACCCTTACCTTTCCCAAATAGCAACATATCATCAACATATAATGAAACAATAAGAAGGCGATCATTTTCAACTCTGAAATAAACACAATGATCTAATTTCAATCTTACAAATCCAATTGATAACACAAAGGCATCAAACTTAAGGTACCACATCCTAGGAGATTGCTTCAAACCATATAGAGATTTCTTTAATCTGCAAACTAAGGATTCTTTACCTTTAACAATGTAGTGCTCAGGCTGTGACATATAAATCTCTTCCTCCAAATCACCATGAAGGAAAGCTATCTTCACATCCATCTATTATATCTCTAAATCATATGATGCAGCAAGAGATAACATAAATCTAATGATGTCCACTTTGCAATAGGAGAGAATATTTCACCATAATCTATTCCCTCTACCTTTGAATACCCCTTTGCAACCAATCTAGCTTTGTACCTTTCAATACTACCATCTGCATAGAATTTCTTCTTGAACACCCATTTACAGCCAATAGATTTTCTCCCTTTAGGCAAAGGTACAATGTCCCAAGTTTTTTTTTTCTCCAATGAAGCCACCTCATCATCCATAGCCTCAATCCAAGAACTTTCATCTTCCATGCTCAAAGCCTCTTTCACAGATCTAGGCTCATCAATGTTAGTAATCAAAGAAAAAGCACAACTAGAATCTAACATAGAATAACCAAACCTTTCTAGTTTCTTTATTTCTCTTGTGGATCTCCTCAAGGGCTGAGGTTGAGATTATTCTTCCTCTTCTTCTGAACTATCAGAGCTGCTAGAGCTCTCCTCATCATTAGGCCCAACATGATCTCTCTGTTTAGTCTTCTTAGGGGTAGGAGGCAACTGAACAACATATTTTTCCTTTTCTTTTTCATCTAGTTGTAGCACAATAGGAGAAGATGTTAGCTCTCTAAAAATAACATTTCTACTATACAACACCTTACTAGTCATAGGATCCTAAAGCTTGTATCCTTTCACACCAACACTATATCTGATGAAAATACATTTGACAGCTTTGTTTTCCAACTTAGATCTTTTCTCCTTTGGAACATGTGCATAAGCTTCACAACAAAAAATACAAAGATGTCTAATTGAAGGCTTCTTACTAGACCACACCTCCATGGATGTCTTACCAACAAGAGCTGATGTAGGAGATCTGTTAACTAGATAGCAAGCAGTGGCCATAGCTTCGGCCCAAAACCTTTGTTCTAAACTAGCTCCACTAAGCATACTCCTAGCCTTCTCCATCAGTGTCATGTCCATTCTCTTTGCAACTCCATTTTTTTTGGGGGTATAAGGAGTTGTCTTATGCCTCTCAATACCTCATTCTTTATAGAACTGTTCAAACTCTACTGAGCAAAACTCACCACCATTGTCAGTTCTCACACACTTAATCTTCTTACTAGTCTGATTCTCTACAAGAGCTTTAAATTCTTTGAACTGACTAAAGACTTATGTCTTACTTTTAAGGAAATAAATCCAGGTCCTTCTACTATAATCATCTATAAAAGATAAAAAATATACAGAACTGGAGATAGAAGGAACTTTTACAGGACCAAATACATCAGAATGAATAAGATCCAAAACATCAGAAGATTTGTGAGAACTAGAGTAAAACTAAACATGATTTTGTTTACCATAGACATAGTGTTTATAGAAGTCAAACTCGAGATTGCAATCATTTAACCCCTCAATGAGGTTTTTATTTTTCAAGGTCCTAAGACCCTTCTCACCAATGTGGCAAAATCTCATATGCCACAACATTGTCTTTTTTGCAAGAAGCTTACCTTCCAAAATGTTTGCACTACCATTAGAACCAATAACCATAGACTTCTTCACTACTCATTCAGATGGTGAGGAAGAAGAACTATTACATAGAGGAATACATGCATCTAGCTAAAATAAGGTACCTCTCCTAGTACCCCTCACAAGCACTATTGATCCTCTCATCATATTGCATCCTTCTTTCAAAAAAACAACCTTCACACCTACATCATTCAGCATACTTATAGATAATAGGTTTCGTGCCAAACCTAGAATGTGCATAACTCCTTTGATTCCCTTTACTCATCCATCAAAAAAAGTTGACAGTGACCCTTCCACATCCAACTATCTTTAGGTGAGAATCATCACCCAAGTACACCTTTCCACCATCAAACTCTTCATATTTTGAGAACCAATTTCGATGAGAGTTCATGTAAAAAGAAGCACCTGAGTCTACCAACCACACATCATCAGATGCATGGGCTTCCAAAGCTGCAATAAAAGCATCTCCATCTTCTTGAGATTTTTTAGAAGCTGAATATAAGCCTTTCTTCTTCTTCTTCGGTTCTTTGCAGTCCCTCCGGAAGTGCTCAATTTTATCACAGTTCCAACATTTCACCTTGGACTTTCCAGGAGTCTTAGAACTCCCATGGGATTTGGATCTACCCTTCTTAGACTTTTTGTCATTCTGCTTTCCTCTGTCATTGGATCTCCCATGAATAGCAAGGGCTTCCTTAAACGAATCCGAAGTCTTTCTTCACATCTCCTCAGATAGCAGTGAAGACACCACATCATCCATACAAAATGTGACTATAGTACTTCTGAGAGACATCACAAGATGGTTCCATGAATCCAGCAAGGAACAAAGTAGGGTCATACAATGATCCTCCTCCTCGATCTTGGTACCAGATGATGCCAAATATGCAATCAATAAATTGAATGCATTGAGATGATCAGTTACAAATCCACCTTCCTTCATTCTTAAAGAATATAATTCTTTCTCAAGAACAACTTATTCACCAGAGATTTGGCCTGATACATAGATCCAAGATATTTCCACAAAGAATTTGCAGTAGTCTTATCAAGAACATTCTGAAGAATGGCATCTGCTAGATAGAGTCTAATGAGACCCTTAGCCTTCTGATCCTTGATCTCCCAATCTTCTTGAGATATCACTGCAGGTTTCACATCAAGTGAAGTAGCCTCCCATAGATCGTGGTCTTCAAGCATGTCTTCCATCTTGAGTTTCCACAACTTGAAATTAGTGCCATTAAATTTCTCCACCTCCATTCTACTATATGAGGAACTTGCCATCTCAATCTACAAATAAGATTCAGAATGCTCTGCACAAAACTCCCACTGAACTTGAGATTAGCTCAAAAAACCCTACCCAACAACTAGGATCAAAATTTGATCAGGCTCTAATACCACTTGTAAGGAAACTCAGGTGCGGAAATAGCTTCCTACACTAATCTCTAAAGGAAAGTATTGTGCAAATTCTTTTAAATCCTTACAATTTCAGATTCGTTAACTACTTTAACAAAGATATTGCAGCCACATACCATGCATACAGAAAATAAACAATGACATAATGATTTACCCTGGGGAAACCTTTCGGTAAAAACCCCAGCAATCCAAAACCTGCACAATGTATTAATCAAAACTATTACAGTTTACAATACACTTGCAATGACAGTTCTTTTAGAAGATTTCCAACTCTTGAAGACAAATCACGGTAGCATAAAACATTCCAACAATACACTAACTTCTCCTATCTTTGCAACCCTAAAACATGCTTATATCATGTGCTTCCCTTTTTAGGGCAACTTCCAAAGATAGCCATTTTAGGGTTTTACCATTCTTTGAGAAAGTAGGAACTGACACACAATTCAAGATGCTGACACATCAAGTGGAGTGACACATCAACATGCCAGCCAAACATGTACACTCACACTTAATTACATTATTTTCAAGAAATACATTTTACAAAACAAATAATAAGAATAGGAATTATCCAAGGTTGAGACACCTTATTCCTAACAATTCATAGTAGACCACACATAGCACATGTTGTGGGAATAATTGCTAGATTTTATGCTAATCCTAGAGAATCACACATGATTGCTACTAAAAGAATCTTAAGATACCTAAAGAAAATATAAGACAATGGATTATGGTATCCTAAGGAAGGCAAGTTTGAACTCAGAGTCTATACCGATGCTCATTGGGCTGGAAATGTGGATGATAGAAAAAGCACCACCGGAGGAGCATTCTTCTTTGGTGAAAGACTTGTTACCTAGAAAAGTAAGAAGCAAGCTTGTATTTCTTAGTCTACAGCCAAAGCAAAGTATGTTTTTGCTACTACAAACTGCTCAAACATTGCATATATTAAACAAGTTCTAGAAGGTATGAATGAGATAATCACTTAGGTGGTGATTATATACTGTGATAACACTGTTGGTGTTCAAAAAATTTTATGCCACTTAGGGCTGCCAATATGCCTTGAGACTAATGTTAGGACTGGTTAAATCCAAGTGTGAAAGCTCTGCAAGGCAACTGGACCAACTATAGGGACAAGACTGCCCTCTTCACTTCTGGCTCTGCAAAACCATGGTGGGTGTACCTAATCTAGTAACTTATGATATTTTAGGACTAGATTAAACAAAGCAGATGATAGCAAGAGACTACTAAATTTTAACCAGACATTCATTGAATCTCAATTGCTATTGGGTATAAAATGGCCTTGTGACCTCAAGACTATGAGGGATTGCAGGATTGGAGATATTAAATATAATTAGGTTTCTTGCAGGATGTAGACAACCATGAAACACTTTGCATTAGCATAGGGATACTAGCTTAAGATCAGTGCCTTATCCATTGGGCATCATACCTAAAGTGAACATGGAACACAAGGACAACTACTAGATTCATCTGAGAATCCAAGCTATAAACATAGTTAAACATCTCTTACACTACTTACAAGTATCCTTACTGATTGAACCAAATGAATCTATGCTTCACTTAGAGACTTTTAACCTGATTCTAAATCAAGGCTAAGAGATGAAACATATACATAAGCAACCAAATGCAGTGAGCTAGAAAACTTAGAATTCATCAGGAACAACTAAAGGAGAGACCCAAGAATGAGAAACTGTATTAAGTATGTGGATTCAAATCACTGTATTACAAGTTGATTCAGAAAACACCATAGACAATATGCAAAAGATACATGAGGTTTTTCCCTAATGTTGATACAACCAACATGAAAATGTTTACATGAAGAAACCACTCATGGAACTATAAATTGGAACCACTGGAACTGACAAAATTTAGAACCCTTACAAAGTCAAAAATTCAACAACTTATACTACTAGCTACCTTGGAAACCCAAAATAGGTTGCAACAAGCTACGGATAGCTAGGGCTAGGGTTTCACCCACCTGTAAATACACCTCAAGCCAAGATTGTATTCATTTCTTTACGGTACAAAACACCACTGGAATCGACTGTCAAACACTTTGGACCACATCGCAGCAACAAGTGCCACCAAACTAGTCAGATCTGGCCATGCAAGCATTCAATACCAGTTCCTAGGGTTGGAAAGTCATTTTGATATTCAAATTTGAAGAGAAATAGCTTTCCCAGGCTCAACAACTTGACCATTCATCCCTAGTCACAAAATCACGCAGTCATAAACTTCACCGCTACAGGGATCTCGGCTCCATCTTATGCTTTGGTTGCTTGATCACAAGGCACCAAACTAACCCTTGCGATCATGCGACTGTAGTATCCTAGCCGCAGTCAACAGTCACAAACCCCACTAAAAATTCCTCGGCCACACCTATATCATGGACCCACCTTTAACTCCACAACAATGCAATCAGACCGTTGTCGCATGATCCCATAGCCTGAAAATGGGCTATGTGAACATGTGACAAGCCACACCCCTTTACCTTGCCGCAACTGCCACCACTGCTAACACAAAATGTTAGTCACATGATCACATAGCCTTGAAAAAGGCTATGTGAACATGCGACTAACTACTAGCAATCACCACCGTTGCCTGCTCACCGACCAATCAGGAACCACCATGTCATGGAGACCGAACAACTGGGCCCTCCCTTCAAACATTGCAACCCTCACCCCCACTGGTAATCTGCCAAGTCACCCTTCTGTCTGGATCTCTCGGGCCCACCAATGAAATATCCCCTCACTACTACTGACACATGTCAACCAGTCACATGATCACATAGCTAGAAACTGGGCTATGCGATCATGCGACAGCCAACCAAAGGCCACCACATGACTACCAATGGGACCACTAGACTGCTCAAACCCCACAAATGGGCCCATGTCACATCCCAACTCATCGCATATCAACCAATAGTAGACTAACACATCAGCACCAATCTAACATGGACCCAACTGGACCCATGACATGCCCATACAGGAAAATCAAATGGCCTGTCGCAAAAGCGTAAAGGTTAAACATCATGCATCTTTACCATGCAAACATACGACAACCATCAATCTTGTCTGAACTTTAACCACACTGGGCAATGGGAAGAATTGGGACCCACCAATGATCGTACTTGCACAATTAAGACCGAGGTCGAAAACACACAAATTTTTTGGCACCAAAAGACAAGTGCACAAAATCTAGAAGGCAAAGGTCAAAAATAATGAAGGTTTTCACACAGACCGAAAACATCATGGATTTTCAAAAACACTGTGGGTTTTCAACACTGTGGCAGATGCTTGAAATTATTTCCTGTAGACCTTAGAACTTGAATAACTTTCTGGATTTACAATTCAGGAGATGTGATCTAAAATAGAGCAAGGTGACACAATGAAGAACACAGGGCAGGACACTTCAAGAAAACTTGCAAGGAAATGGGCCATTTTCAAAAGATTTTGCATTGACAAGAAAATGGACCAACAGTGGCTTTGTCTGGGGATGCATGCCTCTTGTAGGCATAATCTAGATCTCTAGGAAGAAGCAGACCACCCACTGGAAAAACACAGAGACCTCAAAAAACACAAGGAACGGACAAGAAAGGGAAACTATTCACAAAATGTACATTTTTTACAAAAAACCTGCAGCAACAAACAAGAGTCAGTTATTGCCTCTGTCAAAAACCTGATTTTCATTTCTTCCTTCATGTGGCACACCATATTTTTTACTTTCACCTTTTTCACCAGGCATGTCAACATGTTCAATCAGCATATCAGGAAGAACAAAGTAACTATCCTCATAGTGCATGTAAAATTTTTTGGCACTTTCTCCCTCTTGCTCACTATGAAGAAAAGATTCAGCATGCCCATGAACAGTACCATCAGATAAGAACCTATTCTTCTCCACTGATTCATGTATGCCATCAATTGGAAATACAAAGAACTCATATTCTACCTACTGAAAGGCCTCATCTAGACCCTGTCTTTGCATTTCCCCAGGTGCAACCGGCTGGAGCCCAAAAGAATAGTCAGGCTCATATTCATATATATCATTATTATCAAAATTTGAAACTATTCTACAACCTCTTAATGAACAAAATACAACATCATCATTTGAAGCTCCATCACAGATGAAAGAAGAACATCCTGATTCCAATGAATCTGAAACCTCCACATGTTCCTCAAACAAAGGATTGACAACTTCATGAAATACACCTTGTTGAACATCATGACCAAAAAATGGGCTGATAGTCAAATTTTTCATCATATAAAGCATTAGAAAACACTTTAAAATCAGTACCCATCTCAACCTCATGGAGACTCACAGCACATGAAGAAAAATTAGAACCATATGAAGACTCACTGATATCACATTTAATTATTTTTTCTTTATCTTCATACCTTGAGAATGAATCATCCTCAGCATCTTCACTATCCAAAAAATGTTCACTTCCATCATCACTTTCCTCTTCCCATGTTGCATCTGACTCATATGAAGACACCACATCCTTACTATCTTCATCACTATCAACATCAACACTTAAGGACATGACCCTAAGTGCATCCTCAAGCCCAAGGCTATCATCACTAAGTATCCAATATCTTACACATATATAATACCCTTCCCACAATGCATCTGACCAATCAGTTGACTCATGAAAATAAAGCTCCAAGAATAAACCAATGAACTCAGATTCAGGAAACTCAACATCATCAGGAAGCTCATCATATGCACCACAAAATCTATCATAGAACAAAGATATGGATAGATCCTGTCTGCACCCCACCTTCAATCTTACCAATTTTATGCAATCTCTAAGGATGCCCTGTTCAAGAAATGCAAGCTCCTCCTAAAGCTTACCCATTATAACTTAATGCAATACTTCCATAAAATTTTGCAGAGATGCAACTAAAAACATGAAGTATGCAAACCTCTACTCACACCTTAATCCTTTTCCTAGTGCTTGATCACTTAATAAGGAGACATTTAGACCTTGAAAAATACCTGCGAGTTTTGTAGCAAAAGACTTTGTTGCCTGGAAAGCAAGGCAGATCTAGAGCTCATCTTGTAGCTCCATCAAGTTCTTTTCTTTTAGAGTCACCACCTCCTTGTAGAGGAAAATATATCACATTTCTTTGTATCTTCTTCCAATCAACCAATACTCCATCAAGTAAACATGCACTATTTATCAGAAGATGGACTGATCAAACAGAGAAATCAGAGCCGCCACTCACAACTAGGTGAAAAAATATCAGCAAATGCTTGTTTGTTCATCTAACTCTTTCCAATGGCTCCCCAATAGAGTCACCATCTTGTTGGTGTTTGAAAACTCTTATGCCACTTAGGGCTGCCAATATGCCTTGAGACTGATGTTAGGACTGGTTAAATCCAAGTGTGAAAGCTTTGCAAGGCAACTGGACCAACTATAGGGACAAGACTACCCTCTTCACTTCTGGCTCTGCAAAACCATGGTGGGTGTACCTAATCTAGTAACTTATGACATTTTAGGACTTTGGATTGGATTAAACAAAGAAGATGATAGCAAGAGACTAATAAATGTTAACCAGACATTCATTAAATCTCAATTGCTATTGGGTATAAAATAGCCTTGTGACCTCAAGACTATGAGGGATTGTAGGATTAGAGATATTAAATATCATTGGGTTTCTTGTAGGATGTAGACAACCATGCAACACTTTGCATCAACAGAGGGATACTAGCTTAAGATTAGTGCCTTATCCATTGGGCATCATACTTGAAGTGAACATGGAACACAAGGACAACTACTAGATTCATCTAAGAATCCAAGCCATAAACATAGTTAAACATCTCTTACACTACTTACAAGTGTCCTTACTGATTAAACCAAATGAATCTATGCTTCACTCAGAGACTTTTAACTTGATTCTAAATCAAGGCTAAGAGATGAAACATATACATAAGCAACCAAATGCAGTGAGCTAGAAAATTTAGAATTCATCAAGAACAACTAAAGGAGAGATCCAAGAATGAGAAACTGTATTAAGTATGTGGATTCAAATCCCTATATTACAAGTTGATTCAGAAAACACCATAGACAATATGAAAAAGATACATGAGGTTTTTCCCTAATGTTGATACAACTAGCATGAAAATGTTTACATGAAGAAACCGCTCATGGAACCATAAATTGGAACCACTGGAACTGACAAAATTCAGAACCCTTACAAAGTCAAAAATTCAACAACTTATACTACTAGCTACCTTGGAAACCCAAAATAGGTTGCAACAAACTACGGACAACTAGGGCTAGGCTTTCACCCACCTGCAAATACACCTCAAGCCAAGATTGTATTCATTCCTTTACAGTACAAAACACCACTGGAATTGACTGTCAAACACTTTGGACCACATCGCAGTAATAAGCACCACCAAACCAGTCAAATCTAGCCATGCAAGCATTCAATACTAGTTCCTAGGGTTGGAAAGTCATTTTGATATTCAAATTTGAAGAAAAATTGCTTTCCTGGGCTCAACAACTTGACCATTCATCCCTAGTCAAAAAATCACACAGTCATAAACTTCACCGCTACAAGAATCTTGGCTCCATCTTATGCTTTGGTCACATGATTGCAAGGCACCAAACTAACCCTTGCAATCATGTGACCGCAGTCTCCTAGCCGCGGTCAACAGTCACAAACCCCGCTAAAAAGTCCTCAGCCATGCCGGTACCATGGACCCACCTTTAACTCTTCAATAGAGCAATCAAACCATTGTCACATGATTGCATAGCCTGAAAATCGGCTATGTGAACATGCGACAAGCCGCACCCCTTTACCTTGCCGCAACTGCCACCACTGCTAACACAAAATGTTAGTCGCATGATCGCATAGCCTTGAAAAAGGCTATGTGAACATGCGACTAACCACCAGCAATCAACACTGCTACCTGCCCACCGACCAATCGGGAACCACCATGTCATGGAGACTGAACAACTAGGACCTCCCTTCAAACATTGCAACCCTCCCCCCACTGGTAATCCGCCAAGTCACCCTTCTCTTTGGATCTCCTGAGCCCATTGATGAAATGCCACCTCACTACCGCGAACACATGTCAACCAGTCGCATGATCGCATAGCCAGAAACTGGGCTATGCAATCATGCTACAGCCAACCAAAGGCCACCACATGACTGCCAATGGGACCACCAAACTGCTTAAACCCCACAAATGGTCCCACATCACATCCCAAATCATCGCATATCAACCAATAGCAGACTGACACATTAGCACCAATCTGACATGGACCTAACTGGACCCATGACATGCCCATACAGGAAAATCCAATGGCTTGTCGCAAAAGCGTAAAGGTTAAACATTGTGCATCTTTACCATGTGAACATATGACAACAACCGATCTTGCCAAACTTTAACCACACCGGGCAATGGGAAGAATTGGGACCCACCAATGATCGCACTTGCACAGTTAAGACTGAGGTCGAAAACACATAAAGTTTTTGGCACCAAAAGACAAGTGCACAAAAGCTGGAAGGCAAAGGTCAAAAATAATGAAGGTTTTCACAGAGACTGAAAACATCTTGGATTTTCAAAAACACTGTGGGTTTTCGACACTATGGCAGATTCTTGAAATTGTTTCCTATAGACCTTAGAACTTGAATAACTTTCTAGATTTGCGATTCAGGAGATGTGATCTAAAATGGAGTAAGGTGACACAATGAAGAACACAGGGCAGGACACTTCAAGAAAACTTGCAAGGAAATGGGTCATTTTGAAAAGATTTTGCATTGACAGGAAAATGGACCAACAAACACCAGTGCAATAAACATTTCAAAGAATCCAATGATGCACTCTATAAATAGAGCATTATCAATAAAGTATCACTACTTGAGAGAACAATTACAGGAGAAGCAAGTTAAGCTAGAGTTTGTTAAATCAAAAGAACAACTTGCAGATATATTTACAAAAGCTCTACCGAAGGACACATTTTTTTATTTGAGGACTAGACTTGGGGTCTGTCCCCTATCTACTGGTCACTAAGGTGATCCAGATGTTGCATCAACCTAATCTTATTAGAAGATCATACATGTTGATGCAGCATATTTCACACTTTGGATCATGTCTAAAGCTATGAAAGGTACTGGAACATATTGCCATATCAGTATACAAAGATACAGAGTATGCACCGGACAACAGAGAGTTACTTGGCTACTGAAGAGCTATTTGTTTATTTGTTTCTTTGGCATTGTTGTCAAAGGAAGAGATAAATAATATGACACATATGAAACAATATGCACCGATGATAACTATCTAAGGGAGAGACAAATTGAAGAAAGGAAGAGCATTGAAGATCAATTACTGAAAATAGAAGAAGGAATTTGAGAGTTTAAAAGATCATATTTGCAGATAGACAAACCTGTAATTTGTAATGTTGTTGAGTAACGTAGTGATTAAACATATTAAGCTAGGGAGAGCTTGCACAATATTTTTTCATAGAGTTGTAGAATACATGTTTGGTATGTGTATGGTATATTTCATATTTCTTGAGTTGCCATCAATGACAAAGGGAGAGATTGATGAACTACAAATGATTTAGAATTTGATTGAAGGATCTTTGATTTGAGATCACTGAGAAGATTGATTAGATATGTAATATGATTAAATTAGTATTATATTTTAATTGATGTCAGCTAAGTTTGACAGCACATATCTTGTAAGTTACTATACTGATACATCTGTGGAGAAGGAGTGAAAGAGATGAAGAACAGAAATATCTACATGAGGAAGATGGATATGACAAATGAGGCTCAAGAATACATTGAGTAACTTTTTGATGAGTCTATGACCTTATGATATTGACTTTATTATGTTTCATTCATCTATGATAAGGAAAAGAGTTGAAAGACACAAAGCAGTGTTGTCAGTTGATGAAGCATTTCAATATACACCGATGGAATGTAGTGTATACCGAACACAGTATAAACCAAGCTTGTATTCACCGACGCATTTATTTGTTAACTGAGAAGAATAGAATGAATTGAATGATTATTTTAGCTGATAAGATTCATGAGCTGGCAAGTGTATGAATTTGAGGTAATAGATAAATTTTGTTATACAAATCGACGGTTGACAAAATTTGGGAAAGATCTAAAGGATGAGAATCAAACATGTTATTGACACAAGTGCTGAGGTATGTTTAAGAGGCAAAATCAATGAATATGATTAAGCAAAAAAAATTGATGGAGCAAAAGAAAATGGTTTACATGTCTATATAAGAGATTGAAAATTTCACAATGAGTGTGATGCCGGAAGAGAAGGAAATTGCAGAATCATTGCGTGAACAAGTTTTCATGCATTTTGATCATACTGGTTAAGGAGAACCCTACTACAGAGCATTACTGAGTGATAGAGAGTGATTACCGATGGATAGTAAGTTGATATATTATTGAATTAGAAATGTTACATTGATCAAAAAGATTTGTATGAGCTGAACATTGATCTGTAATTTGCAATTGAAGTTGAATTAAGTCAGATCACCTACTGTTACATATTTAACCATTGTACATAGTCAAATCTCTTAACCGAGTGGACTAAGAAAGTCTTATTATGTATCATTCATAGAATGAGTATTTTTATCCTATCAACCCAAGAGTGATTGTTGGTTGGACGATAATGGTTGGTCTTAAATCCTCTAACAAGGTCACACCTAACAGTTTGTTTGTAACCTTTAACAAGGTTGGGTCTTCACCGACCTCACTTCAGAAAAGTGAATATTTTGGGTTACCGGTCCCAAGTGGTTTTTCCCTTCACAGGGTTTCCATGTTAAATCTCTTGTATTATGTGTTGATTGTGATGTTTATTTTGATGTCATATTTATTGTGTGTGTCAAAATTGTACCTGATCTATAAACACAACACTTCAGTAAAACATTAGAGGTTAGCTATAATTAAAATCGTGAAAAATTGAAAACTATCTAACCAATTGATTTACTGCCTTCTAGTAGGTGCGAGATTAATGTTCTCAGATTGTTATCGAGATCAGTGACCTAGACGACACCTAAATGAAGGATTTGAATGCAATTGATCTAGATATGAAATATGAATGCAATTAATCTATATTTTTGGATTTTCTATGCAATGATATGAAAACTTGATATAGAATCTATGCTAATATGGAAAATTGATATGCTATGAATTGATCTAACAATGATATAAAAAAGAATCTAAATGAATGTAAAAAAAAAAACAAATTTATCTCACAATAGCCTTGATTCACAATAAGCTTTGATTCTCCAAATTCCAATTCTTCAAAATAGTTGTGCAATTCGTAGATGACTTTGGCAAAATAAGCTTGCAAAATTATGAGATGAATTATGAAGAGCTAAAGCCTTGGTTTTATAGAAATCCAGGGCTTTGGAGGTGCATGGGAAAAAAAGCCATAAATCACTCAAATAACTCAGGTTGATTTTTGAGTTATTTTTAAATAAAGGATAATTAACTCACAAAAACATGCAAAAGCTAAGTTTTAACTCAAAATAGAGTTTAGCTTTAATTGATAATTGATAGTTGTCTACTTTTATGATTGTGCATGTATTATTTATGAATTAATTTAATAATAAAGTGATTTATTTCCAACTTAACTACTTTTTAAAATAAAATAATTGATTTATGGGTTAATCAATTATTTAATCAAACTTTTATTAAAATCTATATTATTAAATAATGACAACTTGCTTTAATTAATTAAATAAAAATTTAATCAATTATTCATATGATATTAGATTTATTGTCAAAATTAAATAATACAATTAATAATAGATAGAATTAAATTTAATTACACAATTAAGTGGCAAATATTAAATCTAATTAATTAAATATGAAAATATTCAATTAATCAAACTTTAGGATAAATGTGATTTATTGCCCAATAATTATAAAATTAAAGATAATTATGATGATTAGGAATATTACTAAGAATATTCCCCGATGCAGAATTTAAGATAATCAATTATGATTCGATGATGTTTAGATGTGCCTTAGATTAGGACTTTGATGTCGATTTCGTTCGAATTGAAGATGTAAGAGATTAATGAACTTATAGCCCATTTTTGGGGTATTACATTTTGCCCCTCTTTGAATTACTGTAGGAAGCGCAGTGGTTCAGAGATAGTCTTTGTTTGATAAAGATATGAAACTGATGTTTGAAATTGATAATTGATATGAGACAGAAGCTGATTGATATTGATTTGATATGGAGATAATAGGTCCTGAGTGACCAAAGATAATATTCACTATAACAGCAAATGAACCTATGATTGCGAAAAAGTGTCAAAACACCTGATTCCAAACCTTAGGATTGCTAAGAAGTGAGTGACCCATTCTAGACTCGATTGTCTTAATAGAACTAGCAGGTATCACATCCAAATCCTTTAATTGCCGAAGAACCAAGGAAAGAACACTATGATCTGATGGTTGCAAAAATTGATACAGATTAGAAGATTAGGAGGATACCAGATTGATATGTATCGACGAATCTGATATGGCCCAAGTGATGATAGATTTGCCCTGAGCGATGAGGTTTTTTGATGAATCAATAACTAGACGTGGTTGTTGTCTTGATTACTGAGGAAAGATATTGATTTCCATAAAGATATGATTTCAAATTTGATTACAGACTTTGAATGATATGCAATACCATGCCCCCTTCGGGATTAAAATTGAAATCTGACAAGAAAAGTCAGCATTGAGAGTTTAGAAGCATGTTAATTGATTTGAGAAGTGGTTAAACACGTCCGGTGAATGCATTCTGCATTGTTTAGAGGTCTTGGAGACTAAGTTTGACTAGGTTTGACCATGAGTTGACCATGGTTGACCAAGTTGAAATTTTGATAGTTTGATGTTAGATAATCAATTAAGTTGAATACTAGATTTTTGTGATGATTGAAAGTCGATTATGCAAGTAGTTAATAATATGAATGATCTCAGATTTGAATTTTGATCCTGAAAAAGGATTCTACTTGCTGCTTCGTTGGAGGAACCTTCGTGTGAGATTCAGCTCTTGTTAGATTTGAAGAATTGATATGAAGAATTGTTTAATCTTTGAAGTTCATTTAGTCATTGTGAGATCATGCAAAGATGAAAAATTCAAAGAAGCATGCAATATGAAATGCAACCTAAGACCTAGGACCTAGTCACTGATTGTATGTCGATTTTTATCATCATTGAACTTTTAGGTAACTGGATAAATCAATACAATGCCCACTAGCTAAAAAAAAAACCATAGACATATGAATATTGATTTGTATGCGCAAGAATTAATACAACACCCACTGGTCAACAACCATGGATATATGAATATTGATTTTATTTTCGGAATGTCAGATTAGATATAAGCACCAAGGCATAAACACTAGGATGACTTGAATATCATGTCCATTTTGATATAGCAATTTGTACAAGCATCAAAACATAAATGTCGTGATGACTGGAATACTCCTTGCATGACAAACACATCAAACAGTCAAGAGATCATTCTAAATCCCATGTGAATTACCTGTAGTGACCCTTTATCGTTCACATCCTTAGGTAAGATCGCATTCACAATAGGAGAAAGAACTCACTCAAAAAGATAATAGTTAGATCAAACTTGAATTTTTTAAGTATCACTGGTCAAGGTATGCATGGCCATCTAATTCGAGATAGAGGCTCTTACAGTCGGACACCATTTCAATCCAGAATTTCTAAAGTTGTTAGATTTTCACATACAAGAAGAAAACAAAGAAAAGATTATGCCCCTAGTCATCACTCTCTAAATCCTATAAAGGACATCATCGAAGAGCTCGAAGGGACACAATATGTATAAATCTCAATGCGAATCAGTAAGCATACAAGGAGATAAAAGCATGAAAAGCACATATTGTTTTCAGTTTATGTTTAATTGCGTTGTTGTAGATGCAAAATCCTTTCTGGAGACAAGACAGACTTGACTGACTCAAATGAAGCTTCAAAGGACTCTGACTAGATATGAGACATCTAAGATATACTAGAGGCCATAGGATATGACATTGATTTCCCCCAAGTTTTAAGCATTGATAGGATACAAACGCTTGAGCTGATTGGTGTACAGATCAACTTATTGAAAACTAGAAATGTAGAAACAAATTGGGAGATATGTACAAACTAAAGCAAGACTAAAAGCTGGGAAAGACCAAGATTGCACTGATAGATGGAGCATTTGGAACAAGTGGCACCCATTTGCTGAGTTTTCACCATCTTGGTAAAGATTCTATTTTTGCTACCAAGGCGCCTGTTTCCAAGTTTTCACCAAGGCACTTTTTCTTTTTCTTTTTTTTTTGTATTTTAATTTTTTCAATTTTTTTGCACTTTTGATATTTTTTGATTTTTTTGTGAATCATCAAAGCACCTATTGCTAGGTTTTCACCAAGATGTTCATTTTTTCAGGACTTTTTTTTATTTTTTAGATTTTTTTCAGGACATTTTACCATAGACTAGATGCCTTAGGTGATAGAATTTCTTCAGATGGAGAACATTGATTGGTTCTCAGAGTTGTTCTCCTTCAATCATTGAGAGTTGATAGGCACCAGAGCCAAAAGTAGCAGTGATAACAAAAGGACCCAGCCAGTTGGGTTAGAACTTCCCCTTGCGTTCTCGATGGGATTGATTTTTAGGATTTTCTCTCAAAACTAGATCGCCAACCTGAAATTCTCTATCTGACTTTCTTGTTGTAGCCTCTAGACATTCTCTTCTGATATATTCTGAGATGATCATACACTGCTTGTCTATGCTCATCTAGTAGTTCAAGTTCTTGCAACCTAGACACTCTGTAGTCATCATCAATTACTAGACCATGCAATCTAATTCTTAGTGATGGGATTTCAACCTCAATAGGCAGTACCACTTCAGACCCATAAACTAAAGTGAAAGGTGTAGCCCCAGTAGGTGTTCTAATACTTGTTCTGATACTTGGTTCTGACACTAGTTCTGATACTTGTTCTGACACTAGTTCTGATACTTGTTCTGATACTGGTTCTGATACTTGGTATACTTGATAGCATTTTTTTCCATTGCAAACTCCCAAGCAATATCATATCATGTGGTCCCAATGTCTAGCAAGGTGGAGAACAAGAAGGATTGGTAGGCTGGTGGAAGAGATGGAAGACAAGAGAATGAAGGAGAATGAAGGGAAGAAATTCTCAAGGGAAAACTCCTCAAGAATACCCAAGCTAGGGAAAAATTTTCATGTAAAGCGCATTTGGACAAGCAATGAAAGGCCAACATAGGATAAGTCACAAAAGTGTAATGCCAGAGCAGGATAGGATGCAGTCCAAAGGAGTAGACATGTCAAGAGGCTTCATAGCATTGTGTTTTACTCTTTCTTTCTTTTTTTTCTTTTTTAGATCAAAACCAAAGGGGAAAAGGATAGCGATAGGAAAAAATGAATGGAGGAAGATGGATATGAAGGCTAAACATGGAAGGAATGAAAGCAAGATCATCGTAAGATAGCTCACAAAATAGCCAAATCTTCGTGTATAGATCAACATTGTCAAGATCAAAAAGAGAAGATGGAATCGATGAAATATGTAGAAGAACTACACATGATGCCTGATTACCAAGTTTTCATCATGGTACTTATCCAAGGTGCCACAAGGGAGTGGTTTTCACCATAGGATGAATTTATTTCTCTTTACTTTTGCTACCAAGGCACCTGTTTCCAGGTTTTCACCATGGCACGTTTTCAATTTTATTTTATTTTTCATTTCTTTTTGAATTTTTGGAAGAAGGAAAGCTTTTTAGATAATGCTCCTTGAAAGGATAAACCATGATATGCCAAGGAATCAAAATGATATGCTCAAAGATGCTGATAGGGAAAGGGAGATGGAAGAGAAAAATGGAGGATAAGGTTTTATGTAAAGCGAGTGAGGTTGGAAGATATGAGGAATAGGCAAATGAGGAAAAATGATAGAAGGTAGAAGGATAATGCATGGAAGAATTTTGAAAGGGTAGATGGAAAGGAAGGCAAGCTCAACATCAACACATACCTTGAAGGGTGGTGAGAGGATGGAGGAATCGTGAATGAAGGAATATGTGAAGGAATATGGTGGATGGATAGTAGAGGTTGTGGTTTAGGTGCATGGAATGGAAGAATATTTTTGGAGGGAGATGAAGTGGAAGCCTTTGGAAGCTTGAATGTCAACTTCACTTTTTGTTCAACACCAGACTCTTTCAAGAGAGACTTTGGAATCCATATAGCCATAGGATTTTTATTTCCTTTTGATGATCTAGAGAGAATATATTGAATGATGGATTTTGGAACCCATACTTGTCTTGTAGTTTTTTTCTTAGATATCTCTTTTGACTTTATGTTTCCATGTCTATTAGAGGAGACTAGTGATCTTCTTTTTTTGATGGATTCTTATATTGCTTCTTTTTCTTGTATTGAACATTCAAGTTACTTCCAATAGACTTGGGACTTGTGGAAGAAGAAGGAGGATATGACTAGTTTAGATGGGTGGGTGGATGAAAAGGATTCAGGGGTATGCATCTATGTTGATCTTGAGGAAAGATAGGAGATGGAGCGACGTAGGGACCCAAGATGGATGGCGAATTAGGAGAGTTAGGAGGGGAAAGTGAAGGGACATAAGGACCCAAGATGGAAGGAAGATGTGAAGCTCTTAGTAGTGGTGGAAGAGGTCCAAGGATGGATGTGGAAGATAGAAAAGGATAATCAATAAGTTCATCAGCATCTATATGACAACCAAGGATATCAGCATCTTTAGAGTGAGCATTAGAATTTTCAATAGAATCATGGACATCTTGAATATGAGCACCTTCTTTGATAGGATTGTTCAAAGCTTGCAAAGACTTAGGAAGAGTAGAAAGTGAAAGTGAACATGGAGTGGTAGAATAAGAAGATGGAAGGCTTTGATCTTGACAAGGATCTTTAGATAGCATAAGCTCATAATTTTTCTCTTGATTTTCAATAGGCTTAACATTGGAAGTAACAACACCATTTTTACCAACCTTAATAGAAGTATTATCATTGGAAAGTGCAAGTGTAGTAAGGTTATTTTGATTGTCAATAAGCTCAATGGTGTAAGTGGTAGCTTTATCTTGCTTAGGAGAAGACTTAAGACATGGTGGAATGCATGAAAAAGGGTGTCTAGGATCAAAAGAACCATGAAGCAGATAAGAGACATCGTGAAAAGGAGTGGATGACATGGAGGGTTCTTGATCTTGATCTTTCTTTATGTTCTTTTCTTCATCATTTCTGGAGTCCTCTTGACATGGAGCCACTTCTAAGGACAAGGAAACATGTTGGGATTGTATGGATGACTTTGGAAGAGATGGTGGAGGACTAGCTAAAGTAGGGATTATAGCATATGAAGGCTTAGGCTCTTTAGGTTTATCATTATTGAAAGTATTTGCAGTCAAGTGAAGGTTAGCTTGAGTTTCTTCAAGAGGTAGCCCTGGAGGATAACTATAGGGAACTGCATGAAAAGTATCAGGGCTTGTGTCAGATGAAGGTTCTGTGAAAGATTTGAAAGACTCAGAAGCTTTAGGAAATGTATGGGTATTGGAGGAAGTAGGGGATGGAAGGGAACCATCACCAGACAAAGGTCCAATATTAATAGGATCTTGTTTGAGAGTGTAGTCTTTATTTTCAGCCTGAGAGTTCTTAGAGAAGAGATCCTTATAGTATTGACGTTTCAAGCTAGCACGATGCATTTTATAGTCCTCAGCAGTAGTAGATAGATCATAATCAAGATACTGTCCATAAAAGCCATCAAAATCTCTTTTAAAATTAGAATCATACAGATCACCATCACGATCTATCCAATGTGATGGCCCATTTGTAATAAGTAGGAACACATGACGAGGAGGACTCTTAGGAATAGAGGTGTCATAGGTATCATTACATTGTCTGTTGTCATAGTCATCATAGTCTCCAAAGTTGGATGTGTCACTCTCTGTGGAAGAGGTATAGCTTTAGGAAATGTATGGGTATTGGAGGAAGTAGGGGATGGAAGGGAACCATCACCAGACAAAGGTCCAATATTAATAGGATCTTGTTTGAGAGTGTAGTCTTTATTTTCAGCCTGAGAGTTCTTAGAGGAGAGATCCTTATAGTATTGACGTTTCAAGCTAGCACGATGCATTTTATAGTCCTCAGCAGTAGTAGATAGATCATAATCAAGATACTGTCCATAAAAGCCATCAAAATCTCTTTTAAAATTAGAATCATACAGATCACCATCACGATCTATCCAATGTGATGGCCCATTTGTAATAAGTAGGAACACACGATGAGGAGGACTCTTAGGAATAGAGGTGTCATAGGTATCATTACATTGTCTATTGTCATAGTCATCATAGTCTCCAAAGTTGGATGTGTCACTCTCTGTGGAAGAGGTATCATAAGGATTGTCACATTGCTCATATTCTATCTGGGGGCATGGTGACATGTACAAGTCTTTATCAAATGGAAAAGAGTATAGAGATTCTATGGAGAACTCTTTAGGTTCCTTTTATTTCTTAAGATTGTTAAGTTCAACTTGCATAGCTTGCAACTGCTTCATCATAGCGGTGATTAGAGTTTCTTCCTCATATGTACTGATTCTTTGAGACATGTGTACTAATTCTCAATGGCTACTGCTATGTTCTTGACATAGTGATTTGTATGACAGATTCTGGAAATAGGCTGAAGAAGCTAAGTATCCGACAATTCTGACAATTTTCTGACAACTCTTCAAAAATTTTCCCAAATGACACTCTGCAGACTCGTATGACAATGGGTATGCTATGAAACGACAGTTGCAAAACTCATACGATAGTTGGGTAGCAATGAAATGACAGTTGAAAAACTCATACAATAGTTGGGTAGCAATGAAACGATAGTTGAAAATCTCATACGACAGTTGCAAGATTTTGACTTTAAGAATTTGCTGGCATGGAAACTCGTACGACACTGGGTACTCAATAATATGACAGATGGGTTGTAATGAAATGACACTTGGAAAAACTTGTATGACTTTTGACTTCCTGAAATGACTTTTGACTCCAGAAAGGATTTTTACTTCAGATTTTGCAAATTTTGAGTTTTCAGATTTGGATTGTTTGCAAATTTCAATGTCCAGATTTTAGGATTGTAACAGATTTGTTCTTTTTTAGTAACTAGATAGATAAACAAGCACACAAAATAGCAAGCAAGTGATTTCAAGCATGTCTAAAAATAATGAACAAGGACAAAAGAAACCTTGCGCATGAACAATCAAGTGACTTATTCATTCTAATCCTCAGAAGCACTAATTGTGTATGTTCCAACAATGTTTTGCAATAACGCACATATACCCTATAAAATGAAAATTTGGCCTCGCTAGGGTTTTTAGTAATGGTTTGACTCTGCAAATTTTATGATCCAAAGGGGTGAGCTCCAATCCTAGCACACCAGGGTTTTGACATAGTCCGAGAACTTAATCTTTAGGAGCTTCTAGGGAGATCTGACAACCCAACAATGAACCATACCCATGAAGATTTCTTCCACAAGGATATTTATATAGCGACTGTCACTACCACGACGAAAATGGCTATGATCGCTTGAGGTTCCATCAACAAAGTTTTCCCTGTGAAGGGATTGTCTGCTATGGTTAACCCTCTTTAAAGGTGACTCACAGTATGATACCACAAGGGGACTTGGCTCCAAATCTAAGGTTTTTGACACCTTTTCACTTTTAACCCAAACAAAGCAAGCAGATTAATCTGACACGCTAAGACAAAGTTTTGCTTCACCAAGGTCTATGATGCCAACTCCACATGATCTATCAACCTCTCCAGGGAGAGAATGTATCAATCAATAAGAGAAGGCACACTAACCAATTTTGATTCACCAAAGCTCATGATGTCAACCCCACGTGATCTATCAACCTCTCCTGGGAGAGAATGTATCGATCAATAAGAGAAGACACACTAACCAAGTTGAATGTGAAATGCACTAAGTATCCTCCCTACCTATAAGGATTCTATCATCAAGTAAGATTTTGCTAGGAATCCAATCTCTCAAGAATCACGAATAGTGTTCATAGGGCCTAATTACTATGTGAGCACATATATATTCCCCAAAGCAAATCTACCAAAAGTACCCAAAAAGAAGAAAGAGGAACACTTAACGCTTAAAGTGAATATGAGATGAGTCCATAAGGTGGAACACTTAAAACCTCACACAAGCTGAAAATGAGTCCCCAACTTAGAAAACAAGTGAGTTCTTAAAAGCACAAAAAGGTTGCCAAGTGGAACACTTAACGCTTATGTCCTATTGACCCCTCCCCTTTATGGCGTTGAGATTACAACCACGAGGCAAAAATGAGGGGCCGGCAGATTAGCAAGTCCAATAACCCAAGATAGCAATCAAGATCAATCACAAGTATCTAAGATTACTTAATGAATCCTTAAGGGGTCACAACCTAGTATCAATTATGCAAGTGTGTAGAAATAGATCAAAAGCATGAAAAGATGCACACAAGCTTGACACATAAGAGATTTATTTTAAGTCCAAATTGAAATGTCATTAGATGAAGGAGAATACTTGGGATCCTTGCAACGGGCTTAGTAGATTTTACCTAATTTTTAGCAATTTTTGTTGAGCTTTACCATGCAAGCAAGCTACGAACTCTCCAACAAGCCAACAAACAAACAAGATATGCAAGGTATATTCAACTTATGAAAACCCTAGGGTTAGATCTAAAAATCAATTGTTAAGAGCCATAATAACTAGAAATTAATCCAAATGACAACTCATATCATGCATTGAATCATATGAAAAATAAGTGCATACCCAGCACAAAATTTTAATTATTTTGCACTGCATTTGACCTAGTCAACAAGATCTAATTTTTTTGATATGATTTTGGCCACAAAAATAGAAATTCAGAATAGAGATCCCTGCTAAAAAATAGAGAGCTTTCCAAAAATGCAAAAATTTTAGAAAAATCTCTTCATTTGTGCCCTAGACACCCATTTTATCAAAACAAACTAGTTTTTGTAAATTGACTATTTGAGCTATTATATCATGTCCAAATTTAAAATACAAAGAATGGACCCCCTGTAGAATTTAAAGAGCTTTCTAAAAATATAAAAATTTCTAAAAAATATGCTAATTTGTGTGAGATATTAATTTTTTTCCAAATTTCAAGAAAAAATTATTAAAAATTCAAAACATCTCAAAAAATTTTAAATTTTTAACTGTAGCTTCTCTGATATATGTCCAACCTACAAAAAAATTTCAAACCAAAAATCTAATCCGTTTGGGAGATAAAATTAAATCTTTGAAACTTTGGGGTTTTAGCTCCCAAAAAAAATCAAAACCAGCATGCAAAGGTGGGTTGCCCCACGATGGGCGCCAGAAATATGTGTGTGAAAATTGTACCTGATCTATAAACACAACACTTCAATAAAATATTAGAGGTTAGCTATAATCGAAATCGTGCAAAATTGAAAACTATTTAACCAAGTGATTTACTGCCTTCTAGTAGGTGCGAGATTAATGTTCTCAGATTGTTATCGAGATCAGTGACCTAGACGACACCTAAATGAAGGATTTGAATGCAATTGATCTAGATATGAAATATGAATGCAATTAATCTATATTTTTTGGATTTTCTATGCAATGATATAAAAACTTGATATAGAATCTATGCTAATATGGAAAATTGATATGCTATGAATTGATCTAACAATGATATAAAAAAGAATCTAAATGAATGTAAAAAAAAAAAAAAAATTGATCTCACAATAGCCTTGATTCGTAATAAGCTTTGATTCTCCAAATTCCAATTCTTCAAAATAGTTGTGCAATTCGTAGATGACTTTGGCAAAGTAAGCTTGCAAAATTATGAGATGAATTATGAAGAGCTAAAGCCTTGGTTTTATAGAAATCCAGGGCTTTGGAGGTGCATGGGAAAAAAAAGCCATAAATCACTCAAATAACTCAGGTTGATTTTTGAGTTATTTTTAAATAAAGGATAATTAACTCACAAAAACATGCAAAAGCTAAGTTTTAACTCAAAATAGAGTTTAGCTTTAATTGATAATTGATAGTTGTCTACTTTTATGATTGTGCATGTTTTATTTATGAATTAATTTAATAATAAAGTGATTTATTTCCAACTTAACTGCTTTTAAAAATAAAACAATTGATTTATGGGTTAATCAATTATTTAATCAAACTTTTATTAAAATCTATATTATTAAATAATGACAACTTGCTTTAATTAATTAAATAAAAATTTAATCAATTATTCATATGATATTAGATTTATTGTCAAAATTAAATAATACAATTAATAATAGATAAAATTTAATTTAATTACACAATTAAGTGGCAAATATTAAATCTAATTAATTAAATATGAAAATATTCAATTAATCAAACTTTAGGATAAATGTGATTTATTGCCCAATAATTATAAAATTAAAGATAATTATGATGATTAGGAATATTACTAGGAATATTCCCCGATGCAGAATTTAAGATAATCAATTATGATTCGATGATGTTTAGATGTGCCTTAGATTAGGACTTTGATGTCGATTTCATTCGAATTGAAGATGTAAGAGATTAATGAACTTATAGCCCATTTTTGGGGTATTACATTTACATATTGCATATTTGATTTGATCAGTAACTGCTATAAGTTTTAGACTGGTAATCGGTAAATGCACAGACAGTAAAAGTATTTTAAAATTACCGAGCAGCATAAATTGAAGTATTTGTTTTTTGGATTATACATTTTGTATTGGGACAGTGATTAACTGATTCACCCCCCTCTCAGTTATTCTAACAAAAAGTGCAGGATTCTGAATGCCCTACTTTGAAGTCTTGTAACTTGCACCCAATTGAGTGGAATGGATAATTGAATATTCATCTATATTCTATTCATGGAAATGTGCTACCATGAATATTTTCAAGCCATGATGAATCTATTTGGGTAATTTGTCAATCTAATTATGTTTGTAATTTCTAACGTTTTAATGAAGTTCAGTTGCACAGTTTAGTTGAAGGCCCTATTCGTGATGTTATATCTTGAATAGCATGATTGGTCATATCAAAAAAATGGTACCCCTGCATTATAGACCAAATTTACCTTAATTTGGCAAGATCTTAGATCTTGAGGGTTTTGTATACACACTTTCCCAAACTCTTTTCATTTGCAGATTGTTAAGTTTTGCCAAAAGTGCATTCCCCAATTTTCTAAGTGGCCTACTTTGAAGCTTCCTAATTTGCACCTGGTTCAAGGTCAAGAATAATTGAAAGATGTTCTATACTATAGACCTAGAAGTGTACTTTCTTGAGAACTTTGAGATCTCTGCCAATCCATTTGATCACTTTCCCAGGCCTATTATAAACCTAGTTTATGCATATTTCATTATTTTAGTCCTGAATATTTCTAATGTGTCGACTTTAGCATTTGATTATAATCAGTCACTTGATATTTTGGGCAAAATGATTATGGATCTGTGTGTTAGTCCATTTTCCTATCAATGCAAAATCTTGTGAAAATGGCCTCTTCCTTGCAAATTTTGAAGTTATGCCACCCTGCTACACAATTTTAATGTGTGATGAAAATCCACTTGATTTCATGGTTTGTGCTCCTAGCCCCATGCTCTTCAATGTGTCACCTTGCTTCAGTCCAAATTGCACGTGCTGAATTGCAAAACCCAGGGAGATATTCAAGTTTTAAGGTCTGTAGGAAATAATTTCAAAATATGCGCAAGTGTCGAAAACCCACAATATTTTTGAAAATCCATGATGTTTTCGATCTCCCTGCTACCTTTGGGTCTGCATGAAAATCCTATATGTTTTTGATCTTTCACCAAAAACCCTATGTGTTTTCAACCTCGCATTTCTTCCCTTTTGTTGGCAATCCTTGTTCATCGGTCTTAAGTGTGCAAGTGCGATCAATGGTGGGACCTGGTTTCCAAATGAGTCAGAGGATCCTGACATGTCAAAACATCAACGGTTGTTGCTAAAGCACAAAAGATTTTTCAGGGCTATGCGAAATCGCGCCGGCCGTTGATTCTTCTTTACGGTGTAGTGTTTCAACCTATGGGTCCGTTGTCAGGGTGGAACGAGTTGCCATCTTTTGATTGGTTGGCGGAACGACATGTTGGATGTTGTCAGTGGGGCCACAATTTTCAAAGGAAGTAGAATGTCTACAAGTTTGTGAAGATTGTGTGGTTTTCATTATACCACTGAGGTGAAATGCTCGACTTTTAGCATCACGGTATAGCGACAACCGTTGATCTTCTTCGGTGATGCAATGGACTATGGGACTGCTATCAGAGGATGCTGAGGTGGTAGAATTCTATTGGATGCAGAGTGGTGAAGTGGTGAAGTTGCCAGTCACGGGCCTAGTTGTCAGATCCCTTTGATCTTACGGCTATCGCATAACTGCAAGAAATATTCTTTCCCCTTGTGATCATGTGACAACCATTCGATCTTCTAGCGATTCACAAGGGCAACAGTGCGGTGGGTCTGATTCTCAGTTTGTTGTGATGTGTACACTTTTCATTGGTGGGGAGTGGTACCACTGTTTGGACATCACGGTTGCGGAGTTAAGGTGGGTCCATAGTGCCAGTGTTGCCGAGTTGTTCAGTTTTGATTGGTTGTTGACTGCTAACGGGGTTGTTGACTTTCCAAAGGGGCCTACGACTGTTATGAATTAAGTATGATCACCCAATTTTTTGGGAAGGATGGATCATCAACAGCCATGTTTTAAAATGAGTTGGGCACCAAAGACTTGACCATTGGAATTCAAATTTAAACTTGCAGATGGTTTTCGCGACAAGAGGTACCCAGAATTTATGGTTTTTTTGGCCGTTTCTTGATCTGGTTGGTGGCATCGATTGTTGCAGTGTGGTCCAGTGAGTTGGGTGATTGCTTGTAGATGTTTTGTCGTGTGGAGGAGGACAATTTTTGTTGGCTCGAGGTGTTTTGATGGTCTAGTCAGACTATTATTCATGATGAATTTGTGATCCTAGGTATAGATTTGAAGATTTTATCTTTCTTATGGATCATTCTTATTTCTGACAGATTGGTGCTGGTTTTCCCTCTAGTGAGTTTTCAGATTTAGCTGTTGTAACCTATACCCTAGCTGTCTGAAGCTTGTTGCATCCTATCTTTGGGATTCCAAGGCAGCTAGTGGTATAAATGGTTGAAGTTTTGACTTTGTAAGGGTTCCATTCTATTTGGTTCTAGTGGGAAATAGAAAACTCTATCGCATTGTAGGAAGTTGAATAGAACTTATTTGCATCTTTTGCAGGTTATTGAAGTGGTAGTCTCATTTCTGGTATAGACATGTACATGCCTCATCATACTTAATATAACTATTCTCGTGCTTTCAAGTCTCTCCTTGGTGTCAGTCTTATGAGTTTTGGATTTTCTGGTCCATTACATTGGGTTGCCTCTGTATATGTTATAGTCTTTAGTTCTTGATCTAGGATCAAGTGAAAGATACTTTGGATAGGGCATAGATTCATTAGATTCATCTATAGAAGGATCTTATAAGTAGTGGATGGGCTGGAATAGTTGTATTTATGGCTTTGAGTCTTTGACAGTAGTTGGTTCATGTTCTATATTTGTTTTTGAGTGCTACCCAATGGATAATAGCACTGATCAAGGACTAGTACATTTAGTTGAGTCCAATGCCTGATGGTCTTTGGCTATTTCCTACATCTTTGAATATCAATCACCAGTAATACCCTTCACAAGGCCATTTTATACCCAATAGCAATTGAGATTCAATGAATGTCTGGTTAACATTTAGTAGTCTCTTGCTATCATCTACTTTGTTTAATCCAGTCCAAAGTCCTAAAATGCCATAAGTTATTGGATTAGGTGCACCCGCCATGGTTTTGTAGAGCTAGAAGTGAAGAGGGCAGTCGTGTCCCTATAGTTGGTCTAGTTGCTTTGCAGAGCTCTCATACTTGGAATTAACCACTCCTAACATTAGTCTCAAGGCATATTGGCAGCCCTAAGTGGCGTAAGTGTTTTTGAACACCAACACCGTGTACCTTGTACGGAGGTGAATCAGTGCCTAAGTTTCTAGTTTATGAAAGTTTCAATGGGTGAGTTTTTTAGGCCAGTTCTAGAGGTGATTTGTGTGAATTAAGCAATGCTGGCAAGATTGACTTCACAAAGTAGCTACTTTCAAAGATTTGTAATTTGATGTTAGACGCATGTTTTCAAATGGTGATTGATCCCTCACATTCCTTGCATATGAGTCTTCTGCCAGTTTCAATGGTTTGACCTTGGCTCATCATTTGATTTTTTTAATTCATCTCCTTTAGATGCCGCTCCAAGTGTTTTCAGTTTGTGGATGCAGAAGCATTTCTGAACAAGCATTTTCAAGTTTTAAAATCTCTTGGATCATTCATTTTTAGGCAAGGCCATCTGACAGGGTGAATCTCTATACTACAAAGTTTGTGTCTGCCAGTTCTCAATGTCTGATGATAAGTTCTGATTAGTCTTTTAAAGGTGCAACTGGCATTTTATTCAAATTTTGGCAGTTGGCAAAGTGGTATATTTTGAAGTTTTGTTTAAAGTTTCTGGTTGTCCATTTTGGATCCGTTTGCAATGCTAGTTGTTTTAGATCATTTTCAAGGTCGATTGTTTGAATTTGAAATTTTTTTAGGCCGGACCCACCTAGGGTCTAGCCTGCCTCACTGTTATATCTGATGATAAATATTGACTATGGTTAATAACCAAGGATAACATGAAGAAAAGAATGGAAACATAAACCTTTTTCATGTTCCACAAAAACTATAGAATACAAATACACTGGAAAGTTTCAAGGCTCTTTATAGGCAGACTCTATTGGATTTAGAAGCAGAGAAAATTTGGGGAGATACACTTTTTGGAAAAGCAAAGGAGAACAACAGTTTACTTTGTAGATTTTTTGTTGTTTTCATTTGCGGTTTTAAAGAAGTGGAACTTCTATTATTGCTTTTAGTTCTTGATCCACCTGCAACATTTTTCAAATTGAGATGGGCCTCATATTTTTTAAAAACTTTGAAGAGAGAAATGCTTTATTAGCTACTTGTAATGAATGGCGCCCATTTGAATCAACTACAGGCATGCATTTCTTTTTCATATGCATTTATTCTAATGTTGAGGTTAGAGTAAGGCCATTAAAGGAATGGGAAACATGTCAAGGAGAAGGTGTAATGTGCGTATGTGGGGGGGAAGGTGTTGCACGCACCAAGGAATCTTTGTGCTATACTTTTGAGCATTCAATTGATGAGTCTGGCAATGGTGACAATGATAGAAATGATGCTCCTACAAAATCTTTTCCATCTACGAAGAAGAATTATAATGGAGAAATGTAAGCTAGAGGAACTGCAAGCAATGGAGGCTTCATTGAGAATGAACCATTAGTACAGACTTTTTTTATTTTGCCAGATAGGAGTACCTCTTTGGATGACTCCATTACCTTGGATGAGTTGTTCACAATTTTCAACCACATTCAAAATTTGGAAGGAGAACATAATGCCGACAAGTCACTTGTTTACTCCCTGCATACAGAGCTTGAGCTAGCTCATGCATGATTGCATAGGCTGGAATTAGAACATAAGACATCCATAAAGAAAAGTAATATCTATTAAACAAAATTGCAGAGGAGAGAACACTATGGCGGAGCCAAGAACAAGAATTGGTCAACAAAGCCAGCAACAACAAATTGATGGGTTGCTGCCAGTGTAAAAGCAAAGGATGGCTACGCATTAGTGAGGAGGAGTCAATGAGCATATGTGAGGGTGTATGTGAGTTATTCTGAGGTTGCACACACTTTCTTTTTGGGATGGTGCCTTTTTCTTTGAACAAAGCATAGTTCTTGCGCAAATGTTTGAAATTTGCCTGCGCAAATTTAAAGGAATCACGCAATGCAAAGGGGGAGATGCCAGTGGCATTTTCCAAGCAAGGCTGCCTCCAGAGAGCAAGTAGGGAGAGCATGTTACTTTCTTGTGGGAATGTAAAGTGTAAGTAGTTCGGTCCAAGCCTTTTGGTAGGAAGAGCATTGAATTGGGTACAATGGAGGATTGTCTTTCTCCAACGCATGGAGATTCTAGTAGTATGACAACTATAGAACCTAAGAGCTCCTCATATATGTGTGTAAGTAGCAAAAACACATAGCATCCTAAGGCTTTAAACATAGGTTTGATTGTAGATATAATGGGCGGTGATAACCACATAAAAACATGCTAGATCCTAGTGCATAACAAGTGGGTATTTGGTAGAGTTATCTCCTGTGCTTATAAGAGAAGGGAGATGTCTAATGGTTCTGAGTGTTTCCTTGATTATGTTTCTGCTCTAGCATCTCTCCAAAGTGTATCGCTAGATTTATCTTATTCAAAGATTTGCATCCATAGATGATTTAGAATATGCAGATATTCGATTAGCATGCAGCCATGGCATGAAGAAAAAGGAGAAGATTCACGTAGATAGAAGAGGCTTAAAAACTTGAAAACTAAAAATGACATTATCCCACATTGGTGGGGTCTGATTCTTTATTGTGTTTAAATACACTAGCGCTTACTTAATGAAATACGTAAGAAGCCAATAGGCCACTTGGTGAGCCCCTTAGCTAGAAGACTCAGTACGACGGTGGGCCCCATTATTTTGAGGCAAAATACTAGATAAGCTTTAAAAAACTAAGAAACATTATCCCACATTTGCCAAGAAGGGGAATTTCAAGATGTTTATAACCAACAACGCACAATAGGTAATTTGAAAATGAATCCTGGAGGTTCTCCATGTGCATGTGGTTCAAGGCATCTAGTTGACAGTGAGTTGGCAGATGGGCCCCATGCAAGGTAAGAACAATTTTGACAAAGTGTGATTTGTGCAAGGCCCATTCTTTGAGATGCGCACCAAGGATCTATGGTGGTCACATGATCACAAGGGCTGAATTCAGCCCTTGCGATCATGCGATGGGTAGACATGTGGTAGCCGGATGAGGTGGAGAGGAGGTTATAGGTGGATGCTCGGTCAGAGACACGAGCCAACCGAAGAGTGCCAAGTGGCATAAGTGAATGCAGAGGTCCAGCTAGCGGTGAGGTGGTAGGCTAACCCAATCTGATGGTGCCACATGGCACATGTGGGACCCGCCAGATTTAAATCTATGTACAAAAATTTAAAACAAATTGGTAAAGTTCAAACTTTGCATAAATTCAAAATTTAAATGTGATAGTTGCTCATGGAGCAGGGAAATTAAAAATTTTGTTGGAGGTTCAATTTTTTTCCCAAACATATAAGTGTAATATACCATTGGAAACAACAGGAAATGATAGATTGAATGGCAGGGGTTAGAATCAATTTTGGGCAAGCAAGAAAGAGCAGTAAGGGCTTTTGTCTTCGAGGTCAGATTTTGGTGGGAAAAGAAGTTGTTTGTAGAATTGATCTTTCTGGAAGTAACATGTGTCATGATTGAAATATCTTTTAAGTTTCTTTTCCTAAGGGATATATATGAAATCTTCTCATTATTGTAAGGGTTCCTAATTCTCTATGAATTTTCTCAGAATTGGTCCCAAGTGCTCTGTGGGCTAGGTAGGAGATGTAGTTTTAGTCTTCTGTTCAATTTCAGAACACCGAATGATGACTTTTCTCTTAGTGTAGGATACAGTAAATTGTATTATGCCAAGTTTTCATAATAGCAAGTGTTGTTGGTTCAGTTAATTATCCAAATAGTTTGCATTTTAAAGCACTTTGTGTATACATGATGATATAGCATATTGAATAAAATCCAAGGTTTACATCTCTCTTATGTGTGTTATTTGTTTGAGTTAAGTGTTGATATTCTTTAGGTTTGATCTAGGATCAAATTAAATAAGCTTTAGATATAACACTGATTCTTTGAGGTTTGCACAAGGATACTAGTAAGTAGTGTGAATTCAAGAGTCCTTTGATAAAATCCACCACAGGGTGATTATTATTTTCAAAGGATAAAGATCATCAAAGTTTAGTATATTTTTTTATGTATCACAATTTTGCAGTGAGGGTGTTACCCAATGGATAAGGCACTGGCCAGTAGTGAAGCTAGTTTATAGAACTCAATGGTTGATAGGGTTCTATTGTACTCCCCCATTTGATACAAATTTATCAAAAATCTATGAAGTATTGTGACCTACCTGTTCTACCTCATCTTATGGTAATGGAGAATCAATGAATGAGTGGTTCTCCTTTAGTATTTTCTTACCATCCATTTGTTATATTTAAATCCAGTCAGTGATTAGTGAAATAATTTTTGTTTTACAAGATTAGGAGCACCCTCCTTGGTTTTGTAGAGCCAAAAGGACATAGGGCAGTCTTGTCCCTATAGTTGGTCCAATCATCGTAGAACTCAATATTTGGATCTAACCCGTCCTTAAAATCTATAGATGTATTTGTTTCTTATGAAATCATAAAGTCCGGTTTGAGGAACCAACAAAATGGTGACTCTACCAGGGAATAGAGAATACAAAATTCATGCTAAATCCAGTTTGATATCTTTGGTGTTATAGTAAAGTTTAAATAATGCGGGTACGAGTAGAGCTAGACTCCTTGCTAGCTTATTTATCTATCTAGTGGTTACCATTGAAGTATAGAGTCAAATCTAAAAAGTTTTAATATCATCTCACCAAGTTGTGAGTGCAAACTTTGAGAGATTCTCTATTTGATCAGTGCAAATTCAAAATAAAAGATATGATGTATCCAGATCTAATAAACGGCGTGTAAAAAACAAATCCTGGTGATTTTTTGGTTGGCTGGAAAAAGATTGGGAATAAGTGAAATATTTTTCTCTTCAAGGAGGTGGCGACTCTACAAAGAAAAGAACCTAATGGAGCTACAAAGAGAGCTCTAGATTTGCCCTTCTCCTCAATCAACAAGCTATTTTTCCACCCTAGTACTTCCAGGTATTTTGATTTTCATGTACCTTGCTTTTATGAAAATTAGTAATGAAGAATGTTTCCCTATCAAGTGTTCAGCACTAGTGTAAAGGGATGAAAGTAAGTGGGTAGTTCCTTATGGAGGAATACAATACCTTTTGTTTTGATGGCATTGAAGGTGCCCCCCATGAGTTTTCTACTGAGGATGGGGAAGGATGGCCAAGTTTTATGGCTGATGGATCACTTTCGGCAAGCCAACATGTGGATAATCTCATGGATTTATTTGATGGGAAGGATGTTGAGCATGAAAATGTTTCCATGAGGTTTCTTGTGCAATATCTTTCACATAATGGAAGGGATTGGTTCTTATCCCTTCCATCATGTTCAATCCCTTCTTGGGAGCTATTAAGAGCAACATTCATAGAACATTTTGATGAAAGAGCTGGTTTGGATGTGTGTGAAATGAACGGTAAAGATCAAATATAAGACATTAGTATCTCTATTGATCCCACCGTCCATGATTCTGATTACAAAAATCTGCTCATTAAGATTGCTATTCTCAAAAGAGAAATTGCTGAGAATGATGTTGTGTGTTGGCAACTGCAAGAAGAGCAGAGGTTACAAGCAATGGTTTTTCTTGATTTTAATGCTGAAGAATCCAATGATGATAGTGATGTTTGTATTTGTGCTAGTGATGTTGATTATGATGCTAACAGTGAAGTCAGTGAATATAAAGATATTGAAGATGAATCTGCAATTAATAATGTTTCCATTCAGTTTGTAGATACTTCCTTTTATCAGCATAAGAGGACAACCTTGTTGTTTCAATATAAAAAAATACTTATGTAAACAATAAGGAGATGATTATGAGGCAAATGAAAGATGTTGTAGTGACTTCTCAGAAATAAATGTTACAAGCCAAGAGATCTCGATTCCTGTTTCCAATGAAGAAGATGGATTCAACATCCAACAAGAGCCAAAATAAGGTAAACATGAAGTTCAATGTTCAATAAGCAGTGATGAAATTTCAAAACTCGTAGCTGCTGATTTTCACAGGTATGCATCAAAGGTAGACTCCACTTTTCGATACCTAGTTGATATTTGTTTTGATAATGAAGACATGCAAATGGATGCAAGGTGTGAAGCTTATGCGGATTTCCTTTTTCCTACTTCCAAGGCAAATAATATCCAAAATGTAAATGCATATTATTGGGAGAAATATGATTATGTCAAATATGATGAGTATGATTACTCATATGCTACTATGGATTCAGATTTGGATGAATTTGGTGTGAATGGTTCTTGTATTGATCGGGATGCTGAAGAAAGTAACAAATCTACATGTGTATTTTCAGATTTGCAAATGTTAAATGAATTGTTAATTAATGATCCATTTTCAGATTTAGAGAGTCTTGGTAAAAGTTTTCATCAACAAGAAGCCTCAAATGTTGTGCAATCATGTTTTGACTTGGATGGTTTGCAAGTTGCTGTTATGACTGAGATTGAGTCTTTTTTGCAAACTAACATCCAAACTAGGTTTGACTTCAACCATTTAAAGGAGATGAAATATTTTCTTTTTCAGCTTGTCACCGGTGATAAAGAGTGTGATAGTTTTGTGTTAAATAATGGTCAGTGTTCTCAGTACTGGGGTGACTTCCAAGAACCTAATGACATGGAAGATGTTGATTATTTGTTATTTGATATGCTGAAAATATTGGGCAGCATGTTGGATCATGTTGCAAGAAATGATAAGTATCACTTCCCTCTAATCCATGGAAATGAGAATCAAGTTTTTGATAGGGGTAAGTGGTGATTTCATTTTGATGGTTGTTGGCCATTTGTAAATATTGTACATGTTGTATAGTCGCTTTTCTTTCAGTTGTGTGTTACGTGTTTTGTGTTTTCATAAGGAACTGGTTTTTGGAAGGTTTAAAAGAAGTTTGATTTTTGAGTGGTCTGCTTCACCAAGAGATTTTGAATTCTCTATGTGCCCGCAAGGGGCATGCATCCCTAGACAGAGCCATTGTTGGTACTCTCAAATTTGGCCCAAATTTGGAGTGACCAATTCAAAAATTTATCTAAGGCAACGTGAGTACCCCAGAAAACTTTTCAAAGATGCCTACTTGAAGTGCAAAGTAAAATGTGACCTCATGATTTTCATGACATACCAATTAGGGAACATGTTAAATCACTTAAATCTACAATCTGCATATTGTCTGATTGTAGTAAATGGCCTACTTTGCATGCTTGCATCTTTGACTTGATAGTGTTCCCTGATATAAGGATGGGTCTGAGGTGTTGTAGGCATGAGAGAGAAGCTTTAGTTTCACTTGAAGATTCATATGAGTTCATATGATAGATTTGCCAGAGCAATTTTGTTTGCAATTTATGTTGCTTCTCAAAATGTGAAAGTGCAGGATTCTGAATGCCCTACTTTGAAGTCTTGTAACTTGCACCCGATTAAGTGGAATGGATAATTGAATATTCCTCTATATTCTAATCATGGAAATGTGCTACCATGAATATTTTCAGGCCATGATGAATCTATTTGGGTAATTTGTCAATCTGTTTCTGTTTGCAGTTTCTAACATTTTAATGAAGATCAATTGCACAGTTTGGTCGGAGGCCCTCTTCGTGATGTTATATCTTGAATAGCATGATTGGTCATATCAATAAAATGGTACCCCTTCATTATAGACCAAATTTACCTTAATTTTTCAAGATCTTAGATCTTGAGGGTTTTGTATGTACACTTTCCCAAACTCTTTTCATTTGCAGATTGTTAAGTTTTGCCAGAAGTGCATTGCCTATTTTTCTGAGTAGCCTACTTTGAAGCTTCCTAATTTGCACCCAGTTCGAGGTCAAGCATAATTGAAAGATGTTCCATACTATAGACCTGGAAGTGTACTTTCTTGAGAACTTTGGGATCTTTGCCAATCCATTTGATCACTTTCCCAGGCCTATTATAAACTCAATTTATGCATATTTCGTTGCTTTAGTCTTGAATATTTCTAATGTGATGACTTTGGCATTTGATTATAATTGGCCACTTGACATTTTGGGTGAAATGATTATGGATCCGTGTACCTTGTATGGAGGTGACTTGGTGCCTAAGTTGTCGGTTCGTGAAAGTTTCAATGGGTGAGTTTTTTAGGCCAATTCTGGAGGTGATTTGTGTGAATTGAGTAATGCTGGCAGGATCAACTTCACAAAGTAGCCACTTTCAAATATTTTTAATTTGATTTCAAACGCATGTTTTCAGATGGTGATAGATTCCTCACTTTCCTTGCATATGATTCTTCTGCCAGTTTCAGTGGTTTGACCTTGGCTCATCGTTTGATTTTTTTAATTCATCTCCTTCAGATGCTGCTCCAAGTGTTGTCAGTTTGTGTTTGCGAAAGCATTTTTGAACAAGCATTTTCAAGTTTTAAAATCTCTTGGCTCATTCATTTCTAGGCAAGGCCGTCTAACAGGGTGAATCTCTATACTACAAAGTGTGTGTCTGCCAGGTCTCAACGTCCGATGATAAGTTTTGATTAGTCTTTTAAAGGTGCAATTGAGGTCATTTTATTCAAATCTTGGCGGTTGGCAAAGTGGTATATTTTGAAGTTTTGTTTAAAGTTTCTAGTTGTCCAATTTGGATCCGTTTGCAACGCCAGTTGTTTTAGATCATTTTCAAGGCCGGTTGTTTGAATTCAAAAAAAATTTAGGCCAGACCCACCTGGGGTCTAGCCTGCCTCACTATTTTAACTGGTGATAAATATTGGATATGGTTAATAACCAAGGATAACATGAAGGAAAGAATGGAAACAAAAACCTTTGTCCTATTCCATGAAAACTATACAATACAAATACACTGGAAAGCTTCAAGTCTCTTTATAGGTAGACTCTATTGGATTTAGAAGCAGAGAAAATTTGGGGAGATACACTTTCTAGAAGAGCAAAGGAGAACAACAGTTTACTTTGTGGATTTTTGGCTATTTTCATGTGGGAACATTACCAAACCATAGCTCATATGGTGTTTTGTCAACATCAGGCCTCAATTGAATTCTATTGATGGTGTAGACTATTATATTGACCGCATCTCTCCAATAGGTGTGTGCAACTTTTCCTTCTATCATAATGGTGCGTGATGTATCAAGGATGATCCTATTCCTTCTTTCTAATATTCCATTCTACTGAGGGTTTCTAGGTGTACTTAATTGTCTCTTTATGCCATGTTCTTCACAGTACTCATAGAATCTGTTAGAGGTGAATTCTCCTCCTCTATCCGATCTCAAACATGTAATCTTTAGTCTAGATTCATTCTCAACCTTAGGTTTGAATATTTTGAACTTCTCAAATGCTTCTGACCTATCTTTTAAGAATGCAACCCACATCATCCTAGTATAATCATCAACAAAAAAAATGAAATACCTTTCACAATAGTATGATCTTGTTTGAGTTGGACTACATAGGTTTGTATGAATCAGATCCAACTTGTTCTCTACTGAATTTTGCTTGCTCTTGAATGAATTTCTCACATGCTTTCCCATCACACATTCCCTGCATATAGTATCAACTAGCTTTGTTATGCTAGGTAGATCTCTTACTGCCTTTACATTTCTTAACTTTACTATGTTATCAAAATTGATATGACATAGTATTTTATGCCATAACCAAATGTCATCAACTTTAGCAACAAAATAACTTGCTTCTGAATTGAGTTGGAAAACAATACCTCTTGTCTTTGAGCCTAATGCAATCATAACACCATCCTTGTTGTTAATAATGCATTTTTCATCTTTAAACTCCAAGTGATATCCTTTTCCAAGTAACTATCCAACACTAAGAAGGTTATGTTTCAAACCATCTACATAGAGAACATCATGAGTACTATTTTTTCCATCCAAGGTGATGGCTCCTCTACCAACTATGGGTTTAGGAGTGTTATCTCCCAACCTAACCATACCACCATTGTATTTGTCAAGATGTGTTGGAGCTTTTTCTTGCAGGACCAAACTTGAATCAAATGGTTGGGCTTGAATCATAGGTTAGGCACTCAAGCTTGACAAGAAAAACAATCCAATTGATGAGGATAGAGAGAAATTCTCCTTCTTCTTTGAGCTCCACATTCACTTAGGTGGGTATTGCCTTATCTGTACACTCATGCCATCATTTTGGTGAATAAAAGGACTGCAGATAGATTAGTGTGGAATAGCCTTCAAACCCCTTCAGGTAACCTATACCCCAATGAAGCCTATTCATATACAAACAGCCCTATTTGCATAGAATGAGTCTGAAGATTAGAGAGGAACTCCTACTACTACCACCAACATGAAAATGGTATTGATATATAAAGATGTAGGAAATAGCCGAAAACCATCAAGCATTGGACTCAACTGAATATACTAGTCCTTGATCAGTGCTATTATCCATTGGGTAGCACTCAAAAACAAATATAGAACATGAACCAACTACTGTCAAAGACTCAAAGCCATAAATACAACTATTCCAGCCCATCCACTACTTATAAGATCCTTCTGTAGATGAATCTAATGAATCTATGCCCTATCCAAAGTATCTTTCACATGATCCTAGATCACGAACTAAAGACTAGAACATATACAGAGGCAACCCAATGTAATGGACCAGAAAATCCAAAACTCATAAGACTGACACCAAGGAGAGACTTGAAAGCTTGAAACAATTGTATTAAGTTTCATGAATCATGTACATGTCTATACCAGAAAATGGAACTACCACTTCAATAACCTGCAAAAGATGCAAAGAAAATCTATTCAGCCTCCTACAATGTGATAGAGTTTACTACTTCCCATAGGAACCAAACAGAATGGAACCCTTACAAAGTCAAAAATTCAACAACTTATACCACTAGCTACCTTGGAAACTCAAAATAGGTTGCAACAAGCTACAGACAGCTAGGGCTAGGATTTCACCCACCACACCAATCAAAATTTCATCAAAATTCAATGCAGGGGCAGGAAACATAGGCAACCTGGAGAAAACAAATCTTAGGTAGATCTGCAATCATGAACATCATTGAGATTAGGATAGAAAACCAGGAATTGCCATGAAAGATAGTCAAATCACCACCTGTAAAAAGCTTCTCGAGCTCAAAAATATACTCCACCAAGTATAAAACAACCTCTACAAATCAGCCACATGGCTTCTCTGGACCACACTACACAGTCAGCAAGATCATTGCCACCAAATTTAGCTACGCAAGCATTCAATTTTGGTACTTCCTATCACTGGAAACCCTCTCAGAAGTTTGAATTTGAAAAGCAACGGTCAATCTTACGGTGCCAGTAGTGAATCAGCGGTCATAATTTAAACCAGGATTAACTTTATATCCCCGCTGTTAGATCTTCATACTTCACGGGCCTTATGTTTTTAACCCATCCAGACACCTCAGGTTAACTCTGCAATAGTGACATACAATAGTTATCGCATGATTGCAAAGCATGGAGATGGGCTATGCGAACATGCGACAACCCACGAACATTAACCACCAGCATAACCGCCGCCGCTACCTACCAACGTGACACCCTTGTCGCATGATTGCATGGCTGAAAGATGGCCCTTATGATCATGCGACAAGGTAACAAGACTACCACCTCACCACCTCAGAAACCTGTCGACCAATGAAAATCTTCAATCTCTGCAACACCTAACACTGGAGCCACCACTGGAAAAAAGCCTTACCTTTTGGGAAGATCGAACAGTGGTCGCATGATCACAAAGGGGAGGAATATTCCTCATGATCATGCAGCAACCGTAGATCTCTTCTGCATTGTCATTCCACCTAAGAAATACTGGGCCCATTGACAAGTCCAAATCATCACCCAGCTCATTGAATCAAGTGATGACACCTCAGCCCAAATGGCCCCACTATGAAAAAACCCATCGGCATCCAATCGGATGGTGGGCGCATGATCACATGGGGTGAGAATATTCTATGTGATCACACGTTGATCGTAGATCTTAAATCTCTGACACCAGGCCCCGCTGACATGAAATCCAACTCATCACAGGAAACCAATAGAAAATTGACACATCAGTGCCACTAAGTAGACAGGTCCCACTACATGCCCATACAAGAAAATCAAATGGCTTTCACAAAAGTGTGAAGGATAAACACCGTGCATCTTTTCCATGTGAACATATGACAACCACTGATTATGTCCGAGCTTTGACCACACTTGGCAACTGAGAAGAACTAGGACCCACACGGACAGGTGGCAAGCAGTCACATGATCACATGTCAGAAAAGTCTGACATGCGGCCATGTGAAAACCAATCAGGAAGAGCCTATAGACCTGGACCCACCATCCATCGCACTTGCGTAGTTAGAGAATGCCAACAAACAGTGCAGAAGTGCGAGGTCAAACACACATAGGGTTTTCGGGGAAAGATCAAGAACACACAGGGTTTTCAACATTGACACAAAGGTAAATAAGGATGCGAAAACATCAAGGGTTTTCATGCATGCCGAAAAGGTTGAGAACATCATGGGTTTTCAAAAACACTGTGGGTTTTTGACACTTTGACAGATTCTAAAAATCTGTTTCCAGCAGACCTTAGAATTTGAATAACTTTCTAGATTTTGTGATTCAGCACGTGCAATTTGGACTAGAACTTGGTGACACCATAAAGAGCACAAGGCTAATGGTACACATCATAAAACCTCATGGATTTTCTTTGCAAGATAAAAGTGTGATTACAGCAGGGTGGGACAACATTATAAAACTTGCAAGGAATAGGCCATTTTCAAAAGATTTTTGTTGTGACAAGAAAATGGACTAACAGTGGCTCTAGTTGGGGATGATGGGTAACTTGTGCCCATGCAAGAATTCAGATCTTTGGTGGAAGCAGACCACCCCAAAACAAAACATAGGGACCGCAAAAAACTAGCAACCCGACCAGGAAAAGAAACACACAACAGGCAAGGGAAAGAACTATACAAGGATTTACAATATTTACAACCAGGCTCAAGGCCTTAAAATTATGATCAATACTTGCCTCTGTCAAACAAAAAAATTTCATCTCCACAAATCAGAGACAAATTGAAAATTTTTCTTCCATGTGACTGATCAAACTTATATCCATCCTTCCATAATTTGAAACAAAAAATTTTAGTACATACCTCCTGAGGGCTGGAAAAGTAATCATACCCATTTTGAAAAGAATATGGCATATGCATGTTGCACTCATCGAAAGGAATAAAGTTGAAAGCACCATAACATGAATTATCTACAAAATTCTTACCATATCCAGGGAACTTGCTATCCAAATGAAAAGAAAAGCATTCTAGACCAACATAGGAGACATGATCACTGAACAAAAGGGCATCCTACATTTTGTCAACAACTGACAAAACCAAAAATTGTTGATAGGTGGGAAGAGAAACATCAACCTGTCCATGAGATGGTGAAGCTTGAGTAGCTGAAAGGCCATCCTTCCATGGCTTAGCAAAAGATTCAAAATCAGAAGAAGATTCAGAATCCACACAACTTTTCCAATCAGTACTCAAAACAATATCAAGGACCACTGAGTCACTTGAAACTGAGAAAACACTGGCAACCTCATCATCTGACACATCATATATAACAGGGTTACTACCTAGTGGTGCTGGGGTAAGAAGGGGAGAAGAGGCACACATGTCAAAGTCAGATCCCATTGACTCATGTTCCACATCAAAATCAATGTGTGCTGGATGTAAGAACTTAGAAACATCCCTCCCTGAATATCTAAGATATTCACAAGACAAGAGGTTTGAGACTTGTTCACTATGAAGTGAACAACTATCCTCAAGAACATCATCTTCTACCATACAATCATCAACAATACCTTCATCTATCCAATCCTCTTCTTCATCTGACTGATTGCAAAGACTTTCTACCCCATATTGAGAAAAGGCATCACTTTCATGACTGCAAGAAAGAGTGTCAACACCTGACACATCTCCTTCATAAATTTCATCATTCTCAATATTAGCACTAATGAGAAAAGCCCCAAGTGCATCTTCAAGTTCAAGACTACCATCACCAAGTATCCAATCCTTGATACATATATAATGCTCTTCCCACAAGGCATTTGACCAATTGGTTGATTCAGGAAAACAAAGATCCAAGAATAAACCAACGAAGTTAGATTCAGGAAACTCAACATCCTCAGGAAGCTCATCATATACTTCACAAAATCTATCATAGAACAAGGATATGGATAAATCCTTTCTACTTCCCACTTTTAATCTTACTAATCTTATGCAATCCCTAAGGATGCCCTCCTCAAGGAAAGCCAACTCCTTATTCAACTTATCCATTAAACTTAATGAAATACTTCCATATAATTTTGCCAAACTACAACTGAAAACTTGAAGTATTCAACCTCTATTCATACCTTACCCTTTCTTAGTTCTTGATCACTTAATAAGGTACATTTGAAACTTGAGAAGTACCTGGGAGTCTTGCAGTAGAAGACCTTGTTGACTGGAAGGCAGGGCAGATCTTGAGCTCACCTTGAAGCTCCATCAGATAACTTTTTCATGTAGAGTCACCACCTCCTTGAAGAGGAAAATAATTCTTTGTTTCTTCTTCCAACCAATACAAAACTCCATAAGTAACCACACTGTTTATCAGAAGGAACACTAATCAAACAGAGAAAATCAGAGCCACCACTCACAACTAGGTGAGAAAATTTAGCAAATGCTAATTTGTTCATCTGACTCTTTCCAATGGATCCCCAGTAGAGTCACCATCTAGTTGGAGCTTTTTCCTACATGGCCAAACTTGAATCAAATGGTTGGGCTTGAATCACAGGTTAGGCACTCAAGCTTGACAAGAAAAATAATCCAATTGATGAGGATAGAGAGAAATCCTCCTTCTTCTTTGAGCTCCACATTCACTCAGGTGGGTATTGCCTTATCTGCACACTCATGCCATCATTTTGGTGAATAAAAGGCCTGTAGATAGATTAGTGTGGAATAGCCTTCAAACCCCTTCAGGTAACCTATACCCCAATGAAACCAATTCATATACAAACAGCCCTATTTGCATAGAATGAGTCTGAAGACTAGAGAGGAACTCCTACTACTACCACAAACATGAAAATGGTATTGATATATAAAGATGTAGGAAATAGCTGAAAACCATCAAGCATTGGACTCAACTGAATATACTAGTCCTTGATCAGTGCCATTATCCATTGGGCAGCACTCAAAAACAAATATAAAACATGAACCAACTACTATCAAAGACTCAAAGCCATAAATACAACTATTCTAGCCCATCCACTACTTATAAGATCCTTCTTTAGATGAATCTAATGAATCTATGCCCTATCCAACGTATCTTTCACTTGATCCTAGATCAAGAACTAAAGACTAGAACATATACAGAGGCAACCCAATGTAATGGACCAAAAAATTCAAAACTCATAAGATTGACACCAAGGAGAGACTTGAAAGCTTGAAACAATTGTATTAAGTTTGATGAATCATGTACATGTCTATACCAGAAAATGGAACTACCACTTCAATAACCTGCAAAAGATGCAAAGAAAATCTATTTAGCCTCCTACAATGCGATAGAGTTTACTACTTCCCACATGAACCAAAAGAATGGAACCCTTACAAAGTTAAAAATTTAACAACTTATACCACTAGCTGCCTTGGAAACCCAAAATAGGTTGCAACAAGCTACAAACAGCTAGGGCTAGGATTTCACCCACCACACCAATCAAAATTTCATCAAAATTCAATGCAGGGGTAGGAAACATAGGCAACCTGGAGAAAACAAATCTCAGGCAGATCTGCAATCATGAGCATAATTGAGATCAGGACAAAAAACTAGGAATTGCCATGAAAAATAGTCAAATCACCACCTGCAAAAAGCTTCTCGAGCTCAAAAACATACTCCACCAAGTACAAAACAACCTCTGCAAATCAGCCACATGGCTTCTCTGGACCACACTGCACAGTCAGTGAGATCATTCCCACCAAATTTAGTCATACAAGCATTCAATTTTGGTACTTCCTATCGCTGGAAACCCTCTCAGAAGTTTGAATTTGAAAAGCAATAGTCAATCTTACGGTGCCAGCAGTGAATCGGCAGTCATAATTTAAATCAAGATCAACTTTATATCCCTACCATTAGATCTTCATACTTCACGGGCCTTATGTTTTTAACCCATCCAAACACCTCGGGTTAACTCTGCAATGGTCACGTACAACAGTTGTCACATGATCGCATAGCACAGAGATGGGCTATGCGAACATGCAACAACCTGCGAACCTTAAGCACTAGCATAATCAACGCCGCTACCTGCCAACATGACACCTTTGTCTCATGATCACATGGCTGAAAGATGGCCCTTGCAATCATGTGACAAGGCAACAAGACTGCCACCTCACCCCATTTACCTTGCCACATGCCTTGTGACAAACCTGTCGACCAATGAAAAGCTTCCATCTCCGCAACACCTAACACTAGACCCACTGCCGAAAAAAAGCCTTACCTTTTGGGAAGATTGGACGATGGTCGCATGATCACAAAGGGGAGGAATATTCCTCATGATCATGTGGCAACCATAGATCTCTTCTGCATTGTCATTCTACCTAAGAAATATCAAGCCCACTGAAAAGTCCAAATCATCACCCAGCTCATCGAATCAAGTGACGACACCTCAGCCCAAATGGCCCCACTGCGAACAAACCCATCGGCATCCAATTAGATGGTGGGTGCATGATCGCATGGGGTGAGAATATTCCATGTGATCACACGCCAACCATAAATCTTAAATCTCTAACACCGGGCCCCGCTAACATGAAATCCAACTCATTGCAGGAAACTAATAGAAAATTGACACATCAGTACCACCGAGAAAACAAGTCCCACTGCATGCCCATACAAGAAAATTGAACGGTTGTCACAAAAGCGTGAATGATAAACACCGTGCATCTTTTCCATGCGAACATACGACAACCATTGATTATGTATGAGCTTTAACCACACCTGGCAACTGAGAAGAACTGGGACCCACATAGACAGGTGGCAAGCGGTCACATGATCGCATGTCAGAAAAGTCTGACATGCAGCCATGCAACAACCAATCAAGAAGAGCCTGCAAACCTGGACCCACCATCCATCTCACTTGCACAATTAGAGAATGCCAACAAACAGTGCAGAAGTGTGAGGTCGAAAACACACAGGGTTTTCGACATTAACACAAAGGTAAACAAGGATGCGAAAACATCGAGAGTTTTCATGCAGGCCAAAAAGGTCAAAAACATCATGGGTTTTCAAAAACACAATGGGTTTTCAACACTTTGACAGATTTTAAAAATTTGTTTCTTGCAGACCTTAGAATTTGAATAACTTTCTAGATTTTGCAATTCAGCACATGCAATTTGGACTAGAGTTTGGTGACACCGTAAAGAGCACAAGGCTAAGGGTACACATCATAAAACCTCATATATTTTCTTCACAAGATAAAAGTGTGATTGCAGCAGGGTGGGACAACATTACAAAACTTGCAAGGAATAGGCCATTTTCAAAGGATTTTTGCTGTGACAAGAAAATTGACTAACAAGATGAACAAATCTATCTTTATCACCTATCATGTGATGTGAACGGCCATTATCTATAACCCAGTTTGTCCTTATATTAGCTTGTGAAATCAATGCTAGCTCTTGATCCTCTTTCTCATCTTTATGATTTGTCTTATTATTCATTTTTTCTATAATAGCAATGAATCCAATTTCTTCTTCACCTGATTCATCATCTGAAACTCCATCTCTAGCATAGTAGCATTCCTTAGAGTACTTAGGCTTGTAATCCTTTTTGAACTTTCTAGCTCTAGTAGGACACTTAGATGCAAAGTGACCGATCTTATTACATGAGAAGCACTTAAATGGTAATTGACCTTCATATTTTCCTTTTCCTTTCTTTTCTCTTTTGGCAATCATAGCAATGAAATCATCTAGTGTTTTCTCTTCATCATCATCATCAAAATTACCAAAAGTGTTTGCAGATTTCTTACCATGAACTATTGCTTTGAAGGTTGTCTCACTCTTTGGTTCTGTCATCAATATTGAAATCTCAAAAGCTAAGATTTTGATGATCAAGGTCTCTCTCTTGAAATTACATGTAAGGTGCATGGTCTCATCAAGAATTTTAATCTTTTTTTCATATTCAGGAGTGAGAGTAATCATCAACTTGTCCATAATGTCCTCCTCTGAAATCTCTCCACCATTGTTTTTTATTCCAGCAACTGCTTCATTTATCCTTTGATTGTAAGCTCTGATATTTTCTTTAGGAAGCATCTCTAATGCATTGTATCTTTTCTTCCATGTCTTTCTGTGCACATCCTTTTCTTGTTTGTCTCCTTCAAATATGTCTTCTAGGTGCTTCCATATTTTGTGGGTTGTATCTATCTTTTTTATTTCTGAAAACTCACCATCAAATAGGGCCTTGATAAGAGCTTCTTTAGCTATAGCATTTTGATGAAATAATTCCTTTTTCCTTTCAATAGCATCATCCTTTGCAAGGTCTTCTAAGGTGGGAATCTTGGTTGCTTTGATAGTTACGTCAAAAAATTTAAAAGAAATGCACTACAAATGAGTCACCATTTTGTTCTTCCAATAAAGATAATTCTCTCCATCAAACTTAGGACTTTCTTTCTTGAAGTATGCCATCTGATCAACCTCAAGCTATTAAACTTTCTCTCCAAGGCACTTGGCTCTGATACCAATTGTTAAGAATAGTCCCAAGAGATAACTGAGAGGGGGGGGTGAATCAGTTATCTACAAGTTTCAATTCTTTATCCAATTAAGTATACTTAAACATAAACCATAAACACAATGAAAGAACACTTGAACTCAACACAATATTTTGGTTACAAGGAAACCCAAATAGGTAAAAACCTTGGTGGGAATTGACACCTACTAATATTTTGCACTAGTGTATTATGATCCCTGTTAGAAGATCCTTAACCCTCTTAGGAGTTTCTTTACAATATATTTAGTACAGTAGACCTGGTCAAGGGTCGGACCCTATTAAGAGTCTTTTACAATTTTCCCTGTTAGGGGAGAGGACTCACTGTCTGAGAGTTCATTTCTCAAAGGGGTGAACGCTACAACCTTCTAAATAATAGATACACACTATATCTAGATCTTGGTGAACTGTGCTTAGACCTGATGTCTAGATCAGTTCCAATTTATAGCATAAATACTTTACTTGGTCACATAGACCTTCTTTTGATGGCTCAACACTTTGCACACATTGCTCTTCTCTACTTAGTCAACCATGAACCACATTCAAGCAATCACAAATGACTGCCTATAAATATCTATCCTCTAAATGATATAATCAAGTTGGCCCATTACAACCACCTTGAAATCATATTAGAGAAACCATAAAAAACTTTGATAAACATTATGTTGGCTCTACTATGAACGCAACATAATCTAGGACCTATCCAATAAGATAATTGTAGATGCATGCTACATAATGTTGGCTCTACCAAAACAACTGTATCTTTCTCCTCAATTTGAATTACTTTATGCGCTCTTAATCGAACATCAATAACTCTTCTCTAAGCTTAACTCCAAGGGTGCATACCCAAAAGACAGGTGCAACTTCAGAACCAATAAAATCTATGTCGGCTCTCCTGAACAAACACAGGAAACTACTACTGGTGAATAGCGACTGCATAACTTCACTTCTATGATCATTAGAATCTATGTCCATGAATGTAAAAGCACTAATATTTCTTCAACATATATCCAAGAGTGCAAGGCTCTATGATAACTGTATGGACAAGCATACACAGAACACTGCCTATTACTCTGTCAGGAACACTGCTGACACAAGCTACTATATAATTGTCTATACTAATAGTTAACCTCTGCGCCCATGATATCATGGTGATATCATGTCCATGCTACATATACTAAAATCTTACTATATAAGACTTCCACACATGCTACTTTCCATATGTTGTCATCAATGGCAAACATACAGTCAATACTAGCCTGCTGGAAAATCTCCAACAAATTCTATATCAGAAGAGATGAAGACTTAGTGAAGTTGATCCTAGATGTGATGAAGGTACCTCTCTTGGATATAATAAAAAGAGAAAATCTTATAAATTTTTTAACAATTGGTTAAGGAATACTGGAAAGTGTTGTGATTATGTAAAAGCAAGTTTTGAAAGGACCTGAAACCTTTTACATCAAATTATAGAATAAAATTTAAAGTTCTATCGGAAATAGTGCAACAGCACCAAAAAGAGACATCAAAAAACTAACAAGTCCTTAACAAGAAAGACAGCGAAAAAAGACAGCAAAAAGATAGCATGACAACAAACAGCTAGCTAGATGCATTTTAGAGGAATACTGGAAAGTGTTAATGTGAGACTTGATGAGAATTATCAAAAATAGGTCAATTCATGCAGTTATGAGTTAGATGATGAAGAAGAAAATCAGATTTTTCAAGTGTAGAATCTAAATCAAAATCAAAGTTAAAATGGAATGACGGAAAAGAATAGAGAAGTTGTTAATGAAGAAGAAGTATAAACTCAAGAGTCTACTACAAAATAAAATCTGAAGACTCTAAGATATGTAAAGTTAAATCATTCAGAAAATCAAATTACCACTGATAGGAATGATGGTGTTATGACTAGAGGAAAACATGCTAGAATCACAAATAAAATTTATTTGATTTATCAAGTTGAACCTAAAGATGATAATGAATCTTTCAAAGATGAAATTTGGATTAAAGCGATGAAAGAAGAGCTAGAACATATTTAGAAGAATAATACATAGATCTTGGTTCCCAGACCAAAAGAAAAGAATGTTATTGGAAAAAAGTGTGGTTTCATAAACAAATTGAGTAAAGATGGTGAAGTGGTAAGGAACAAAGATAGATTAGTTTGCAAAGGACATCCACAGATAGAAGGTATTGATTTTGATACATTCATTCATGTTGCTAGAATGGCAGCAGTTAGAATCTTTCTTGCATTTTCTACTTAAAAAAATTTCAAGGTATATCAGATGGATGTTAAGTCTACATTCTTGAATGGAGAATTGGAAGAGGAATTATACATTTAGAAACCTGATGTCTTGCCTTTGATTGATCAAGGTGACATGGTGTGTTTATTAAAGAGAGAATTGTATGGATTGAAACAAGAAATGAGAGCCTGGTATGCAAGGTTAGATAAATACTTATTGAATATTGGTTTTAATAAAGGATTTGCTAATAGTAATTTGTATTTCAAAATTGATTATGAAAATATCTTGATTGTTGAAATATTTGTGGATGATATCATTTTTGGTTGAAATGACAAGATGAGTAAGGATTTTGGTGATGAAATGTAAAAAGAATTTGAGATGTCAATAATGGGTGAGATGAAATTCTTCCTTGGTCTTCAAATTACTCAATTAGAAAAAGGGATTTTTATATCACAATCTAAGTATGTGAAGGAATTGTTAAAGATATTTGGGATGGATGATTCAAAACTTGTTGGAAGCCCTATGATTACTAGTTGCAAATTAAATAATGATGATTCCCCTCTCTATAACTAGAAAAGGTACATATCCATGATCAGTGGATTGTTATACTTGACTTAGACTAGACCAGACATAATGAATGCAGTTTGCGTTGTTGCAAGATTTCATGAAAAATTGAAGGAGTCACAAATTATTGTTGTTAAAAGGATATTCAAATATTTGAAAGGGATAGTTGATTATAGATTATGGTATCCTAAGGATGATGATCTTACTTTGTTTTTTTACACTAATGCTAGTTGGGTAGATAATGTGGATGACTGGAAGAGTACTACAGGTGGAGAATTCTTCTTGGGAAAGAAGTTAGTTTCTTAGGCCAGTAAGAAACAAACTTGTACATCTCAATCTACTATTGAAGTTGAGTATGTTGTTCCTTCTACAAAGTCAAGTAGTTTGGATGATGCAAATGTTGGAAGACATCAGAATAAATTTGTGTGAGCCTATTGTTATTTAATGTGACAATTCAAGTTCTATCAATATTTCAAAGAACCCTGTGTTTCATTCAAAGACAAATAATATTTCTATAAAATATCATTTCTTAAAGGATAAGGTGAATGAAGATGAAGTTAGATGAGAATATGTGCCTATAAAAGATCAGATTGGAGATATTTTCACAAAGCCCTTGATGAAGGATACTTTTGAGTATCTCTAAGGTAAGCTTGGGGTGACAGCCCCTCCTGATCAGAGCTATAGATGCATAGATTTTCATCGTTCCAATGCTTTCATAGAGATTATTTTATTCCAGATTGATCCTTTTGGGGACTGCTCCTTAGGTAGAGTAGTTCGTATGTTGTTCAAGTTTTTATTTTGGCTTCTATGACTTAGTGCATATACCTGCATTTGTCATTGATGTCAAAGGGGGAGAGATAGGCATTTGAGAAATAGAGAGAATTGAGGGAGTGATAGTTGTGTGGAAGAGAAGTGTTAGACTTAGGGGGATTAATTGGTGTAGTGAGGATTGCCTATTTTTTTGTGCATTGATATGGTTTTCCACATCATATGTTGTCATCAATGCCAAAGGAGGAGATTGTTGGATATTTCATGCATATATGTAATGGCATTAATGTTTTGTCATTGATGTCAACATATTTATTTATCCTTGATAGATTCCTAGTATGTTCTATTGAATTTTTTGGTTTGTTATGAATAGTGTACTTGATTTCAGTTGTTGTCATGCTAGAGATGCGTCGAGGAATATTTGTACTTGATTTTATTCAAGTTTCATAGGTTCATTGTATTTTTTGAGAAAGTTATGAGTGATTTGTCAAAGGAATTTTTTTTAGTTATTTCTATGGAGATAGAGTAGTTGTTTATGGATCGGTGATGCTCGATTATGCAATATCTTTGATTGCTAACTTGGTGATGAGATCAAAACATGGATTTGTGTTCTCATCTTGGATGGGTCATGATTTGGATGTTGGCAAGGTATTCTTCTTATATGAAAAAGGTTGATGTTTAGTGAAGAGAAAGTTATAGATTCTAAGGTAGAGATATTTTTGTTTTTTTTGTGCTAATTCATGTTTCTTGTTGTTGTTTCTAGATCATTTTCTATTCATGTTGGTGGGTCGCATAGGGATATGTGATCAGATTCAGTGATTTGCATGTGGCATGTTGGTGTTCTTGGCCAACTTGGTGAGTTAGCATGTTGCAAAGATTTGAGGCATGATCTTTGGGTCATGGAGTGTTTGTGGATTTGGGTCCTAGCTATGTCTTAGTCAACATTTTTGGTTCCCAAATCAACTAATAAGAAATTCTATGAGCTTTCCAACTCAAATATGGTATTTTCCAACTTACTTGACCAAGGAATGGGAGTGATCAATTATGATCCTCCTCCCCTACACTTTAAGCTTTGCAGAACCAAGGAGGGTGGGCTTGTACCTCAACTTAATCTCCTAGCTAGAGGATTTTTATAGAATGTATTAAACTATATATGAAACTTGAATGATCTCTCAAGATGGAAAGTGAATTCCTTAGATAGATCAAATGTGAATATAACAATAACTGAATATTTGAATGTTGTAAGATTACTTCAATAGAAATGCTTTATAATAATGTATGAATGATTTTTTGTGGAAATGAATTATAAAATGTAGATATGATTATTGACAGGAAATAACCTGAAGATGCTTGATTAAATCACCTTACATTAGTATTATACTAGTGCCTTCATCCTCTATATGTTAGGAATAACAATCCACTAATACAAATGAGAGGGGGGGTGAATCAGTTGTATGAGAGATTATTAAATATTAAAGTTTGAATAGCAACAATATCAAATCCAATGAACACAATGAAATGCCAACACAATATTTTGTTCTCGAGGAAACACTGTTAAAGGTAAAACCCTGGTGGGAATTAACACCCACTAATAATGTACTAAGAGTATAGTATCCTTGTTAGAAGATCTAGCCATGCTAGGAGTTGATTAAAATATTGTAGTACACAATCCTTGTTAGAGGACAAACCCTATTAGGAGTCAAGAAAAGAAGGGTAGGCTCACTGCCTAGGCTCACTACCCAAAGAAGGTTATATGTCCACCTTTAGAACTCACCGTTTGCAACACAAGTGTATATGAAGAGATACACAATCTTTTGAACTGTCTGATAGCAACTATCTTTACTTGATTAGTTCCAATGAAGTATATAATTATCATCTTCTCTACATCCAGTAGACTCAAGCTCACAGCTTCCGCAGTCATCTTTTACATTACATACAATCTTCCATTCCTATCTTTTCAAAAGAAAAGATCTTACATATATACCCTATTACAAAATAAATAATCAGGTCAGCCAACTAGGCTTTCCTAATATACAAATAATTACATAACTCATTTCTAAGATACACACGCTATCTTTAAAAAGTATACAATAATTACATTATAACAATTAAGGACCGACATCCTTAATTTGTGTTTGCCAACCATAATACACGCAACATCTTTGAAGTTGACTTCCAAATAAGTCACCTCCAGAACACATGCCATAGCTGACATCATCTTGATTTTTGTACCTTGCATAGACCATCAAACATTCTTTAGTACCCTATCTGTCATCCCTTAAGCTCACATACACTAAATCTACATCATCTGTAAGATATTCCCAATACTCAGAGACTTACTCTGTCAACTTCCACTATCACAGTCCAGTAACCAATCTTCACCAATCTTCTGTAACTTGGCCAATATGCAATATTACATTATGTGATCTTAGATATAAGATCACAACACCTTTCAGTACACACAATTAACTTTGAATGATCTAAAACATCCATACAGTATTTGTACACTGTAATAACTAGCATGTTCTCTTCACAAAAACATATGTTGACATTAGTGACAAAACATGAATGACAATAGCAACAATTCCAACATCACTCAATGTAGTAATTAAACATATTATATGTATCAAGAATATCCCCATTGCATTAGAAATATCCAAAAATATCCCCCTTTGGCATTGATGGCAACATATGGGAAAATCCATCAACCCAAAAGTATTATCTTAGTACCTTTACTACATAATCTCTTTCCTCGATGCCTATTTTCTTCCCTATAGGAATTTCAAATGTCTCATTCCCCCTTTGACAACAATGGAAAAGGGTGCCATAAGTCATCAATTGTCTTCAACGATCACTCCCCCTAAGGAGTAGATCCCTACATCAAGTCCAGAATATGATAAGGCTCTGAAAACTTCTGGACCGATGCATCCCTACATCAATTAATTCTGACTAGGAGGGGCTTGAACCCCAAGCATACCTCTGAGATACTCAAAGGTATCTTTTGGAAATGGCTTTCAAAAGATGTTTTCTATATGTTCCTTTATGCTGATGTATTCCAATCTTATTTCCTTCCCTGCCACCTTGTCTCTCAAGAATTGATACTTAATAGAAATATGCTTAGTTTTAGAGTGCATCATAGGATTCTTTGACATATCTACTATATTGGTGTTATCACAATGGATAACCATTGGTTCATCAAATTTATTCCAATATCTTTCAGCATTTGTTTCATCCAAACAATTTGAGTGTAGTTAATAGCAACAACAACATACTCTGATTCTGTAGTAGATTGAGCTATAAAATCTTGCTTTTTACTTAGCCATGAAACCAACTTTTTCCTAAGGAAAAATGCACCTCCACTAGTACTCTTCCTATCATCAATATTTCCTACCCAATCAGCATCAGTATAAGCATGAAGTTCAAATTCATCATTTCTATCATACCATAATACATATTCAATTTTCCCTTTTAAATATCTAAACATCATTTTCACAACAACTAGGTGTGTCTCTTTAGATTGTTCCTAATATTTATGTTAGGAATAACAGTCCACAATACAACTAAGAGGGGGGGTGAATCATTTGTATGATAGATTATTAAACTTTAAACTTTAAGAGTAGCAATATCAGATCCAATGAACACAATGAATTCCAACATAATAACACAATATTTTGGTCTCAAGGAAACCCTGTTAAAGGTAAAACCCCTGGTGGGAATTAGCACCCACAAATGGTGTACTGAGAGTATAGTTATCCTTGTTAGAAGATATAGCCCTGTTAAGAGCTTATTGAAACATTACAGTACATAGTCCTTGTTAGAGGATAGACCCTATTAGGAGTCAAGAATAAAAGGGAGGGCTCATGCCCAAGGATCACTACCCAAAGAAGGCTAAGTCCACCTTAAGAACTCATTGTTCACAACACAAGTGTATATGAAGAAATACACAATCTTTTTTAACTGTTCGGTAGTAACTGTCTTTGCTTGATTAGTTCCAATGAAGTCCACCAAAAAACCTCTACTCTACATATAGCAGACACAAGCTTGTAGCTTTCACAACCTCTTTATATCATCTTCCACTCATCCATATATTTTCCAAAGAAAAGACCTTTTATTTATACCTTATTACAATTCTCATTAACAGGTCAGCCCATGAGGCTTTCCTAATTACAAATAATTACATAAACCCTTTCTAAGATACACATTATATCTAGAACAAGTATACAATGATTTTATTACAATAATTAAGGACCAACATCCTTAATTTATGTTCACCAAGCATAACACACGCTACATCTCCCAAGTCAGCTTCCAAATAAGTCACCTCTAGAACACATGCCATGGATGACATCACCAAGTGTTTTGTACCTTGTGCTAACTAGTGAACATCCTTTAGTACCTTTTCTATCATCCCTCAAGTTCACATACCTTGAATCCATATCATCTGGAAGATATACCAGAATCACAGAGACTAACTCTGGCATTTCTCACTGTTACATTCCAGTGACCAGTCCTCACCAAAACATCTGTAACTTATCCAATATAAAACATTACATGATGTGATCTTGGATATAAGATCACAACATCCTCCTAAACTCTCATCTATCTTTGTAGTATCTAAAATATCCATATAGTGTCCGCACACTATGATAACCAGCCTATTATCCTCATAGAAACATATGATGACATCAATGAAAAAACATAGATGACAATAGTATGAGTGCCCATTCAATAACATAGTGATTATACATATTAAATGTCTCAATCACCACCCCGTGCATTATCAATATCCAACAATCTAGCCACAATTCCAACAGCATTAGCAATATTCGGTCTGGTGTGAGTCAGATATTGTAATCCTCCAACCATTGATCTACACTTGGTCTAAAAAACACACTTTGTCTCATCATCATTTGTCAACTTATTACCAATCACCATGGGTTTCCCAACTAGTTTACAATCTTCCATTCCAAATTTTTTTAACATTTCTTTAAGATACTTAGTTTGAGAAATAAAAATTTCATTCTTGCTCTAATAATTTGTAGTCCTAGAAATAATTTCATAGCCTTACCTTTATTGAACCCAAGGTGAAGTAAGTATTTGTCTAACCTTGCATACCAAGCCCTTGGAGCTTTCTTTAGTCCATATACTACCTTCTTCAACTTGCATACCATGTCTTCATCTTCGGATAGAGGAACTCCATTAGGTTGTTCTATGTATACTTCCTCTTCAAGATCTCCATTCAAAAATGTAGATTTCACATCCATCTAATATACCTTGAAGTCCTTATGTGCAACATAAGCCAAAAATAATCTCACATCTTCTATCCTATCAACGGGATAAAATGTCTCTTCAAAATATATGCCTTCTTGTTGTGAATAACCTTTACATACCAATCTTGCTTTGTTTCTTACAACAACTCCTTCATTCATTTTGTTTCTGAAAACCCACTTAGTTCCTATTACATTTTTGTCTTTAGGTCTAGGAACCAATTCCCAAGTGTTATTTTTATTTATCTGATCTAACTCTTCTTGCATGGCTTTGATCCATGATTCATCTCTACAATATTTATCAGTAGTCTTTGGTTCAACTTGAGAAATCAAACAAATTTCTTCTCTTGTCTTTGATCTAGTCATTACTCCTTGACTTGTATTACCAATAATTTTATTTTTAGGATGGTTTTTCTTTATATACCTCAGAGTCTTAGGAATTTCAGTAGCTTCATTTGTATCATCATCACAAGTATCATTTTTGCATTTAGTCTCAACAAGTTCTTCTTCTTATGTAGTAGCAGCCTCCTTGATCTTTGTATTCTGATTACAATCATACATTCTCTCTTGTATCTAAAACCTTTCATCTATCTTCACATTGTTACTTTTAATCATCTTTCTTAATCTTAGATTAAAACATTTTTAATCCTTGCTCTTAGTGGAATAACCAAGGAAAATTCCTTCATCACTTCTAGCATCAAATTTCCCTATCTCATCATCTCTCTTAATATAGCATTTACTACCAAATATTCTGAAATATTTTACAATAGGAGAATGATTAAACCACAATTCATAAGGAGTCTTACTTATACCTTCTTTGATTTGAATTCTATTCAATGTGTACACTATTGTCCCAATAGCTTCTCTCTAATGCACATGAGATATATTTCCTTCAAGAAACATTGTTCTAGCAGCATCCAATATTTTTCTATTCCTTCGCTCTACTATCCCATTCTAATGTGGAGTCCTAGGAGTAGATGTTTGTCTTTGTATTCCATGCTCTTCACAATATGAATTGAATAGATTTGAAGTAAACTCTCCACCTTTGTCTGACCTCAAACATTTTATCTTTAAGCCTGATTCATTCTCTACTTTTGCTTTGAATATCTTGAATTTATCAAATGCTTTTGATTTCTCTTTCAAGTAAGTGACCCGCATCATTCTAGAAAATTCATCAACAAAAAGTATAAAATAACTTTCACCATAGTATGATCTTGTCCTTGTAGGTCCACATAGGTCTATATGTACCAGATCCAACTTTCCTTTTATTCTATATGATTTTCTTTTATAACTGCTTCTAGTCTACTTTTCCATAACACATTCTCTGCATACAGTGTTAGATGGTTTCACAATCTTCAGTAGATCTCTTACTGCATTAGTGAACCTTTTCTTCACAATATTATCAAAATTGACATGACAAAATCTTTTGTGTCATAACCAACTGTCATCTATCTTCACAACAAAACAAGAAGCTTCAGATGTATTTAACTCAAATACATTACCTCTAGATTTAGTACTGGTTGCAATCAAGTTTCCTGTCTTACCTCTGATAAAAAATTTCCCATCAAAGAACTTTAATTGAAATCACTTATCCATCAACTTTCCAACACTCAATAAGTTATGCTTAAGTCCATCAACAAGAAATACATTGTCAGTATTAGTCTTTCCATCCAAAGTAATAGATCCTACTCCTATGATAGGTTTAGGAACATTGTCTCTGAATCTTACAACACCACCATCATACTTCATTAATTTAAAAAATTTGTTTTTCTCTCCAGTCATATGATGTGTTGGAGCTCAAAAATCTAGGATATATTTTTGAGCGCATATTCTAAAAATTTCCCTAAGTATAAGTGTGTGCCTTTGAAAAATCATTAGGAAAGGCCAAGTTTGAGTGCATAGGTGAAAAGGACCTATTATTTTTCATGAGGAACCACTTGGGTGATGTGTTCATCACTTATCATTTGGCATATGTAATGGGTTTGAGCTCTCAATTTCCAATTCTGGTATGTTAAGGAGGTAGCCATTTGGAGGTGTTTCCCCAAATCTGCATTCTGTGTTTCTAGAATTTTATAAAGTAACCCACTTCGGAGGATTGTATCTTATGTCTGGTTGTTAGTCTTGACATGAGGGTTATTTCTCTATGTTTTAGGCATGTGAGTGAGCCTCCATGACCATTTTTATCCCCCCATGAGTTGATTTGATTAGTTTTCCAGATCCATTCCATTTGCAATTTGTTAAATTTCTCTAAGTGTGTAGAATGTAGAATTCTAAGTGGCCTACTTTGAGGTCTCCCAATTTGCACCCAGCTCAAGGGAAAGTAAAATTGAAAGTTTTTTTTGCATTTTAGACCTAGAAGTGTACCTCCCTAATGATTTGTGCATCATGACCAATCTGTTTGGTCACTTTTCCAGTCTGATTCCAAATCAAGTTTCTAGATGTTTCACTATTTCAAATTCAAAAATATCTAAAGTGCTAACTTCGGGGTTTAATTGCATTTAAGCATTTGATATTCTGGGAAAATTAATTGTGGATTCATTTTCCTTGTGTGGGAGTGAATCAGTACCCAGGGTTCCGAATCATGAGGGTTCCATTTGGTAAGTTTTAAAAGTCAATTCTGAAGCTATTTTGTGCAGATTTACACTGGGCAGAATTAGTGTTTCAGAATGACCAAGTTAGGTCAGTGATATCTTGAAGCCAAATTCTTTCTGTGCAAATCCCTTTCACACACATTCTCACATATTGGGAATGAATGTATGTTTCAGATAGCATGTTCCTGTGAGGCCTTTTGGTAAGATTTCAAGGTCATTTTCGGAGGCCAGTTGTTTTTGGGCAGTCTTGCAGAGGAATAATGAACTGATTTCTAATGATCGCCAGTTTGATACACCATGGTTCTGACTTCACATTGGTGGCTACATTTCAGGTAAACAAAAGGTAAAATTTGAAGTTTAAAATGTTCATCCTCTTGTTGTGCACCTAGATTGATGCTTGTTTCAAGCCAAGATTACATTTGTATGCACTCAAGTGTTGCGTGCATTCATATGTCTTCACAGAATTGGTCGGGCATTGTCTCAATTTGATTGCACATGCCATACTTATAAATCATTGCACACTTGTTTTGTGTTGTGTGTGCTTTTACTGTGGTAGTGTATGCATTTGTTTTCTAGTGTACGTACTTGTTCTGAGGGTGTGCATGCTCTAGTTTTCAAAGATACCTGGCCCAATGTTCAAATACATTCTGGTGTGTGCATTAAGAATGTAGAGTGTGTGCCCAATGAACAAGAAGGAAATGATGGAGCTGGTGAGTCTGCCACAAACCAAAACACCAATTCAATGGGCTACACTTTTGTTTTTGGGATCTGCACTTGCATTTTGGTGTGTGCACAGTGCATGTGGAAGTGCATGCGCATCATGATATGTGATCAAGAAATAGTTTGTGTGGGCTATTTGTAGAGGAGAAACAAAGGAAAGGAGGGTGTGTATAATGCAAAGAGGAGGCAACGCACCAATGAATAATGATGTGGGCACTAGAGTCTGCAATCAAATGTAAAGATGGAGGGTGTGTGTCTTGGCAGTTGAAGGTGTTGTGAGCACCATATTTTAGAGTGCATGCTAAATATTGGAGAGTATGCACACAGTAAAATGTTGTGTGCACTTATCACAAAGGGGAACCAAGAGGGTAGGGTACATGCCATTTAACAAAGGCAAGGTGCGTACTAAGATGAGAGGGTGCACACAAAATGGAGAGTGTGTGGTAGCATGGAGGAGGCTGTACGCACCACTGCAGGGTGTGTGAGGCTTGGAGGAAGGAGTGTGCACTATAGTTTATGCAATGGGGTAGAAAAATAAAGACATTGTGTGGTGTGCACATTAGCTAGAGAGGTGCATACCAATTTGGCACATGGGGTGCATACTAGTTTGGAGGGGCTGGTGCATGCCACACAGCAAAGGAATGAAGGGAAATAAAAACATGCAGGCCAAGCCTTAGAAAGAAATAAAGTGTAGGGCAGTAAGAGGCATCCAAAGGAAATAAAGAAATGAAGAAGGTCGGATGCGTGGCTATGGAGAATAAAGAAAAAATGTAAAGGGTTGCATTTGGTTTTATCCCACATGTACCTAGATTTGGCTCTTAGAAATGTTTAAAAGAAAAGATGCCCAGTTAGAAGGTAAAGTGAACTAAAAGAGGCAAGCTAGCCTCTTAGACTTGCATGGGGCCTAGACTGGGTGCTTGGTAGTTGGGCGCACATAGAAATTTTAAAGGAAATGTTTAAAATTCTCAGATATTTAATCCCACATTGGTGGGGATGAGGAATTTTCAAATGTTTAAATGAATTTGCACTCATATGGTGATATGAACAAAGAGGAGGCTCTCCAAGAGTTGTGATAGGATGTGTGTAGATGACCAGATGACTACTAAATTTTGCAGAATGTTTGCAGCTGACCAAGCAGTGAAGTGGACATGTGGTGGCTTGTTGTGTAATCTCTGAATGAGCTCATAGTTAAGGTAAACGTTCATCGATCTAGTGAAAGAGGCTTTCACGTAATCTCCAAATCCTAGCAGTTAAGGAGATAACATCTGGCAACTCAGCAAATGGTTAGTCGTGTAATCTCTAAATTCTTGCATTTAAAAAGATAACATTCTGAGATTCAGAAAACATATGGTAACCCAATCTCCAGATCAAGCTACAGTTAGTGATAACATTCAGTGAATGGGAGATGGAGCTTAACTAACCATGGTCGCCCAATCTCTAGATTCTAGTGGTTAGTGGCCTAGCATTCCGAGATTAAGAGATAAAGATTGTTTGCTAAATCTCCAAATGTAACCAAAGTTAAGAAATGCATTCTAAGATTCGGAGATAAAGGCTATTCACCCAATCTCCAGATTTAACCCCAATTAGGAGTATTCAAAGATTAGGAGAATGAAGTGGTCTTCAAATCTCTAGATCAAGGTGGTCAAGCCAGGGTTAAATTGAGCATACATTCAGCTTGTGACACATGGTGAAATTTGGTGAGTTCTAGGCCAAATGTGCAGGAAAAAGGGGTAAAATGCAGATTTAAAGAGGAAAATGCAATTTTAAAAGATTTCAAATGTCTCTCTATAGTTTTTAAAGCATTTTATTTTTAAATTTTGAGAGATATTCATAGAGCATTTTCAAAGAATCAGAATGAGATCATTTCTTTGAGAGGGAGAGAATCAAATTTGTTTGGAGAGATGATTGTAGGCATGAAGGAAGTTGTAGAAAGAAATAAAATTTGGAGATAAAGGAGATATTTTGTGGAAAATTAGTAGGTGTCAATTGTTTTTAATTGGATTTCATTTTCCCTTATCTCTCCTTCTCCATTGTTACGGGGAAGTTCCAGTTCCGGTTCTGATTCCAATTTTTGATTCTCTGTAATCTTTTCTGGGCTAGTTCCATGAGTGGTTCCTTCTATAAATATTTCCCTCTTCTCTTCATATAGGGTGTTTTCATGTTTCCTTTCTGGTCTCATATGAGAATTTGTCTTGTAATGGTTTATATCATGAATGAATTTTCAGCACTATTATATTGTTATCAAATTGTCTTCATTTGCTTCCTGAATCTTATGGGTTAAAGCATCAAGGATGTTTTGGTCTTTCTATTGTGAGTTTACAATAGAGTTATTTCAAGGGAATAACTAATTTTAGGATTCATTTTCAGGTGTGTATGAGTTGATATATCAAGGGTATCTCATACTTGTCTTTTAGTGCATGTTGATCAATGTATTTCCTATTTTTGGGTCTCTTCCAAGGGGAGAGTTAAATTCTTTAAATAGGTGATTGCATATCTAAGTACAGAGGTGGATTCTTAAGTAGAATTTGATTAATGGTGTGTCTTTTATGTAAGGCATCATCATATTAGACTATGTTGTCTTCTTGTTTCATAAGCTTTCTATTGCAGTAATTTATTTGACTCTGTTACCCATTTGATAAGGCACCGGTCTATGAGGGATTTGGGTTATTTCAGAGATCCATTCCACCCAAAGCATAATTGAAAACATTTTCCCTCCCATGTTGATAGGAGGAGTTAGGAAGTTTTTCTAGTTTTCAGACTCATTGTATGCAAGTGGGATTCTACATAAGATTTGGTAAACACTAAGGTACTTGTTACCTAAAAGTCTAAAAACTATTCCACAAGTGATATACCTGGAGGCCTATTGCTTAGCATAAGGAGTTATGTGTGTGTAGATGAGGTATACCTACCTGAGTGTGTGGAGCTCGAAGTGAAGAAGGTTATTAGGCCTTTTCAATGTTAGCTTTCCTTGCCCATCAGTTTGAAGGAAGAAGTAGATTTATGTGAATTAGATGAATATCACATGTCTGGTTTGCATTATCTCTTTTAGAATTGAAGGATACAAGAAAAATCACTAACATGATGTTAACAAACACTATCTATAATCCATTCAGATTTCTTATCAACATGTGATACTAAAGCTTTTTCCTCATGTACTAGTTTTTCATCTTTAATAGCCATAAATCCAATCTCCGCATAATCAAAATCATCATCATCAGAAATAGCTTCACTGGCATAATAACATTCCTTATCCTTTGAATACTTAGACTTGAAAAACTTTGGTTTGTGCTTAGGAACTCTTGTAGGACATCTAGATGCAAACTAACCTATCGTATTGCATGAAAAACATTTCAAAGGTAACTTTCCTTCAAATTTACCCTTACCTCTCTTTTCTCTTCTAGCGATTAGTGCAACAAATTCATCTAGCTTTCTTTCATATACTTGTATCTGTTCCCATTCATTAGCATATTCACCGAGCTCTTCATTTATGTTCTCACTACTGGTGCTCAGAAGTGCAGACATTATCTTCTCATGTGTAGATGCTTTAAAAGTTGTTTCAACTTTAGGTACAAAATCTCCCATTTCTGTAGCTTCAAAGGTAGTTAGCTTTGCAATCAACATTTCTCTGCTAAATTTTGGAGTCAAAGGTATGATTTCTTCTATAGCCTAAATTTTGGTCTTGTAAATAGGTGTCAATGATCTAAGAATCTTTGAAATGACTTCTTCCTCTTCAAAAGTGCCTCCAAAATTTTTGATTCCAATCATAACCTCTGTAACTCTTTGTACACAAGCCTTAACACTTCCATCATCCTTCATTTGTAGCTTCTCCATTCTTGTTTTCTATTTTTATAACTTTTCTCACTAGGTAAACTTGTCTCCTTCATACAATGCCTCTAATCTTGTCCAAATCTTGTGTGCAGAATCCAGATCTTTTACCTCAGTAAATTCTCCTTCAAAGAGTGTGTTGATTAATGCTTCTCTTGCGACCATGTTATATGAAAATATCTTCTTCTCATCATCAGTAGCCTTTTCCAATTCATCCTCAACTTTCATAGCCACCTGATTCTTTTTAATCATCCAGTAGTTAATGCCCAAACATAGAAAATGAGTTCGCATCTTGTTCTTCCAACTGTCAATGTTTTCAGGATCAAATTTTAGACTATCCTTCCAATAGAATGTCATCTCAAGATCACCTCAAGTTGTTAAGATTTCTCTCTAAGGACCAGTTTCTCTAATACCAATTGTTAGGAATAACAATCCACCAATACAAATGAGAGGGGGGTGAATCAGTTGTATGGGAGATTATTAAACTTTAAACTTTGAATAGCAGCAATATCAAATCCAATGAACACAATGAAATGCCAACACAACAACACAATATTTTGTTCTCGAGGAAACCCTGTTAAAGGTAAAACCTCAGTGAGAATTAACACCCACTAATGATGTATTGAGAGTATAGTATCCTTGTTAGAAGATCTAGCCATGTTAGGAGCTGATTAAAACATTACAGTACACAGTGTTTGTTAGAGGACAGACCATGTTAGGAGTCAAAAAAAGAAGGGTAGGCTCATTTCCCAAAGAAGGTTATGTCCACCTTCAGAACTCACTATTCACAACACAAGTGTATATGAAGAAATACACAATCTTTTGAACTGTCCGATAGAAACTATCTTTTCTTGATCAGTTCCAATGAAGTATATAATTATCCTCTACTCTACATCAGCCAAAAGACTCAAGATCACGACTTCCACAATCCTCCTTTACATTACATACAATCTTTCATTCCTATCTATTCAAAAGAAAAGATCTTACATATATACCCTATTATAAAATAAATAATTAGGTCAGCCAACTAAGCTTTCCTAATATACAAATAATTACATAACTCATTGCTAAGATACACATGGTATCTAAAACAAGTATACAACAATTACATTACAACATTTAAGGACCAGCATCCCTAATTCATGTTCACCAACCATAATACATGCTACATCTCTGAAGTCGGCTTCCAAATAAGTCACCTCCAGAACAAACGCCACAGTTGACATCATCCTAGTTTATGTACCTTTCATAGACCATCAAACATTTTTTAGTACCCTATATGTCATCCTTTAAGCTCGCATACATTGAATTTGCATTTTCTGTAAGATATTCCCAAAACTCAGAGACTTACTCTGTCAACTTCCACTATCACAGTCCAGTAACCAGTCTTCACCAAATCTTTTGTAACTCATCCAATGTGCAATATTACATTATGCGATCTTAGATATAAGATCACAACACCTTTCAGTACACACAACTGACTTTGCATGATCTGAAACATCCATACAGTATCTGTACATTGTAATAACCAGCTTGTTCTCTTCATAGAAACAAATGTTGACATTAGTGAAAAAACACAAATGACAATAGCAAACATCACTCAACATAGTGATTAAACATATTAGATGTATCAACAATCTCCCCAATGCATTAGCAATATCCAACACTATATAGCATTATCAATTCAATTTAAAATGATCATACGTATAACCCTGTGAGACGGTTATAACAACTTATTTTTCAAGTAAGATCATCACCCCAAAGGCATCTATATGCATAATAATTTAAATGTGTTGTTACAATTAGGCTTATGGATTTTAACTTCTTTACGAAAGACCAATAAGATAGAGTGAAGCCTTGACAACCAATCTACAAACTAATGATCAAACTAAAACTAATTCAAATTATTATGTCATATGATAGCACATTGAAGAATATAAATGGAATAGATTATCATAGAGAACTAATCAAGTTAAATGAAGACAAATACCATCAGGAATGGAAGGACAAATGGAAATATATTGAAATAAGTATGATTAAATCCAATTGAGAACAAACTAAGTAATTGTTCTTCTCCAATTGTGCATCTTCAAGAGACAAGTCCAAAATGCATTGTATAAAATAAAAACTATATCTATACTTCTATATATCTTTCTTGGGATGATCCCCTATATAAACAAGGATTTCATTTTCAAAATAAAAGGGAATAACCCTTCAATGACACAATAGTTCCTTATTGACAACTAAACAAACTAATCTAACTGGACACAAATTTAACTAAACAAACAAGACAAAAAAGGATTGATTACAATAAGACAAGATGAACAAAAACTTTTGAAAACAAAGATTAATCCCCAAACAATTCTCCACATTTTTTAATATGATCCAAGAACTATTCTAAAGAATAGGTGTCATCATCATGGATGGTTTCCTTGACTGTGTTCTCTAGCATGATCCGGTGTTCCATTTGTGAAATGGATCCTGTGTGTGTGAATTTTGTACCTAGCTGTAGACACAACACTTCAGTAAAACATTAGAGGTTAGCAAAAACTAAAATCTAGAATTAATTGAAACTATGCTAACTAGGTGATTTACTGCCTTCTAGTAGGTGCAAGTATGATGTTCTCAGATTGGAATCGAGATTAGTGACAATGCAACACCTAAACGAAGGATTTAATGCTAAAAGATGAAAGACTATGAATGCAGATTTAATCTATATTTTTGTATTTTCTATGCAATAAGATGAAAGACTATATGAAATTGATCTAGATGAACTGATATGAAATTGATATGATATGCAAATTAATCTAACAATGATATGCTAAATTATATGAAAAACTATGCAAAAACTATCAAAATTATGAATGATCTCACAAATTCACCTGTCACAAATGCTTGATTCTTCAGATGTCAATTCGCCAGAGTAATTGTGCAAATTCGAGAGATATGAGATGAAGAGCTGAGCCTTGTTTTTATAGAAATCCAAGGCTTTGAGGATGCAAGAGAAAAGCCATAAATCACTCTTGATAAACTCAGGTTGATTTTTGAGTTATCAGGAAATCAGAGATAATTAACTCACAAAAATCATGCAAAAGTAGAGTTTTACTCAAAATAGAGTTTTAGATCAAATTTCAACTCATCATCAGATGTTGAGTTTCAATTTTAAAATTGATTGTTAATTTCTAGTTGCCTACTTTTCTGATTGTGCATGATTTAATTATAAATTAATTTAATAAATAAAGTGATTTATCTCAACTTGATTGATTTTAAAATTAAAACAATTGATTTATGGGTTAATCAATTATTAAATCAAACTTTATTCCAATTAAATCATTAAATTTGACAACTGACTTTAATTAATTAAATAGGAATTTAATCAATTAGTCATAAGATTTTAGATTTATTGTCAAAATTAAATAATACAATTTAGGAATAAATATAATTAAATGTAATTAAATAATCAAGTGGCAATATTAAATCTAATTAATTAAATATTTAGAATATTCAATTAATCAAACTTTAGGATAAATAGGATTTATCACCAAATAATAATTAAATTAAGAATAATTATGATAAATTAGGAATATTCCCCGATGCAGAATTTAGGATAAAAATAATTTTTTATTCGATAATGTGCAAATGTGCCTTAGGTTAGGACATTGATGTTGATTTCATTTGAATTGGTGATATAAGAGGTTAATGAACCTATAGCCCATTTTTGGGGTATTACATTTTGCCCCTCTTTGAATCACTGTGCAAAGCGTAGTGGATCAAAGAATAGTCTGTGTATGACATAGATGTATGAAACTAATTTGAAAGATTTGAAAGATTGGAAAGATTGGAAAAAGAGATACTGACCTAGGCCCAGAATGACTAGGAACTGTGATGATGCTAGCTATATCAACAATGAACCAGTGATTACGAAAAAGTGCCAAAACACCTGATTCTGAACCTTATGATTGTGAAGAAGTGAGTGACTGATTCCAAACCTCAATGTCCTTGTATGAATCATATCGGTATCACATCCTGAACCCATCAGTTATGAAGAAACAAGGAAATGATGCAAATGAACCATTGGTTACAAAAAAGCTAATACAATTTACAAGATAGATTTAGGATACCAGATTGATATGGATCTCTATGAATCTGATATGCCCCAAGTAATGATAGATTTTTCCCAAAGCGACGATGAATTTAGATGAATCAGTAAGTAGACGTGGTTGTTATCTTGATCACTAAGGAAAGATTGATTTATAGATTTGATTGATGTGCAAACATCATGATGACCAAAATACACCTTGCCTTCAAACACATCAAACAGTCAAGAGATCATTCTAAATCCAATGTGAATTACCCATAGTGACCCTTTATCGTTCACATCCTTAGGTAAGATCTCATTTCATAGTACGAGTAAGAACTTTCTCCAAAAGATAATAGTTAGATCAAAATTCCTTGAATTTTTTAGGTATCAATGGTCAAGGTACTCATGGCCATCCAATTCAAGATAGAGGCTCTTACAGACAGACACCATTTCAATCTAGAATTTCCAAAGTTGTTAGATTTTCACATACAAGAAGAAGACAAAGAAAAGATTATGCCCCCAGTCATCACTCTCTAAATCCTATAAAGGACATCATCGAAGAGCTCGAAGGGACATAATAAGCAAAAATCTCAATGCGAATCAGTAAGCATACAAGGAGATAAAAGCATGTAAAAAGCATAGATTGTTTTCATTTTGTGTTTGATTGCATTCTTGTAGATGCAAAATCCTTTCTGGAGAGGAGACAGACTGATTGACTCAAATGAAGCTTCAAAGGACTCTGACTGGATATGACTCATCTAAGATGTACTGGAGGCCATAAGATATAAAATTGATTTCCCCCAAGTGTTAAGCATTGATAGGATATAGACGCTTGAGCTGATTGGTGTACAGACCAACTTATTGAAAATAGGAATGCAGAAACAAACCGAGAAATATATACAAACTAAAGCAAGACTGAAAGTTGGGAATGACCAAGATTGCACTGATAGATGGAGCATTTTGAACAAGTGGCACTTGTTTTCTGGGTTTTCACCACCTTGGATGAGATTCTATTTTTGCTACCAAGGTGCCTGTTTCCAGGTTTTCACCAAGGCACTTTTTCTTTTTCTCATTTTTTTGTATTTTTCATTTTTTCAATTTTTTTGTACTTTTGATATTTTTTGTGAATCATCAAGGTGCCCATTGCTAGGTTTTCAAGAAGGTGTTTATTTTTTCAGGACTTTTTACCATAGACTGAATGCCTTAGGCGTAGAATTTCTTCAGATGGAGAATGTCGATTGGTTCTTGGAGTTGTTCTCCTTCAGTCATTGAGAGTTGATAGGCACCAGACCCAAAAGTGGCAGTGATTACAAAGGGACCCAACCAGTTGGGTTCAAACTTCCCCTTGTGCTCTCTATGTGATTGATTTTTAGGATTTTCTCTCAAGACTAGATCACCAACTTCAAATTCTCTGTGTCTGACTTTCTTGTTCTAACCTCTAGACATTCTCTTCTGATATACTCTGAGATGATCATACGCTGCTTGTCTATGCTCATCTAGTAGTTCAAGTTCTTGTAACCTAGACATTATGTAGTCATCATCAGTTAATAGACCATGCATTTTGATTCTTAGTGATGGGATTTCAACCTCAATAGGTAGTACCACTTCAGACCCATAAACTAAAGTGAATGGCGTAGCCCCTGTGGGCATTTTGATGCTTGTTCTATAGGCTCAGAGAGCTAGATTGATCATGAGATGCCAGTATCTTCTTATTTTATTAACTATTCAGTGCAAGATTTTCAATAGATTCTTGTTAGAAGCTTCTGCTTGTCCATTCCCTTGAGGATAGTAGATAGATGACCAATGTTGTGTAATCTTGAATTTAGCACATAAATCATCTAGGTCTTTTTTTTTGAATTGTCCACCATTATCTGTGATTATATAATGTGGAATACCATACTGACATATGATGTATTTCAAGATGAACATTGAAATTTGTTTTCTAGTTTCTTGTGTCAAAGGGATTACTTCTACCCATTTTGTAAAATAATCTGTAGCTATGATTATATGGGTACGTCCATTAGAAGAATGAGGATGTATGCATCCTATAAGATCAAATGCCCATTGGTGAAAAGGCCATTATGTAGTGAAGGGAATTAGATCTCTCCCTAGAGTGTGAATTAAGTTACCATGTACTTGGCACTTTTGACAATTCTTAGCAAACTTGATAGACTCTTTCTCCATTTTTGACCAATAGTACCCAGCCATAATAAGTTTTCAAGCTAGTGTTAAACCGTTCGAGTGTGACCCACAAATACTATCATGGACTTCCTCTAAAGCACGTTGAGACTCTTTCCATTCTAAACATCTAAGTAGCATACCATCTAGACCTCATTTGTAAAGATCATGACCAATGATGACATATCGGGAGGCATTACGGATAAGGTATCTCTTTTCATGACGGGTAAAGGTATCGGGAATGATTTGGTCTTTAAGATAGGAGAATAGTTTTTTATAGCAGGAGGAATCATGACCCAAAATGGTGTAGATCATACAAGTATCAGGGGAGTCATATGCAAGATAAGATAGTGCTTCCACCAGGAACTCATAGCGTGGATCATGTTCAGGCTACTACAATAAAGTAGATAGCATTGACATTGCATCAGCAACCTTATTCTCTGTTCTAGGTATTTTCTAAAATGTGATAGATATGAAATATTTCTTTAGATCATCTACCATTCTCTTGTATGGAACAATCTTTTCTGTTGGTATTAAGTAGAATTGCCACTAGTGACAACACTTATTTGCATTCTGGGTGCAAACTGAGCAAATAGTGCAAACCGAGCAGACAATGCAAACCGAGCAGACAGTGCAAACCTAGCAGACAGTGCAAACCGAGCAAACAGTGCAAATCGAGTAGACAATGCAAACCGAGCAGATAGTGCAAACTGAGCAGACAGTGCAAATCAAGCAAACAGTGCAAACCGAGAAAAACAGTGCAAACCGAGCAAGTTAGTACAAATCGAGCAGGATAGTGTAAACTGAGTAACATCATGTCTACCGAGTCACCAGTATTTATCGAGTTCAAAACCTACCGAGTGGTCAATATGAACTGTGCCTTCACTTCTACCGAGTGCATGACGATGTCGAGTAATGCAGTGGACGCCGAGTATCAGAAAGTCACTAAGTTAGTTTGCAGGAACCGTGTAACCATACTTGGGCCAACTTAGTAGCACTTATGTTTATTTGTCAAGCTGACTTTTTAATTGTAATTGTAATTAATTGTTTAAGAATTGTATATAAACAATGTTGTAAAAATGTCAAGATGAATGTAAGAAGCATATATGTGAAAAAGAAAGAAAGGCAGAGATAAGCGAATTACAAAGGGCTTCAGTAGTATAAGGAACAGCAAAGACAAATTCATCACAGAAGGTGATCAGTACATCAGCGAATCTCAATCAGCAATCCAGTTGCAAAGCAAGAGATCTATTGTTTCATCCTAACAGGTGAATCAATACTAAATCCTTTAACCGGGTAGACTTAACAATCTTTTGTAAAATCTCTTTACCGAGTGCATACTTCATTGTATGTTTGTAAATCCTTTAACAGGGTGGATTTAGCAATCCTTATTGCTCCTAACAGGGTAGATCATCAGAAGTGATCAAATTGTAAGCCTTAACCGGCCAACTTTATTCTGCAGTATTAAAGCTTTGTGGGTTTCATCCCCACCCCAGTTTTACTTTCTTTTTGGAAGGTTTCTAGGTAACCAAATCTATGTGTCATTATTATGAATGCTTTTAAGTTTCATGCTATCTGTATGCAAAGGTTAAAATAAATTACATGTTAATACATCTGTAATTGAAAGAAAATTTGGAGTTACTGATTCACCCCTCCCCTCTCAGTAACTCAGTTAATTCCTAAATATTTCCAACAATTGATATCAGAGCAGCATTGGTTCTCAAGACAAAGCTTAACTAGCTTGAGCAAAGATCCAGGACAATGGAGGTATTCAAACTGAACAAGGTGATTGAAAATGAAAAGCTAGATCTGGAAATGGTCATAGCTAAACTTAAAGAAGCAAAAGAACATCTTTCCCAATCCCTAAGAAGAAGGAAGGAACTTGCAAATCAGATGAATGATCATAATTACATTGAAGAAAAGATTGAAGATCTCTTTCCCTCAAATAGCTCAGATGAAGCAAACAATGCTGTCAAAGAACTCCTAGAAAAGAATGGGTCTCTGCAAGAAGAAGTGAGAAAATTAAAAAGAGAACAAGAGCTACACTCTACAAGATTTTGTGAGATCTTAGAACAAAGAAACAAGTTGAAAGATGAATTAGATGGAAGGAACAATGAAGTTCAAAATAAAACCCTTCAGCTAGAAAACCTAATTGATCAGATCTCTCATACAAATGAGGAAATTCTGAATCTAAGATCAGAAATAGAAAGCACAAGAGAAGAACTAAGATCTGAAAAGGAAATCAATCTAAGATTGGTGGATGACCTAAACACTGAAAAACAAATCAATGAAGGAATGCTGAAAAGTCAAGAAGACTTGAATCAGCTGTATGAGCGAAATCTTCATAGGCAAAAAGGAAAAGCAGGACTTGGATACAAAGGAGAAGGTGAATCTTCTAAGCAAGGTACTCAAAGGAATCAGAAACCTACTTGTAATCACTGTGGTAAAATAGGACATACTTCAAATAAATGTTGGAACAATGAAAAAGTAGAATTCAATGGAAAATGTTACAACTGCAATCAACCTGGTCACAAAGCAAATGAATGCAGGGAAAAACCAAGATTCAGAGGTAATTGTCACAAGTGCAACAAACAAGGTCACAAAGCATCCAAGTGTAGATCCAAGACATTCAATCCAGCAGAACAAATTATGAAAGCAATGTTTGGATGGGACTACAACACCTGGTGTAGATGTCATTACTGTGGAGAATATGGACACATTGGCATGAATTGCATAAAACATCATCTAAGGAAAAGAGATACTATCGTAAGATGCTTCAAATGCACTAAACTCGGTCACATAGCCAGAAACTACATGAATGCTAGTGAAGTTGAAGATGGAAAGAAGAATGAAGAAACTAAGGTCAGGAAATAGGTGAGACAAAAATGGATTCCTAAATCTACCGAGAAAACCAGTCCAAGTAATGGAATGGGTGGCTCTACCAACTCCAACTAAATTTCCAAGAAAGCACTGGAACTGTATTCTCATAGACCAATCTCAAGCAGTTCCAGAACTGAATTAAAAGAAAGATCTAAATCAGCATGCAAGATGCAGTAAGATCACAGGAAGGTCGGTATCAGTCTTTATCGAGCAAGGTCAGTACCAGTCTTTACCGAGCGAGGTTAGAGCAATATGAATTCTTGAGTTTACCGAGTTGCGAAGTCTTTACCGAGCAATTAATTCTTAGTGGGTGACAGTTTGTCAGAATTCATACCCTAATTTGTACTGAGCATTAATGACAGAGTTGTAAACAAAAGGCAAGTAATCGAACTCATTCTTCACCGCGAACCTTTAGCACTTTGATAGCAGAAAATTTCAATAGCAACCCAGTGATTCAATACTTTTGCGAAAGGAATTTTCTGTGAGCTACCATGGCATCATCCAACACCTCAGTGAAGAAAGGATCTGATATGTTAGTCCAAGGGGAATGGAGAGCACCAGATTTCAAGATCGTGCCCGCAATTGCAGTAGCCCTAGATCCGAACGGAGCTCAATCTCAGATTCCTTCTAAGGTACTACTTATTAACGATATCTGCAATCATTTCAACTGTTCAATTCATGAAATGGGGAACCTAGAGCTAGATATTGTGCATGAAGAACTGTGTGTGGATGGTATTCTAAAACCCGAGCACAAACATCTGGAAGATAAAGGTTTAGTTCACATTGCACATCTACCTCGAAACTTTTGAGAGAAATGGATTAGATACATTCTCAGCCGTGTACATGATGGCAAGATTTGGCTTGAGCAACCCATAGAGATCACAAAGAAGATGATTCATCAAATCACCGGTCTTCCCATGTTGAACAAAGTGAAAACTACCAAAACCCTAGGTCGAACGGAACTAGAGAAGAAAACCCTAGCCGAATGGGACGGTAGAGGCATGAAAGTTAGCAGCATTACTGATGCTAAACTGAAGTTTGGCACACACATTATTGCCCATAAGATATACAGTTCTAGTCGACAGAATAGTGTCTCCTGTGAAGCTATTGACCTAGCATACAAAGTGGTCAAGAATAACTTAACATTTGACCTAGCAGACTTATTGTTAAAGTAGTTTAACAAAAACATGGAAAGCATTCAAACTTCCAAAAACAATCCATGTAAGTTTGGATCCTTATTGGTCTATTTATTCTTCTATGCTCAGAAATTCTTCCCTTCTAAAGGAAAATTTGTATGGAGAAAAGATGTGCCAGTCCTTTATGAAATAAATGAATACATCTCAGAAATGGGTGAAAATTTTGAAAGCATCATGGATAATTATTTTGAGTCTTTCAAAGAGAAAATGAATGACAGATTCTGGATTCCATAGAAGTTGGTGGAAGATTACAAAGATGACATTTGTTTTATGGTGGATTGTGACAATGTATATATTCAAGCAGCTAAACTGAGGACTGTATATGTAAAACCTCTTCCTTATGAGGTAAATATTGATGAAACCAAGAATATCATTGAAGCTCTTCTTAATCAGCCTGTCAATCCCAAAGCTCCATATTTTGGAACATATGATGAAGCTAAGGTGAGAATTGAACTAAGCATAAAGCTTCCACAAGCGGTAAACAAAGGAAAGAAGAGGATAGCCAAAATGCAAATGATAACCGAGGACAAAGAAGAAAAAGATGAAGAAGAAGAGGAAAAGGATGAGAAAACAGAGGAACTAGAACCTGCAAAGAAGAAAGGAAAGGTATTCATCACTAAGGCACCTAAGCCTCCCACTGCTGTATTTACAAGGAGAAATGCAAGAGGTAAGGCAGAAAAGGCAGACAAGGCAGATAAAGACATAGTATTCAAAAGGCCTCCTCTAAACTTTCAAGAAAGGATCAAACTCTTTAGAGACGGATCAAGATCTGGAGTAAGTAACATAAAATCTTTTAAATATGAAACCAGATCGGAAACAGAATAGAAGGAAATAGAAGATGCTATTATTGAAAAGATGGGACAGTGGAAATACTCTCCTGATGAAATAGCCCCACAAGTTCCAGCTGTCTTATTAAATCCAATAAAAATGAGATGGAGCAATGCAAAGTAAACTGTGATAGACATATTTGATCAAACCCTGAGACAGTTAATGCCGAGCTTGAAAAATGATGAAGTAAAGAAGGCATTGAAGGACAATGAAAATAAGATGACACTAAGGTTCAATACTTGTTTGATTCTGATCAACAATATCGAATCGGTTGTGAAGGCTGAAAATGCCACATGGAAGAACATATACCACCTTCACTAACTGAGTATTGAAACAGTAATAATAAAAGATATTGAAGATGACAGTGATGAATAGGAAGAAGCCACTGAGGTAGATGATACTGTGAGGATAGCAGCAGAAGTCATTGCATCCCTTCCTACCTCTCCAGTAAAAGTTTCTATATCCAGCCCGGAGACACCTTCAAGCATGGTTTTGACAACTTCAACATTTTTCCAACCATCTATAGCAACAACAGAAGCAACTACCATTTCTTCTACCGAGTTGCAGTCTCCTATTTCATCAAGTTTTCCAGCTGTAAGTATTCCAATTTTTTATTCTACAAGTGTAAATATTTTAAGCTCTCCAGTAGATAGTGTGCCAGTCTCTATAGCTAGCCCTACTATATCTACTATCACTACTACTAAGGCATTAAGTACAGATAAGCCTAAGGCTCTACCGAGTATAAAATTTTTGGGTAAAAATGTAGTAGAGGATATAGACTTAGATGAAGAAATAGAGATTCCAACATTAGATTTTGCAAATCTATCAGTGGACCAAATGCAAAATATAGGTGAGATCCTCCAAAGGAAAGCAAAACAAAAGAAGCTTAAAGAGGAGAGAGACAAGGAATATCAAATCATCAAGGATGCTAAGGACATTTTGTCTGATGCATTAGGTATTAAAGTAGACTCCTCCCAACATGTTTTGCTACAATTAGCAGAAGCAGTTAATAAATACAATGAGGATTCATCTGGGATAGAAAAGTTAGTTGAAAGAGGTGAGAAGAGATTCAACAATAAAGTGCTTGAGCACATTGCTCAGCACATAGCTATTAACCAAGTAGAATTGTCTTCAGTTTTGTCAAACATTGAATCTACCTATTTGAATGCTACCTCTCTTTTGGCCAGATTGTGCAATATTGCCGAGTTCACAAAGGATGTCACGGATAAAATGAATAAAATGGATGAGGATATGAAGATTAACATACAAAAGCTGCAACTTGAACCAAGTTCAAGCTCTGCTCATCACATAAAAATCTCATACCTATCAAATATGCAGTCAGATCTACTAAAAGAAGACACAAGGATCTGGTCCACACTGCTAGACATCCAACACATGATCCTTCCCATCATGAATACAATGTATAAGCACATTGAACATTCCAAAACATTGATTCATGACAATCAGTTCTCTATAGCAGATCACATGATTGAACTCTCTGCAGAAGTCCAAATTGCAATCCAAACATGCAAGATTCTGCAAGAAAGTTGGGACAGAACCCTGGCACTAACAATGAAGGTACATTCTAATTTTCTATCAAATTTTGGATTCTCTCTATAAATCACTTGTATATGCACCTTTGGCATTATCGTCAAAAAGGGGCAGATATGTATAGAGGGAGATATATGTATAGAAAAATATTTGTATAGAAAAAGTTAGCACATTGAAAGGGGGAGATAATGTATAAAACCCTATAACAAAGACAAATTTTGAAAAACCAAAATAAAACTCAGCATGATTCATGTATATAAGTTTTGGCCAATAAGTGTTTTTGTCACTAGTGCCAAAGGGGGAGATTGTTGGCATTAAGCAGAATTGCCACTAGTGACAACACTTATTTGCATTCTGGGTGCAAACCGAGCAAAAAGTGCAAACCTAGCAAACAGTGCAAACCAAGAAGACAGTGCAAACCGAGCAGACAGTGCAAACCGAGCAAACAGTGCAAACCGAGCAGACAGTGCAAACTGAGAAGACAGTGCAAACTGAGCAGACAGTGCAAACCGAGCAGACAGTGCAAACCGAGCAGACAGTGCAAACCGAGCAAACAGTGCAAACTGAGCAAAACAGTGCAAACCGAGCAAGTTAGTACAAACCGAGCAGGATAGTGTAAACTGAGTAACATCATGTCTACTGAGTCACCAGTATTTACCGAGTTCAAAACCTACCGAGTGGTCAGTATGAACCGTGCCTTCACTTCTACCAAGTGCATGACGATGCCGAGTAATGCAGTGGACGCCGAGTATCAGAAAGTCACCGAGTTAGTTTGTAGGAACCGTGTAACCATACTTGGGCCGACTTAGTAGCACTTATGTTTATTTGTCAAGCCGACTTTGTAATTGTAATTGTAATTAATTGTTTAAGAATTGTATATAAACAATGTTGTAAAAATGTCAAGATGAATGTAAGAAGCATATATGTGAAAAAGAAAGAAAGGCAGAGATAAGCGAATTACAAAGGGCTTCAGCAGTATAAGGAACTGCAAAGACAAATTCATCACAGAAGGTGATCAGTACATCAGCAAATCTCAATCAGCAATCCAGTTGCAAAGCAAGAGATCTACTGTTTCATCCTAATAGGTGAATCAGTACTAAATCCTTTAACCGGGTAGACTTAACAGTCTTTTGTAAAATCTCTTTACCAAGTGCATACTTCATTGTATGTTTGTAAATCCTTTAACAGGGTGGATTTAGCAATCCTTATTGCTCCTAACAGGGCAGATCATCAGAAGTGATCAAATTGTAAGCCTTAACCGGCCAACTTTATTCTGCAGTATTAAAGCTTTGTGGGTTTCATCCCCACCCCATTTTTACTTTCTTTTTGGAAGGTTTCTAGGTAACCAAATCTATGTGTCATTATTATGAATGCTTTTAAGTTTCATGCTTTCTGTATGCAAAGGTTAAAATAAATTACATGTTAATACATCTGTAATTGAAAGAAAATTTGGAGTTACTGATTCACCCCTCCCCTCTCAGTAACTCGGTTAATTCCTGAATATTTCCAACACTTTTCATCCTTTGTTTGGTACAAATCATTGACTTGATGTATTACAGGTTGTGAGTCTCCATAAATGTGTAATTTTTTCACCCTCCACTCAATTGCTATTTTCATACCATTCAAAAGGGATTCATATTTAGTAATATTGTTTGTACAAGGAAATTTGATTCTAAATGCCTTAGGAATGGAGTATCCTTGAGGAGTAATAAACAAGATACATGCTCCAGATCCATTCTGTGTATAGGAGCCATCAAAGAACAATTGTCATTCTCTAGAAGAAAGATTCATGATAGAGGAATCTGGAAATTTCATTTGCATAGGTGTGTCATCAAACAAAGGTGCATCTACTAATTGATCAGCAATAACTTGACCTTTAATAGATTTTATTTCAACATATTCAATGTCAAATTCACTTAAGAGCATGACCCATTTGGCTAATCTACCCGTGAGGGAAGCTTTGCTGAGTAGGTACTTTAGTGGATCAATCTTAGCTACTAAATGTATGGTATGAGCCAACATATAATGTCTCATTTTATATGATGCAAAGATCATAGCTAAACAAGCCTTTTCAATCATAGAATAGTTCTTTTCGTATGCCACCAATGTTCTACTGATATAGTAGATAGCCTTTTCCTTTTTATTCTCATCATGTTGTGCAAGCAATGCCCCCAGTGATGTATGTGTAGCGGAGACATATAAGATCAATGGCTTCCCTTGAATAAGAGGCATCAAGATAGGAGGATTTGATAGATACTTCTTGATATGATCAAAATTCTTTTCACATTCCTCACTCCATGTAAATGTCACACCTTTATGTAATGTCTTTGTAAAAGGTTGTGATATGTCTGCTAGCTGAGATATGAAGTGTCTGATAGATTGAACCCTCCCTTGTAATGTTCTCATTTGGTTGATGTTCTTGGGAGGTTTCATCTCCATGATAGCCTTTCCTTTAGCTGAATCAACTTCAATTCCATTCTTTGAAACTATGTATCCTAAGAGTTTTCCGGAAGTGACCCCAAAAGCACACTTCTTGGGATTTAGTTTGAGACTAAATTTTTCCATTTTGTCTAGTATCTTGCTCAAGTCATTTAGATGTTCAGCTCTAATCATAGATTTTTCTAAGGTATCATCAACATAATCCTCCATAGTGTGATGCATCATGTCATGGAAAATAGATGTCATAGCTCTCTAATATGTAGCACCAGCATTCTTAAGCCCAAATGGCATGACATTCCAACAGAAGGTACCCCATGCACATGTAAAAGTAGTTTTCTCTTGATCTTTTGGAGCAATTTTTATTTGATTATATGTAGAAAAAACATCCATTAAAGAATACATCTCAAAGCCCGCAATCATATCCACTATCATATCAATGTTAGGTAATGGAAAATCATCCTTAGGAAATGCTTTGTTTACATCTCTAAAATATGTGCACACTCTTATTGATTTGTCTAGTTTAGAAATAGGTACAATATTAGAGATCCATTCTACATAATCAATAACTTGGATGAATTTGGCTTTTAGGAGCTTCTCTAATTCAGCTTTTACCAAGAGTGCAACATGTGGATGCATCTTTCTCAATTTTTGCTTAACAAGTTTAATGTTTCGAGCTAAGATAAATGATGCATTATAAGATCAGGATCCAACCCTGGCATATCTAAATATTTCCATGCAAAGTTGATCTTTTTCTCTATTAATAATGTTGTAAATTTTTTCTTCTCTTCTTCTATTAAGGACTGTGCTACATGGATCAACTGTGGTTCTTCTACTGTTCCCAAATTGATAAATTGAGTGGGCTCAATTAGAACTGGAGATTTATCCTATAAATGACTCAGAAGGACATCAAATATCTCATCCTTAGGCACCTCAGAGAGGTTTTCACTTTTGGATACGTCTTTTATTTTTACTTGTGTGGGTTCTGAGACTACCACAAAGTGGTTTTCACCCTCACAACTCCTTTTCTTTTTATTTTTATTCTTATTCTTCTGACTAAGATACTTGATGTCCAACTCATTCATGCTAACACTTGGTTCACTGATGGAAGTCATCATGGGCTCAACCACATTTAGGTAGCAAGCAAGGGCATAGTCATTGGGAAAGGTATAAATACCTTGGCTCAGATTGGTGGATGATATGTCAAGAAGGTCAGGGTGTTGGATAGTCAAAGTGGTGAAAGATTGGGAAAGAGTGTTTATGGATATGGATCTTTCATCATTGGTCCTAACTCGACGCTCGAGTTCAAAGGTGATATTACAACTTAAGATATTCAATTCATGAATAGGCTCAATGTCATTATGGAAATCCACTTCAGTCATTGGTGAATCAAACTTGATAAGTTCATCATTTCACTCTAGACTCATGTTGGGTTTAGGTGCATATTGGTGAATAACATCAATATGTTTTTCTATGATAAGCTCATCTTCCTCTGGAATGACTCCCCATTCATAGTCATTAGATTCTTTATCTATGCCTCTAGGAAATCTAAGAACATGACTAAAGTCAGGGTGAATACCCCAAGAAGGGTTACCCTTAGATTCTGATTTGAATTCATACTCATGAGAATCTATCTCAGAATAACTACCACCTTCCTCTTTATCTATTTGATTGTCTTTGAGATTAGCTGGTTCTTGTGGTGCAACTATCTCCTATTCCATAGTAGGTTCTTGTGTGTTGACTACATTAATCCTTTTGATTGGATCATCTTCTGCATCAAGAATGTCTTTGATTTCTTTAGGCAAATGTTCATAAGGAATAAGTTTTGAGCTATCTGAATCACTATCTGATGATTCAATTTCTTCCTTCTTAAGAAGAGCTTCTCTTGGTGTGATTTTCTCTATGATATGAGAACAGTTACTCTTGAGGTAAAAGGGTTTATTTTTAAAGCCTAAGCCAGCAGTATCCTTGTTTGACCTACCCATATGTGAAATAGATGTCATGAGACCTTTTCCTCTGACTCCTAGAGGTCCTTACCTGGATATCCCATTTTAGTTATCAATTTATGCCCTGGGCCATATGACTTACAAGGAATCTTAGGTGTTTTAGCATCACATTTTGAACAACTTGAGCTTCAGATTCATCTTTGTATAGCCATGCAAGTACAGCTTCATCTTCTTCAAACTCTTGTTTGGACACTTGTTCTGCGACAAAATTTCCTTTGTCTACATCAAGAGGTTCTTTAGACTCCTTTTTAGACTATTTTAGAGTTTTTCCATAAGACTTAGGTGATATAGGGAGAGATTTCAAAGATAAGACTGGCTCTATATTATATTCTCCCATACCATTTTCTTTCATCTTAACCTCTTTAGCAATGTCTTCCATCTTGGATGTTGAAGCAATGTCTAGCTGCTTAGTGGAAGATTCCCTATTATTAGGAACAAGTTTATTAGCACTCTCTTTCAATGTATTGCAAGTTGTATATAGATCAACTAGAATTGTCACTTCTACTCCTTCATAAGGAAATTTCAAACATTGATGATATGTAGAAGGAATAGCTTTCATCTCATGTATCCAGGGTCTCCCTAGAAGGATATTGTAAGCCAAAGGTAGATCAAGAACTTGACATGTAGTATCTCTAATAACTGGACCCGCTCTGATAGGTAAGACAATTGTTCCTTTTGAAGATCTCTCTTGCTCATCATATTCTTTAATAGTTATCTTCTTTCTAGGCTCAATAACCAATTCAGAAAATCCCAATTGTGTGATCAAGTTGTAAGAACAAATTTTTAAGCCAGCGCCCCCATCTATCAACACACGTTTGACATGACGGTTTTGTATCAAGACTTCAATATGCAAGGGCTGATTATGCAGATGACTCAAGAAGTTATCATCTTCCTCTAAAAAGGAAATGTACTATGGAGATGTAAGATGACCCACCATAGACTAGAATCTATCTAAATCAAGGTTGTCAGGAACATTGGATCCGAGTAGAGCTTTGTCTAGAATGGCTCTATGAGCTGGAGATATCTAAAGCAACTCAAACATGGAGATTTTTGCATTTGTATACTAAAGTTGTTGGACAATACTATATGATGTAGGCCTCGTGTCTTTAGGATTTGAAGATTTAGATGTAGCCTTCTGCTTAGAAGCAGATGAAAGATTGAAAGGCACCTTAGGGACATTAGATGAATCTGGTATTTGTCCTTGTAGGTGTACTTGAGATTGTGATCGAGTAACTGCATTTGCTAATTGATTGTCTCTATCTCTTTGCACAATTGTGATGACATTGCAATGCTCAGATAGGCATGGTTCAACCATATTGATAACAGCATTATTTCCAGGGTAACCATAATTGACCTTGGCACCCATGTTAGGTTGAGAAGATGAATCTCCTTGACCATGTTTTGGAAATGGTTCTGTAAATGTCCTATGGTCATTATTGCTCTTATGATTGTCAACTGTGATTTCTCCTTTATCAATCTTTTCTTGTATGATATGTTTCAAGTGAATGCAGTTATTAGTTTTATGACCCTTATTATGATGGAAGTCATAGAAATCATTCTCTCTCCACCAGCTCAGTTTAGGTTTAGGATCAAAGACTTGTTTCTCAGCCAAGTAAATGATGTTATTGGCCAACAAAGTTTTCATGTAAGAGTCCAAAGATTCTCCAAGAGGAGTGAATTTACGATTAGGATTTGTAGCCCAAGGTCTATAATCAAATGACTTTTTGTTAGATTCAGATGTTTTAGCTTCAGCAACTTTGATGGCTTGGGTGCCAATAGTGAGATTGAAAGCAGGTGCCTTGGATGGGGCACGGATATTATCAACAACACCATCAATGAAAATGCCTTTATTCTTGTTCCAATTATTTTTTTTGTCCTTAGAACTAGATTCAGATTCATAATTGTCCTTTTGAAGTGATATGTCTCCTTTTTGCACAAGTATTTTCTCAATTTTGATTGCATTTTCTACCATCTTATCAAAGGATGTATGATTTTGCATTTGTTAAGGGTAGTTGATTTCTGCAACAAGATTGTTGATGAAGATTTCTAGCTTCTCAGTTTTTGGAATGGGTCTAGCATATAGAGAAAATTTCTTCCTCCATCTCTTGAGAAATGTCAAGAATGGTTCACCTGGATATTATTTCAGATTGCAGATGTCGATCATGGTGACCGAATGTTGAATATTGTAGGAGTATTACTGATAGAATAGTTTGATTAACTCCTGAAAAAATTTGATAGTTGGAGGCATTATAGGGAACCAATGAATGGTTGCTCCTCCCAGAGATCAAGGGAAAAGATGCATCAAGTAGGTTGGTTCATGCATAAACTCCATAGATCAAGTACAAAATTCTCTGACATGATCCTAAGGATCAGAGTTTCCATCATACTTATCATACTTAGCCATTTCCACTTTTTTAGGGAATGGTGACATGTACAAGTCTTTATCGAAAGGAAAAAGGCATAGAGCTTCCATGGAGAACTCCTTAGGTTCCTTTTCTTTTTCAAGTTTGTTAAGTTTGACTTGCATGGCATGCATCTATTTCATCATAGTTGTGAGTGGAGTTTCTTCCTCATGTGTAATGATATCTTTGACATTAAAGTTGGGAGGAAGTTTAGCCCCTTGACGAGCTAATTCTAGAAAGTATGTTTCTCTATCTTCCTTCAAGAAATGCCTCATAATTATCTTGAAGTCATCATCATTTTGATATCGAGAAATTTCAGAAGGTGTGGTTTCTTGATCCACACCATGTTGAGAGTGATGTCCTTGGAACCAATGATGTGTCCCTCTATGAGACATGTTAGGAGTTTTAGGACTCCCTGGATTAGATTGAGGTGGAGTTTGTTGATTACCTCTGTGAGTTGATGGAGGGGGTATGTAACCAATTTTCAATCAAAAATTGTCAAGACCGTCATCTTCGTAAAGACTAGAATTGTAGAGTTGCTCAAGAGTTGGAGCCTAGAGAGTATTCAAAGGTATGGTATGGGATACTTCTCCAGATTTCTTGTGAGAGGAAGCTCTAGTTTCCACCATTAACCTTGGGTGAAGCAAAATAATAATATGAAGACAACTGAAGAATGAGTTGATTCAAGAAGATTGAATGGCGTAACCTTGTCAAGATTGAAGTGATTAAAGATTGGATCGGACGTAAATGAAGGATATTGTGCCACAGTAGTGTGGGTAGACACCCAATAGATGGTAGGCATGAGCTCACAACACTTAGCCATTTAGTAAAAAAGATTGAATTTGAAGATAATTTTGACAAGGTTTTGACACAAGATGAAAAAGACTCAAATCGATAAATCAGAAGGCTATTTTAAACTCAAGAGACCACTTTAGGAAAAGGAATGGATTCGTTATAGGCTCTACTCTATTTTGACACAATGATTTGTTTGACAGATTCCAAGACTTATTTCTCAACTCTAGACATGCAATTTCTGATAGTGTGCAACAGCAAAATAGGCATACAGACCCCAAACAAAAATTAGATCTGACGGAATAGTTGACCAACTAGAAGTAATAAGCTCTCTATTTTGAAAATTTTAGGACAGGTTTGTGCAAGAGAATGCTACCCCACGTGAGGAAGTACTAGGCTACACGCGAGAATGTGCTTTCTAGCGTGAAAGAATGCTTAGAAAGCTGAAATCTCGTGTGATAAAAGGACATAGTTTGATAGTTTTTGGCATAGATTTTGAGACACAGCGCTGGCTGTTCTCTGACAAAATATTTAGTTCTCACACCAGAAAAGGATTTTTGCTCATATTTTGAAATTTTTTATTGTTTCAGTATCAGATTGTTATGCAAATTTTGAAGATCTGTGTAACAGTTTGTTTCAAGTAACCAAGAAGATATCAAGCACGCAAAACAACAAGCAAGGGAAGCAAGAAATCATCTAAAAACAATGAACAAGGGCAAAAGGAACCTTGCGCATGAACAAGAAATAGTGACTTATTGTGCTAATCCCTAGAAATACTACTTGTGTATGTTCCAAAAAGTTTTTCAATAATGCACATATTCCTAGAAAATAAAAAATTTAACCTCACTAGGGTTTGTAGTAATGATCTGACTCTAAAACTTTTGTGACCTCAAGAGGGCGAACTCTAATCTTGGCACAACAAGGTTTTGACACAGTCTGAGAAATTAATCAATTAGGAGCTGCTAGGGAGATCTGACAGCCCAACAAGAGACCACACCTATGAAGATTTCTTCCACAAGGACATTTATATAGCGGCTACTGCTACTATGGTGAAAATGGCTATTACCGCTTGAGGTTACATCCATGTGGTTAACCCAATTAAGGGAATGTCCACTACAGTTAACCCTCTCTAAAGGTGACTCACAAAAGATACCACATGGAGACTGGTTCCAGATTCAAGGATCTAAGTTTTTGATACTACCCAAAAAGGGAGTAGAGCATAGTCCTCTAGTCTTTTCACTTTTAACCAAAACAAAGCAGATAGATTAATCCAACACCCTAAGACCAAGATTATCTCACAAAGATCTATGACATCAATCGCTTATGATCTATCAACCTCTCTGGAGAGAGAATGTATCAATCAAAAGTTGTAGACACATGAATCTAGTAGAACATGAGACTCTCTCAGTACCTTCCCTACCTACAAGGGGATACTTCATCAAGAGGAGCTTTGCATGAATAAACAAGTGAAAAAAGCTCAATCTCTCAAGATCATCCGCAAATAGTGTTCATAGGGCCTATTTACTATGTGTAACAGATATACAAAAAGTAAATCTATGTTCATTTTTATAGCCCAAAATGAAGTTTGTGATATGAAAGCAAGAAAAGTCACACAAGCTTGACACGTGAGAGTTTATTTTAATCCAAATCAAATTATTATCAGCTTGAGAAGAATACCTTAGGTCCAATGCTCTACAATCCAGAATTTAGCAGACATCTAAAAGTACAAAACCAAGACAAATCAATAGCAAACTGTAAGCGTTAGAAATCAATAATCTAAAAGTATAGATCTATAAATTCTATCTCTGTGGAAAAATCTCGCGTGAGTCAGGATATGGTCCTGCACAAGGAAGTATGATCTCGCGTGACAAAAGATGAAGTCTCGTGTGAGGAAGTGTTGAAACCAGCAAAACTTCGCATAGCGCGATGAAAAATCTCGCACAAGAATCTGTACAAAGATGTACAAAAGTACGGATAGAAAATTAAAAATCATAGTTTTGATAAAAAAGTGCTAAAAAAAATTATTTAAAATAACGTCCTGCAGAGAATACCAGATCTATAAAAAAAACTTGAAACCCTTAACCACAAAAACTACTTCAAAAACACCAAAACAGGAAGCAGCAAGGGAGTTTTGATAGAGAAATGATAGAAGATTGATAGAAATGAAGGGAAACCTATTTCAAGGCCCCACGGTGGGTGCCAGAAATGTGTGTGTGAATTTTGTACCTAGCTATAGACACAACACTTCAGTAAAACATTAGAGGTTAGCAAAAACTAAAATCTGGAAGTAATTAAAACTATGCTAACCAGGTGATTTACTGCCTTCTAGTAGGTGCGAGTATGATGTTCTCAGATTGGAATTGAGATCAGTGACAATGCAACACCTAAACAAAGGATTTAATGCTAAAAGATGAAAGACTATGAATGCAGATTTAATCTATATTTTTGTATTTTCTATGCAATAAGATGAAAGATTGTATGAAATTGATCTAGATGAACTGAAATGAAATTGATATGATATGCAAATTAATCTAACAATGATATGCTAAATGATATGAAAAACTATGCAAAAACTATCAAAATTATGAATGATCTCACAAATTCACCTGTCACAAATGCTTGATTCTTCAGATGTCAATTCGCCAAAGTAATTGTGCAAATTCGAGAGATATGAGATGAAGAGTTGAGCCTTGTTTTTATAGAAATCCAAGGCTTTGAGGATGCAAGAGAAAAGCCATAAATCACTCTTGATAAACTCAGGTTGATTTTTGAGTTATCAGGAAATTAGAGATAATTAACTCACAAAATCATGCAAAAGTAGAGTTTTACTCAAAATAGAGTTTTAGATCAAATTTCAACTCATCATCAGATGTTGAGTTTCAATTTTAAAATTGATTGTTAATTTCTAGTTGCCTACTTTTCTGATTGTGCATGATTTAATTATAAATTAATTTAATAAATAAAGTGATTTATCTCAACTTGACTGATTTTAAAATTAAAACAATTGATTTATGGGTTAATCAATTATTAAATCAAACTTTATTCCAATTAAATCATTAAATTTGACAACTGACTTTAATTAATTAAATAGGAATTTAATCAATTAGTCATAAGATTTTAGATTTATTGTCAAAATTAAATAATACAATTTAGGAATAAATATAATTAAATGTAATTAAATAATCAAGTGGCAGTATTAAATCTAATTGATTAAATATTTAGAATATTCAATTAATCAAACTTTAGGATAAATAGGATTTATCGCCAAATAATAATTAAATTAAGAATAATTATGATAAATTAGGAATATTTCCCGATGCAGAATTTAGGATAAAATCATTTTTTTATTTGATAATGTGCAGATGTGCCTTAGGTTAGGACATTGATGTCGATTTCATTCGAATTGTTGATATAGGAGGTTAATGAACCTATAGCCCATTTTTGGGGTATTACAGCTCCTTCCAACTTTAAACCATCAGCAAAGACAGTATTAAGGGTAACAATAATAATACTCTAGCACGCATCCACTAATCCTTATCTATCAAATCTCCTCTTTGTTTTGCTAATTTCATAAATCCCACTTTGACTGTAGTTTTTGAACTACTCATATTCTTCCATAGTATCTTCTTCTGTGTTTTTCTATAAGTTACTCATCTGTCTGCAACCTTTCTTCTTTTTGTAACCTTTATTTCACCTTTCCATCAGAATATATTATCCCAATGATGTCATCAAGGACCGACATAACTCTTTGGTAGCTTCTCTAATGCTTTTAGCTACTCTAATGGAATCCATCGGTATTAGTTTCGTTGATACCCCTTTTCCCTTAGTTACTCTATCAACATATGTTTTACCAATAATATCATTAGATATCGAGGTGACTTGAAAAAAGTTTCACCACAATGTATTACTATACCAATAAGTTAATCAATATATCTCTTCCTGATGTTCTCATACAAGTCTTGTTCTCCTTATATCACCATAGGTTGTGCTAACGTACTCATCGGGTGTCAGAGGAGCCTGATACATATATTGATTTCTTTATCTTGTACTTCCTTCGAATAACTTATACATCATTTCATTTTGGTTGGGTTACTTGACATAGTATTTTATTCAATGTAGGATACTGGACCCCACCAGCAAATGCTCTCTATGACTTGACTTATTGAATAAGTCTTTCTTCACTGCCATCTATTTTTTCTTACTTGATAACCCACATTGTTTGATATTGCTTCCCACCAATATTTTATTTAATATTCTTCACATCGGGCAATGGTTCATTTCGTTAGTCCCTCTTTTAACTTATTCAAAAATACAATCTTGTTCAATACTGCTCCCTATTTTACAACCTTGAATTTTGACTTTCCTGCTCAAACTTCACCTGGTCAATTGCACCTTGACTACCACATGGTAGCCTCTGATTGGCTTTGCAATCCACCTATGCACCACCTTGATACCATGTCGGTTCCACCTCTACATCCTACCACATCATTACATACTAGTCGGCCTTGCCACATGGCATCACCTTGCAATCATATCCTGACATCATCCTTGTACCTACTAAGATGGAGGGATCATGAAATTTTGCCATCTTTCCTCCTTGGCATGTCATCCATTTCCTTCACCCGCACCATGTGGTGTCTTCTCGCGATCTTGGGCACTTCCTCTTTCCTCATCATCCTAGACCACAAGATCGTCAGTGCCTGACACTTGTCACCATCTCACCCTAGACCCATCACTGATCCTCGCCAACTGCCCTGCCATGTGTCACAATATCATGATCACATGGTCATTTTCTATCCTCAAGCCTCTCATTTGTGAGATCATGGTTACTTGCCATCTGTCACCCTCTGGCCCTCCATCCATCTCAATTGCATTCTCTATGTTGTGGTCTCCCATGATCGCTACATGGTTTTTCTCTCTCTATGTCAGCCAAGATCATGGGATATATTACAAGCTGATGTCATGTGTTATCCTGATCAACCACCTTGCCTTGAAATGTGTGCCTCTTTTCACCCTCTAATTCACCCTTAGATAGCCAACTCATTATCTGATTATCTACCATGTCATATACTAATTAATCACGGGGCCCGCAAAATATTGTTAAGTTGTCTACCAAGTCCAAGTTATCTTTGTACACGAGCCCTTCTTTCCAAAAGGAAGCATGCCTTACAAAATTCAATATTGATGCATTGATATATAAAAATACAAGCTTGGCACACCTCCCAACCAATGTGGGATAAATCCTTCAAATGCCCTCTACATAAAACTGCCACCACTTTTTTGTGTGTGCGCGTCATAGGCCAATTTTGGATTGGTATGAAGATTTTTTTATTCTCCCTACATAGAACGTTGCCTCCAAACTCTGACATTGTCACCCCACAAAATTTTGAATGCCCATCATTGAAGCATATATTTTGGCAAAAATTTTCAACATGAAAGTTCATCCATGTCAGCTGATTCAGAACACCAAATGCCTATGGTCACACTTGCACTTCAATCTTTCTCAGAAATGTCTGGTAAGCTTCCTCTCCAACTTGAGAAGTCATATTTCCACCTTGTCTCATCTCAATGCTACCCTTAAGCTTCCTAGCTAATGGTTTCTTTTTAGGAGCCAAGTCACATATGGATTGTTCAATTTATATTTGCTTCCTTTTACTCAGTCCTACACATGTGCAATCTAACAATAACTATTCTCATGGCTTAACTAAAAATAAATGCATAAAGAATTTTTATGATTTATATTCTAGAGACATCTTGATTAACATAGATTCACCAAAACATAAGCTCAAAATATGTTAGATGGGAGGCAAAATTAAATTAAAAATTAGTGTGCCAATAGACATGTCTTGGATTACATTAAGCATCATGTATTTCTCTTTGTGATATTTTGTAATTAGATCCATGGCCGACCTAAGTTGATGTAATGTATTTAAAGATGTAATCTTTGACATTGGTAGTATGAGGAGAAGAGTGTGATTGATGTTTGAGATGTTGTATGAAGAGGTATGAGTTGAATCTAAAAGATATTTGTACTTCATTGGAGTTGTATTGGCATATCTAAGATGCTATCAATAAGTTCATCAAATTAGTGGATTGTAGTCCATCTTTGGGGTTGTAGTCCTAGTTGTATTTTGGGTTGTTGCCCTCATTTGTATATGAGTAGTGAACTCTAGGTAGTGAGCTTGAATGCATGTGCATTCCCATTGTACCTTTAACAAGGTTTATATGTACTAGTGCATCATCTAGTGGGTTTGATCCCCATCATGGTTTTTCCCTTAATCGTGTTTCCACACAAAAAATCTCTAGTGTTATGTGTTCTTGTGTTGATGGTTCAGTTGCTTCTTTTTTTATGAATACTACCTTCTCTATTAATAAAATATTAAAGTTACATATTCACAAAAAAGGGGTCGAGGGACATAGAAATCACCCTATAGAGTTCGCATGGAAAAGCCGAAAATAGAAAACAACTATTCATCAAAAAAATAGGCATAAAGCCTTTAAGCAGAAAGAGTGGTGCCAGAAGGAGGAGGATCTTTATCATCAGAACCCCACACATCATTGGGGTTGAAAGGAGGGTCAGGAAGTGACCAACCATCATCTCATGCTTCTTTCTTCTCTTTCTCTTCTGCCTGGGGTAGAGAAATGGCCAGAGCCAGGCGGGGAAACTTGGAGGAGGTGGTAGGATGCCAATCAGAGCCACAATGGGTACCAGGAGCATCAGGAGGGGAAAACTAAGCCAGAGCTGGAGACCACCCAGAAGTACAGTGAGGTAGAGAAGTTAAGTGATACCTCCAACAATTGTCACCACCTCTAGGAGAGTGGTGGTAGGGAGCCTGCGACCGTGGGGTATGGGAGTGGTGAGCCGAAGAGATGCACCCACAGTGGTGGCCTCTAGGAGGAGTACCTTCAGCATAAATGGCATCAAGAGGAACTCAAGAAAAAGTGCAAGGAGCATTTCCCTAATGATTGAGTAGCTCCTATAGGTGAGCCACCTTAAGAGCCACTTTAATAGCTTGAACCTGAATCTGCATCATAACATTATTACATATGCAAGCCTTGTTATACAAAGCAACATTTGTATCAAGAAAGTTGTGAGAAAAAATAACAGCATTCCTATCTTTCCATAGAGTGAACAAAATCTCCATCCTAAAAGTATGCCAAATCTGGTTAAACTTAGAAGGAAGTCTAGGAGAATCCCCTAAGACAATCATTTTCCAGGAAAAAGGCTCAAGCCTAAAGGGTTTGAAAAAATCATGAATCCACTACCAATACTATTGAGCTCTCCTGCAGAACCAAAAAATGTGCAAAAAAGTCTCTGGGTGACCACAGAAAGGACAATGAGGGTCATGAACACCAAGACATTTTAGTGTAGATCCCATAGGAAGCCCCTGGAAAAGTAAACACCAAGCAAAAAGAGCCATCTTGGGCTCCATAATGGTAGCCCAGATGGTTTGAAAGTGATAGCTCCAGTGACAGGTGGAAGAATGAAGATGTCATCTCTAATTAAGAGTGTCCACCATCGAAAGATGGGAAGACAACCACCAGTAGCCTAGCCTCAGCTTGTAATTTTTGATAGGAGTGGTAGGATACCATTTCCAATCCTTCCACCAAGGTCAAACAGCCTGAACACCAATCTTATGAAGCAAGTTAGCAAGAATTGCAGAAACCAGCAGATCAAAAGTTTGATGATCTGAGCAAGCCAAATGGTATTGCACCTACATATCCTCCCAAGAGTAGAGAATCATAGTGGCCCTAGAGAAGAGGTCCTTGGGAGTCCAAATTCCACATTTGAAAAAATGTAGAGCACTGGCCCCTTGAGTCTTAGCCAGAGGGATGCCTTGAATAGAAAACAACAGGGACCACCAGAGCTTCTATTGATTGAAAGAAAGCCCATTGTGAAAGTCATCACCATCCCAATGAAGCCAAGTCTTAATAGCTTCCCAAGCTTTCCAAATGCTCTTGATGATGAAATTACCCTAAATCTAAATAGGTTCTTTCATAGTGAGCAAGTTCTAAAGACCAATGCCCTTCCAAGCCGGCTTGTGAATAGGGAATCGTGAAGAGATGTAGTGTCTAAAAAGAATCTTCCAGGCTTCATCACCAGTAAGAGCATGAATAATCCACTTAGCACAGAGAGCATGACCTTGCTTCTAGGTGGACAGAAGGCCAAGGCCTCCAAAATCTTGAGGAAGGCAACAGTACTCCCAAACAACCCTTTGGAACCCATGGTTGTCAGCTCCAAAGGCCCAGAGAAAGTCTCTGAGGAGGTGTTCCAGCTTGAGATACGAAGCTTTAGAAGAAGCCCAACAAGAAGAGTAGTAGACATGAGTAGCAGTCAGAACCTTGGAACAAATCTGAAATTTCCCAGCAAGGGAGAGAGGCTTGCAAATCCAGTATTGCAACTTTTTCTCAATCTTGGCAATCACAGCATTCCATAAGTCCACAAAGGATCCATGGAAGGCAAAGGGAATACCCAAGAAGTAGAAAACTTCTCCATGTTGGACTCATTCTAGTCAAACTTGGCAAACCAGGGAGGGGCTAGAAGGAAAGACTGTCTGAAACAAAGGGTCTTATGCCATTGGATAGCAGATCCAGAGGCTTGACAAAAGGTGTCCAAGCACTGTAAGGCATTATAGATATTCTCCTCATCCTCAATAAGAGTGAGAAAGGAGTCATCAGAAAAGTGACCATTAACAAGATGGGAAGAGGACTCAGGAAGGCAAATGCCCCAAACCAAACCAGAGGAAATAGAATTGGCAAGCAAATACCCAAAGCCTTCAATAGAAATCACATATAATGTAGGAGCCAATGGATAGCCTTGCCAGATGGATCTAAAAATCCCAAAAGTATCATATTGAGACCCATTGATAGTAATGCATGTAGAGGCATCACCAAAAAGTATTTCCATAGACTACAAGAAATGATGACCGAATCCAAGAGCTTGGAGCATGGCAAGAATAAAAGGGCATTCAATGCAGTCATAGGCTTTAGCAAAATAAATTTTGAGGAATAAAGTGGCCTACTTAGACTGGTGAGCCCATTCCATCCCTTCCCAGATAGAAATAATTTTGTCAAGGATATACCTAGATTTAATAAAACCAGTTTGCTCAGGGCAAACAATAAGTGGAAGGAGATGTCTGATCTTGAGAGCTAAAGCCTTAGCAATTATCTTGTAGGAGACATTCATCAAGATGATGGGCCTCCAATTGCAGATATCCTCGGGGTTGCCAGACTTAGGTATGAATTTTATATTCCCTTTATTAATAAACCACCCAAACGTTTATTATGAAAGGCCTTGAGATAAACATTATGCAGGTCAGGACCTATAGCATCCCATAAGTGCTTGTAGAACTCACAGGAGAAGCCATCACATCTAGGAGATTTATCATCATCCATAGAGAAAGTTTCTTCTTTGAGATCACTGATGGTAAGCAGTTGCTCACAAAAGGCTCGCTGCTCAACTACTATGTGTTTTGGAGTAACAACAATACAAGCCTTAAGAGCCTCCTCCCACACAACAGAATTACCCTATGAAGAAAACACTTTTTCATAATGTTGAAAAAAATCCTAGAGAATGGTAGGGAGCTCAGTAAGGGTTTCAGATCCTTGTTTTATTTTTTGAATACCAACATTGGTATGTCAAGCTTTGAGGGCATGAAAAAACTCCTTAGAGGCTTTATCGCCCACCTCCAACCAATGGAGGTGAGGTTTGATTTGAGCTCCACGAGTAGCATAAGCATCCACAATTTTCTTTTCATGTCGAAGCTAGGTCAGTTTAAGCTGAAGCTCAGAATCAAAGGGATTCAACGCAAGCACATTAGCAGCATTGTGAAGAGCCTCAGTGTTAGCTTCATAAGTAGGCTTTCTGTAATAGGCTAACTGATGGCCGTAAATGTAGAGAAATCTCACAGTATGGGTGATGACATCATTCCACCATTGAATCTAACCAAGATGAATGTGGGGTCAAGGCTCAAGATTCCAGACTTGAAGAATGTGAGCAATAGTGGAAGCATGCATCAGCACTAACATGTTGAGGAAAAATTGCATATGAGCAGCCCGCCTGGAAGAAGAATGCCAAGTGATGGAAAAATAAATGGGGAAGTGATCTAACTAGGTCACATCTGTCAGAGGAGTGATAGGTAAGCCTCGATCTTTAGAGAAAGAAAAAAAAGATTGAGCAATTATCATAGCACAATCTAATCTCTTAAATATGTGATCAGAATGAGCTCTAAAATTAGACCAAGTATGCCAAACCCCACCCTGTTGGTAGTGGTTAGCATTGGGATCAAAAAGCCCCAATTTATTATGCATATGGTACCAAGCTTCTATCTCCCCAGTTGTCCATCGAAAAGGAAAAATCCCTTCCTTGTTAGAGGCTAGCTCAACCATATTAAAGTCCCCACACATAACCCAAGTAGCAGGAGGCAAATTATCTGCCAGCCAGCACCAAAGCTAAGATCTTTCCACAGCATCATTAGGAGCATAAACATTAATGATACCAAAAGAATGGTTCTGAAAAGACAACAAAATCCAAGTGACACACTGCATCAGATCAGATCCATGAGCAACAACAAAAGAATGAAGGTGAGGTGATAGAATAGTAATGACACCACCTTTACCAGCTTCATGCTGAGAGGAAAAAATAATGTCGTCCGGCCAAATGACGCGACGGGAAGAATTAAGTAGGAAACCTAAAATTCTCACTTCCTGCAAACATAAAACATCCAGACTATGAAGTCTGTGGTGGGTATCATGAACATAATACTTTCTAGAGAGGTCAGTTAGACCTCGCACATTCCAAGACATAAAATTCATAAAAACTCTTGCATGGTTTCCTTGTCCCCAAGAGAGGAGAAAATATTCTGCAAGAAATCTGGTATAGAGCCAAAGCTAGGAAGTAAATCTCCAGAAGAGATAAACTACCTTTTTTTGGGTCATTCGTGCGTCCATCAAGACTGTGAGACCAAGGTAAAGACTGTGAGGAAGTTGAAGAAATAACTTGTGGTGCTAGCACCACCTCTGAAGTGGTAGGCCTCGTAGCTGAAGTTTTCCCCTGAATAATAGGGTGTGAAATAGGCGGCACAACTGGTGGTGCTTCGGTGGAAGGAGGAAGTTCTCCAGCCGGAGGTTCCTGAGGCAACACTATTGTAGAAGCAGCATGTTCTATTTTAGAGCCTGAGGCATTCCTGCCTTTTCACATAACTATAGTCCATTCTTCTTTTTTTCTAGCTTCCAAATTTTTGACTGGTGCTTCCTTTGGCAATGGCTTCACCTGAGGGGTAACCAGAGGGCAGTCCTTAATCTTGTGTTCTACCAATTGACACCTATAACAGGTGTTTGGTGGGTTCAAATAAAGCACTTTTTGAGAGATGGTGAGAGCACCAACCTAGATTTCAACAATGTCCTTGAGTTCCCTAGAAAGGTTGACCTTAACATAGACACGCTTCTGGGGACAGGCATTAAAAAACTTGCCATGCTCCATGACAATGACCTTACCAAGAGTTTTAGCAATAGACTCAATAAACAGCTAGCATGGCAAAGGGAGACCAGGAAACTCAACCCAAACAGGTACCCTAAGTTTCTTGTCATCCGAGATAGTGAAGCCTCGAGACCATCTTTGGAAAACAAGCAGGGATGACCTAACCATCCAAGGCCCGTAGCTAAAAATAGCTTCCACCTAGGAAGGGTTAGCAAAATGGAAAAGAAAAAAACCTTTGGTAAGGTTTTGCACACCGTCAAGGCAGACCCCATGAGGGGTCCAGCTCTTATTAACCCAATCTTTGAGGATACTTTTAGGAGGAGTGCGACCCATAAAATATCCAATCAAGTATGCTTTTCTAACCATTCACATGCATAATCAAATTCTTGAAGATTAAGAACAATATCAGGGTTACCTCATGAAAGACCTTTGGGATGAACTTGTGAGGACATTTGTTTAGAGGAGGCACCATGGCTTTCTGAAGCTTCAACTCACGCACCAGGATCAACTGTTCGACCGAAGTTGGCTAGAGCCATACTAAAAGCTAACCCTAATGCAAAAAACTTGCAGTAAATGCAATATGATAGATGGAAAGCTTAGACCAAAGACATAGACAGGAAGCCATACGCATGAAACCCTAGCAGAGCCAAAAAAAGATCCCATTCAATATATTTTTTTCTAATTCTCAGTTGCTTCTTTTTTATCTAAGGGAAGTTAAGTATTGATAAGTTTTGTTTTGACACAACTATTTTGGACACAAGTGATTTACCCCTCCCCCCTCTCAATTGTGTGTGTTGCCTTATTTCTATCATGTGTAGAGCTCTAGTCTTGTTGTATGATGTTAGTAGATGGTGAAATGTTTTTTATTATTAAAGAATCCTAAAAAGGGGGATGACCCTTAAAAAATCAAGGCTTGAAAGTAGATCAAATCATCAAAATCACAACGCAAAGGAAAACAAAGACCAAGAAAACACAATACAAAGCACAAAGGCTTAGCCCCAAAATAAGGAGTCAAACTCACGCCACACACGAAGATGAGTGGGAGTTCTTCCTATGACATCGGACAACTATCCAAGTGATACTATCTTTAGGTTCCCCACGAAGGAGACACCGCTAGGGAAGTTGCCAGTATAGTGGCTAGAGTGCTAAAGAAGCAGAGCATCGTCAGCAAAACTATGGTGTTGAGATGCAGCAAAAGTTGATGGAGTAGAGAGGTCATTGTGGCCATGTAATACCCCAAAAATGGGCTATAGGTTCATTAGCCTCTTACATCAACAATTAAATCAAAATTGACATCAAAGTCCTAACCTAAGGCACATTTGCACATTGAAATCCTAATTGATTTTATCTTAATTCTGCATCACGGAATATTCCTTGAATATTCCTAATTTATCATAATTATCTTTAATTGAATATTATTTGGTGATAAATGTCATTATTTATCCTAAAGTTGACTAATTGAATATGATGAATATTTAATTAATTAATTTAATTTTGCCACTTAATTATTTAATTAGATTTAATTCTATTTATTCCTAATTAATATTATTTTATTTGACAATAAATCAAATTTGTTAAAAACAATCAATTGAGTATTTACTTAATTGATTTAAAATCAAATTTGTCAAATTGAATTATTTAATTAGAATAAAGTTTGATTAAATGATTGATTAACCCATAAATCAATTATTTTAATTCAAAAATCAGTTAAGTTAAGAATAAATCACTTTATTTATTAAATTAATTCATATTAAATCATGCACAATCAAAAAAGCAGTTAACTTTAAATCAATTTTCAATTTCAATTTGTTAACTTTCTAAACTCAACATCTAATGATGAGTTGGAAATTGATCTAAACTTTGTTTTGAGTTAAACACTGTTTTTGCATATTTTTTGTGAGTTAATTATCTCTAATTTCTTGTTAACTCAAAAATCAACCTAAGTTTATCAAGAGTAATTTATAGTTTTTCTTGTGCATCCTCAAACCCTGGATTTCTATAAAAAAAAGGCTCAGCTCTTCATAATACATTTCTCGAATTAGCACAATTACTCTACCGAATTTACAACTAAAGAACAAAGCTTTTGCGATAGACAATTTTGTGAGATCATTTCATAGTTTTTCATAGATTTTGCATACTTTTACATTCATCTTCATAGCATTGTTAGATTAATTGCATATCATTTCAATTCATTCTAGATTAGTTTCATATCAAGTTTTTCATCTAATTGCATCAAATTTCCAAAAAAAATAGATTAATTTGCATTCATATTTCATTGCTTTCATCATTTTAAATCCTTCGTTTAGGTGTTTCATTGTCACTGATCTTGGTCTAATTTGAGAATACCATACTCGCACCTACTAAAAGGCAATAAATTGCCTGATTAGCTTAGTTTCATTTCTTTGCAGATTTTAGTTTTGCTAACCTCTAATATTTTACTAAAGTGTTGTGTCCGCGGCTAGGTACAATTTTTACACACATATTTCTAGCACCCACCATGGGGCCCTGAAATGGGTTTCCATTCTATTCTATTCTATCAAATTTCTATCATTTTTCTTGAACCCACAACCACAAGATTAATTTTTATGAATTTTGTGATAAATGTCTAGGCTATTTTTTCAAAAATCTGATTGGTATTTTTATTGGTACATGCACATATGAAATGATACAGATCCAAAATTTATATTTCTGGAAAGGTATTTGAGCTAGCTTTCATTTTTTGTTGGTTTGGATTAATTTTATTTTGATTTACAAAAGTTATGATCATTTTAGTGCAAATTGGTTAGAACCTGATTTTATGAAATCCGACTGATGTTTTTATTGGTACATGCACATATGACATAATACAGATCCAAAATTTATATTTCTGGAAATTTACTTGAGTTAGCTTTCATTTTCCATTGGTTTGGATTAATTTCATCTTGATTTCCAAAAGTTATGATCATTTTAGTGTAGACTGGTCAGAACCTGATTTTATGAAATCTGACTAATGTTTTTATTGGTACATGTGCATATGACATAATACAGATCTTAAATTTATATTTTTGGAAAGGTATTTGAGTTAGCTTTCATTTTCCATTGGTTTGAATTAATTTTGTCTTCATTTGTAAAATTTATGATTGATTTAGTGCAGACTAGTCAGAATCTAATTTTTTATGACATCGGGTTTTTCGATTATCAAATGACATATTATCTTTGACTAACCTGATTTTCTACCACATGGGGTTGACAAGTTGTGTTTATTTTTTGATGTATTTTTATAACAGTGGGTTGCATGTACAAGAATAGGCAAGTTTTCAATAACAGTGGTTTGCAGGTGCAGGAGTAGGTACATCCCGTGGGTACAAAAGATAGAAGACAAATGCTCAAAAATTGCTAAAATAGGTAAAAATCTACTAAGCACATTGTGAGGAACTCAGGTATTTTGTTCAATCTGATAACACTTTGATTTGGATATAAAATGAACTCTCTTATGTCAAGCTTGAGTGCCTTTACAGCTTTCATAATTCACACTTCAATTTTGGGCTATAAAACGAACATAGATTTCTTTTTTGCATATTTGTTACACATAGTAAATAGGCCCTATGAACACTATTTGTGGATGATCTTGAGAGATTGGGTTCATTCACTTTTTCATGCATGCGAAGCTCTTCTTGATGACAGATACCCTTGTAGATAGGGAGGATATTGTGATTGTCTCACGTTCTACTTGGTTTGGTCCTCAGCTTTTGATCGATACATTCTCTCTCCAAAGAGATCGATAGACATAGTTGTTGACATCACAAATCTTGGTGAGATAATTTTAGTCTTAGCATGTCAGATTAATCTGTTTACTATGTTTGGGTAAAAGTGATAAGGCTAGAGGATTATGCTCTACTCCCTTTTTGGGTAGTATCAGAAACTCAAATCCTTGGATCTGGACCAAGTCCCCATGTGGTATCTTTTGTGAGTCACCTTTAGAGAGGGTTAACTGTAGTGGACATTCCCTTTATTGGGTCAACCATGTGGATAGAACCTCAAGTGGTAATAGCCATTTTCACCATGGTAGCAAACAACCGCTATATAAATGTCCATGTGGAGGAAATCTTCACAGGTGTGGTCTCTTGTTGGGCTGTCAGATCTCCCTAGCAGATCTTGATTGATTAAATTCTTGGACTGTGTCAAAACCCTAGTGCACCTGGATTGGAGTTTTCCCTCTTGAGATCACAAAAGTTGCAAAGTCGAACCATTACTAAAAACACTAGCAAGGCCAAATTTTTCATTTTCTAGGACTATGTGAATTAATGAAAAACTTTGAAGAACATACACAAGTAGCATTCTTAGGGATTAGCACAATAAGTCACTATTGCTTGTTCATGTGCAAGGTTGCTTTTGCCCTTGTGCATTGTTTTTGAGACAATTACTTGTTTTCCTTTGCTTGTTCTATGTATTTTCTATCTACTTGGTCCTTTGGTAACAAACTATCACACGAATCTACAAACCTGGACAAAGAAAATCTTGCAAATAAACTGATTCTAAAAATGGAAAATTTGCAAAATTTGAACAAAAATCCTTTTCTAGTATAAAAACTAAATATTTTGTTAGAGAACAACCAGCATTGTGTCTCAAAATTTGTTCCTACCTCAAAAACTATGTTGTACTGTCAAAAACATTGTTCCTCTATCACGTGAGATTTCAATTTTCTAGGCATTTCCTCGTGCGAGATAGCATCTCCTCGCGTGCAATCTAGTACTTCCTCATGCAGGATAGCATTTTCTCGCGCAAGACTGTCCCCAAATTTTTAAAATAGCAAGCTTATTCCCGTTAGTTGGTCAACTTTCTGTTAGGTCTTATTTTTGTCTTGGATCCATATGCCTATTTTCCTGTTGCACACTACCTGAAGTTGGATGTCTAGAGTTGAAAATTTACCTTTTGTCAGAAATTCAATCATTTGCAACCAAATCCAAGAATCTGTCAAACAAATCATTGTGTCAGGAATAGAGCAGAAACTAGAAAGAATTCAATCATTTTCCTAAAAGTGGTCTCTTGAGTCTGATCTAGCCTTCTTCTTTATCGATTTGAGTCTTTTTCATCTTGTGTCAAAACCTTGTCAAAATTATCTTTAAATTCAATCTTCGTACAAAACGGCTAAGTGTTGTGAGCTCGTGTCCACCATCTTTTGGGTGTCTACCCATACTACTAGGGCATAGTATCCTTCATTTACATCCAATCTAATCTTCAATCAATCCAATCTTGACAAGGTTGTGTCATTTGATCTTCTTGAATCAAGTCATTCTTCAGTGTCTTCATCTTTCTCTTTTGCTTCATCCAAGGCTACTGGTGGAAACTAGAGCTTCCTCACACAAGAAATCGGGAGAAGCACCCAATACCTTACCTTTGTCTACTCACGTGGGTCCAACCTTTGAGCAACTCTACAATTCAAGTCTTTACGAAGATGACGGTCTCGGCAATCTTTGATTAAAAACTGGTTACATACCCCCCCTCCATCAACCCACGGAGGTGATCAACAAACTCCACATCAATCTATTCCAGGGAGTCCTAAAACTCCTAACATATCTCAAGGAGGGACAAACCATGGGTTTCAAGGACATCACTCTTAACATGGTGTGGATCAAGAACCCACACCTTCTGAAATTGCTTGATATCAAAATGATGATGACTTCAAGAAAATGATGAGGAATTTCTTTAAGGAAGATAGAGAAACATACTTCCTAGAGTTATCTCATCAAGGGGCTAAACTTCCTCCCAACTTTAATGTTGAAGATATCATTACGCATGAGGAAGAAACTCAAATCACCACTATGATGAAACAGATGCATGCCATGCAAGTCAAACTTAACAAACTTGAAAAATAAAAGGAACCTAAGGAGTTTTCCATGGAAGCTCTATGCCCTTTTCCATTTGATAAAGACTTGTACATGCTGCCATTCCCTAAGCAAGTGGAAATACCTAAATATGATAAGTATGATGGAAACTTTGATCCTCAAGATCATGTCAGACAATTTTGTACTCAATCTATGGAGTTCATGCATGAACCAACCTACCTAATGCGTCTTCTCCCTCTATCTCTGGGAGGGTCAGCTATTCATTGGTTCTCAAAAATGCCCCCTACTATCAAAACTTTTGAGGAGTTAATCAAACTATTCTATCAACAATACTCCTACAACATCCAACATCTAGTCACTATGATCGACATCTGCAATCTGAAACATAACTCAAGAGAACCATTCCTGACTTTTCTCAAACGATGGAGGAAGAAGTTTTCTCTATATGCTAGACCCATTCCAAAAACCAAGAAGCTGGAAATTTTTATCAACAATCTTGTTCCAGAACTCAACTACCATTTGAAAATGCAAAATCATACATCATTTGATAAAATGGTAGAAAATGCAATCAAAATTGAGAAATTACTTGTGCAAAAAGGAGACATATCACTTCAAAAGGTCAAGTATAAATCTAGATCTAATTCTAAAGACAATGGAAAAAAATGGAACAAGAATAAGGGCATCATCACAGATGGCATTGTTGATACTATATGTGCCCCATCTAAGGCACCCACTTTCAATCTCACTATTGGCACCCAAGCCATCAAAGCTTCCAAAGCTAAAGCAATAGAATCTAACAAGAAACCATCTAACTATAAACCTTGGGCTACAGATCCTAAACATAAGTTTACTCCTCTTGGAGAATCCTTGGAATCCACCATGAAGACTCTGTTGACCAACAAAATCATCTCCTTGCCTAAGATAAAGGTATTTGATCCTGAACCTAAACCAAAATGGTGGAGGGAGAATGATTTATGTGACTTCCATCCCAATACGGATCATAAGACTAATAATTGCATACGCCTAAAACACATCATACAAGACAAAATTGATAATGGAGAAATTATAATTGACAATCATAAAAGCAATAATGATCATACAACATTCATGAAGCCATTTCTAAAACATGGTCAAGGAGATTCATCTTCTCAGCCTAATGTGGGTGCTAAAGTCAATTATGCCTACTCTGGAAATAATGTTGTCATCAATATGGTTGAACCATGCCTATCTGAGCATTGCAATGTCATCACAATTGTAAGAAAAGATAGAGAAAATCAATCAGCAAATGCAGTTACTCTATCACAAGCTTAGACACATCTGCAAGGACAAATCCTAGATTCATTCAATGTCCCTAAGATACCTTTTGTATGCAAATTAGATGTCTAATAACTAGAGATGATAAATTAACTATTGAAAGCCAATAAATCAATCTAATGCAACACAATGAAGAGTACAAAGCAACTATAAAATGATGAAACTAAATCAATTACCTTCACCTACCATGCAGCTTGTCTCCATTGTCCTCCTAGCCTTGATTTCTTGAAGAGGTTGAGCTCTCAAATTTCCAAATGAAGCCTTTTCCCAAGATGCTGCCAAAGTGTGGAGATTTTATGAAATGAGTGCATAATAGCTTATGCAATCTAATGGATGGAATGCAAATGAAATGATGATAATATGGATTGATTGCTCTTAGAATGCTTGGATGCTTGATTGCTTGATTGCTTGAATGCCTATTAAAAAATACCTATTAGCTCCCAAAGGGGAAATGAGGCCCCTTTTATAAATTTTTGGAGGATCTAGACCTAGGTGGCACAATCCTACGGTTGAGAATGAAAGGTGGAGGATCCTAGGGGTAGGATTGACTTGGTTGAAGGAGTTGAGAGAAAGGGGGATGTAGTTGGAATGTGAGAGGGAGAATAGGGATGATGTTCCTCTCACATTAACATGGAGGAGAACAAGGTGGAAGGGAAAGACACATGTCAAGTGTCTCACAAAGACCAGAGAGAGAAAGAGGGAGAGACCTTTTCCTCATGAGGACTCTTTGCACAAGTGTTCTATGAGTCACCTTTGACCCTTAGAGGTGGCTTGAGAAGCCCCTTAGGAATAGGGATTTTCTCTTGACTTAGTTTAAGAGAGGACATGTGGTCATGAGACCAAGTCCTATGAGGCCACATAGCCCTTAAGAATAGGACATGTGTGGGTGAGGATAATTACTAATAAATAATTAATAATTATTATTTATTTTAGCCAAAGTGGTGTGTCAGCTGACTAGGTAGGTGAGGTGGACTAGGGGACTTAGTCACATTTAGGTGATTGTGTATTTAATTAAATCACTTTAATAAGACTAATCAGAAGACTTAGGATAGAGGAATAGACTATAGTGAATTTACTAAATAAATTGAATAATTTATTTAACAAATAGGGGAAATAACTATTAATTAAATAATAAATATTTAATTAATTTATCAAGTCAATATCAATTAAATAATAAATATTTAATCAATTAATAAAGCCATTTTTAAGTGTATACATTTTTCCCCTCTTTCAAATAATGTGCGTGTCACATTGTTTCAAAGAAAATTTCAAGTATTTTGCCCCTACCCCAGATAATGTCTGAAATGACCTAAGCATGCCCCCTCGAGAGATTGATTAACCAAAAAGATGATTGGAATTTTTTATTATTATTATTTATTTATTTTCCTTGGATAATCAATCTCATGAAAGAAACAGAAGAAAAGATGCGTGAAAATGGGGTGAAATGGAATAAAAATGAGAGGTAGGGTCCCCACACCAAGCACATAGGGTCCACAGGCTATAAATAGGGCTAAGGGGTCCACAATAAGCTCATTGTGCACACTTGTCATTTGGAGATTAGAGCATGAGAGAGAGAAGAGTAGAGCCGCCAGGATGTCATTTCCATTTTCAGATCACTACTTCGAGAGGGTCAGACACTTCCAGCGACCACCCGATTCAAGTGAGCCGGTAGGTGACTCGATCCTACTTTGTCAGTTGATGATTTGATGCATGTTAGAGAAGAATTTTAGCATGTTTAGGGTAGATCTAATCATAGGTTTAGATTAGAAAAAAATTTGTTTTTCAACCGGAAGATGAATGCGCCGTTGCGGCGCATGAATGCGCAACAAATAGCAACATTTGCACAGAAACTCAAAAGTTTTGTGCATTCATTTAGGGAAATGGCGCATGCATGTTAGGATCACTTTCTGTGGCACAAATGTTATGTAAAAGTGCGCATTGGTTCTTTTGGCACATTGGTGATGACTTGTTGTGCAAATGTGCAATAAAATTGTGCATACATGATTTTTGGTGCAAATGTGAAAAGTTATAGTGCATGAATTTTTCTGTGTTGCGCATTTGTTTGATGGATAGAATTTGGTCAAATAAGAAAAATCAAATAGGTCAAACTAGATGTCGATAAGCTGATTGGATCTCTCAGCGATTAAATTTGATCGATTAGGTCAAGATAGGCAACATTGTAGCATGATTGCTAGTTAACCAGTCTTGAGACTAGATGATTGATAAAATCATCTATTAAAACATGTGATAGAACATGTTTGTAGTTGATATAATAGGATAGATAGATGTTTGTAGATCAGTTCATCGAAATTTGATAGCTTGAGTTTATTTGATTTGTATAGGAGGACATTACTAATATTCTAATGTCATGGGAGAGATATCCCATCACACAGAATTTGAGACCAGTGCTGTCAGAGACTAACAGACTCCTGATTGGTGCATCCTGGTTATATCATGTGATTTACACGCCCAAGATTAGGGTGAACCAGAGTATGATGACAACACTGGCAAAGCGGTGGCACTCAGAGATGAGTACCTTCCATCTTCTAACAAGGGAGATGACAGTGACCTTAGAGGATGTATATTGCATCCTCCGACTTCCTATCATAGGAGAGTTAGTACAGTATGATTGGCATGGTGGAGTGACAGAGTGTAGAGCCATTTTTGGGGATGATGATATTGAGGATGGAGAGATCAGCTAGGAGGATATGGTCGATTTATATGACCCGCTACGAGTGGTTCTAGTAGGAGCGATTGGGGGATTTGTATGCCCTAATCGTAGGTCACAAGGATTTGTAGTTGGATAGGGCCACACTCTACAGTGGATGATGGATGGGACCCAATTTTCTTGGGGTGTTTGTTTATTAGCACATATGTATCATGATTTACATTAGGTGGTGTACCATAGAGGTGTATCATTATCAGCAGGGGTCACATTGCTCCATGTTTGGGCATGGGAGCATATTGCAGTTACTAGACTAGTAGTGATCAGATTCTGGGGTGCAGGATAGCCCTACATTCATTTATACTCCTCAATTTTGTCTCAGGAAAAACTGGGACATTTAGAGTTCTGGCATTATACTTTTGATACACTGGATATAGTGACATGGAGACCCTACCTAGGTTGTGAGCCATGGAATGATGAGCGACAGCTAGGATTTTGTTTTGAGTTGTGATGGCTTATAGGGTAGATGCCCTTTTTTTTGGAGAGACAGTTGGTTAGCCGGGTTCTGCGCTAGTTTGGCAAGATCCAGGGCATGCCCCAAGGTGTGACAGAGTTCATGAGGACTCGTCAAGAGAGACGAGATTGAGGACCTATGGCATCTTTTGATGTGGCCCGACAGGAGTTTTTGGATATGCCATTTCAGGCATGGACCATGAGGCAGATAGTGGTAGACCCTGGCATGACTACAAATCTTGAGTAGCATTTGAGAGACTTCCCCATGCCACAATTGATAGATCCGACAGCGAGACCACCAAAGAGAGATCCAGTAGATAGACGTTGTGGGAGACTCTGAGGATAAGATAGGAGGGGATGAGGGAGAGGAGGTGGAGGTGATGGTGGAGGAGATGGTGGAGGAGATGGTGGTGATGGAGGAGATGGAGGGAGAGGGGATAGGGCTGGTCCTCGGATGAGAGGAGGCAGTGTGAGGTAGAGGGGATTGATCCCACCCCCAGCTAGACAGGGATGGAGATAGCCTCTAGCACAGCCAGCACAGCTAGCTGTAGGAGCTCCCCTATAGGTACCAGTAGAACAGGTGTAGATACCAGCTAGCCCAATACCAAGACCAGCTGTATAGGTACAGGATGAGGTGAATGTGTTATTAGCCTAGGGTGGTGTGGTATAGGGTGGATAGATCCCTAATGACATACAAGATGAGCAAGATGCTAACATGCTAGATGTGGGGGCACAGGATGAGTAGACTGAGATGGAAATTGGGGAATAGGATCCCTATTTACAGAGAGATGGTGCTGAGGAGGAGTTGGATATTGATTCACTGCTAGTCCAACTAGCAGTTATTTAGGTATAGGCAGATTGGGTTCTTGGTCTTGAGAGACAGATAGAGAGGATGCATAGGCAGATGGGAGTGCTGAGAGCTGAGTGGGATGCAGTGCTTGAGAGACTCAGGGAGTCAGAGATGTTACTGATGAGCTACAGTGCACAAAGGATTTGGGTCCTCATGGAGATAGCATTAGAGCCATGATACATGTCGGGAAGGAGACATCCTACTGGTGAGAGGTGTATAGACAGGCGGTCAGACACCCCAATTATTTGTTCCTTTGATTTCATCAAAAAATATCCCACAAATAGAAATCAAAGAAAATATCATGTCCCATCATGGCTATCCTAATCAATGACATTTTAGAGTGTCAAACGCATGTCAAAGATATCATGGAATAGCATAGGAAACATGATAACAATGAAATCCAAATATGAATGCATAATTTACAACAAATCATTCTAACATGTCTATCATGAATATACATTTCTTTTTTCCAAAAGATAGTGTAAGATATAGTGATCAGTTGAAGTGATGATGTATAGTCAAGATTCGATAGATAAACAGTCATGTTTTCAAGGATAGATCACAGATTCTGATTCATCATAAAGATATCATTGTGAAAGAATGTTTGATTGTGTTTTCTTTATCTGGTGAAAATACTCCATTGTGTCCTTTTAGAGTCATGACTATCATAGATCCACTTCCTGAACTAGGTTGAGGACATGCCCCCAGCTAGGTGATGGACTGACTTATTATGGATGAAGAAAGACGCAACAAGACTAGGATGAAGACCATGACAAATGATCAAGCTATGATGGGATTTTATTATGGGTAGATACAATGGATGGTGTATAAACTAACCATTTTATTATGATATGTACATGGCAGACAAACTAGAATAATCCTAATAGATAAAGGAGCTAACTTGATACACATGGTGCCTGTTTCCAGGTTTTCACCACATGCTTTTATTGCAATTTTCTTTTGATTTTTTTGGATTTTTTTTTATTTTTTTTAAATTTTCGTATTTACAAAATATATATATAGCCCTTACATTGGGATTTCAAGGATAGAACTTCTTGTGATGGATACTATTAAGAGGTTCATCCAAAGGATCTCCCTTAGGTGTGGACAATTGATAAGCCCCAGAACCATAAACTGTTGTAACTACAAAAGGACCTAACCAATTGGGTTTGAACTTGCCCTTCTTTTCATGATGCAATTGATTCTTTGGATTCTCACGAAGGACTAAGTCACCCAGCTGAAAGTCTCTAATTTTTACCTTGCTATTATACTAACGAGACATACACTGTTGATAGACTTTCAAATGATCATAAGCTCTTTGACGGCATTCATCTAGCAGTTCTAGTTCAGTCAACCGTGCAACTCTATAGTCTTCATCAGGAATCAAATCTTTAAGAGTGACATGAAGTGAAGGCAACTCGACCTCAAGGGGTAGGACTGCTTCAGATCCATAGACAAGGGAGTATGGGGTGACTCCAATAGGAGTACAGATGGAGGTACGGTAAGCCCATAAGGTTGGATTCAGTTGGATATGCCAGTCACAGCCAGCGTCGTTGACAGTCTTTTGTAGGATTTTAACAATAGTTTTATTTGACGCCTCAACTTGGCCATTTCCTCGGGGATAGTATATGGTGGAATAGTTATGGGTGATATGAAATTTTGCACACAGTTCATCCATGTCCTGATTTTGAAACTATTTCCCATGATCAATAATGAGATACATAGGTATACCATATCTACAAATGATATAATTTAAGATAAACATGGATATTTGTTTCCCTGTGGCAGTAATTAATGGAATGGCCTCAATCCATTTAGTAAAGTATTATGTTGTAGTGAGAATCCATTTGTGACCATTGGAAGATGGAGGGCTAATAGCACCCATGAGGTCGAGCCCCCACCGATTGAATGGCAAGGTAGTTGTAAAAGGATGTAACTCTTGCGTTGGAGCATGAATAAGGTTTCCATGTATCTGACATTTCTTACATGCCCTAGCAAAATGAAAGGAATCTATTTCCATGGTAGGCCAATAATAACCCATACACATGAGTTTCTTAGCCAAAGAGGGACCACTCAAATGTGTCCCTCAAATACCCTCATGTACACCCTCATGTACGTCTCACAAGGTAGTTTGAGCTTCATCATGCTCGAGACATCGAAGGAGAGTACCGTCAAGACCTCGCCAATAAAGGGTATCAGATATTAGGACATAGCGGGAGGCTTGGCGGAGAAAAGTTCATTTTTGATTGCGGGATAAGTCAGGGGGTAGGATGTCATTTTTTAGATAGGAATAAATTTTTCCATAGATTGAGCTGGATTGAATGTGACAACATGTAATGTCATCACTTATGTGATACAAAAACAATGGCCAAACATGCTCTTTCTATAAGAGAATAATTTAGCTCATAGCCCACTAGGGTGCGACTGATATAATAGATGGATTTTTCTTTTCCTTCATGATCTTGCTGAGCCAGCAGAGCACCTAGTGAAACTGCCATAGCTGAAATGTAGAGCAAGAGTGACTTGCCCAGAATTGGTGACATCAAAGTTGGAGGATTCGCCAGATATTGCTTGACTTTATTGAAAGTTGCTTTACACTGGTCATCCCATTGGAATAAGATATTTTTATGTAACAAATGTTGAAAGGGATGACTTCGATCTGCTAGTTGAGAAACAAATCTTCGGATGGATTGGAGACGTCCCTGCAAGGATCTTAACTAACTGATGTTAGTGGGGGAATCCATCTCCATTATTGTTTTAACCTTTTCTGGATCTACTTTGATTCCTTTGGCTGAAATAATGTACCCTAACAGTTTACCAGATGTAACTTTGAATGCACATTTCTTTAGATTGAGTCTAATCTGATACTTTTCCATCCGGGTGAATATTCTATCCAACACTCTCAAATGACCAGCTTTGTCTTTGGATTTTGCTAAAATGTCGTCAACATAATCTTCCATAATGGTGTGTATCATATCATGAAATATTGTGGTCATTGCTCTTTGATAAGTTGCTCTAGCATTTTTGAGGCCAAAAGGCATCACATTCCAGAAGTATGTACCCCATGGACAAGTAAAAGTAGTCTTTTCCTAGTCTTCTGGTGCAATCTTGATTTGGCTATAGCTATAAAATCCATCCATTAATGATAACATCTCATGCCCAGCTGTCAGGTCAACAATAATGTCAATATTTGGCAGAGGAAAGTCATCTTTTGGACAAGCTTTATTAAGATCTCAAAAATCAATACAAATCCTGATAGACTTGTCTAGTTTTGAGATGGGGACAATATTTGAAAGCCACTCAACATAATCAATAGCTTGAATGAATCCAACATCTAGGAGCTTGTTCAATTCTTCTTTAACCATTAGTGCAATGTGCGGGTGCATCTTGTAGAGCTTCTGCTTAACTGGTTTTACACCTGGTCTAATAGATAAATGATGCATAATGAGATTTGGATCCAGGCTAGGCATATCAACATAGGACCAAGAAAAGTTGATTTGTCTTTCTTTAAAAAAAATTCAAAAGCTTCTTTCTCTGATTCTGTCAAGGATGCTGCTACTTTGAGGATGTGTGGAGACTCTTCTGTTCCAATGTTAAGAGGTACTATTGGTTCTATAAGAATAGCATATTGCTCTCAATATAGATAGTTGGGAAGAGTGTCAATCCTTCCATCGTCAGGCACCTCAGAGAGGTTTTCACCATCAAATGTGTCATTTCTTTTTACTATTTTTGGATCTAATACTACCACTGAGTGGTTTTCACCATTAGATCTATTGATTATTTTTTTATTTTTATGACTAAAAGGATTGGCACTCTCACCAAAGTAGGCCATGTCATTGAGTTCTATCAGAAATCTTGACTTGTGATCTCCTGGTGGTAAATGATCTCTAATTCCAAGATAGTCAATGATTGCATCATCATTATGGAATACATCAAGTTTTGGATGATCGGGAGAATCCCAATCAATAAGTTCGGGATGTACAAGGGGCATTGGATCATTCGGGTCAGTTTCAAAGGTAGAGATGGTATTGATGGAAAATTTGTCAAGGTTTATGATAGTATCAGTGAGGTCTATTTCCATACGCTCATCTGATTCATCTATCGCAAGATAAAGGTCACTTTCCTCACAATCAACAAAAGTAGTATCACGTGGGACCAATCCTAGTGAGTCAGTCTTTGAACTCTCAACCTCATGGTAATCATTACTATAGTGATGGACAACATCAACTCCTATTTCTTTAGTATAATCAAATAATGAATCCCATTCATAATCATTTGAGTCAGAATCATCATTATCCCCAAGTCTATCAATGATTCTCTATGCTATCCTTTGTTTCTCTGGATCTACATACATACCATTCTTTCTGAATTGCAAGGCGGGAGCTTTAGATATCTCATGAAAAGGTGTGATCTTTTCTTTTCCTTTTGGTTCTTTTGGTCCTTCTCCTTTGTATCCTAATCATGTAGTGTCTCTTTGATAGTTTGGATTTTGCAAAATTGGTTTAAGAACACCTTCTCTTTGTAACCCTATAGGTCCATCACCTCGGTATCCCATCTTTTGTAGAAAAGTATACCCCTTACCATAGACATCAGGTGATATATATTCATGTTTGATATCCTCTTCATTCTTCTGTGACTTAAGAAAATGAGTAGCATTACACTCAGGTGCCTCTTTGGATATTGTGCCCCCACTTATAAATGTGTCATAAACAAGTGTTTAAGGGGGTTCTGGTTGTTGTTTAGTGATCAAAGATCTTCCATATGATCTAGGAGATAAAGGTAACTCTGTGATGCAAAGAGCTTGACCTAAAGTGTATTCTCCCATACTTCTTTCTTTTATGTCTATCCTGATCCCATTTGATTTTGAAGTTGATGCTATATTACTAGGATCACTGGGTGTAGTTGTAGAAGATCCAGTATGGTTATAAGGTATCAAAGAGTCAGATGTCTTCATAGAAATGCAATACTGGAATGGATTAGTGTCTCCTTTGATAGTGACTTCTTGACCATTATGAGGGAATTTCAAGCATTGATGATAGGTTGATGGTACAACTTGCATGGAATGAATCCATAGTCTTCCCAAGAGAATGTTATAAGCAAGATCCATGTCTAGGACTTGGCAAGGTACATCTTTGATTATAGGACCTACTCTGATTGGTAAAACAATAGACCCCTTGGATGATTGCTCTTCCTCATCATAATCTTTTATCATGATTTTCTTCTTGGGATCAACAGCATTTGCAGAGAATCCCAATGCAAGGACTAGTTTCAATGTACAGATATTTAAGCCAACTCCTCCATCTATTAGTACTCATTTGATTTTGTGACTCTGGACAAGGAATTCGATATGTAGGGGACCATTATGAGGTTGGGTAATAGCTAACTCATCATTCTCAGTGAAGGATAGGTAATGCAGGGTTGTTAAATGGCCCACCATAGCTTCAAATTGATCATGATCTAGATTTGTGGGGACTTGGGTTTCTAAGAGAGCTTTTTCAAGGATATCTTTGTGAGATGGGGATACACGCAAAAGCTCTAAGATGGATATCTAGGCAGGTGTTTTGTTGAGTTGTTCCAAAAGGTTGTATTGGTTGGAAATATTCATTGTAGAAAATAGACTTTTTGTAAAGTGCATTTGGTTTAGACTAGACTCCTTGGAGAGTAACTTTGCATTGAGCACGAGTAGTAACATGGACTGGTTGACTCTCTGATTTTCCTTTGATGGTAATAACATTGGCATAATACTTAGAAGGATGACATTCAAAAATGTTACCAACATATCGATAGGGAGTGGAATTATAATTGGCTTGATTGTCATTCTTAGTATTGGAAGAACCTCCTTTTTCATGCTTAGGAAGTGGATCTTTGAAAGCCATATGTGATTTATTTGAGGTATGTCCTTCAACACTAATTTCACCACTTTCAATTAAGTCTTGAATTAAATTTTTTAGCCTTTTGCAATCATTGGTTTTATGTCCTTTTCCTCTGTGAAATTCTCAATAATCATTCTCATCCCACCAAGAAGGCTTCACTCTAGGTTTGAAATCTTTCATTTTAGGAAGCGTAATGAGTTTCTTTGTGATTAACTTTTGTAATGATGATTCAAGAGATTCCCCTAAAGGAGTAAAGTTTCTTTGAGGTGACATGAAAGGCAACCATGTTTTAGATGAATCTTTGTTGGTGTTTTGATTTGCTGATTGATTGATGTAAGTACCTTGATTAGCATTGGCCTGACTTGTGAGATTGAGAAGGGGTTGTGTTGGTTTGACATTATGATTATCAACAATCCCATCATTGACAATGTTTTTGTTTTTATTCCATAATTTTGATTTGTCATTGTTATAGTTGTTGGAATTAGAATTTGAGAACCTAGCATTGTCCTTGGAATAAAGTTTTATCTCACCTTTTTTGACCATGGCTTCCTCAATCTTGATACCATTTTCTATGAGCTTATCGAAGTTTGGTGGACATTGCAATTGTAACCTATAACTCATTTTTGGTGTAAGGTTATGCACAAAGATATCCATCTTTTCTTGTTCAGGAATCATTCACGGATATTTGGCAAACAATTGACGCCATCTTTGCAAAAAAGTAAGGAAGGGTTCTCCATTATTTTGATGTGCATTGCAAAGATCAAGCATAGTGACTTCATGTTTGATGTTATATGAATAATGAATCACAAATTTGTCAAGAAGCTCATTGAAAGATTTGATGCCTGGGGGTAGTTTGGAGAACCATTCCATAGCTTCTCCTCCTAAACTTCATGGAAATAGTCGCATAAGATAAGTGTCGTTGTGAGCGACTTCAATACAAGTAGCACAAAACTCACGAATGTGGTCTTGTGGATCCGAATTCTCTTTGTATTTGTCAAATTTTGGTACCTCAAAATGAGGAGGGAATGGAATCATTTCTAAATGTTTATAAAAAGGATAAGGACATATATCATCCAAGGAATACTTCTTTGTTGATGATCCAGTTTGAATGTGATAGATTTGTTGTTGAAGCATCTAGATTTGTTGTAGAACAGGATCCAAGGATAACGTCTTTCCTTGAGAGTTTTGGGAAACATTGTTGTGGGAAGCATTATTTTGTGAAGCATGATTTTGGGAAGCATGGTTTTTCTGATCATTTTGAGAAATAGTGTGTTGTTCATGGCTATGAGAAGCATTGGATTGCTGATTGGGTTCCTTTGCTCCATCAGTATCTTGAGAACTCTTAGGGATTTCTTGATTGTTTGCGTGAGCTAGTTCTCTAAGATGGGAAACATCAAAATCACTTGGTAACTTAGCTCCTTGTTGAGAAAGCATGAGGAAATACATCTCTCTATCCAAGCCTAAGAGTCTTTCCATGACATGATAAAATTGAGGATCTTGTGAAGCTTCCCTAAGTTCATCATCGGTGGGTTCGTCATTGGATGTAAAAAGTGAAGATTTCTTAGGAAGCTCTTTTGACCAAGGGTTTTCTTCATTGCTGGTATTTCCTTCCATCTTTTCTAGGGATTCTGGAGTAATGGCTTGTTTGAGTTTTTGAGATCGAGTTTGAACCATAAAATTGAGAAAATTGATTGGTGGGATGAAAGATTTTCGATGACAAGATATGAAAAGTGATTGATAGAAAAGATATTGAAACGTGTTGAAAAGTGATAAGACAAATTGATAAACTCTAAGTCAATAGGAGGTATAGATCTCACTATGATATGACAAAGGGAAATCAAGAGATAATAACCTAAGTAAGTTTGGTGGTTAAGGATGATATATCTTGATATGGTAAACTCACAAAGATCAAAATCTGATAGATAAGGTAATGTTTCAACACTAAATTGAGAATTTCAAAGATTGGAAGAAAATGATTTGATGAGTTTTTGATGGAATGATGAAAAGTGATGAAAATGGTCAAACTAAAGATAAGAGGTCCATGTAACTTGATTGTTTTTCCAAAATCTTACTAAGGACGAAAATGGGTATTTGAAAAAGTGATTTTGAAAATTGCAAAGTTTGTGGAAATGCTCACTGTTGTAAATGCTCAGGATAGATTGATCAATGCACAAAAAAATGAGATAGATGCACAGAAAATTGTGACCGATGTGTGGAAAAATTACTGAATGCGCAGAATAGTTTAATGTATGTGCAGCAAATTGGTATGAATGTGCAGGTTTTTATTTTTGATTGATTTTGAACTGCAAGAGTTGGAAATTTTGTCTGACTTTTTGATGTTTTCTAGTTTTTGGCAAATGAAAAATGCATAAACACATGCACACAAGATAGAAATGATTTTAATCTAACTATGCTAATATGAATGCACAAACACGCTTACAATCCTATGGTTAGCAAGGATGATATCTGTTGAATCCCCACTAGGATAATAAAATCCAACCACGCAAATCCACAGTGGACAACCTAGGAACTTGAAGGGACGGGCTCCTCCTTATAGTGCACTCACTTCTCAGGCATACCAAGTTCCAAATTCAATGGTTCATTACTTCCCAAAGAACTACTATCTCTACTATGAACCGTGAGTAATGTGGGGTGTCTTCACGAGCTTGGGTGACCCCTTGAGCCATCAAATAGAAGGTTTTTGGCCACTAAACAAAAGCTTTTAGTAAGGACATTCGTTCAAGTTGTTGTGATCAAATCATTTTCCCAATTAAGGGGGCTCTCCCAATCCTTTCAAAGAAAGGCTTTCACCTCTACTAAGTAGGACTTTAACGCACCATTGGGGTACTGGAGGAGATTTTGGTTGCCACAACGAATTCACACCTATCTAATGTGAGACTAATCACACTAGCATTTTTTATATACCAGTTTGGAAGGGCTTGGCTTTAGACTGTTATCGATTGGGTCATTCCTTTGGGTGAGTACCTCTTTTCCCATCAAAGACCACCCTCTAAAAATAATAACAATTTCTCTTACACCCAAGGTCCACAAATGGTGAGGGGAGAGGATACGTTGTTATAATTTTGGGATTACAAATAGCTTATTAAGAAAAACATGATAGACACTTGATTCTATGCTAAAGAAGACACACAAAACAAAAACATGTCTTATTTTAAGCCCAAATAAGATTATAGTTTATTTTGCAAACCCCTTGGCAATCTGCAATCAAACCGTTAGAAAAATTTTATTTTATTTTTAGCAATGGGGTCTTCAAGATTACGTCCTGCAAAAATAGCCTAAATACTACCAGAATGAATAGACACTTGTTAAAATGTTAGCTAAAAATCTAAATAACTATAAAACTAAAGTCTACCACAGCAAATGACAAATGCGTAGAATAGTGAACTAAATTTGTAGAAATGTTTGATAAATGTGCAGAAAATATGGATGTGCAGCACAGAGATACTAATGCATAGTGAGATGATGTATATGCACAACTATTATGGATGCGCAGCAGAAAAATACATATGTGCCAAACAGTTTAACGAATGCGTAGAAATATGACACAAAGTGAAAATGCAGAAAGAGAAATAGTGACTGTGGCGTCAGAAAATGGATGCGTAGCATAAATGAATGGATGCATAGGAATCGTGTATGAATGTGCCGAAATATCCTGTAGAAAAATTTGCACACAGAAAACTAAAAACTAAAAGTGAAAAACCCAGTTGGGCCCTCCTTCTAGCGCCAAAAATTATTGCAAATTAGATGTCTAATAACTAGAGATGATAAATTAACTATTGAAAGCCAATAAATCAATCTAATGCAACACAATGAAGAGTACAAAGTAACTATAAAATGATGAAACTAAATCAATTACCTTCACCTACCATGGAGCTTGTCTCCATTGTCCTCCTAGCCTTGATTTCTTGAAGAGGTTGAGCTCTCAGATTTACAAATGAAGCCTTTTCCCAAGATGCTACCAAAGTGTGGAGATTTTATGAAATGAGTGCACAATAGCTTATGCAATCTAATCGATGGAATGCAAATGAAATGATGATAATATGGATTGATTGCTCTTAGAATTCTTGGATGCTTGATTGCTTGATTGCGTGAATGCCTATTACAAAATACCTATTAGCTCCCAAAGGGGAAATGAGGCCCCTTTTATAGATTTTTGGAGGATCTAGACCTAGGTGGCACAATCATACGATTGAGAATGAAAGGTGGAAGATCCTAGGGCTAGGATTAACTTGGTTGAAGGAGTTGAGAGAAAGGGGGATGTAGTTGGAATGTGAGAGGGAGAATAGGGATGATGTTCCTCTCACATTGACATGGAGGAGAACAAGGTGGAAGGGAAAGACACATGTCAAGTGTCTGACAAAAACCAAAGAGAGAAAGAGGGAGAGACCTTTTCCTCATGAGGACTCTTTGCACAAGTGTCCTATGAGTCACCTTTGACCCTTAGAGGTGGCTTGAGAAGCCCCTTAGGAATAGAGATTATCTCTTGACTTAGTTTAAGAGAGGACATGTGCTCATGAGACCAAGTCCTATGAGGCCACGTAGCCCTTAAGAATAGGACATGTGTGGGTGAGGATAATTACTAATAAATAATTAATAATAATAATTTATTTTAGCCAAAGTGATGTGTCAGGTGACTAGGTAGATGAGGTGGACTAGGGGACTTAGTTATATTTAGGTCATTATGTATTTAATTAAATCACTTTACTAAGACTAATCAGAAGACTTAGGATAGAGGAATAGACTATAGTGAATTTACTAATAAATTGAATAATTTATTTAACAAATAGGGGAAATAACTATTAATTAAATAATAAATATTTAATTAATTTATCAAGTCAATATCAATTAAATAATAAATATTTCATCAATTAATGAAGCCATTTTTAAGTGTATACACCTTTCAATCTTTCATCTGCTTCTAAATAAAAGGTTGTCTCTAAATCATCAAATCCTAAATACATGAGGCCAACATCATACAATATTGTCCAACAACTCCAGCATACAAATGCAAAAATCTCCATGTTTGAGTTGCTTTAGATATCTCTAGCTCATAGAGCCATTCTAGACAAAGCTCTGCTCGGATCCAATGTTCCTGAAAACCTTGATTTAGATAGATTCTATACTATGGTTGGTCATCTCACGTCTCCACAATATATCTCCTTTTAAGAGGAAGATGATAATTCCTTGAGTCATCCGCATAACCAGCCCTTGCACATTGAAGTCTTGATCCAAAACCATCATGTCAAACGCATGTTGATAGATGGAGGCATTGGTCTCAACATTTGTTCTTATAGCTTGATCACACAATTGGGATTCTTTCAAGCTACCATTGATCCTAAGAAGAAGATAACTGTAGACACGAAAAATTGGCCAAAGGCTTAAATCAATCAAAAGGTGCAATCAAATCATCAAAATAATATGAAAAATCAATAAATGGAACAAAGGCAATTCAAATCAAAAGAAAATTCAATTAAATGATTAAATGATTAAATAAAGCTTGAAAAGGGGAAAAACACTAAGAAATTGATTAAATTCAATTGATGACATAGTTGTTGAAAGCAAAAATCAAAATGAACATCTTACCCTTCATGGCTAAATTTAATTACTTTAATTAATTAATAAATCATAATTTCCCTCAACAAAGCAAAAAGGAGACAAAATGGACACAAATCACTCACTTTTGTTGAAATGGTCCAGCCTTTTGAAACCATTTAAATGTTTGTCCCCCAATTTAGGGACAAAGCAAAGCCAATTGACCTTACCCAAGCATAACTATGGTTATCTCACTCTACCTCCTACCCTTGGGAAAATCCTATATATTGAAGGCATTTAGAAGCATTATTCATCCACTCCATATCTTTGAATTATAGCAAAGCTCTTGCAATTTGCATCCACACCACTCACTTAGCAATTTTCATTGACAATTAGCTTCAATTGTTGATCATTTTGTAGATTTCTTATCAAATAGAGCTAGAATTTGATAATTAGATCTAGTTTGCATATCATTCTTAGTTCAATTCTCATAATTAGAGTGTCACTAGTGAGGATTTGCAGCTGAGAGCCTCATTTACCACTTCAATTTAGAGAACCATGAGATGTTGATAGATTAATTGTACATTTGTTAGATTATTTTGCTCTAATTCTTGTTGTTCTTAGTTAATCTTGTAATTTCATGAAGGTGTAAATCACTCACACACAAATGGCACCCACCGTGGGGCCCTAGGCCTCAAATTCATCATAATTTTCACATTATTTGCAAAATTTAGGCTAGAATTGCATGATTTTGCTCACTGTTTGCAGGTTACAGAAAAGAAATCACACCTGCCGGTAAAGAAGTCACGCCTAAAGCAAAGAGATGTCACGTGCACAAATTCAAATATCACCTGAAGTCTGAACGGTTACGCTTTTCAGCCTGCAGAATCACGCTTCTGGCGAAAGAAATCACACCTACAGAAATCAAATTCTCGAGTCACGGACAAGCAGCTGATGCCTTTGGTCATTTAGATGTCGCCTGGATAGAATTAAAAGCCGCGGCCGAGGAATCATTTTACGCCTGGTGTAAAGGGAGTTTCCTGCCTTATTCATTTAATTTCTCGCTTCATTGATTTTAAATGTCACCTTTGATTAATGAAATGTCACTTTTCTTGAATTAATTTGTCACGTCTAGTAAAGAGTTCACGCGTTGTTATAATTTGATATCGCACATGATTATTTTAATCTCGCTTGAGCCCCTTATGGTGACGCTTGCGGTTAAAGTAATTACGTCTTTATTAAATTAGATCTCACGTTCAGCATAGACAATGTCGTCTGATTGAGCATTTATATTTCATTAGAATAATTACTGTTGTCACTTCCAGTAAAGATTTCAAGCATAGCTAAAATTTGATATTGCGCTAGTCTATTTTAATCTCACTTGAGCCCCTTCTGGTGACGCTCGCGATTAAAGTAGTCACGTCTTTGTTAAATTTTATCTCGCCTGTAGTCTAGATAATGTCACGTGGCTGTATTTTCTCTATTTTGTCAAAAATGTTAAAATGATGACTGAATTTTAACTCTATGTCCATTTTTCTGTCTCAGGTATAGGCTCTGTCGCAGAAAAGTGCTCAAAAAATTTATTTATTTTTCTTTTTTGCATGCAAAAAAGAAACAAAAAAGGACGTCCTATTAGAGTATACCTTGCACCTTTTGGATTTAATTTGCAAATATTTGAGTTCAAAATAAATCAAGAGCATAATCAATTTGATCATTTTAAGCTTTTTGATTTTGGTTTCCCCTCACTTTGTATGAATTTGTGTTGACTAACTTGGTGGAGGGAACGTTTTGCTAAGGTAAGGGAAGGATTTGGAGAGAAAATGAGAAAATCTACTACTTAAAAATGTGCCTAGCCTTTGCTAGCATCGTTTGAGGTATTTTTCTCATCAAGCTTGCACATTCCCTTAGCTTGTGGCATTTCAAAGTTCAAAACATAGTTTAATCATTAAGAGAAAAAAATAAACACTTCAATTCTAAGAATCCCTTTGTCACGGGGTTGAAAAAGAACCAAATTGATTGTGAGTGTTTTGGATAAGGGAAAAGCAATAGGGATATGCTCTTCACTCTTTGAGTGAATCAAATTCCCAAACTTGCTCTACCAAATCCACTTTTCATGCTTTCAAATGAACATGTTTAAAATTTAGTGGGCTCGCCTCCCGAGATCACATTAAAAGGGCTGGTGAGAGGGACAGCCCAAAGTGGGATACACTTGCTTTTGTCGTGAGAATCTGACCCACTATAAAATGAAACGCGTGTATCCTTAATGGGGTGCACGACAAAAAGGATTTTAGCTCTTTCAAACTTCCTCTAGTAGTCTTAACAGATTGCACAAAATCATGGTTTGGTGTGTGTGGGAAGCCCCTTAACATACTTGGGGGGATGAAAGGCTAAGATCTATTTTGAACGGAAAACTTACTACAAAACAGTAAAAATAGCAAAAACTACCTAATAGAACCATTTAAAAGCCAAATTTGTGCTAGGTAGCTTGCTTGGAAGTCTTTCTTATGTTCAAACCCGTGGAAACATTCGAGAATATACACATTAGAATGATCTAGGGACATGGTGAACTATTGATGTGTGTGTTGAGATTGTCTTCAACTTTTCAAACAAGAAGTTCCAAAGTACTTGATCAAAATACAATTAAAATTTTTAAATCTTAAAAAATTGATCAATACCATTTACCCATTCCAAACCAACCCAACTGGATTGAAATTCATGAAGGAAGTTTATTTGGGAAACAAATCAACCCTATTATGGAGCATAATTATCAAAGTCAAGATCAAGATCTCCATAGGAATCAAAGTGATGAGGTGTCTGAAGATGTTGTTGAAGCATCCCAAAGTCCCAGGTTTCTAGAAATAATGGAATTACTTTTGAAGTGGGATAAAGACACATATTTTCTAGCTTTAGCTCAAGCAGGAGCTAAACTTCCTTATAATTATGACACATCAACCTTGAGAAAGAATGAGGAAAACCAAAGAGATACATCATATAGAAGGCCATTATTATTATCAAGCTATTCTTTTCAAAGTGATGAGGTGTCTAAAGATGATGTTGTGAGAGCATCCCAAGATCCCATGTTTATAGAAATAATGGAATGAATTTTGAACTGGGATAAAGAAGCATATTTCCTAACTTTAGCTCAAGCAGGAGCTAAACTTCCTTATAATTATGACACATCAACTTTAAGAAAGGATGAAGAAAAGAAAAAAGATACTTTATCTAAAGAGCCATCATTAAGATCAATTTGTCCTTTCCTCTATGATGATGGGCCATCCGTATCTTCATCCTCCTCACAAAAGGAAGCATTTAAGAGTGATAAACTTATCTTGGATCAAAGGAAATTGCATAATCAACCTATTTGTGATCAAGATAATAAAGAATATGGAGTGAAAAATACCGCTCTCAAGCAAGATCTAATTCAAAAACCTCCATATAGCAAGAGTAATCCATTCATCCTTTGTCCATCTCCTAACAAGGTTTCTCCCTGGATGACTTGTACACCTTTCATCCTTCATTCATCTCCCGAACCTCTATCTAGCAAAGACCCTCCCATAGCTAGCATTCCTTTCATCTTTTCTTCATCTCCCAAAGCTCCACAATTATCCAAAATTCCTCCATCAAAGAATGAGCCTAATGATGACACTTTTCCCATTAACTATGTCTACCCTCAAGGGCTACCTCTAAAAGAAACCCAAGCTAACTTACATCTTGCTGCAGATTGTTTCCATGCTTCAAAGATCTTAGAACCCAAAGCTTCATGTGCCTCAATGCCTATTATACCTATTCAAGAGAATCCTACACCATTCTTCCAAACATCCCCCACACATATCCAAACATCTACCTCATCCTTAGAAGTGGCTCCATGTCAAGAAGATAATCCAAAGAGAAAAGAGATAAATAGTGATAAAGATCAAGATCAAGATCAAGATTATATACAAACCCCTCCCATATTTGATGAAGGTCCCATATCCCTTGAACCTTGTGATGATCCCCTTGTATCCTTTCATGTCTTTCAAGATGATATCCTTCCGTTCCAAGAACAAAGTACCCTTCCAAGTTCCATATCTTCTCCATTTCCCAAGCAAGATCAAGATATCCCTTCCATAACTTCCAATGAGCATATTGAAAATCAAGAGCAAAATACCTTCACTACACAATTCAAAGATCCTTGTCAAGATCAAAGTATCCCATCATTTCCTTGTCATATTCCTCCATGTTCACCTCAAGAAACCATCATTCTTCCAAATCCCTTGCAAGATAATAAATCCCTTCAAGCTTCAGTTGATCCTATCAAATGTGTTCCTATCAAAGCTACTCATGAGCCTATTAGTATACAGATAAATCTTAAAGATGAGAACGTTGACGATGGAGCTCCTTCCAAAGATATTGATATCCCTTTCACACCTTATATTCCTCCATTCAAATACAACCACATACCTCCACTATCCTCCAAATCCATTTTGGGTGCCTATGTCCCAAAACAAAAGTCTTCATCCCTTCCATCCATATTAGGTCCATATATTCCTCCATCAACCATTCCTATCATCCCTAGATATCCATTCACTTACCCTACCATGTATCAAGATCAACAAAGACACACATACTTGAAGAATGTCCAAACACCAATCCATATGAACCGTCCATATTATTCCTATTCATCCACAATTCCTAAGTCTTTTGGAAGCAATTTTGATGTGCAACATAAAAATCATAAATCCAAGAATCCATATGTACATAAAAATCACAATGTCCCATCTAATCGACATGTGAATGAAAAGAAAAATGAAATATCCAAAAGGCCGCAAAGGTCCATCAAGCAAAAAGAAAAAAATAAAATGTGGGTTCCTAAATCCCTCATTGAAGAAATGCATTCAAAAGCATTCCAAAAGGAAGAAAAATCAAAGAATATGTGGATTCCCAAGTCATTGTTGAAAGACTTGCACACAAAAGAAGAATCAAAATTGACATTCAAGCTTCCAAAGGCTTCCATTCCATCTCCTTCCAACCACTTACATCCCAAAATCCACTACCTCAAAAATATCCTTACCTCCACCATCTATCGTTCCTCCATCATTCCACCACTCTTCAAAGTGTGTGTCAAAGTTGATCTTGCCAACATTTCCATCTTCAACATACCTTTTTCTTATCCTCGCATTCATTTTCCAATGCATACTTTTTGTACTTCCATCCCTCTTATCAATACCTTTGAGCATCCTAGTCATACCCATGGTTTATTATAGCATATCTTTCAGAGGAGCATTGTCCAAAGATTCTAATGTTGGGAAAATATTGAAAAATACAAAAAAAGAAAAAAACAAAGAAAAAAAGAAAAAAATGAAAAAAGAGAAAAAGTGCCTTGGTGAAAACCTAGCAATAGGCACCTTGGTAGCAAAAATAAAAAGAAATAAATCTAGGGTGAAAACCACTTCTTGTGGCACCTTAGACAAGTACCATGATGAAAACCTGGCAAACAAGCGTCATGCGTAATTCTTCCTTCTTGCACTCTACACTTGGGGGTAAGTTTCATCCATGCCATCTTCTATCTTCCTATCATTTACCTCACTTTCATCCATATTTCCTCTCTCACCTTTCATCTTGACAAGGTTGAACACATCCATGAGCATTGAGTATCTTAACATCCGTTATCCTTTCCATCAACTTATGTACTTGTTGCATCCATGTTACCCTATCATGATCTTGCTTATCCCAAATTCACCTTCATCATTCCTTGATAGCTTTTTCATAATCCCAAAACATCCCTTCATAGCCTCCATCACTCCTTTATCTTGATTGTGTTATCTTATCCACATCTTACCCAAATTGACCCTTGGTCTTGATCAAGATGAAAAAAAAAAAAAATTTGTTATCAAAAACTTCTTGACATGTCCACTCTTTTGGATCACTCCTTTTCATGGCAGCAGATTGTTATCCTATACACTATCTAGCCCTGCACAATTGACTTTCATGGCTTATCCAAAAACATGCTTCACATTGCTATATCATTTTTTCCTTAGCTTGGGTACTCTTGAGGAGATAGTCCTATGGGTCACATTCGCATACTTCTTCCATCATAGCCTTTCCATCTCTAATCCATCAGCTTGCAAATCCATCTTTCATGTCCTATATCTTGCTAGACATTGGGGGCAAACCAATGTGATCTTGTTTGAGAGCTGGTAAAAAAAGAAAGCATAAAGTGCTTTGAGCTGCATCTTGCATAAACTGAGCTTCGGTAAAATCTTGAAAGTTTGTCCAAGTCCAACATTTTTTCTATCCAACTGGGGCATTTGATCTTAATCAGTGGATTTCAACAACATGCATGAATTCACATGAAGCAAGGCATTAACTTCAAAAGGATTCAATAGTACAATATTTAGTCACATCAGAGAGGGAATTATCAGAGTTTCAGAAGAGAGAAGAAGATTTTCGTGAACCTTTGATGCATATCATTGTTCACTAACCAAGAATTCAATTACCACAACTTGATCCATGAGCCTTCATTGACTTTATTATTTGGGATTAAAAATTGACAACACTTTAAAGATCAGAATACTTGGAAATACTTTTTGAAAATCATGAAACAATGCAAAACACTTTAAGCTTTCTTTTGATGATCTTTACTTACATTGATTTGTATCACATCTTTTCAGCTAATCAATGATGTTTCGACTAGATTGGCAATGATGGAGACATGATATTTTTCTTGCCTTTGAGTGACTGTCTTGAGGGATATCCAACAACTTATGTGAATTCGTCTAACGACATGGTCATCAAAGAACCATCGAAGACTTTCATATAAGGTGGAAGGTTGACCTTTGCTTGTTTATGCAACATTGAATTCGTTGAAACTGGTATTCATACGCTCATAGTTGGTTTATTCGACTAGTGTGGGTTGTACTAGTTCAAAAGGGTGTTACCAAAAGCGATAAAAAGTGGTATTCATATCATCATGTCAGTGGGCAGTGGTGATTGTACTTGCTTTCCAGTCCCAAAATGCTCAATGATGAAAATTTATCCTCAAGGCATTTATTTGCTAAAAGCTAGTGACACTTAGCTACATTGCATTGCATTATCATGGAAGGTTAATTGCGTTATCATGTTAGATTAATTGCATGTGCATTTGTTTGTAGTTATTTTCCAAGGGAAAAGGGGGGTCATTCAATTGAAATCTTGATCAATCATAAAATGGGTCATTCAATCAAGAATCAAGGAAAGTCCATAAATCAAATAAGTGTCCATAACATCAAAGATCCATGAACTTTGTCTAATCAAAGATACAATGTCATCAAAGTGATACATCAAAGTCCTGATCAATAACTAAAATATCATGATACAATATCAACAAACTGAAAGAGCTCCATAATCAATCATCTCAATAACATATACTCTAGTTGGGTCAAACCCATGACTTAAATCCAAATATCCAAGAAGCTAAGGTCTGTATATATATCATTTATGGAAATGTGCCTGTTTCACAAATCAAGGGAATCATATCAGTATTTTATATCAGTGAGTCATCTTACGTCAATCAATCCTATCAAAGTATCAAGCAATCACACCCAGTACCATCGTTCGTGTCTCTGTGTCCTGAGAACGAAGCAGCAGTATCAAATCATATCGGTTTTCACACCGATTGATTTATCCTATCAGAACTATCCTATCAGATTGACAAATCACATTCATTGGTACCATTATCCTGTTATAATCACTTGTTTTGCTTAACTACAAACAGACCTATCTATCTTGGATATGCAAATTGTGAGTCATGGCATATCATTAATATTTTTTTCAGAAATGAAAACATATTCCAACTACTCAAAATCGTTCAAATCAAGGAATTAATATGTTTTATTTTTGAGGGGGCATCAGAGTATCAAATGGGCATCACATCAAAAACATTTATCAGTGGGGCATATCATATCAGTATCATATCAGTATCATATCAATATCGTATCATATCAGTATCGTTATCAATATCATATCGTTATCATATCAGGAGGCAAATCAATTGCATATCGGTTTCATATCAAATCTGCTATCATATCAAACCTATCAACATATCAGCAATCAATCAATCCAGGACCTTTATCAATCAACCCAGGACCTTTATCAATTAATCCAGGACCTTTATCAGTGAACCCAGGACCTATCATCAAACCAGGACCCATATCAGACCCATATCATATCAGAGGCATCAGAATCATATTAGGAAGTACATCAATCAAAACTATCAAAGGAATCAAGGAATCACAAAACCAGAACAGAATCAGATCATCATACTAAGGGAATCTTTGAATCGGTGTTCTTCACACATCAACTCAAAGAGGGGCATTTGTAGACACGAAAAATTGGCCAAAGGCTTAAATCAATCAAAAGGTGCAATCAAATCATCAAAATAATATGAAAAATCAATAAATGGAACAAAGGCAATTCAAATCAAAGGAAAATTCAATTAAATGATTAAATGATTAAATAAAGCTTGAAAAGGAGAAAAACACTAAGAAATTGATTAAATTCAATTGATGACATAGTTGTTGAAAGCAAAAATCAAAATGAACATCTTACCCTTCATGGCTAAATTTAATTACTTTAATTAATTAATAAATCATAATTTCCCTCAACAAAGCAAAAAGGAGACAAAATGGACACAAATCACTCACTTTTGTTGAAATGGTCCAGCCTTTTGAAACCATTTAAATGTTTGTCCCCCAATTTAGGGACAAAGCAAAGCCAATTGACCTTACCCAAGCATAACTACGGTTATCTCACTCTACCCCCTACCCTTGGGAAAATCCTATATATTGAAGGCATTTAGAAGCATTATTCATCCACTCCATATCTTTGAATTGTAGCAAAGCTCTTGCAATTTGCATCCACACCACTCACTTAGCAATTTTCATTGATAATTAGCTTCAATTGTTGATCATTTTGTAGATTTCTTATCAAATAGAGCTAGAATTTGATAATTAGATCTAGTTTGCATATCATTCTTAGTTCAATTCTCATAATTAGAGTGTCACTAGTGAGGATTTACAGCTGAGAGCCTCATTTACCACTTCAATTTAGAGAACCATGAGATGTTGATAGATTAATTGTATATTTGTTAGATTATTTTTCTCTAATTCTTGTTGTTCTTAGTTAATCTTGTAATTTCATGAAGGTGTAAATCACTCACACACAATAACTATCAAAGCATATGATGATCAAGAAAGATCTTCCAAGGGAACTATTGTCTTACCTATCAGAACAGGACCTGTTATCAGAGACACCATATGTCAAGTTCTTGATCTACCTTTGGCTTAATAGATCCTTCTAGGAAGACCCTAGATACATGAAATGAGAGCTATTCCTTCCACATACCATCAATGTGTGAAATTTCCTTATGAAGGAGTAGAGGTGAAGATTCCAGCGAACCTATACACAACTTGCAATGTATTGAAAGAAAGTGTTGATAAACTTGTTCCTAATAATAGAGAATCTTCCACTAAGCAAATAGACATTGCTTCAACATCCAAAATGGAAGACATTGCTAAAGAAGACAAAATCAAAGACAATGGTATGGGAGAATACACAATGGAACCTATTTTATCTCTTACATCTCTCCCGTTGTCCCCTAAATCTTATGGACAACCTTCTGACAAAGTGAAACCTATAGCTAAAGAATCCCAAGTCATATTCAATGGAAGCTTTGTCATGAAACAAGTATCTAAACAAGAGTTTGAGGAAGAAGAATTCATGCTTGCATGGTTATACAAGGATGAGCCTCAATCCCAATTAGTCTAGAAATGTGACTCCACTTCAAGAAAAATTCCTCAAAATTCATACGGACCAAGGGACAAATTGATCACAAAAATGGGATATACTGTAAAAGGACCTCTAGGACTACAAGGTAAGGGTCTTCTATCACCTCTTGACCACCATGGTCAAACCAACAAGAATACAATAGGTCTAGGATATAAGAAGAAGCCTTTCTATCTTAGTAAGAACTCCCCACATGTCTAAGAATAGATTGAGCCATCCACAACAAATCAACTAAAGGAAGAAACAACTGAATAATCTGACAGTGATGATTTGGACACCACTGATGAGCTCATTCCTTATGAGCATTTGCCTAAAGAAATAAAAGACCTCCTTGAAGCTGAATATGATCTAGTAAAAATAATCAATGTAGTAGAAACATAAGAACCTACTATAGAACAAGAGACCGTTGCACAACAAGAACCAGCTGATCTCGAAGGCAATCAAATAGACAAAGAAGGTGGTAGTTATTCTGAAACATATTCCCATGAGTATGAATTCAAATCAGAATTTGAGGGTAAACCTTCTTGGGGCATTCATCCTGACTTTACACACATTCTTAGATTCCTAGAGGCATATATGAGGAATCAAATGACTATGAATGGCGAGCCATTCTAGAGGAAGATGAGCTTATCACAGAAAAACATATTGATGTTGTTCACCAATATGCACCTAAACCCAATGTAAGTCTAGAGAGAAATAATGAACTTAACAAGTCTGATACCGATGGCTGAAGTGTTCTCCCACAATGACATTGAGCCTATTCACGAATTGAATGTTTTGAGTTGTAATATCACCTTCAAACTTGAGAGTTAGGTTAGGACCAATGATGACAGATCCATATCTGTAAAAACTATTTCCCAATCTTTCACCACTTTGACTATCCAACATCCTGAACTTCTTGACCAAATCTCCAAGAATCCAAGCCAAGGTATCTATACATTTTCAAATTATTATGCCCTTGTTTGCTACCTCAATGTAGTTGAGCCTATGACAGCTTCCATCAGTGAACCGAGCGTTAGCATGATGGAGTCGGACATCAAGTATCTTAGTCAAAAGAATAGAAATAAAAATAAAAATAAAAGGAGTTCTGAGGGTGAAAACCACTTTGTGGCAGTCTCAGAACCTACAAAAGTAAAAATAAAAGACATATTCGAAGGTGAAAACCTCTCTGAGGTGCCAAAGGATAAGATATTTGATGTCCTTATGAGTCATTTATAGGGTAGATCTCTAGTTCTAATTGAGCCCACTCAATCCATCAACTTGGGAACAATAGAAGAACCACAGTTGATCCATGTAGCACAATCCTTATCAGAAGAAGAAAAGAAAAAATTTACCACATTCTTAACAGAAAAGAAGATCAACTTTGCATGGAAATATTCATATATGCTAGGGTTGGATCCTAATCTTATAATGTACCATTTATCAATAGCTCCAGGGGTCAAACCTGTTAAGAAAAAATTAAGAAAGATGCATCCACATGTTGCACTCTTGGTCAAAGCTGAATGAGAGAAACTACTAAAAGTCAGATTCATCTGAGTTATTGATTATGCTGAATGGATCTCTAATATTGTACCTCTTTCTAAATCAGATAAATCAATCAGAGTGTGCATAGATTTTAGAGATGTAAATAAAGCATGCCCTAAGGATGATTTTCCATTACCTAATATTGATATGATAGTGGACATGACTGTGGACTTTGAGATGTGTTCTTTGATGGATGGTTTTTTTGGAGACAACCAAATAAAAATTGCTTCAAAAGATCAAGAGAAAACTGCTTTCACATGTGCGTGGGGTACCTTCCATTGGATTGTCATGCCATTTGGGCTTAAGAATGTTGGTGATACATATCAACGAGCTATGACATCTATCTTTCATGACATGATGCATCAAACTATGGAGGATTATCTTGATGATACTTTGGAAAAATCTATGATAAGATCTAAACATCTAAATGATTTGAGAAAAATACTAGATCGAATGGAGAAGTTTAGTTGCAGACTGAACCCTAAGAAGTGTGCTTTTGGTGTCACTTCTGGAAAGCTCTTAGGCTACATTGTTTCAAAGAAAGGAATTGAAGTAGATCTAGCTAAGGTCAAAGCTATCATGGAGATGCAAACTCCCAAGAATATTAGTCAAATGAGAACATTACAAGGGAGAGTACAATCTATTAGATGCTTCATATCTCAGCTAGCAGACATATCACAACCTTTCACAAGGACATTACATAAAGGTGTGACCTTTGCATGGAATGAGGAATGTGAAAAGAACTTTAATCATATCAAGAAATATCTATCAAATCCTCCTATTTTGATGCCTCCTATTCAAGGGAAGCCATTGATCTTATATGTCTCTGCCACATATACATCACTGAGGGCATTACTAGCATAGCATGATGAGAACAAGAAGGAAAGAGCTATATACTATATCAGTAGAAAATTGGTAGCATATGAGAAGAACTATTCAATGATTGAGAAAGCCTATCTAGTTGTGATCTTTGCATCATAGAAACTGAGACACTACATGTTAGCTCATACCACACATTTGGTAGCTAAGATTGATCCACTAAAGTACCTCCTAAGAAAAGTTTCCCTCATAGGTAGGTTAGCTAAATGGGTGATGCTATTAAGTGAATTTGACATTGAATATGTTGAAAGAAAATGTATCAAGGGCCAAGTAATTGTAGATCAACTAGCTGATGCACCTTTGTTTGATGATACACCAATGAAAATGGAATTCCCAGATTCCTCTATCATGAATCTTTCTTCTAGAGCATGGAAGTTATTCTTTGATGGATCCTATACATGGAATGGATACTCCTCAAGGATACTCAATCCCTAAAGCATTCAGAATCAAGTTTCCTTGCACAAACAATATTGTTGAATATGAAGCCCTTCTTAACAGCATGAAGATAGCAATTGAGTGGAGAGTAACAGAACTACACATTCATGGAGACTCACAACTTGTAATACACCAAGTCAATGATGTGTATCAAATGAAAGATGGAAAGCTAATTCCATATAAGAGAATGGTAGATGATCTAAAGAAATATTTCATATCTATCACCTTTGAACAAATTCCTAGAATGGAGAATAGGGCTTTTGATGCTATGGCAATGCTCTCTACTTTATTACAGTAGCCCGAACATAAGCTACACTACGAGTTCCTAGTGGAAGCACTATCTTATCCCGCATATGATTCCCCTAAAACCCACATGATCTGCACTATTGTTGGTCATGATTCATCCCGATACAAAAACCTTTTCTCCTATCTCCAAGATCAAATCATTCCCGATACCTTCAACCTCCATGAGAAATGATAGCTTATCCAAAATGCATCCAGGTATGTCATCATTGGTCATGATCTATACAAACAAGGTCTAGATGGTACATTCCTTAGATATTTAGAATGGGAAGAGTCTCAACGTGCATTAGAGGAAGTCCATGAAGGTATATGTGGCTCACATTTGAACAGTTTAACACTAGCTCAAAAACTTATTAGGGTTGGGTACTATTGGCTTGAAATGGAAAAAGAGGCTATCAAGTTTGCTAAGAATTGTCAAAAGTGCCAAGTACATGGTAACTTAATTCATGCACCAAGGAGAGATCTAATTCCCTTTACTACACAATGGCCTTTTCACCAATGGGCATTTGATCTTATAGGATCCATACATCCTCATTCTTCTAATGGACATACTCATATTATTATAGCTACAGACTATTTTACAAAATGGGTAGAAGCAGTCCCTTTGACTCAAGCAACTATCAAACAAATTTCAATGTTCATCTTGAACTACATCATATGTCGGTATGGTATTCCACATTCTATAGTCACAAATAATGGTGGAAAATTCAAAAACAAAGACTTAGATGATCTATGTGTCAAATTCAAGATTACACAACATTGGTCATCAATCTACTATCCTCAAGGGAATGGACAAGCAAAGATTTCAAACAAGAATCTATTGAAAATATTGCATCAAGCAGTTAATAAAATAGGAAGAGACTAGCATCTCATGATCAATCTAGCTCTTTGGGCCTAAAAAACAAGTATCAGAGCGCCCATTGGGGCTACACCATTCACTTTAGTTTATGGGTCTGAAGCGGTACTGCCTATTGAGGTTGAAATCCCATCACTAAGAATCAGAATGCATGGTCTAGTAACTAATGATGACTACAGAGTATCTAGGTTGCAAGAGCTTGAACTACTAGATGAGCTTAGACAAGCATCATATGATCATCTTAGAGTATATCAGAAGATAATGTCTAGAGGTTACAACAAGAAAGTTAGAGATAGAGAATTTCAGGTTGACGATCTAGTCTTGAGAGAGAATCCTAAAAATCAATCACATAGAGAGCGCAAGGGGAAGTCTGAACCCAACTGGCTAGGTCCCTTTGTTATCACTGCTAATTTTGGCTCTGGAGCCTATCAACTCTCAATGACTGAAGGAGAATAGCTCTGAGAACCAATCAACGTTCTCCATCTAAAGAAATTCTACACCTAGAGCTTTCAGTATTCAAAAATGTCCTTAAAAAATTAGAAAAATTAGAAAAAAGTCCTAAAAAATGATCATCCTAGTGAAAACGTAGCAAATAGGCACCTTGATGTATCACAAAAAAAATTTAAAAATATCAAAAATACAAAAAAAATGAAAAATATTAAAAAATGAGAAAAAGAAAAGGTGCCTTGGTAAAAACTTGGAAACAGGCGCCTTGGTAGCAAAAATAGAATCTCTGCCAAGACGGTGAAAACCTAGAAAATGGGCACCACTTATTTCAAAATGCTCCATCTATCAGCACAATCTTGGTCTCTCCCAAATTTTAGTCTTGCTTTAGTTTGTACGTACCTCCCAGTTTGTTTCCGCATTCATGTTTTCAATAAAGTCGATCTGTGCACCAATCGGCTCAAACATTTGTATCCTATCAATGTTCAAACTTGGGGGCAATCAAAGTCATATCCTACAGTCCTCAATATCTCAGACGAGTCATATCCAGTCAAAGTCCTTTGAAGCTACATCTGAATATGTATGTCTGTCTCCTCTCCAGAAAGGATTTTGCATCTACAACAACGACATCAAACATCAACACAAATTGAAAACAATCTATGCTTCTACATGCTTTATTTCCTTGTATGCTTCTTGATTCGCATTGAGATTTTTGCATATTGTGTCCCTTCGAGCTCTTCGATGATGTCCTTTATAGGATTTAGAGAGTGATGACTGGGGGCATAATCTTTTCTTTGTTTTCTTCTTGTATGTGAAAATCTAACAACTTTGGAAACTCTGGATTGAAATGGTGTCCGTCTGTAAGAACCTCTATCTCGTATTGGATGGCCATGCGTACCTCAACCATTAATACCCAAAAAATTCAAGGAAGTTTGATCTAACTATTGTCTTTTTGAGAAAGTTCTTACTCCTACTATGAAACGCGATCTTACCTAAGGATGTGAACGATAAAGGGTCACTATGGGTAATTCACACTGGATTTAGAATGATCTCTTGACTACTTGATGTCTTTGTTAAGCAAGGTGTATTCAAGTCATCATAATGTTTATGTTTTGATGCTTATACAAATTGCTATATCAAAATGGACATGATATTCAGGTCATCTTGGCATTTGTGCCTTGGTTCTTATATCTAATCTGACATTCCGAAAACAAAATCAATATTCATATGTCCATGGTTGTCTAGCCAGTGGGTGTTGTATTGGTTCTTGTGCATACAAATCAATATTCATATATTTATAGTTTCCTAACTAGTGGATGTTGTATTGATTTATCTGGTTACCTAATAAAAATTCAATGATGAAAACGACCAACACATGATCAGTGACTAGGTTCTAGGTCTTAGGTTTTCATCTCATTTTGCACTTTGCATGATTACATTTATCTCACGATTGCCCAAATCAGCTTGACACTCAAACGATTCTTCAAAACTATGCTAAACATGACACAAGGACTGAGCATTGTATCAAGGTCCCTCCAACTAAACAACAAGTAGAATCCATTTTTGGGATCAAAATTGAAATCTGAGATCATTTATATTGTCAACTTCTTGCATAATCGACCTTCTAATCATCACAAAAATCCAGAATTCAACTTAACCGATTACCTTACATCAAACTATCAAAATTTCAACTTGGTCACCCATGGTCAACTCATGGTCAAACCTAGTCAAACTTGATCTTCAAAACCTCCAAACTATGTAGAATTCATTCTCAGACGTGTATAACCACTTCTCAAATCAATTAACATGCTTCTAAACCATTTAACACTGACTTTTATTGTCAGATTTTGATTTTCATCCCGAAGGGGGCATGGTATCGCATATCATTCAAATCTGTAAATCAAATCTTTTCTCAGTAATCAAGATAACAACCACGTCTAGTTGTTGATTCATCTAAAGACCTCATCACTTGGGGCACATCGCTTGGGGCATATCAGATTCATCGAGATCCATATCAATCTGGTATCCTAATCTATCTTGTAAACTGTATCAGCTTTTCATAACCATCGGTTCATTAGTGTTATTTCCTTAGTTCTTCATAACTGAAGGGTTCAGATGTGATACCAATTATGATTCCTTTGGACAATCAGGTCACTCACTTCTTCATAATCATAAGGTTCAGAATCAGGCATTTTGATACTTCTTCATAATCACCGATTCATTGTTGTTATAGTTAACATCATCTTTGGTCAATCAAGACCTAGCATCTTCAAATCTTTCAATCAGTTTCTATCTCGGAATCGGTTAGTCTCTCAGGATCAATTTCTCCACCACATAACTGAGTCTGCATCTTTAGCAGACATAGACTATTCTTTGAACCACTACGCTTCTCATAGTGATTCAAAGAGGGGCAAAATGTAATACCCCAAAAATGGGCTATAGGTTCATTAACCTCTTACATCAACAATTCGATTGAAATCGACATCAAAGTCCTAACCTAAGGCACATTTGCACATCAAAATCCTAATTGATTTTATCTTAATTCTGCATCACGAAATATTCCTTGAATATTCCTAATTTATCATAATTATCTTTAATTGAATATTATTTGGCAATAAATGTCATTATTTATCCTAAAGTTGATTAATTGAATATGATGAATATTTAATTAATTAATTTAATTTTGCCACTTAATTATTTAATTAGATTTAATTCTATTTATTCCTAATTAATATTGTGTTATTTGATAATAAATCAAATTTGCTAAAAATAATCAATTGAATATTTATTTAATTGATTTAAAATCAAAGTTGTCAAATTTAATGATTTAATTGGAATAAAGTTTGATTAAATAATTGATTAACCCATAAATCAATTATTTTAATTCAAAAATCAATTAAGTTGAGAATAAATCACTTTATTTATTAAATTAATTCGTATTAAATCATGCACAATCAGAAAAGCAGTTAACCTTAAATCAATTTTCAATTTCAATTTGTTAACTTTCTAAACTCAACATCTAATGATGAGTTGGAAATTGATCTAAACTCTATTTTGAGTTAAACACTGCTTTTGCATTATTTTTTGTGAGTTAATTATCTCTAATTTCTTGTTAACTCAAAAATCAACCTGAGTTTATCATGAGTGATTTATGGTTTTTCTTATGCATCCTCAAACCCTGAATTACTATAAAAACAAGGCTCAGCTCTTCATAATACATCTCTCGAATTTGCACAATTACTCTAGTGAATTTACAACTAAAGAACAAAGCTTTTGCGACAGGCAATTTTGTGAGATCATTTCATACTTTTTCATAGCTTTTGCATACTTTTGCATTCATCTTCATAGCATTGCTAGATTAATTGTATATCATTTCAATTAGTTCTAGATTAGTTTCATATCAAGTTTTTCATCTAATTACATCAAAAATTTTAAAAAAATAGATTAATTTGCATTCATATTTCATTTATTTCCTCATTTTAAATCCTTCGTTTAGATGTTGCATTGTCACTGATCTTGGTCTAATCTGAGAATACCATACTCACACCTACTAGAAGGCAGTAAATCATCTGGTTAGCTTAGTTTCATTTATTTGCAGATTTCAATTTTGCTAACCTCTAATATTTTATTGAAGTGTTGTGTCTGCGGCTAGGTACAATTTTCACACACACAGGCTAGAGGCCGTAGTCAAAATAGAAATAGGGGAAACAATAAGAGTTGTAGTAGGAGCAAGACTGGGATTAGCAACAGAAACCTGACCCAAATCTATAGCAAGGGCATCATCAAGACTTTCCACAGGGGTTACGTATTCATCATCTATCTATGAGTCCTCGGATGAGGTATCAAAAAAGAATCAGAAGGATGAACTATTAGATGATCAATAGTTGTAGACTTCCACCAAGTAGTAGCACCTTTTTAGCGCAGAATAGCACAATCTGTAGCCATATGTCTAGTAGAGAAGAAACGTTGACAATGGAAGGGGAGACCCTCATAATCCAGCACTTGAGTCCATGGCCTGTCCCCAACCATAAGCACCATGTCCCCCAAAAGAGACTGAGAGACATCCATATCAATCAAAATATGGGCAATGTTAAATAAAAGGATCGTATATAGAAAGAATCTGAATGCTTACTATTGCTTGATATTGCCGCTATGATTGATATCAACCATTGAATAAGCATCCCTTATAAATACACTAATAGGTAGTCACATATACGTAGAGGTGTGACTCTTAAAATAGAGTCACAACTCTATATATGTAACTACTAATTAGTTTGTTGATTAATTAACATTAGTTAAGCAGCACCGATTCATTTAGATTGTTATGTATATTAAATACAATTATACACACACACACGTGTGTGTGTGTGTGTGTGTGTGTGTGTGTGATATATGTATGTGTGTGTGTGTACATATATATAGATATATGTTTATAGTATACATTCCATCAATCATATCGATGCTATTCTCTAACACTCCCTCTTAGCAAGAGAGGATTGATCAGTGTGTTATCACAATCCTTGACTTATTCAGAACTGGATTTAGTTATGACTAACACATAACTTCATATCAAGATATCTGACATAGCTCGGGATATCATTATGATGTATTCATCTTGATAGAAGAGTTATCGCAATCCCCGATCGATTCGGAACTAGACTTAGCGATAACAATCAAGATATTCGGCACATTTTGGGACAACAACTTAATGTAGTCTAATCTTGATTTGCATGTTGTTATAATCTTCAACCAATTCAAGACTGGATTTAATAACAACTCCAAAACATTCAATGTCAGGACTAATGACTATAATACATAGTTATACCTAACACTAGGTCAAGCTATTGTCTAAGTCGTCACTTAGCAATAGTAACCTAACACATATGAAAGATCGTCACCTTTCATAAAATAACACAAGAGTAATATTGCAATATTTTCCATTTATAATATTCATGAATATAAATAACACATAATTTAGATTTAATCTCAGAATTTACAACTATGGTTTAGTCATACCAAGTTTACCTCTGAAGTATTCTATTTTCACCCTAGCAGGGGCTTGGTGAAAGTATTAGTATTTCTTTGAAGTCTTGATGTAAACCAACTTGATAAGGTTTTCCACATAGTCCAACAAGTAACTTCCTATTCTCTCTCTGATTCTTAATTGTGTAGTCTTCATTTATTTTTGTAAGTAAATCATTTTCATTTTTCTTTATGACTAACGTTTTCTTCAAATTTCACATCCCTACTACAACTCTTTGTCTTGGAACATAGATTTTGTACCCATTTTGTTGAGAATTGTATGGTACTGAATACTCCCTCTTAATCCCAACAGAAATGCAGAATTCTTTAAAATTCTTTAGAATAAGGAATATTCCTCTTCTTTGAGTTGAGCAATGTCTGCATGATTTTTTTTCCTTTTCTGGACAAAACCTGTGAGTGTGTCCAAACTTATCACACTTGTAGCATTGAACTTTGGAAAGATCTTTATGGTTTCCTCTTTTCCTTTTGAAATTATTTTCCCCTTTGTTGTTTGCTTTCACATGTAGAGCTTGAATTTCTCCCTCTTTAGCTAGGCCTATTCCTCTTGAAATTAACCAAGATTCCTCCTGAGTGCAGTCATTCTTTAGTTGATCAAACTTGGGTAGAGAAGGGCGACCAATTATGCAATGAATGAATGATTCCCATGAAATAGACAAACCTCTAAGAACTAGAAGTGTTAGTTCCACATCATCCACATTGTTTCCCATGGTAGAGATTTGATCCTTTATTTCGGTGATTCTTAGGAATTAAGATGTTATGGTTTCTCCCTTATTCATTTTTATGCTCAAGAGTTGATGCTTTAGTGTTAGTAGTCTGCTCGTATTATTAATCTTATATGTATTCTTAATGGTGTTGAATACTTCATATGTTGTTGTCAAATTTGTGATAGAAGGAAGAATGTGATCTTTAACAGCATCAATTATAATTTTCTTGGCTTTATTGTTTCCTCTTTTCCATGTTGTTTTCTCAGATTCACTCTGTGGTATTTTTAGATCCTTCTCAACATAAGTGTCTAGTTCAAGTTCTTGTAATAGAGAGATTGTTCAAATTTTCCATGGGAAGAAGTTGACAGCACCTTCTAATCTATCTTCAACTTTCATGTTGTTCATTATTATAAATTATAATTTTTGGCCAGCAGTTACTATCGATGCTGAATCAAAAGTGTTTGTATACTTGTTGTTGAGTATCGTTGAATGAAGTACCAACCAAAATTTAACAATACTTTTCGCTGACCAAGTTTGTCATTGTCAAATACTTATCATTGTCTATAATGCTTGTCACCATCTACAATACTTGTCACCAAGTATGGTGAGTATCGACCAAGGTAAATGTATTTTGCTGCTAACATCTGAAGGATCGACCACGATAAGTATTTGTTGTTGTGTAAGTGTCAATCTTTATTGCAGAACTTCAATAAATCAAATATGATTTTATTGCAACGAATTACTGATTTGACAAGATTGACCTCCTCCTTCTTGACATATATATGAGTAATTTTTTATTGATCAATTTGTCTACATATAAATGTATGTCTTATTTAATGACAATGTCTCTGAATAATGGTCAATCTGTACTTATTTCCTATTTCCTAATTTAGAGTTTATTACTCTTCTATAATTATGTGATCTGATATTCTATAATCCTTACTTGGAACTGAATAATTAAATGTTTTTTATTATCTGGTCTGTATTGTTCCTCCACTCTGGTTAGTCCTTAATTGTATGATCCTAACTCATCTCGTTTGATATGCAAGTTAGTATAATGGCTATCTACTCCATACAATCCACTAAATCATTGGCTATCTGCACACTTCTTTCTACAATCTTATTTGACCCCCTTTTAGTGACTTTACGAACTGCAGGGCTATTTGATTATATATGTCAGTGTCTCCTTGGCATTCTTTTATCCATGTCACAGTCAATAGACCAGTTGCTATTAGAGGGAATTGTTGAGTCTAGAAACATGTTATGTACACATCATTCTCTATTGATGTTGGTTCTTTTCTCTTATGGCCACGTGGACTTGGGTATCGATGTAATGATCTTATTGTTGTGTAGAGTGTCAACGTTGTATGTATTGATGTTCTTTATCTTTGATTCTTTTCTATAGAGGCTCTGATACCATGTTAAAGAAAAGGATCATATATAGAAAGAATATGAATGCTTACTATTGCTTGATATTGGCGTTGTGATTGATATCAACCATTGAATAAGCATCCCTTATAAATACACTAATAGGTAGTCATATATACGTAGAGGTGTGACTCTTACAATAGAGTCACAACTCTATATATGTAACTACTAATTAGTTTGCTGATTAATTAACATTAGTTAAGCAACACCGATTCATTTAGATGGTTATGTATATTAAATACAATTAAACACACACACACACAGATATATATATGTGTGTGTGTGTGTGTGTTTATAGTATACATTCCATCAATCAGATCGATGCTATTCTCTAACAGGCAAAAGTAGAATGACCTATAGTTGTCGTAGCTTCATCCACCTTCAGGAAACGACCAAGGGAGTCCCCATCGGCATCAAAGAAAGACATCTCCTAGAAATGGAGTGGAAGATTCGGAAGGCAAACCCACACTAAATGCACATTGAGTGGTTCAATAAGAGGGGTGAATGAGAATGTCCATGGTTTGGAAAAAAGAGAGTGATTCCCCCAAACCCACAACTTATTCAAAACTAGATCACGATCTCTAAAAGAAGAAAAAGAAGCAATAAAAAAACCCTTGGCACAAGGGTAGAGCTCAATGACACATGAGACTAAAGGTCTCCAAGAGTTGGTTATCCAATAGTGAAAATCTAGAAAAGAGGGCCAAAAACCTGCAAATCTACCAACCAACACATGACTCTAGTAGAATTCCACAGTGTCCACCACTTCAAGAACATAGACCACCACAGGTGAGGTCTTGGCACAAGAAATGGGATGAACTTTCACCTTTGAGGGGATGGTAACAACAAATTTGGAGGCAAGAGAGTAACTCTATCCACCAATAGTAGTAGATTTATTTTGGGGGGAGGGGGAGAGAACTCCTCCCCTGTCAACCATAGGACCAAAGCCAACAACACTAGGAGCCAAAACAACAGTCTGAAAACCTGAGTGATCAACAACAAAAGTAGAAGTACCATGCCCAGCAACAAGTCTAGAAGAAACCTTAGGGCCAGCACCCAAAATAGAACCAGACACTTCATAGGGAGTGAGGCTCATGGCACCCAAAGGTGAGGGAAGAGATCCCGCAAAAGCACCCCCAACACCCACCAAAAGCCCCAATGCATTCAAACAAGGCACCGCAGTGGCATCCACTCTCGAGCACATGGAAACAGGAAAATCCTTTCCACTGAAGCCAGAAAAGCTCTCTTGGCTAGGGAACACATGTAGGCCAGAAACATCAGGAACCCCTCAATAGAGACCAAAGATCCAAAGGTCATCGCTGGGGCAACGAGTCTAAAGATAGCTGAAGAACTAGTAGGGAGGCCACAAACAACAGTGACAGTAGTTGGCAGGTCGACAACACTAGCAGACTCATTAGCAGAAGCATGCAGAGGAAAGGCACCATTCATGGTTGTAGGCCCAAAGGATTTTGAAAATGCAGAGTGGGAAAGGCTACCATAAACATCCATTGAAATTCAAGAAAGAAATGCTAGTTTATGGTGAAATGTTACAAACAACGCTGCATTCTAAATTTGAAATAAAGGAGGGGTGAAAATTTATTCAAACTGAAAGAGAAACAAGAACAAACAGAGAAAGGGCATCAAATAGCCCTATCAAGATCAACCAAGTGATCAAATCGATGGGACAAGCCCATCGAAAGTTGAGTCTTCTCAACAATGTTCCTATTACACATATGGTCAGAAGCCCACTTCACCAAACAATCAGCAACACTATTCCATTCCCTGGGATATGAGTGAAAGTAACAGATTCCAAAGAAGTACACAAATTATAAATCTGATCCGCAATCAAAGCTAACTTCCAACTAACAGCTTCAAAATGTTGTCGATTCAATAGACGTATCACCACTTGAGAGTCAGATTCATAGATAAGCCTTCTCCAACCAAGGTCACAAGCATTCTTCACGGCATACAAAATAGCCATGGCCTCCATCAGGTTGTTAGTTTGATGACCTTTATAAATTGAAAATAGAAATTGAACATCTCCCGTACTATCTATGCCAACACCACCAATACCAGCAGGGCCTGGATTGCCCTTGGAAGACCCATTCGTGTTGATTTTAAGAACACCCTGTGGAGGGGCACTCCACTTGCCCACCCTATTTATCTTTCACAAGGGATGTCTACACATCTTTCTTAGCAATTTTCCATGTGAGGGGGGAATATTTAGGTGATTATTGAAAATATCCTCCCCTGGTTCCATGGCCTCAGAAGTGTCACATTTTGCAAAAATAGTTTCCCCCAAAGAATGGAGAATTTTCCACCATAAATGAGGAACCTCCAAAAACTCATCCTTAAAGATACGATGGTTCCTCTCCAACCAGATATGCCAAATAATAAAGGAGGGTCCAAGAGTCTAGGCAACTTGAAGAAATGAAGTCTTCACAGGAGCCTTGTCCTAGCAAGCAAAGAATTCTACCAGTGAGGAAACATGCCAACAGGATTGGTTCCACACATTCCACCAAGAGTGCCAAATATGTCTAGTGAAAGAGCATTGGAAAAAGAGATGAGAGATATTTTCTTCACTAGTCTGGCATAGAACACACATTGAGGGTCCATGGAAGCCACGCTTGCATAAATTATCCCATGTAAGGCACCAACTATGGACCACCAACCACATAAAAAAATTGCATTTGGGCCAAGAAAACCTGTACCAGACTTGCTTCCACCAAGGCACCTGGATGTCCCCCAATGTCTGCCGAAGAAGCTCAACATATCCTACAAACACTAAAAATTTCCCAGACAAATCCTCGCTGTCCCAAGCAAGAACATCATTACCAACCAAAGTAGTACACTCACGAGACTACAAAATCTGAAACAACTCCTTCCTATTCTCCTCAGATCCTCCTGGAGGCCATTCAGAAGGGTGTTTCCAACGAAAGGAAGGAGCCAAACCTCTAACACACCCTATCTTATAAAAATCAATTGTGTCCCAACCAGCAACACTAAAATTTTGATAGAGGGCATGGAGCTATGGATGAGTGGAAAGGATAGGAGGGTGCCCATCCCAAGAGTCAAGCCAAAATAAAGCTTGTGATCCTGAATGACAAATCCAAAAGAGACCATCTTTAACCAACTGAGCTCCAAACTTTAGCATATTCCAAATCATGGATCCTCTCCCTTCCAGAGGAAAGCGGTGAACTTCAACCTCATCAATATTTGGAAAATACTTATGGGTGAGAATACGAGCCCAAAGTTGATACTGATTAGTACACCAACGCCAATAAAGCTTTGCAGCGAGAACCTGCCTATTTAAAATAGTTGATTGTAGGCTAAGGCCACCCTCCTTCTAAGGTCTACACACTATTTCCCATTTAACCAGACTCCATTTAGAAGTTGAAAGGTTCCCACTCCAAAGGAATTGGCAAGACAGAGCATCAAATTCCCAAAGAAAATACATAGGAGTAGCTTGAACAAAACACTTGTAAATAGGAAGGGCTTGAATAACCGACTTTAATAGAGTCAGGAGAGTAGCAGTTGATAGCCATCGATGAGTCCAATGGTTAACCTTTTGTCATAGCTTATCAAGCAAAACTTGCCAGGAAGATCTAGGATGTCTACCAACAGTAAGAGGAATACCCAAATAAACAAAGCGAAGAGACCCAATCTGAAACCTCAAAATAGCAGCAATACGCCTCTAAATAGCCTTGGGAGTATTGAAGAAAAAAATGGAGGATTTGTTCTCATTAACTTTTTGACCTAAAGCTGCAAGATACACATCCAAAGCATACCTAAAAGAAGTAGCTTCCTGAAGACGGGCCTATCCCATAAATGAAGTATCATCCACAAACTAAAGATGTGAAAGAGGAGGCAAGCCAGCACCCCATTTCCACCCATGAATCAAACCCTGGTGAGAACAAAGCTTAAGAAAGAAGCCCAAACCCTCAGCCAGAATGATAAAGAGGTAAGGCGAAATAGGGTCCCCTTGGCGAAGTCCTCTAGAGGCACCAAAGGGCTCTTAAGGAACACCATTCACAAGAATAGAAAAAGAAGCTAAAGAAACACAACTCATAATCCAATTCACCCACTGTTGGCAGAAACCAAAGGCCAAGAGGATCTTTTGGAGAAAACTCCATTTGACTCTATCATAAGCCTTAGCCATATCCAACTTAATGAGCATAGCTCTCTCTTTTGATGTATGCATAGAGTGAATAACTTCAAAAGCAATAACAATACCATCAAGAATTTGTTTACCAGCCACAAAACCGCCTTGTTCCTCCGAAATCACAACTGGAAGGCATATCTTGAGTCTTTCAGCAATCAATTTGGTGATAATTTTGTACACAACATTACAAAGAGCAATGGGATAGAAGGAGTCAAGATTGTCAGCACCTTCTTTCTTGGGGATAAGAGTCAGTAAAGTGGAGTTCAATGCACGAAGAATTTGCTTATTCTGAAGGGATTCCTTAACCACCTCCAAGAGATCCATATTAATAATTTTCCAAAATTCCTGAAAGAATTCCACAAGGAAGCCATCATGGGAGCTTTCCCTTTGTCCTCTTTACCCAAAGGAGGAGGTTTTGAAGAGGGGGAATGAGCATCCTTATGAACTTTAGGGCATTGTCGCAGGAGATGGCCATACTCATGACAAAACCGACATCGAAAAGGTAGAGATTCATAATCTAACTGTTGAATCCATGAAGAAGATCCCAAACAAATTTCCATGGAATTCGGCAAGAGATTATTCAGATCTATCTCAACACAAATTCGAGCAAAAGAAATCACCTTTTTATCAAGGGTTTGTGTAGCAACCGCTGCAGGCTTTCCCAAGAGACTAGCAATTTTATGTAAGATATCTTCTCGCCAAAACTCCAAGGGGAGGCGAGGAAGACGAACCCAAATAGGAACTCGAGAAGGCATCTCTTCAACTAAATTAAAACCTGCATGCCATGGTTTAATAAATAATCCAGCTTGATTATAAAAATATGGGCCACCTTCAAAAACTCTATTGTGATCTGCCATATTCGAGAAAATAACCATAAAATAGCTATTTGTTGCAAGCATAATTTCCATATCCCCTTCAATCTGCCAAGAATGCCAGATCCAAACTTCCAGAGTGGACAAAAGAATGCGAATGCCAAGAAACTTATAGATCAGAGCATGTCTGCTCCAATATGAGACATCTTCTTCCACCAAATTAGGAGAAATAATCAAAATTGGGTGATCTTGGGCTCTAGGAAGACACCCATTAACCTTCTTCATTTTAGGATCGGCACTCGTATAAAACGTATCTTCTTGTTGTGCATGCATGCTTGAAGAGGACCCATTATGAGCCTTGTTCATGCGAGAAAGCTCCACAACTGATGCCATAGAAATCTCTGCCATGCAAAGATTGAAGCCAAGGAAAAAAAAAAAAAAAACCAAAACAGCTACCAGCAAACAGAAAAAATTCCTGCAGACACCAATCAGAAACAAAACCCACTACAAAAAAGACAAAAAACTACCCCGATGTTGAAATGCTTCCACAAATCCCACGCATGCAAACTTGCAACCAAGCTAGGGCACCTCCATCTCTCGAAAACCCTGGAGTGTTGTACCCAATCTCACTTCAAAACCTTCATTAATAAAAGTGGATGAGATTCCTACAATCCTACATTCTAAATTATTGTTAATATCAAAGTAATATTTAATCATACAGACTACAAGTATCATAAGCGACTCCGAAAACTTTGAAAACTTAGTAAGACCTCAAAACAACTATAATAAACATGTTTGCATTCAAGTGGGATAAAAGAAAATAAAAATATTTTATCACTACAAAATTTTCAAGTAGTAAACTCTAAAGAATATATCATTTATATGAAAATCTGAGCAATGGATAAAAGTAAAACCATTTCTCATAATAGATAGAGTCAAATGGGTATGAATTATCTATTTTCAAACATTCAAAATACGAAACCAAGTCACATTTAAAGATTTTCTAATAATCCAAACCTTTGAATTTAGCTAAGTATTGACTCATGTAAAGTAGAAGTACGAGATAGACACAAAAATAATTTTAGAATAGATATGCAATATATCAATATAAGCATACAAAATTACAATAACCAAGATTTTGATGCCACAAAGATTGGACATCTTGGTGCAATATTGGGTTACATATAAGTTCATCAAGCTGATGCGCCAAGGTTTTTTGTACTACAACTTGAGAGAATGATAAAATATTATGAAGATAAAAGATGGTCTACACATAAAATTACCTCTTCACTTCTAGTAGTGAGATTGTGAAAAAAAAAACTATAGAATTGTTGTATTCATCAAGCAAAACAATGATATGATAGAACCTAAATTGGCATTGAATTCATGCCATTTAGCCAAGAATATGGATCACTTCTTTCTAGGGAACTAATTTACAAAGTTATAACTATAGACAAAGATAGATCATCAAATGTTGTTTGGACCAAATAACCAACCAATCTTCACAATTACAATTCAGTTGTGCAAAAAAATCAAGAAAGAAAGTAGAAACAAAATTAATCCATGGTAAACATAAAATATGTAGACGTAGAGAGCTAAAATATAACCTTAGAATATGGACCATTCACATGCCATAGTAGTAAAATATTCTATTTGGATGGAAGCCACACTAAAATAAAATAGATTTAATGTTTCTTATCTTGTTAATTTAAATTGAAAGATCTTTGTGGTGTGCACATTGAAAACTTTATTTAAAATTCTACATAGATAAGAAATAGACCCAAAATTGAACCACATGTGACAATGTATGATGATTAAAGATAGCAGTTTGCCACAATCCATGATAATGATGGTATGCTTCTCGGAACAATTGTGTATCAATTTTTTCAACATCAACGTTTCAAATCATACTCTATGATCCATCATCAAGATGAAAGAGTTGTGTATGATGATATTGAAAGAAATCTTAGCATTGAATATAGATAAAATTAAACATGACAAAGTAGACACAAAATATGAAATATGAATAGTGACTGAAGATATAACCTCCGAATATAAACCATTTGTTTGTCATAACATTAAAATACCATCTCTTTGGATGGAAGCCCAACACCAAAATAAGAAAGATCTAAGGGTTTTTGTCTTGTTAATTAAAATTGAAAGATCCTTGTGATATGCACATTGAAAATTTAATTATATGACATGAAGTTATAGAATCTATTCGCACAATGTTACTACAGAAAAATAGATGCTAGCCTTTGATTAAAATACACCACTTCCTAAATCCTCACAAATTTGCAACTACTAATGCTTTCTATGCAGGTCAAGACAAGCTCCTATGTGTAGTCGTGCCCTAAATATATCATAAAATAATTTGCCACTTCATAGATTTTGAGGGTTTCACAAGTTGGTGAGAGATTGATTAAGATTTTAGATGCAAATTAGATGTGATATTTATGTGATTTAAATGAAAAAGAAAAATGCTTAATCAATGATTTTCAAAAAAGTTAGATTTTTTAGGGCTAAAAATTGGTTGTAGGAAAGATACCCAAAAAATTGGGTATGATCGAGATTTTATGGATATTTTTCGCTTCTGCGAGTTCTTCTATGTCACAAGGTTTAGGTTCACGTTCATGTTTGATAACCAAAATTTTTTGACTAATTTCAATAAGAAAAATCTCATAAATTATTTATGATTAAAATTCGCCTAATATAAATTGACTTTTTAAAAAATTATAAATAATATATTCATAAAATTGCAAAAAATAGTTCAACATTGCTAAATAAATTTAGAGTCTTTATAAAAAGATGCCACATTTATAAACCATAATAAACATATCAAAGTTAAATTATAAGAAACACATAAATTCATGATTGCAAAGATGTTTTTCTGGTCAAAAAATGAAACTCATAAGTAAAGATTCTAAAAATTTGAAAAAGTTCCAAGTCGTGAAGAACACTTAGTTGAGTGATGTAGTATTATCATCACTAGACGTACTACTCAATTCATCATAAAGAAAATCAAGTTCATCTATAACTACTTTTTCTTCTAGAATTTGTTGCAGTAATGAATATGTGGATTCTTTTGATAAATTGTTCACATGTTATTGTGAATTTCTGTGAATGTATAGACGAGATCTCTCAACTTTTCCAACTTCCTCTTTCTGGAAAAAATGTGGTCAAAGCAACTCCCATTCTTCTCAGAAGTTAATGAAGTTTCTCTTTGACTCAATATTTGAATAGCAAAGTGTTCTAGTTCAATACTCTGTGTTCAATCGGTCATACACCATTGATACCCAAGTATATCAACTCGTATTGACTTCATGACATTCTAAACATCCATTCTATTGACTTGTATTTCTGATATATTGTTCTCCAATCAAACCTGCAACTACTAGATTTGATTCAAGCCTCTCAGTGCCTTTAAGAAGCGCCACCATAACTTCACAAATGACTTCATTTATCAATTTGAAATAACTTGGGATCCAATAACAAGTTGCTAAATGTAAACATGTGTACCTCATTTTTCATTTGTAATCAATTGTTTCTCGTATCTCCATGCAGCTTGCTTCCAGATTATTGAGCTTTTTTTAATAGCTTCCTTATGATGGTCCATGCTCTCATAAAGCAAGTCAAGGAAAGTGGTATCGTCATCAATCATACAAAGCACATCAACAATTAGTTTACATATATTCAAAAAAATTCCTGTACTTTATCAAAAGTTGTTTAAAAAAATTTGCTCTATGATCTTCCCCTTGAAACTTTTAGAAAGCCATTCATTGCAATGAATTACATAACTTAGAGGTGCTTTATTTTCAATTGTTTGTTTCAAAAGTGGTATCTACTATCAAATGAAGCAAATCTTCTTTCACAGGGCCTCAACAACTCCCTAGATACATGTTTGTAAAAATTTCAATGCTATGACGATTTCTTATAAAATTTGCAATTTCTCTTCTTCTATCAATCGCCTCATATACTCATGGGAATTTAGCAAGGTTATAAAACAACAAATATAGACAGTATGTTGCACATGGGCTCCAATACATTTATGGGTATTTTTCTACTACCAGCTTCCCAACTCCCACACAATTTATTTATCATAATTTCCACCCCCACTTCAAGAATAATTTCCTCTAATATTTTAAAAATATACTTTAAATTTTTTTATGGTTCATGATGTTAAAGTATTGTTCGTTCGTGTTTAATAAACGATGAGACAATAATATATATATATATATATATATATATATATATATTGAATGGAATATTAATATTATTGAATCGTATAAACTGTTATTAATATGATTATCACTGCTATATACAAACAATCACGATACTATCAGACTGTTAGTATATGACAGTCATGATAGTATCGTGACTGTCCAAGTGTATTAATTCCGCCAGGCCTTATGCATTATGTTTACCATATGGTTCAAAACGATAATCATTAGGTTAGTTAATATGAACAGTCATGACTTATCAATTAGTATGATAAGTCATGTCTTTTCATATTTATTTCTTCAGATTCAATATATATATATAGTCATTGTATTTTTTTTGTAGGATCAATCAATAACCAAGGCAATTGTATTCTACTGCATACATTCAGTTTACATCTTATGATCTATAATTACTTAACATGGTATCAGAGCCAGTTCCTTCTGTAAAGCTTAACCGCTTGAAGGAAAGACCTGGGCACGGACAAAGATCAAGGAAGAGCCGAAGGTGATCAATCTTACCCTAACTGAGCACAGGATTTCATGTTAATTAGCATAAGTTCGATCATGATACATATCGACATGTTTAGAAGAAGAAAGATCGAATGTATCGGGTTGCGCAGACCAGTTCCATAGAAAGAAACCATGATTAGGGTGTAAGAGAGTGGGGAATGTTTCAAAGTTAATTACAGCCGTGAGCAATTTGTTTAAGAGTTTTTTATATTTAAAGAGTCTTAGAATAGAGTCATTCGAGACCCGTAAAGCTTGGTGAAAAGAACTCGATTTGGTTTCTCGACGATTGAAGGCCATTCACAGTAGGTGATGACTGCAATCTAATTGGAGGGAAGCAGATGTATCAGATGTAGATGCGGCTGAGAGCAATATAGTCATAGGGTATTGTTCATGAGGAGAGTACATAGTTGGATTCGAGCAAGGAAGGAGTCAATGCTCGTTACCAAGCCATTGATAACAAGGTGTCCATGACATAAGCCTTGAGTGAGGTGGTTTGAAAGAGACGAGAACAATCTCAGTCCTTGAAGAGCCGAGAAGGATACACTTAGAATAGTTTGTCTGTTGAAGTAGACAGAATTGACTATCGACTGCGAGGGGCCGAGAGTATGCCAATAGCAGATTATTTATCTATAGACCCGAGAGTGGGCACTTCATAGTTGAATTCTCTACACAGAGCAAAGGAGGGCCAAGAAGATAAAGGCATATGGATTTTTGTATTGACAGGGTGAAAGGAAGCGTGACATGGAACAGAGAATGTGTGGCACATCCACTGCATATCCAACAATCATATGAAAGATTGATTCATGCGTAATCAATCTTTGTCAGGTTGATTCGAATTACACTACATTTCATCTTTACCGGATACGGAATAAGGAATTCAATAAGCAAATTATATTATCGTGATAGGAAAGAATGACTTTGTCATTCTGACATGAAGGTCTATGTTGAGATAGTGAGGGGAATGTATATCTCTTTGAATGAGGCGCAAACATTCATCTTGAATACAATGGAGAGCAATGATCGGTTCTTCAACAGGCATCAGGCATATTATGGCAATGAGACAATGGTGCTATGAGGGTACATTTGAACATTTGGATGTGTACAGATTACTTGGCACATATTTCTGACATTGCAGACAGTTCAACGTTCTCGTAGAAGAACATGACACTGAAGATATCATTGAATGAAGTATTTTTGGTTCAGTTTTTTTTTTTTTTTTAGTGATATGTTGGGCCATGTTAAGGGACGATTCTCTTTAATATTATTTTACTATGACAAAAAAACTCGGTGGGGTAAATTAGCAAATTGAAGCAGTACCATGATCAATATCAATCAATTGCTAAGATTTCATATTGAGAGAGCTAATGTTTGGAGGAGTATGTGGAAACTTGAAAGAGACAAAAGTATCAATAGTGTTGTGAGAATGTCATCCTTAATATTATGTGAATCGAGGTCCATTACCAACACAGTGGGTTTGGTTTCTTCAGTCCATTAATTTTCGTGATTGGAAAGAATCTCTTGGTTGCCAAAAACTATACTTTATATGGTTCCAAGCTTTGGTTTATGTGAAGCATTTTGTATAGTCATTTTGTAGAAACAAAGCATATGGGAATCGAGTTTTAACAAGGGCATTAAATGATGCGATGCGTACAACAAGGTGTCGTGAGGTTGTTGTGAATTCTCCAAGAGTATCATACGTATATAGAGATAAGTACTTCATACCCTTGAATAATGTTCATGAATTTTTTCTTTTTTTTTAGTCATTCATTCATGCTATAACATTGAGATAGTAAATCTTGTATGCTTCTATCATTGGTATTTCCTTTTGGGATTGTGTAGTTTTATGAACTATTTTCAAGACAAATCTAGAAGCATATGAGATTGCATTCAAGGGAGAAAGAACTTAATGACTGTAGTTATGGAGCTAAGTTAAGAGTTGATATCAGAATCAAAGGGAGTCTGACAATCCATCATAGACAACCACCAAAGGTTGTAGCAGAACATGAGCAACATGAGGAGGCTAAATCAATATTAAGAGGCTCAACATCATCGTGAGAGGGAGTCTGACATCTTTAGAAAGATCTAGAAGTTGGCAAAATTCAGCTTCTTGGACAAACTCGATCATATTGATTGGAAAATATCAAAATGCATCTTATGCTAGCCGATGTAACCTTGTGACTATTCAGATTATTCGTATTGGTTCTCTCAGGATGGAAGGTATGAAGTGACATCCTGGAATAACACTGAGTTGAGTATATAAACAGGGTATGCTTTCGTGATAGAGGGATTCAACACAACATCTAGAGGATATGCCTTATTTGATTTCCAAGGATCTTGGTCATATTGATACAGAGGGAGTAAACCATATCGAGATGGTTTCCCTAGTGACTAGGAAACTATAAAAGGAAAAAGAATTATGATGAAATTCCATGTATGTGAACTAGAAGACTTTTATGCAGATATCTAGGTCATGATATTCCTAGATAGATGGCTGGAAATTCAAGATAAGAGCGTAATGTAGACTAAAGGACAAAGACACGACTTCCTCACAGAAGGTTGATATTAGATTCAGAGGGAGTATAATAGTTCATCTAAAACAACCTTGGACGAGGAGGTGAGGAGGTTGTTACAAAGACCTTAAAGGAAGCATCCAGAAAACTATGATCATGAGATTGAGTCTCATGTGTGCTGCTAAAATACTTTTATGCTATCTCTTACATAACTTGGGGTTCACCTAGAGTGATGCAAACTATATAAGAGATATAGTGCACAAGTATGCTATTCAAGGTACATTATCCCTACAAAACTTATGGTTGATATTCTCACCAAGTTTCTTGCTAGAGGTAAGGTTGTGTACCTTCGACATAAACTTGGCATGTTGGAGAATGAAGCCTTAGATGAAAAGGAGTTTCATCTATCATCTTGTATGTTATTGCATCCTTCTCCTTGAGAGAGAAGTCTAAAGTGATTCCTCATATCAAGGTGATATGTAAATTTGGGTATCACATGTTAGGTGATTCCTCATATCACATGTTAGGTGATATTGAAAACTGGGTATCACATGTTAGGTGATTCCTCATATCACATGTTAGGTGATATTGAAAATTGGGTATCACATGTTAGGTGATACTTCATATCACGAATTATGTAATATATGATTTCTTAGTATCCATATGAATCATATTAGGATCCTTCTAAACTTAGTATTACATATTGATTAAAACCTATCACATAGTGACATGTCTTTACACAAACTTAGTATCCAAAATCGGTCAAAACACATAGAGATACCATATCACTATGTGAGAGATATAGTAGATAGGAAGATCATTAAACTGGTCTATATCAGTATTGAAGAACAAAATGTAGATATCTTTACTAAATCTCTTGCAAAAGTAAAGACATATTTCTTCAGAAGGAAAATTGGTTTGATCAAAATATGAATGTAATCATTAATGTACATTTTTTGTTCATGAATAAAATATTGAAATATTTCAAAATTGTGAAGATGACGATCTTCTGTGTATATAGGTTACTATGTCAAGGTGACGATCTTGACAATAGTAACCAGGCTTCAAGATCGACTCCCGTAAGGGTTTGTCTCGGATAGGACCGAACATCTTGTTGCTTATATTATTACTTGTTGGGTAATAAAGTTCAAGATCGACTCCCGTAAGGGTTTGTCCCGGATAGGACCGGACATCTTGTTACTTGTTGGGTAATAAAGTTGTTAGGATTGACTCCCAAAAGGGTTTGTCCCGGATAGGACCGGACATCTTAACACTTACATTATTTCTGTGTAATAACTCATCATGATCGACACTTGTTAAGTGTCTTGGATTGGGCCAGATATCATGATATGAAAAGTTCTACAAACTCTATTAAACTCTCTCTCAAGAGGGAGTGTTAAAGTATTGTTGGTTCGTGTTTAATAAACGATGAGACAATAATATATATATATATATATATATATATATATATATATATATATATATATATATATATATATATATATATATATATATATATTATATTGAATGGAATATTAATATTATTGAATCGTATAAACTGTTATTAATATGATTATCACTGCTATATACAAACAATCACGATACTATCAAACTGTTAGTATATGACAGTCACAATAGTATCGTGACTGTCCAAGTGTATTAATTCCGCCAGGCCTTATGCATTATGTTTACCATATGGTTCAAAACGATAATCATTAGGTTAGTTAATATGAACAGTCATGACTTATCAATTAGTATGATAAGTCATGTCTTTTCATATTTATTTCTTCAGATTCAATATATATATATAGTCATTGTATTTTTTTTGTAGGATCAATCAATAACCAAGGCAATTGTATTCTACTGCATACATTCGGTTTACATCTTATGATCTATAATTACTTAACACATGATGCCAATCACTTTCAAGAGCACAACACCTCAAGGACAGGCCACCATAACATTAGTGGAAATCCACACAGTTCCAGCAACAGTGAAAGATTTTCATTTATTTGTTACAATCTTCACCAATAATTCCCACAAGAACACCTTCCATGCTTAAAATGATGAAAGCCATTCAAGTCCCGCAGAATGATTTCTCGCCCAACAACTTCAGAAATATACTCCATTGTTCTGTGACAATCATCACAGATATAGAAGTTTTTAACAATTCTGATAGGCACCCCAGGAGGGATGGTGATAAGCCCAAAAGCAACAGCCAGCTTCTCACTATGATAGCAGTGATACTGCTCATTTTTCTCATCTTCCAATTCATACAGAAGAAATTTTGTGCCGGTTACATACCCTGCCTCTTTCATTTTCTTAGTCAACTCTTCTAAGGTTGTATAGATCTTCTCTATCTGTGGGTGAGATCTGTCCCTTGCTGAAAATATATGCACTTTACTCTTAAGTTCAATCCAACTTTTCCCTGACTCCATTTCCAGCCCCCTTTCTTTCATCATTTTTAGCACCTCTGCAGCATCTTGTAACCTTCCAGCAGCAGTGAGAACGTTTGATAGAAGTACATATGTTAGTGGGTTTTCTGGTTCCATTTTCAAAATCTTTTCTGCCACAAGTTTTCCTCGTTCCATATCACCGTGGTATCTACAGGCAACAAACAATCGCCACCACACTGCAGAACTGGGTTCAATCGGCATTTCCTTGATAAAGCTCTCTGCCTCATCTAGGCTTTTGGAGCGACCAAGAAGTTCCACCATACAGGCATGGTGATCCATTCTTGGTGTTAATCTATAACTTTGACTCATAGAGTGGAAGTACTCGCGACCCTTGCTCACCAGGCCTTCTTGACTGCATGCGCTGAGAACACTGGTAAAGGTAATGTGATCTGGTGTCATGCCTGTAATTTTTAGTTGTTCGAACAGCTGAAGAGCTTCCTTGCCATTGCCATGCTGAGCATATGCTGCAATCATCACAGTCAATGCTACAACATCTGGATCCACAATTTCATCAAACACTGTCCGTGCATTTTCTAAGAATCCACATTTTGCATACATGTCAACCAGAGCACTTCCCACCCACTCATCAGAATTAAATCCCGTTTTGATTATAAGGGCATGGATTTGCTGGCCATTTCCAAGGGCTGATAGGTTTGTGCATGCACCAAGGATGCTTGCTAAGATGAAATTATCAGGCATTAAGCATGCTTGTTGCATTTCGCAGAACAGTCTCAAGGCTTTCTCGCCGTGCCTGTTTTGAACATATCCTGCAATGATTGAGTTCCATGATACAATGTTCTGTTCGGACATACTGTGGAAAACTCTAGCTGCAGATTCTACATTCTCAGATTTAACATACATGTCAACCAAGGAGCTTCCCACAAAAATGTCAGACTCAACTCCAGTTTTAATGACACGCGCATGGATTTCTTCACCGTGTCTCAAAGCTTTCATACTGGCACAAGCCTTGAGAATGCTGGCAAGTGTGAACATGTTTGGCTTCATACCTTGCAGTTCCATTTGGCTTAAGAACTTAAAGGCCTCCTCTGCACGCCCATTCTGAACATATCCAGCTATCATTGCATTCCATGGAACCAAATCTAATACTTGCATTTCATTTAAAACTTTGTATGCAGCTTCTATGATGCCACATTTGGAATACATATCAACAAGAGCAGTTCCAACATACACATTTCTCCCAAATCCAGTTTTGATGATATGTGCATGAAGTTGCATTCCACATTGAATTATTGACATATTCCCGCATACGCTAACAACACTAGCAAGAGTGAACTCATTAAGTGTGAAATCAAGTTTCATAAATGCTGATTGCATTCCATAAATGAGTTTCAAGGCCTCATTACCACACTCATTCTGAGCATATCCAGCAATCATAGCACTCCATGAAATCACATCTCGTTCAGGCATTATGTCAAACACCTTCCTAGCATGCTCCACGTTTTGACAATTCGCATACATAGTAATAAGAGCATTTGCCACAACCAAATTCAACTCGTAGCCGGATTTGATGACAAGGGCATGGAGCTGCTCGCCATGTTCTACGTCTTCTAAATTAGCACATGAACTAAGAGTAGTTACATACGTGAATGACTCTGGCGCAACACCTGCCTGTTGCATTCTGCATAAAAGTTTCAAGGCTTCCTCATGCTGTCCATTCTGCACATAACCCATAATCAATGGAGTCCAAGAAAACCCATTTGTGTTCTCATAGATAAAAACTGAATATGCATCATCCATACTCCCACACTTAGCGTACATTTTAATGAGTTTATTCTTTACAGTTGCATCTGATGCCAAGTCCATCTTCAGAATTAAACCATGCACTTGCTTGCCCTGTTCTATTTCTTCTAGGACGGTACATGCTCTAAGCACACTAGCAAATGTAAGCTTAGTAGTCCGCCTAACTTTGTGCCTCATTTCCTCAAACATTTTCAAAGCTTCTCTTTCATAACCATTCTGAACGTATCCTGCAATTATCGAATTCCAAGATATCACATCCCGAAGAGGCATTTTGTCAAACACTTGGCGTGCATCTTCAATACTACCACATTTTGCATACATACTTATCAAAAGGTTTCCTAAATAAACACTTACGTCAATACCAGAGTCCAGGATAAGTTGATGGACCTTCCTCCCTCTTTCCAGAGATTTCAACTTAGTGTATTCCTTCAAGAGGCGAGCATACTCATCCAAATCTGCAGCAATAGGGTTTTTTAACCTGGACTTCCCTTCATTATATACTCTACCCTTAACCTTTCCATCCCTATGTTCTTGGCTTCTTTGTCCAATCAACCCTCCAATTCTAAAACCACTGTTATTCCACTGTATTGGATTCCAATGAGAGTGCTTAAACCTGGTTTTTCTAAATCCCGATGCCTTCAAAACAATGGTAGATATGTCAGACAACAGTTCTGAATTAATTCAGCACAAGAAATTGATACATTTGACAATAAATTGTAACAACCCAATTCAAATTTACCAAGACTCTACCAATTTGGGTTACGCTTCAACTTTAGACTAGCCTGACCAACCCAACTCAAACTTACGGGCATTTTCTGATACTAGATTCAATCAAAACAGAGAAAGCGAACAAAACTGCATAATAATGAAGGAAACGGAAAATTAAACGTACCTTATGAAAAGAGAGCTTGTTTGGCAGAATCAATTTGCTCCATTCCAGTTCAGTGATGTGAGAATTTGTGGGAGGGAAAGACGACGAATAAGTAGCAATGGGTAAAGACATGGTTTTTAACATCCCCTGCGGCATGTAAAAGCATCATTTGAAACAAGAGCTATAACGTCGCGTACACGATGACAAAATCATTGTATACCATACCTGTTTGTGTGAGCAGGCCTGGAATTTGATGGTCACCCCCACCTGTCATATGGGAAGTTTACGACGGTTTGATCATTTAAAGGAAAATATTAGTTGTAAAAAAAATTGAATTGGAATAATTTTATATGGAACATTTTATATTTAAATAGTTTTATAGTTCATGGGTTGGGAGTTTTTTAGGGTTTAGCTTGTTTTAGCGTATTGTATGTGTTTTTTTGTTTTCCTTTCATCATAGCACATTTATTGTAGTAGTTTTTTTAACCTTTTAATGGCCTCAACGAATTTCAGCTGAGCAGTTGATATTGGTGTTGGAGCTTTGGCAATTGGCAATGATGTCACCCCTGGAAAAATGACCCAAGAAGTTTGTCCCAAAAGTGTTTCACAAGGTACATCTTTTGGAACCCCAGATGTTGTTTTGCTTGTTTCGAACTTTGATAGTGCATGCCAATGGCTTTAAAATATTTGCTTTGATAGGATATCTTGTGAGGAAGGTTCCACCTGAAAATATGTTTCATGAATGGGTTACTAAAGCCTGGGCCCCTCAGGGGTCTGATTTATGGCATTCAAAATCTTATCAAAGGCTTTTTTATGTTTCACTTTGTCGATTCTACCCATGTTCAAAATATTTTACACCATGGGCCCTACTTTGTTCGATCTTTGTTGCTTATTTTTCAACCATGGTCATGAGATTTTTCTATCTCTGATGACAAGAAGCTTAAAGTCCCGATCTAGATTGAATTTTTTGGTCTTCCCTTGCCTTGTTGGCCTTTTATACAAACCATTTCTCAATCCATTGGCAAGGTTGTCTGCATGGAACCATGGCAATTTTTTCACGCTCATCCTCAAAAGAGACTATGCTTGGAAGTGGATTTGTCTTAGACCTCAAAGAGGCTATAAATATTCAAATAATAGGTTTGTGCTACTCTCAAAGACTACTCTATCTAAAATTTCCCAATACTTGGTATCGATGTGAATCTTTAGAACATAAGAATAAGAATCCCTTTGGCTGCTTTGAGTGTTAAACCTCCTCCTAAGGAGTCTACTCCTTTGTGATCTTCTGAAGCTAGAAAAAGTGAGAATGGTTGGACTATAGTTGTTCACAAAAAGAAGGGTTCCTCGTATGCTTCTTAGAAGAAACCAAGCTCCACTAATGTGCAATCGCAATCCCAACCTCAATCGCAGGTACAACCACAGCTACAGTCACAACCTATTTCAAACCCTATGTCTCAGGGGAAGGATATGGTAGGTGTTGGTTCTTCTTGCCCAACATGGGCTCACACCCCTCAACTTGCATGTTTTCTTAACAATTCCACCAATTTCTTTATGTCATTCCCATAGCCCTTTTGATCAATGCAGTGGATGGTGATGAGGCTCTAGAAAACCACAAGGTGGTTTTGGTGGGTTTTTACCCTGGCTTTTAGCTGAGATTAGATTTCTGGCAAAATAGCTTCTCCTATCTTGAGGATGAGGATGACATGCAAGAATTTGAATCATGAATTTCATGTCATGGAATTTCTAAGGGATGTACTAACCTCGCCATGAAGTATTCTACATGAGATATTTGAAAAAATTATCCTGGTATAAATGTTTTTTGTCTTTAGGAGATCAAAATTACTTATTTCATGCTTGTTTTTGCATGTTGTGTTATTTGACCAACTTGCCTTGTTTTTGCCTTTGAAGACAATGTTGGTCTAAGAGGTGTCGTCACCCTCATTTTTCCAAAATGGCAGTCTCCTATTATGGCCCATGGGTCAAATCCCACTTAACGACTAGTGTGGGTCCTCATGTTAGTAACCAATCATTCATTTGAGGTCATTATTGTTTTTTCTCCCAATTTTATTGTGGAAAGATATGATCTTTGGTGGTGAATTGCTTGATTCATTACCATTGGCTACTTGGATTTTGTGTGGAAATTTCAATATGGTTGAGGTGGCCTCAGCTAAAGAAGGGTTATTATCCTTTTACTAGACAACTGGAGAGAGAGAGATCAACCACTGCCATCCTCAAGGTGTTTGGCATACTTAGAGTAATTATCAAGCCAATATTAATAGAATTCTCAAATGGCTTAATCATGCTATGATTATGGATCAATGTTTTTTCTCTTATGGGGACTACCAAGAGCTACCAGTTTCAACTCTCCTTGAGATGATTATGTCAAATCACTACCCCATCAAGTTTAGCATTGAATAACAAGTGGTTCATGTACAACCATCCAAGACTCAATTTTTTTTTAACACCTCTTTATTGAATCATCCACCCACGAAAGCCATGTTGCCAAGAGACACTACTCTTGATGATTCAAATGTTGGCATTGATGGCAGTTGTATGCATTTCAAATGTTTTCTACACATGTTTTGATCATACCGAAGGTTAGGAGACAAATTTGGCTAAGTATGACAAAGAAGGGATAGTGTATAGGGTTCAACAAATGGATCAGTAGGGACAACTGGTTTTGAGTTTTGAGATGTGATTCTAGGAGGAGATTGAGAGAGGTATATTCTATCTTATTCTAGAGGTGCGGTACTTAATGTTATCCTTTTTTAAAGATATGAAGGTGTATTTGGTGGTTTCCCAATTATTAGTGAAGAATAGTGATATGGTTTAGTAGATCATTACGTGATCCTTATAGATTATTTAGATGATCGGTTTATGAGTTTGAGGAATTAAGCCTACATGGGAGAATGGTTTTATGTGGTTAATCGAGGTTCATGTTATGATTTTCATATGGATTCAGCTGACTCTTCTACATGTTTCATATTTTTGTAATATGTTCTTGAGGCCAACCTAGTTGATGAATTATTTGTTGAAGTGAATAGATAAGCTCGATGTATTTGATTATTTTGTGTGTGAGATGAATGCGATAGATGTGAAGGATATGTAATTAGAGGTTTGAATCATATAAAAATAGAGATATACCATGTAGTGTGTGAATTCAATATTTTGAGCTTAATTAGAAATGTACTAGCATTTGTTGATGTTGTTTATCAGTTCATCCGCTTATGGATTGTAGTCCACATTTTTGTATGGCAGTAAGCTATCTCAATTTTGTAGCCCTTATTGTAATTTAAGCAATGAGTTCTAGGCAGTGTGCCTGAATACATGTGCATTCTCATTTTTGTACTCAAACCTTTAACAAGGTTAATACTTCTATAAAGCATTCATTTGTGGGTTCCATCCCCACCATGGTTTTTCCCTTAACTGAGTTTCTATGCAAAAATCCTTGTGTCATAGTGTTGTGATGTTCATATTATTTGCTGCACTTTATTTATTATTGCATGTGGTTTATGGTTTAAGAATCAGATCAGTAAAGTTAAAGAAATGTTGAACACTTATTCACCCCCCCCCCCCCCCCTTCTCAGTGTTCCTTAATTCCAATAATTGGTATCAAAGTCTAGTTCCATGAAGAAAGTCTAACAACTTGAGGAAGATTCTGATGGATGATTCAATGGATTCTAATAGTGTTCAGTAATAGCTTCTGGTTGCACTTGATGATCTTGATTGAAAACTAAAGATGAAGTCCAGAAATTGAAGAAGAACCTTAAGGAAGCTAATAATTTCATTGAGACATTGAAAGGGAAGTTGAACAAAACCATAGATAAAAGGAAGGAACCTTTTGAATAGCTAAAGCAAAAAAGAAAATTCAAATGATGAAGCCTCTAGATGTCAGCATCTTGCAGAAGACAAAGAAAACCTAAAAAATGAAATAGAAAAGATAACAAAGGAAATTGAGACAAGGAAGAAAAATGAAGAAAATCTTGAACAATCTATGAAGAAGAAGACAAAAGAATGTGAAAAGGTAAATCATGAAATGGAAACTAGAGTGAGGATACTAAAAGAGGAAATAGAAGAAAGAAAGAAGCATGAATATTATCTTATTTAGAAAGTCAAACATCATGATGATGAGCTTAGGAAGAAAATTGAAGATCTTGAGATTGAACTTGTTGTTGCAAATGAATTCAATGAGAAGTTCAAAGCCAGATCAATGAAGCTTGATGCACAACTTGAAAGTCAAAGAATGAAAGGCAATACAAGTGGTCTTGGTTTTGAAAAAGGAAAAAGTTTTGGATTAGGTCAAAGAAATCCATCATTAGACAATCTAAATGGAAATCCTAAGAACACATCGGTAAGAAAACCTAATACTTAAAATTTCAATGGTAGATGCTTTGTTTGCAATAAATTTGGTCACAGGGTTGCACAATGTAGAAATAGAGTGAATGTTGCATCTTTTTCTATTCAATGCTTTAAATGCAATATCTATGGTCATAAGTCAAGTGAATGCAAGTTAAACAATACTTCTAACAAAGGGAGTTTTAGATGCTTTACATGCAACATTCTTGGACATATTGCTAAGAATTGCAAATTTAAAAATCAAGTGAATTACAAGTATAGGAAATCCAATGTGAACATGAACCTAAGAAGTTCGGTAAACAACAACAATAACATGCAAGAAAATGAAAAATTGTGAACAAAAGGTTGATATTGAAGACGTTAGGAAGAAAATGAGTAAGACATGGATACCAAAGATTAATTCCAATGCTAATGGTGGATCCACACCTAAATTTGGTGTGGAAAATTCTTCACAAAATTAAATTTAGGCCTCCGGCATAAGGAAGAGAACACATGAAAAATCCAGGAAACCCCCTGATATGACTTGATATCTAAATGTGAATGTCTCATTCAGATGTATCAAGGTATTCAGAGTATTATGGAATCATCTTCGATGGAATTAAAGTAGTTTCAAAGGTTCGCAAAGAAATTTTTGTATTGTAGTTTAAAGACTCTACATGAGTTAGGGTACGAAGCATTTATTACGATGGAAGGTTATATGCGTAAAGGGTCAAAAAGGCATTTAAGCACCTCATTATTCACTTTGTGACTAAGGAGAAACATTTGTGGAGTCTCTTGAAGGAAATTTCAGTGAGATCTAATTCAAAAACATTTGTGGAGTCTCTTGAAGGAAATTTCAATGAGATCTAAGGCGATTTGTGTGACTTGGTAATCAAAACCCTTGCTCGACAGAAAAAGGTATTTTTCACTATGCAATTTGATATTTTGTATACTTAATCATAGACCAAATTCAAAAAGAATCTGTATAAATCATTGGTGGATGATTCTGATGGTGCATTCTCATCTGTCCCATACGGTGTGCTTCACATAGAAGATATTACGGCATATATTCGGTGCAATTTGGAGGAGTTTGGAAGCAATTAGATTCATCAATTATTCAAGGAATCATCTATTGATTCTAGGATGAGAGATGAATACAAAGTTCTGGAGGAAAATAAATTAGTTCAAATCATTAAATTTCCTACATTTGATGTGAATGAGTGGATATGATATGTGTTGAGTAGAATCCATACAAATTTTATGTGGCTTGACAAAACTTACAAGATAACAAAGGAGGTTCTAAGTGTTAGATAACTGAGAGGGGGGGTAAATTAGTTAAGTCCAGTTATCCTACAGTCCCAATCAATCCCTGATGTAGAAAACAAATCTTTCAAACAATATAATTAACTCAATAAGATATCAACTGTGCCTTTCTCTTCATCTACCGAATAGTAGTAAATTAACTAGTGTATTTACTGATCAATCCAGTTATAGTAATGTGTAGAGTAAAATAACAATTCAACACATCCATACACATATAACACTTTAATTTTTAATGTGGAAACCCTGTTAGGGGAAAAACCACCTAGGACCAGTAACCCAAAATAATTCACTCTTCTGAAGTGAGCTCAGTTAAGAGCCAACCATGTTAAAGGTTACAAAACACACTGTAAGGTGTGACCTGGTTAGAGGATTTATCACTAACAATTCTCCCTTAACCAAACATTCACTATGGGTTCAACAAGAAAACAATCAACATTCATTGAATGTCATATTAAAATATAAAGACTCTTAAGTCCCACTAGGTTAAGAGATTTATTTGTAGCAATGGTTAAACTGTTATAATAATGATCTGATTCAAATACGACTTATTTTGTAGATTTTCAAATCTATGCTAAGCTCAAAATACCTCTGGTCAATAATCTCAATTCAATCTCTTTGTTTCCTCCACCTCTGATCTGCTCGGTAATTGCTTTCTCTGATGCTTGGTGTTGTCTGCAGAATTGCTCAGTTTTGTCTTCAACCTATTTGACCAGCTTCACATGAATGCAATATTCTCATACGAATTCTCCAGCAGTAGACTCAATAATGAATCTCTTATCTCTTTTTATAGACATTATAAACCATTTTATTTCCATCCATAAATTTTGCCTCTTAATCTTCACCGTTGATTTTTTCGCTTTAACCTTCCTTGGCAGTTGTGTCAGTAACACATTTTATTCTCCTTCATCTAATCATTCTTGAATTTTTTCAGTCATTTGATCGTCATAACAAACATTATCATTTACCTCGGAATCATCAACAATTGTCTAGCTCATCATCTTTAGTTGGTAGTCATAAGTTCCATTTATTTCTTTCACTCGGTCAATACCACAATCTTTCAGTGATAACTAACTCGATTAATAATGTACTCGGTATACACTACACTTGCTCATTGTACACTATTCGAACTCGGTGTATACTGAATTCTTCATTTATCGACCACATAAACTTGTTCATTATTGATCTTCAATTCATAACAAAATCATGTAATACAATCAAATCACTAACATAATGTCATAGATTCGTCAATAAGTTACCCAATGAATACCATATCCATATCTTTCTCATCCATCTCATATTTATGTAGATATATCATTCCTTCACCAGTATTTCTTTCTTAAGATGTTTGTAACCATCATGATAAGTGTAGTCAAAACTAGTTGACATCAATGACAACACATGAACTGATTTAAGTCTCACATATACCTTATTAGCTCGGTGATCATCAATCACTATCTTTTGAATAGCTTTCAAACTCTCCTTCAATATATTTAATCAGTTGTAGTCTATCAATCTCTCCCTTTGGAATTGATGGTAACACAATATGAAATATGTCATAGAATACCAAAAATTTGTTCTACAACTCTGTATGCAAATGTTGTAACTTGGTAAGCTCTCCCTATCTTATACATTTAATATGTTTAATCACTACACAACATCAATACTCTCCCTTTTAGTAATCTCTCTCCCTATGGATAGATATTTCATATATATTTCTCTCCCTAATCTGGATATTTCATTGAATCTCTCTCCCTTTGACAGAAATGCCAAAAAGAAAATAAACAGCTCTCCAATAGCCACATCAATATATCTATTATTTGGTTCAGATTTAGTACCTTACATGTACTGATATTCAGTTTCAGTTTGTCTTCCATCTTTCAGTTTTCACAGCCTTAGGAATCCCAAAGTGTGAACATTATGCATCAACATCATTTGATATTCTGATAAAGTATAGGTTGATGCAACCTCCTAATCACCTTAGTGACTGGTAGACAGGGGGTGGCCCCCTAGTCTACTCCTCAAGTATTCAAATGTGTCCTTTAGTAAGGGTTTAGTAAAAATATCAGAAAGTTTCTCTTGTAATTTCACATACTCCAGTCTTACTTTTTTTTCTTGTACTTGTTCCCTCAAGTAGTGATACTTAATAGAAATATACTTTGTCTTTGCATGCATCACTAGATTCTTAGAAATATTAATTGCACTTGTATTATCACAATAGATTATCACTGGGTCAGTGATCTCCTCATTCATACCTTCCAAAAGTTATTTTATCCATGCAATGTTTGAACAATTAGCAGCACCAACAACATATTCTGCTTCTACAGTGAACTGAGAAATGCATCCTTGTTTCTTACTTATCCAAGTAACCAATCTTTCTCCCAAAAATAATGCTCCACTAGTAGTGCTCTTTCTATCATCAATGTTTCCAGCCCAATCTGCATCTGTGTAAACTTTCAATTCAAAATTGTCTTCTTTCTTGTACCACAAACCATAGTTTTCAGTGTTTTTCAAGTATCTCAAAATTCTTTTCACAGCAAGTGATTCTTTAGGATTAATAGAAAATCTTGCCACAATTCCAACCGCATGTGCAATATTTGATCTACTATGCACAATATACATCAATTTGCCAATCATAGATCTATACAAGGTCTGATTTACCTCGGTTGACTTGTCATCCTTTGTCAATTTGCATCTGGTGACCATAGGTGTACCGACCGGTTTTGAGTCCTCCATACCGAATGTCTTCAATACTTCTTTGATATACTTTGATTGTGTGGTATATATGGCTTCAGTCTATTGTAATATTTGTAGGCCAAGAAAAAAATTAATCTCATCGAACATTGACATTTCCAATTCTTTTCTCATTTCATTAACAAATGATTTGCATAAGTTACCATGTCCTCCAAATATAATATCATCAACAAAAAATTCAGCAATAAGAATCTTGTCATCAGTTTCACCTTTCAAATACAAATTGTTGTTGTCACTTGTTCTAACAAATCCAATACTGATTAGATAGGAATGCATTCTTTCATACCATGCTCTTAGTGCTTGTTTCAATCCATATAGAGCTTTTTGCAACTTACATACCATATTCCTCTTATTAGGATCAACAAAACCTTAAGGTTGTTCAATGTAGACCTCTTCCTCAAGTATCTCATTCAAAAATGCAAAGTTAGCATCCATCTGATAAAGTTTAAATACTTTGTAAGCAACATAAGAAATCAATATCCTTACTCCTTCAATTCTAGCAACTGGTGCAAAAGTCTCTCCATAATTAATCCCTTCTTCTTGTGCATAACCTTTGCATACTAGTCTTGCCTTATTCCTAGTGACATCTCCATTCTCTTTCAATCTGTTTCTGAATATCCATTTGGTTTCAATTACATTTTTGTCTTTCGGTCTCAGTACCAATGTTCATGTTTAATTTTTCTATATTTTATCAATCTCTTCATTCATTACCTTGATCCATTCATAATTTTTCAATGCTTCTCTAACATTTTTAGGTTCAAATTCACAAAATAAGTGTGTTATTTCTCAACTTACTTCATGTCATCATTCCTTCTTTCTTATCTCCAATTATCTAATTTTGTGGATGATGTCTCCTTACATATCTTGCAAGTATAGGTTCAATTGTTTGTTCTTCAATGTGTTCTTCACTCGATACATGATCATGATCTTCATTGGTAACAGTTTGTTGACTCTCAGTCTGTATAGACTGATGCTCAATAGCATTATCATGTTGCTCGGTAATGACAGGTTGTTTCTCGGGTAGAGTTTCAGGTTCCTCAATATAAACAAATCTACCATAGTCTTCCAATTCCTTTTTACTTTCTTGATCATTTTTTCTTAGCAAATTCATCAACCCTCACATTTGCACTTTCAATCATCTTGTTAATAGCCATATTCAAACATTTATAAGCTTTTCTTTTAGTAGAATATCTTAGAAATATTCTTTCATCACCTTTTGAATCAAATTTCTCATTTCTATCATCTTTCAGAATGTAACATCTACTTCCAAATATTTTGAAATAACTTACATTAGGTGTGTAACCATACCATAATTCATAAGGTGTCTTGTTTGATTCTTTCTACAGTTGAACTTGGTTCAATGTGTAAACATCAATACTAACAGCTTCTCTCCAGCACATATGTGCAACATCTTTTTCAATCATTAGTGTCCTAGCACAATCCATAATTGACCTATTTCTTCTTTTAGCAATCTCATTATGCTGGGGTGTCCTCGGTGCAAAAATCTGTCTCTTAATTCCATGCTCATTACAAAAATTAGTGAACTCATAAGATATAAATTCACCGGCTCTATCTGATCTCAAGCATTTCAATTCTTTACTAGTTTCTTTTTCTACTTTAGCTTTATACCACTTAAACATTTTGAAGGCTTCAGATTTTTCTTTCAAGAACATGTCAGTCATCATTCTAGAGAATTCATCAACAAACAAGATAAAATATATGTATCCATAATAGCTCTGAGTTCTCATAGGACCACACAAGTTAGTATGAACTGACTCCAAAATAGCATTAGATGAAAAATGTTTTCTCTTAAAACTAGATTTTGACATTTCCCCATTTGACATTGTTTGCACATAACATGGTCAGGTTTAGATATGCTTGATAAACCTCTAACTCTTCTTTTCTTATTGATCTTAACCATGTTGTCAAAATTCACATGACATAAACTCTTGTGCCACAACCATACATCTTCATTTCTAGCCAATAAATAAGAAGTCTCAGCATTGTCAAGATAGAATAGATTACCTTTTGATTGTTCACCAGTACCGACCAAATTTCCAATCTCATCATATATTTTCACCTTTCTTTTCTCAAATGCAACTCGATGACTTGTATTATTCATCTATGCTACACTCAACACATTATAATTAAGTCCTTGCACCCAATATGCATTCTCACATCTGATCTTATTGTTCAACAATATAGACCTTTTTCTTTTCACTAGACAAGGTGTATCATTTCCCATTTTCACAAATCCACCATTATAATGTTCAAGGTATTCAAATTTATCTTCATCACCAATCATATGATCTGTACAACCACTATCTATAATCCAAGTATCATTCTTGCTAACTTTAGAAATAAGTGTTGTTTCTACATATCTTTCTTCTTCTTCTTAACCTTCTTTTAAAGCCACAAATACCACTTCTATGTATTGATTAGTGTCGATGTCGGTGTCAACATCATCATCTTCAACTAGGTAACATGTCTTCTTGCCTTTATCTTTGTAATATTAGTTGTCTCTCTTGTTGTATTGTTGATTGCCTCTGTGATATCGGTTATCTCTTATGCCATACTTCCTTTCATTAGATCTTTCATTAGTTTTCTCATCTTCTTTCCTATCAGGACATCTAGTAGCAATATGACCAATCTTTTTACATCTAAAGCATACCAAAGGTAGTTTACCTCTATATCTTCCTTTACCTTTTTGTAATATACTATCCATTAATGCTTCAATTTCATCAAGCTCATCCTCTTCACTTTCACTATCACTTTCATTTCTTATCTTATGTTTGCTGCTTGATAAATACCAATTTTTAGAGATGACATAAATGCAGATTCAATAGTAGGAACAATATTGTTGTCATAGTTGTTCAACTCAAATGCATTCAGCCTATCGATTAGACTATCAAGTGTAATATTATTACCAGGAGCTGATATCATTTCACGAATCGCAAAAACTCTTATAGCATAGGCAAGTAGCAAGGTTTTGAGAATTTTTCTTACCACAATGTCTTCATCAATAATGTTACCTGCTCCTCGAATAGCATTCACAACCTCCTTGAATCGGTTACTGTACTGAGATATGTTCTCACCTTCTTTAATTTTCATGTCATCAAACTTTCCTCTTAGACTTTAAGCTTTAGCCCTTAACACATTCACATCTCATCCATGAACTAGTGCAAGTTTGTCCCACATCTATTTAGCAATTGTATATGTCTTAACATCTTCAAATTTGACATCTGATAAGGAAGAAGCAAGCTCAATCATCATAGCATTTTTTTCTTGTCTTTCTCTCATCTGGTCAATAGTCAAAGGTCCAGAGGGTAAGATAAACTCATTTTTCAAGTAGTATGTAGCAGATTCACCAATCTCTGATAGATACAATTTCATTCTGCTTTGCCATGTCGAGAAGTTGTCTTTGTTCAGTTTTGGCACCTCTCTCTTATACATCTTGTGATCTTTTTCTTAAGTCCTTCAAACTTTTCCTTCAAGCACTCTACGCTCTGATACAAATTGTTAGATAACTAGGAGGGGGGTGAATCAGTTAAGTCCAGTTATCCTATAATCCCAATCAATCCCTGATGTATAAAACAAATCTTTCAAACAATATAATCAACTCGGTAAGACATCAACTATGCCTTTCTCTTCATCTATCGAATAGTAGTAAATTAACTAGTGTATTTACCAATCAATCCAGTTATAGTAATATGTAGAGTAAAATAACAATTCAACACATCCATACACATATAACACTTTGATTTTTAACGTGGAAACCCTGTTAGCAGAAAACTCACCTGGGACCGGTAACCCAAAATTATTCACTCTTCTAAAGTGAGCTTGGTTAAGAGTCAACCCTATTAAAGGTTACAAAACACATTGTAAGGTGTGACCTAGTTAGAGGATTTATCACTAACAGTTCTCCCTTGACCAAACATTCACTATGGGGTCAACAAGAAAACAATCAACATTCATTGAATGTCATATTGAAATGTAAATACTTTTAAGTCCCACTCGGTTAAGATATTTATCTGTAGCAATGGTTAAACTGTTACAATAATGATATGATTCAAATACTTATTTTGCAGATTTTTAGATCTATGCTAAGCTCAAAATACCTTTGGTAAATACTCTCAATTCAATCTCTTTGTTTCCTCCAACTCTGTTATGCTTGGTAATTGCTTTCTCTAATGTTTGGTGTTGTCTGCAGAATTAATTGGTTTTGTCTTCAACTTGTTTGACCAGCTCTGCATGAATGCAATCTTCTCATACGAATTATCCAATAGAAGACTCAATAATGAATCTCTTGTATCTTTTTATAGACATCATAAACCATTTTATTTTCATCCATAGATTTTCCCTCTTAATCTTCACCATTTATTTTGTCTCTTTAACCTTCCTCGACAGTTGTGATAGTACCACGTTTCATTCTCCTTCATCTAATCATTATTGAATTTTGTCAACCATTTGATCATCATAAAAAACATTATCATTTACCTTGGAATCATCAACAATTGTCTAGCTCGTTATCTTTAGTGAGCAATCATAAGTTCCATTTATTTCTTTCACTTGATCAATACCGCAATGTGTTGGTGATAACTAACTCAGTTAATATTGTACTCAGTATACACTACACTTTCTCGGTGTACATTGTTCCAACTCAGTGTATACTAAATTCTTCATTTACTGACCATATAAACTTGTTCATTCTTGATCTTTAACCCATAAGAGAATCATGTAATACAATCAAATCACTAATATAATGTCATAGACTCATCAATAAGTTATCCAATGAATATCATATCCATATCTTTCTCATCCATCTCATCTTTATGTAGATATTGATAATATGATTTAGAACAACAAAGAGGGGGGGGTGAATCAGTTGTTCTCAGGTCCTAATGTATAAAACAATCTCAAAAAATTATCCTTCAATCAGATCCAAAACCAAAACAAACTCGGTCATCACTGATTCAATAATAGAAACATCTAACAATGCAGTCCACTACCTAGCTATAACTTAACTTGTAAAACATAGTAATGTTCAGATCTTAAACATTCACACAAGTATAAACACCTAGATTTATAGTGGAAACCCAATTTGGGAAAAACCACTTTGTAACATGCTACTATTATTTTCACTCTTCTAAAGTGAGCTCGGTAAAGAGCCAACCCTGTCAAAGGTTACAATACACACTGTCAAATGTGACCCGGTTAAAGGATTTCAATCACCCTGTTAAAAGTGAGCCTAGTCATAGGACTTACATACACTCCATTAGAATGCAACCTTGTTCAAAGGATTTAACATATGACTGTTAGGTCAACCTCTATTAAAAGGATTTTGACTGTTACAATGGTTAGAAAGTAGCAGCAGTATTATCTAAAAAATATACAACTCACTTTGCAAATATCAAATCCAATTTTGTACACTAATGCTGGTTTACTGACTTTAAAACTTTTCCATTTCCATCTCTGATCTGCTCGGAACTTTTCTTCAAGCAATCACCACCATTCTACTTCATCCTTTTCTTGCTTATTCAGTCAATAAAACTTTCCTCTTCCAGCATTCTCTGTTCACCATGTGCATCCATATCACAATGTTCAGATTCCCTTATATTTTCCTCAATTAGGTTAACTTATCTTTTGTCACTCAATCTCATTCGTAGATCTTAGGATTAGGTTAGATTCATTGAATCTACCTGCTTTATGTTCTTTGGCTCCTTTTCTAGAATCATCTCAAATCTCTCAAAGATTTGCAATAAAATGTTTTACAATGCATTTAATGCTTCCAAACAATCAATAAATAAAGTCAACACATTTTACATAATCAAAGAATTCAACAATGTCGGCTCCAAATTTAAATTCTCTTCAAATATAAAATTGCTGATGCTCGGTCAGTACTATGATTGTTCACTCGGTCTTCATGTAGAACACTCGGTCAATACTAAAATTGTTTCCTCGGCTTGCACTGTCTTCCTCGGCAATTTATTGATGCTCGGTCGACACTATAATTTTTCTCAGCATATACTAACTCGGTTGACACTAACATCACTCGACTTAAACATGATTTTTCCATTCTTTGCTCGGTTAAGCCTACCAGTTTAGTCTTCAGTCTTACTAAGATAAACAATACATTATCTCATCATAGTGCAACATAGTCAAGTACACTTTGTAGTATCAAGATAACTCAACCTTTCCCTAGGTGCTATTGTTACCAACCTTGCTTAGCCCCTTAGCAACACTCAAATAGATATAGTACTTTCCTAAGTAGCAACAGTCTTACCAATTAAGGTTTGACATCAATGATAATACAACAATTGTTTCAATTCAATTTCCAACAATCTCCCTCTTTGGCATTAATGGAAACACCATATGATATCACCTGAATAACACATGGATTACCAACCAATCTAAAAAAAACTTATCTGTCCATCAAAAAATTATTTATAATATCTTTAGCTTCATTTTGATTCAAAATCGTGTAAGCCTTACTTCTGTGACCATCAGAAGTATTCAGATCTCCCTCTATCCTGATTCTTCATTTCAGTTCATCACCCTTATCTTTAGTTTCATCAGTTCATCTCCCTCTTACTTTACAGTATCATATGTTATCATATCAGTTCATTCTCCCTCTTTGACAAAAATGCCAAAGTAGCAACTAAAACATACATCCATCAGATGTAGATAATATCTGTGCAGCTCAGTGTTTCTCCCTCTATCATCTTTCTTATGACTGATTCATTGTCTTTTCTTCTCTTCACAACTCTAGGCCAGCCCTAAAGCGTGACAATCTTCTGCATCAATTTGTCAAATGTTCTGTTGTAGCACACTTGATGTAGTTCTCCTAGCTTGTCTAGGCAGCCTCAGTGAGGGGAAGAACCCCTAATTGACTTCTTAAATACTCATGAGCTTCTCTGGGTAAAGCTTTAGTGAATATGTCTGCTAATTGTTCTTTTGTATTTACATATTCCATTCGGACTTCGTTGTCTTGTACTAATTCTCTCAAGTAGTGATACTTGATTGCAATGTGTTTGGTCTTAGTGTGGATCATTGGAATCTTAGAAATATTGATAGCACTTGTGTTGTCACAAAAAATAACAAGTTCAATGATTTCTTCTTTCATGCCTATCAACAATTGTTTTATCCATACCAAGTTTGAATAGTTTACTGCAGCAGCAACATAATCGACCTCAGCAGTAGATTGGGAAATGCAATTTTATTTCTTGCTTGTCCAGGAGAGTAATCTCTGTCCAAGAAAGAAAGCTCCACCACTTGTACTTTTTCTGTCATCTACATTTCATGCACAATCAGCATCTGTATAAACTCAGAGTTCAAATTTGTCATCCTTCTTATAATATAGACCATAGTCAGCAGTTCCTTTCAAGTATCTCATAATTATTTTCACGGCCATCATATGTGTTTCCTTAGGATTGGCAGAGAATCTTGCCACAATCCCAACAGCTAATGCAATATATGGTTTGTTGTGTACAACATATTGCAATTTTCCAATCATAGATCTGTACAAAGTCTGATTCACTTCTGCAGCATCATCATTCTTAGATAGCTTTTGTCCAGTAACCATAGGAGTACCCACTGGTTTACCATCTTCCATCCCAAAATTTTTTAGTATTTCATTAACATATTTAGACTGTGTAATGAAAATTCCATTCTTCTTCTGATATACTTGTAAACCAACAAAGAATTTGATCTCACCAAACATACTCATTTCAAACTCAGTTTGCATTTCATTTGAGAAACTTTTACATAATGCATCTTGTCCACCAAAAATAATGTCATCAACAAAAATTTTTGCCAACAGGATACCTTTACCTTCTTCATCCTCATGTACAAATTGTCTGTGTCATTTGTTCTTGAAAATCCAATCTGTATCAAGTAGTTGTGCAACCTCTCATACCATGCTCTAGGTGCTTGTTTCAATCCATATAATGCTTTGTTCAGTTTGCACACCATGTGTCTTCTGTTTGGATCAATAAAACCTTCTGGTTGTTCTATGTAAACTTCTTCTTCTAGTATACCATTCAAAAATGCAGACTTGACATCCATTTGATATACCTTAAAATCTTTATAAGTAGCATATGCAAGCAGAGTTCTTACTCCTTCCAATCTAGCTACAGGGGCAAATGTCTCCCCATAATCTATTCCTTCTTCTTGTGCGTAGCCTTTTCATACCAGCCTAGCTTTGTTCCTAGTGATTTCACCATTTTCATTCATCTTATTTTGAAACACCCATTTTGTTCCTATAACATTCTTATTTTCAGGTCTTGGCACTAGAGTCCAAGTATCATTCTTCTCAATCTGGTCAATTTCTTCATTCATTGCTTGTATCCAGTCCTCATTCTCCAATGCTTCTCTAGTTGTCTTTAGTTCAAATTCACATAGTAGACATGTTGGATCCTTAGTCTTACTTCTGGTCTGGATTCCAGTATCTTTGTCTCCAATTATATGTTCAGGCTTATGATGTCTTCTCACATATTTTGCCAAAACAGGTTCAGATGTTCTCTCCTCTATTTCATCATGTTCCTCAACAAGATTGTTAGATTCAACTTCAAAATGATCAGCAACCTCATCCTGATACTCAACATCATTTTCTTGTAGCTCGGCATGTTCTTGTTCTCTCTTGACACTGTTTTCCTGACTCTCAGCAGCTTCTATCTGTCGCTCGGCATTGCTTACCCGAGACTCAGCATCAGGTGCAAGTCTGTTACTTGCCTCTTCTTCTTCTTTAATGTACACAAAAGATCTATAATATTTTGGTTCTCTTTTACTATCAGCTTCATTTCTTTCTGCATACTCATCAATTTTGACATTCACACTTTCCACAATTTTGTTAGTGTTAGAGTTCAAACACTTATAAGCTTTACTTTTTGTGGAGTACCCTAGGAATATGCCTTCATCACTCTTAGCATCAAACTTTCCATTCCTAGTGTCTTTTAATATATAGCACTTACTTCTAAAGATTCTAAAGTATTTAACACTCAGTGCATGCCCATGCCATAATTTATAAGGTGTCAGATTTGTACCTTTCTTGATCTGTACCTGATTCAGAGTGTAGACAGTAGTGCTTATAGATTCTTTCCAATATTTTTGTGCCACATTCTTTTCAATCATCAATGTCCTTGCACAACCCAAGATAGATATGTTTCTCCTTTCTAATATACCATTTTGTGGAGGTGTTCTAGGTGCAGACATCTGTCTTTTAATTCCTCTATCATTGCAAAATAGATTAAATTCATTTGATGTAAATTCTCCACCTCGGTCAGATTGAAGACATTTCAAGTTCCTACTTGTCTCCTTTTCAACCTTAGCCAAATACCACTTAAAATATTGAAAAGCTTCAAATTTTTCTTTTAGAAACATCACATGCATCATCTTAGTATGATCATCAACAAATAAGATAAAGTATCTAGCACCATAGTAACTTTGTACACCCATAGGTCCACAAAGGCTAGTATGAACCAAATGTAAAATGTTTTCAGAAGTAAAGGATTTGCTCTTGAAACTTGACTTAGTCATTTTTCCTAACTGGCATTCCTTGCACATCACATTCTCAAGTTTCTTCAATCTAGGTAGACCCCTTACCTTTTTCTTCTTACTTATCTCTACCAGATTGTCAAAGTTAACATGACACAGCCTTTTATGCCATAACCAAATATCATCAAGTTGTACAATCAAACATGTTTCTTCAAATAGGTCAAGATAGAACAAATTACCTCTAGTCTAATCTCCACTTCCAATCAGTTCTCCAGCAGCATCAAATATTTTATTTTGCTTGTGATGAAATTCCACTCGGTAACCAGTTTTGTTAAGCTAAGAAACACTTAACAAATTGTAATTAAGACCTTCAACCCAATATGCATTTTCACAAGATATCTTATCAGTTAGTTTAATCAAACCTTTTCCTCTAACAGGACATGGTGCATCATTACCAAATTTTACACTTTTACCTTTGTAATGATGTAAGGTCTCAAACTTATTTTTGTCACCAGTCATGTGATGTGAACAACCACTATCAATAATCCATTTATCATTCTTGTTCACATAGGATATCAATGTAGTTTTCTCATCCTCATCAGATTCATCTTTCATTGCCACATAAACTACCTCAATTTCAAAATCATCACTATCAGTGTCAGTCTCTTTTTCAGCAATATAACAAGATTTCTTACCTTTTCCCTTGTAGTCTCTATTCCATCGGTAGTTTCTATCATATTTTCTGTCTTTGTGTTTGCTTTTCCTTTCATCATCTTTATCCTTTCTGTCAGGACATCTAGCAGCTATATGACCAACTTTATTACATGCAAAACATATGATAGGGAGTTTACCTTTATACTTTCCTTTCCCCTTCTCAGTCTTCTAGCCATAAGAGCTTCTAGATCTTCTAGGTCTTCATCAGAAGTGTCACTGTCACTATCACTATCACTTTCACTGATGCATCTTTCTTTTTCTTTCTTTGGCTTGTTCAGAACTAGCTGTGACTTAAAATCAGATTCAACATTTCCAATACTTCCAATAGTGAAATTATCATAGTTAGAGAGTTCAAAGGTAGTCATCTTACCAACCAAACTTTCCAAAGTAAGCACATTAGCAAAGTTACATCTAGATTCCTGAATAGCTAAGATCTTAATAGCATATATAGGACGTAGGGTTCTTAGTACTTTTCCAATTATAGTTTCATCATCAATAATCCCATTAGCTCCTCTAATAGCATTCACAACTTCTTTTATTCTACTATAATATTGTGCAATGTTTTCACCTTCTTGCATTCTGATTTCATCAAACTTACCTCTAAGACTCTCAACCTTTGCTTTCAGCACATTCAAGTCACCACCATAGATCCTTGCAAGAGTGTCCCACATATCCTTTGCAGTAGTGCAGTCCTTAATGTCCTTAAATTATGGATAGCTTAGGGAAAATGCAATTTCCAGCATTTCCTGATTATGTTCTTGCTTAGCTCTCATTTCCTCGGTAGTCAAAGGTGTGATAGGTGAGACATAACTATTCTCAATGTAGTACTTTGTAGAGTCACCAATACCAGCCAGATGCAGCTTCATCAAGCTTTGCCATGTAGGGAAATTTTCTTTGTTCAGCTTCGGTACCTCCTTCTTATACATCCTAATCATTTGCTTCAAGCCCCTTTAAACTTGATTTCTGTCAACACTAATAATAAGAAACAAAGCTCTGATACCAATTGATAATATGATTTAGAACAACAGAGAGGGGGGGGTGAATCAGTTATTCTCAGGTCCTAATGTATAAAACAATCTCAAAAACTTATCCTTAAATTAGATCCAAAACCAAAACAAACTCGGTCATCACTGATTCAATAATAGAAACATCTAACAATGCAGTCTACTACCTAGCTATAACTTAACTTGTAAAACATAGTAATGTTTAGATCTTAAACATTCACACAAGTATAAACACCAGGATTTATAGTGGAAACCCAATTTGGGAAAAACCACTTTGTAACATGCTACTATTATTTTCACTCTTCTGAAGTGAGCTCGGTAAAGAGCCAACCCTGTCAAAGGTTACAATACACAATGTCAAATGTGACCTGGTTAAAGGATTTCAATCACCCTGTTAAAAGTGAGCCTTGTCATAGAACTTGCATACACTCCATTAGAATGCAACCTTGTTCAAAGGATTTAACATATGACTATTAGTTCAACCTCTGTTAAAAGGATTTTGACTGTTACAATGGTTAGAAAGTAACAACAGTATTATCTAAAAAATATACAACTCACTTTGCAAATATCAGATCCGATTTTGTACACTAATGTTGGTTTACTGACTTTGAAACTTTGTCATTTCCATCTCTGATCTGCTCAAAAAATTTCTTCAAGCAATCACCACCATTCTACTTCAGCCTTTTCTTGCTTATTCAGTCAATAAAACTTTCCTCTTCCAACATTCTCTGTTCACCATGTGCATCCATATCACAATGTTCAGATTCCCTTATATTTTCCTCAATTAGGTTAACTTATCTTTTGCTACTCAATCTCATTCGTAGATCTTAGGGTTAGGTCAAATTCATTGAATCTACCCGCTTTATGTTCTTCAGCTCCTTTTCTAGAATCATCTCAAATCTCTCAAATATTTATAATAAAACATTTTACAATGCATTTAATGCTTCCAAACAATCAATAAATAAAGTCAACATGTTTTACATAATCAAAGAATTCAACAATGTCGGCTCCAAAATTAAATTCTCTTCAAATATAAAATTGCTGATGCTCGGTCAGTACTGTGATTGTTCACTCGGTCTTCATGTAGAACGCTCGGTCAATCCTAAAATTGTTTCCTTGGCTTGCACTATCTTCCTTGGTAATTTACTGATGCTCGGTCGACACTATAATTTTTCTCGGCATATACTAACTCAGTCGACACTAACATCACTCGGCTTAAACACAATTTTTCCATTCTTTGCTTGGTTAAGCCTACCAGTTTAGTCTTCAGTCTTACTAAGATAAACAATACATTATCTCATCATAGTGCAACATAGTCAAGTACACTTTGTAGTATCAAGATAACTCAACCTTTCCCTAGGTGATATTGTTACCAACCTTGCTTAGCCGCTTAGCAACACTCAAATAGATATAGTACTTTCCTAAGTAGCAACAGCCTTACCAATTAAGGTTTGACATCAATGACAATACAACAATTGTTTCAATTCAGTTTCCAATAGATATATCATCCCTTCACCATTATTTTCTTTCTTAAGATTTTTGTAACCAGCACGATAAGTATAGTCAAAACTAGTTGATATCACTGACGATACATTAGCTAATTTAATGTCTCACATATACGTTAGTAGCTCGGTGATCATCAATCACTATCTTTTGATAGTTTTCAAACTCTCCTTCAAGATATTCAATCAGTTGTAGTCTATCACTAAGGATTGTAATATGTTTTAATGTGTTCGGTGAGGTGCCTACACTCAAATCAATTAAGAATAACCTGGTTAGTGAACTTACTAGTTCTAAGTGGGACAAGAGAGCAATGACATTGAATGACATTATTCAACTTGATATGAGGTTTGCAACTATGGTATTGGGTTATAAGGTATATCATTCTAGCAAATAAAATTATGTTTCTAGTGTGTGATCAAAAGTGTGACATACTTCTAAGAACCATTACACTTGAGATAATCCATGGAAGAGGAAATCTCAAGAAGTGACTTATAGCTTCCTATCTATGACGTGAAAAAATATAAATATTATGCATAGTGGCTCTCAAATGAACCTCAATAAGAAACCCTTGCAAGGTGCACCATATAATGGAAGATTAAAAATGAAAATGCAAGATGAGAGGTAATCTAGAATGAGGAGCAAGAACTAAGCTAGAATGCAAATACAAGAACAAGAAAGAAAAGCTAATCTAACAAGATTATAATACCTCCTAGTTAAGCTATGCAATTAAAGCTATGTGCAATAAGGAAATGATAAGCTAAGAATGCAAGTAAACTAGGATGCAAGAGAATGCTCTAAGAATGAAAGTAAACAAAATGATAGAATAACATTAGCATGAGTGATTTATTATGCAAGAGTGGGAAGAGAATCTCCTTTTAAAGAGAAATGAATGGTGAGAGATTAAGAGGAAAAATCCAAGGGTGGAGAATAACCCCTATTTTGAATTTGGTGTACAAGATTCTCAAGAGGAAAAATCAATGGACAAGATTAAGAGGCAAAAAAGAGTGAAGGAGATGCAAGGTTAGGTAGAAATGAGTGGTGAGGATTAAGAGGCAAAAGAGATTTCATTGATGTGAAGACAAAAAGTCTTTTCTTTTCTTTTTAAATTATGAAATTCTTTTTTCATGTGCACACATAGGATAAAGTGGATTTTATTAATTAAAAGGAGACGTGTTCTTTTAATTAAACAAAACTTAGGATAAAGTGGTCAAACTTTAGGATATCATCAAATAATATGATAAAGTGATGATTTGATCAAGAGATAAGAGATTAAATCAATACGCAAGTTTTATTAAGCATAAGATAAAGTCTAGTATTTTAAATTTTAATGTTAGAGTGGAGCTTAAGGTTTACTAGACTATTTTTGGGTGATTACATTTTCCCCTCTTTGACTAATGTGTGAGCGATCTGGGAACACATTGAGTTAAAGAATGATGATGTCATGGTAGTTGATAGAGATCCGGCCCTGAACCTGATAGAACAAAGCACAAAGAGACAACTAATATTGATTGAATGAGAACTAGAAAAGATAGATAAGATAGATTTGACTCCAAACTTGATCAAATGAAGTACAGAAAAGAAGTTAATCCTAAACTTGATCGAATGAGAACTAGCAGAGATAGATTAAGATAGAGTGAATTTGCAACTTTGAAAGATAGGTTATTCTTGCCCCCTTTGGGATCAAAATTGAAATAAGGTAGAGGAGATGTAGAAATGAGATAGATTTGATCAAATCGAGATAAGGTTCCAAATGATCGATAAGCGCATAAGACCAAGTTTGACCACCAAGTGATGAAAATTTGCCCCAATTTGAATGAGGTTGACCAGAAAGTTATAGCATTAGCATTAGGTCAAAGCAAGAGGAAAGGATGGTGAAATGACGTTGTAGGAGAGGAAAATGATGATTGCCTCAAAGATCAAAGAGATTAGCCTCAAAGAATTAGTCAATTGCATGTAGGAGGGAGGAATTTTAGAATGCAATTTTGATAATCAAGATTAAGCTGTATTTTGATTTTAATCTCAAAAATGGATCCAGGACGTCAAAATTAGGTAAGGGTGAAATTTAATGGAAATCTGAGACTGTGAAAATTTAGGTCAAAATACTATATAAGGGGCCCAAAGGGTCATTTTTAAATCATTTGTGATTTTTTACTTTTAGTGAATCCAAAGCGAGATATAGCTTTTCAATGGAAGACATGCGAGTACCCATTGATCAACACCATTTCAAGAACAACCAATTGCACAACTGACCTCGGGGATACCCGCAGGCAGTAAGTACCCAAAAATTTTCTTATTTTGCTTCATTTTTGTCATTTTTAGCATGTTTTTCATAGATTTTTGAAATTTTTCGTATGAAATTCTGAAGTGTCACATGGCTTTATTAAGAAATTTCGTATGATACTTCATCCAAGTTTGAAGTATCATATGCCCTTTATGAGGTATATCGTATGATGACCACCCATTAGTCGTAGATGTGATGCAAAATATTGTACCATCCTGAAGTATCACACTGCCATGTTATGAAGTGTTGTACGAAATAGAAATTGATCATTTGAATATTGTTTAAAATGTTTTGATGTCTTGACTGCTTAGAGACTTGACTAGGGATACTTTGATCTATTGTTGATGTTTTATTGATGCTTTTAGTCACTTTTTGACATATCTTTGATGTTGTATGATGTGTTTCTGCTTGTGTTTGTGATGCAGTGACATTTTCTAGATTTGGCCATCTGAGCACCTCACCTAGTAGGTCTACGATTGGTTCCTTAATTAGCTCCTGATGAGAGAGGAACTCTATACATCATAGACCTCAAAGAGTTACTACATATGCTCCATATTTGATTAAACCATGGGTTGTTGACCGTGTTGGTTGAGAGGTTCCTCTCGGAGCATAATACCTTTCACCTGCCTACTGGAGATGTCATAGTCACACTTGAGGACATGTACCATATTCTTCATATCCCAAAACATGGAGAGCCAATAACTATCTTTGATAATTGCATATTCTTGATTAAGACTTATTCATGTTCACTATTGCTGATGTTGATATTGGTACTGATGTTGAAACTTGATCTTGTATAATGCAGATTTATTTTGATCAGTCACCCGTAGATGGGGTTGCTACTATGTGAAGTGTGTTTGGAGACTTCACCATCCTCTAGGAGAAGATGATGGATATCTATGGTGTTCATTACCTTGTCACATGCATCTTGTGTTCCTTGATCAGCCATGTCCTTGGACCAGATAGTAGCCAGAGAGGATTCCAGTGTGGCTAGGGTAGGCTAGTGATGGATTTTCTATCTTGACTAAGACAGATGGCATGAGGACCCTCTCTCTTGGAATACATGTATCATGAGCTTCACAATATAGTCTATAGGGAGGGGAAGAGATGGTTTGCATGGGACATATTGGCACAGGTCTGGACGTGGGAGCTTATTTTCATGATCTGCCCTAGGGTACAACCTAGACAGAGAGGCGGATCCTATATATACAAGTATTGTAGGGCATAGGAAGTCTTTGTGGGGGAAAAATGGGCTTTGTCATGGAAGTAACAATCACGTATATGACTTAGAATTCAAGGTTTTGTTTGTTATCTGGAGTTGTAACTCTAGATGGTTTGCAAACTATCAAATAATGTGATAGTCATTTAAACTTTACATTTCCATTAGTGGCGAGGAAGGAAAGATGAAATGCCTATCTATTCCTGAGTCAATGATTTCACACCCACTAAAACTAACAGGAAAGTGGTTTTATAGGGGATAAACAAAGGACTACAAGAAAAAGGTAGTGGTTAGTGGTAGGTATCAATGATGGAATTAACATATTCCAATCAATGTCATACCATTGTAAATGTCACAGTTGAAACTATGTGTGATATGTTCATAATAGAGGTTTGATTAATATAATTTAATGTGATAAATAAATTATTCATAATTTAGAAGATTATACAGAGGCAGACGTCTGCGTTTAATTGGATAAAGCATCTTTGATGGATATCCCTAACAAAATAATTTTTGGTGAGGCCTGTGAGACCCCTTACATTTCATGAGATGTAATTCATGGATCAATCATTTGCATTTCATCCTCTTCCTCAAGAAATGATAAATTGTTATGCAAGAAGTTGAATGTTGTTCAAAAGATAGGATAGGCATCCCCACCTAGGACCACCCGATGTTTCTCAAGACCTTCATCATTAGTATTAGCTCACCTAGAAGGGCTACAAGAGCGCTAAAGAGAAGATGATTGAGAAGCAACCATCGATGTGGCATGAGTAGTCTGAACCCACCCAGGGTGGGAAGCATTCTCAACTGAAACATTCTCCTACTAGCCAAGGTTTGAAATAGGAGCACTAATCATTTTTTTTCGGTGACATCTTGGAAGGAGTTGTGTCTTGAGTTGGTTGCTGAGAAGCTTAACCATTAGGTTCCTTCAAAGAAAATGCTAGAGTGTGTTTTCCCTTGTGAACCACTATGGTCCAAACTTAATCCTTTTTAGCACCCTCAAGAGGACAAGAGGAATATCCCTAATCTTGTGCTCCAAAGATTGACACCTAAAATAGGCATTAGGTAAATTCAAATAAAGCACTTTCTAGGAGAAACATTGACCACCCACTTGAACATCAATAGTCTCTTTGAGGTCACCAGACAAATCAATCTCAACAAAAACCTTTGTTTGGGGATGGGAATAAAATGGTCAGGTTCCATGCAAACAACTTTTCCAAGGGTTTAAGCAATAGTTTGCAAGAACAACCAACAAGGAAAAGGGAGACCCATGAACTCTATCCAGATAGGGATATTAATATTTTTATCATATGAGAAAATGAAGTCTCGAGACCATGGTTGAAAAACAAGTAGAGAGGACCTAACAAACTAGGGTCCATGCTTGAGAATAGCTTCAACATGGGTGGGATTGGAAAAGTGAAACAAAAATAAATCCTTAGTGAGATTCTGGATGTCACAAAATTGAACCCCATGAGAGGCCCAAGATTTGGCCACCCACTCACGGAGCATGCTTTCAAGGGGAACCCTCCCCACAAAATACCCAATCAAAGTAAAATTTTCAAGCCAATCAAATGCATTATCAAAATCCTGAACAGGAAGAACAACATCAACAGAGGCCATACCTCATGAAACACCTTCAGAATAAACTTACTAGGGTTCTTGTTTGGAGGATCCATGAATATCCGTCGCAAAAACTCTAGCACCACATCAAATGTTGGGATAAAGTTGGAGAAAGCCATATTAAACCCTATTATCCTAAAATAAATGCAGTATGAAAGAAGAAAAGACTCAAGGTTTTAGACAAATAGTATGATAGACCAAACCCTACCAGAGCTCATTTTCCCACCTTGTACTATACACAAGTTATATTAAATAAAGAATACAAATTCTTTACTTTTCTAAGACAAACCATGAAAGGGGAGAAAGACCACGTTTCCCCCCCAAAAAAAAATACCATGTTTTTGTACTCAAAACCAACTACAAAATAATTTGGGCATTTGAAATTAGCACCCACAGTAGCAATTTTCAAATGCCATAACTTTCTCAAAACATAACAAAATTCAAATTCATAAAATATTCCAGAAAGCCCTCAAAAGGTGCTTCTATCCATACAAACCAATAAACAAAACAATTTATGTATAAAATATTGTTAATGAATGAAAAGAATGGGTTTGTAAAGTAATTGTATAAAACAAAACTAAAAGAAGAGTGCTTACTTTTTTAAGCACACACCTCCAGTTGCTTTTGGATGAATAATTCTCCACAAATGAGTGAAAAGGCTTCAAAGATCATCTAATTTTGTTGAGATCTTTAGGATTGAAATTATTTTTTATAAATGGATTTGAATGAACAGTGCAAACACATGGATTAGAGAATGATTTGATACCAACTGATATGGAAAAAGAAAAAGGAATGAGCTAGAAAATAGAGATTTAATTCTAATAAAAACATAAATCTTTGTAATCAAAGAACAAATTCTAAGAAAAAGACACTATTTTCTGCAAACAAAGTTGCAAAATCTCATTATTTCCAATATGTCTTCATGAAGATGATGAAGGGTGCTCCCCTTAATACCACAAACACATAACAGAAATAGAGAAACAACAACAATTTGCAAGAATGGAAAATGGGCTTCTTATTATCTCCTCAAGTGTACAATTACAAATTTTAGAATTACAATATGCAAAGCCACATGGACATTTTCCTTACAATATTCTATAGGATAGAGCCTCGAATTATTAACCAGAACCACCCTAGACAACACTACGAGCCTTCCTTATATAGGCAATTTTCACCGCCCGAGAAGGTTCCAGAAATTTAGCCCTTAAGGCCGACTACCCTTAAAATTATTTTATTTTTCATAATTATTACATTAGGGTTGGCTCAAAATAATTATAAATTATATTTTTAGGTAGCCCAACTTTCGGAGGACATAAATTTTTAACCATAGCTTTGTTTGTCTATTATAACCACTTTTCAAAAATGGCAAGACCTGATCTATAGTGCTTGACTCACACAAGCTCTAGTAAGTCGGGGTTCAATTATGATCCAGAGCCTCTAAGGCCTTCAAAATTGAGCTCAAAGATTTCATACCCAAAAACTTCAATAACTTCACCAATATAAATGATATGGAAGTAAAATTCAATTGGTAGGCTAATATGACTAAGATGAACCTCCACCTGTGAAATCAGAACATTCCGAGCTCGTATGACCAACTTACTAAAAATAGTAAGTTTCCATAAATAGAAGCTCTACATGAGATAACCCTTATTGAAAAGAAAGCAGAAATATTTTTGGGTGATGCAAGATTTCTCTTACACCCAGGATGCTCCTGCATCAGACACCCGGGGTAATTTGAGAAGTGACCCTCTCATGTCTCAAGTGTGCAGAGGAAAACCAAGATAGCTAACCTCCTCCCTTGCCATCCATGATGAATCTTCAGTAGGTCATCCTTTCTATTTTACCAAATATTCTTCATATGTTTTGTTCCTTGTGCTTTTGCCAACATGACTATCTAGTGTATCCTCAGTCTCCTTGATAACTAAAGTAGTTGCTGGAATACTCCACTGTGCTTCTATGATCTCATCTTCAACACCCCCTTCATGATACTCTGGCAAATCTAAAATATTAAATACTAGTGAAATATTCAACTCAATAGGCAATTCTAATTCATAGGCATTTCTTGAATCATGCTTCTTTGGTATCTTACATGGCCCAAACTTCTTCATTTTCAACTTGTTATATGTACCTACTAGAAATTGCTCCTTCCACAAATGAACCATGACTTCATCCCTAACCTAAAATTCCTTATGTCTCCTTTTCTCATTTGTCTTAGCCTTATATTGTGCATTCATCTTGGTAATGTGCTTCCTCACCTCCTCATGGATGTTCTTCAAATGTTCTGCAAAATCCTCAGCTTCAACACTACTTATATCTCCTTTGTCTATCTTTCCCAACCCAGATGTATTTTTGAGACTAATTCCATATACAATCTGGAATGGTGATATACCAATGCTCATATTGACATAATTATTATATGCAAATTCTACCTATGGTAAAATCAAATCCCATCATGTTGGCTTATCTCCAACCAAAAATCTCAACAAATTCCCCAAACTCCTATTCACCACCTCTGTCTGTCCATCAGTCTATGGATGGTGTGATGAACTGAACTTCAAATCTATCTTTAACTTCTTCCACAATGTGCACCAGAAATTTCCAACAAACTTAGTGTCTCGATCTGAAACTATGCTCTTTGGAAAATCATGTAGTCTCACCACTTCTTTGAAAAACAACTTTGTTACATGAACAACATCATTAGTCTTCTTGCAAGGAATAAAATGCGCCATTTTTTAAAATCTATCAACCAGCACAAAAATTGAATCATGGCCCCGTTGAGTCCTTGGTAAACGAAGAACAAAGTCCATACTGATATCCTCCCAAGGCTTCTCTAGTATAGGTAATGGTTGATACAACCCTATATTATGCTTTACTCCTTTTTCCATTTGACATACTCTTCAACTCTGTACAAACTTTTTGACATCTTTCTACAACTGTGGCCAATAATAATTATCACTAACTAGATCACGGGTTTTATCATGACTAAAATATTTAGCCAATCCTCTGCTATGCTTCTCCTTGATGATATTATCCCTCATAGAACTTTGTGGAATGCACAACTGGCTCCCTCTGAATAGCATACCATCTTGGATGACAAAATCCAACCACTTCACTCTGTCTAGAGTAACAGGTTTTGTACAAGCTTTCCAAGCTTCACCAAAATTAGGATCCTCTGGATATAAACTCTTGAGTTCCTTGAACCCAACCACCTCAATCTGCATCTCTATCAGAAAAATTTTCCTTATGCTAAGTGCATCTGCAACCCTATTAGACTTTCCACTCATGTGTTTCAAAATAAATGTGTAACTCTGCAAAAACTTAACCCATTTCAAATGTCTCTAATTCAACTTTCCTTGACTATTCAAATATTGCAAAAATTGATGATCAGTATACAAAACAAACTCTTTAGGAATAAAATAGTGTCTCCACTTCTTCAATGCCTAAACTATAGCATAAAATTCCTGATCATAAAAAAAATATTTTCTCTTGGCATCATTTAACTTCTCACTAAAATAAGAAATAGGTTTACCTTCTTGGCTCAAAATAGCTCCTATTATAGTACCACTAGCATCATAGTCTACTTGGAACACCTTATTAAAATATGGAAGTGCTAAAATAGGTTGTTCTATAACTTTCTATTTCATCAACTTAAAACTCTTATCTGCCCCTATAGTCCACTTAAACTCTTTCCTATCTCCTCTCAGTGTTTCAGTCAAGGGGCCACAAATACTACTAAAACTCTTGATAAACTTTCTGTAAAAACTAGCCAAACCATGAAAAGATCTTACCTTAGTATCACTCCTTGGAGTAGGCCATTTGAGGATAGCCTTCACTTTCTCTGGGTCCATTTTTAGACCTTCTGCTAAAACTACAAATCCCAGATACACTAACTCCTTCACAAAACTACACTTCTTCAAATTAATCAACAATTTATCTTCCCTTAACTTCTCAAACACCCTACAAATATGCATTATATGCTTATCCAATGTCTTACTAAAGATCAAAATATCATCTAAGTAAACAATGACAAACTTACCCAGGAATTCTTTCAGAACCTCATTCATGACCCGCATGAAAGTGCTCGATGCATTGGTTAGCCCAAAAGGCATGACTAACCACTCATACAATCCTTCCTTTATCTTGAAAGCAATTTTCCATTCATCTCCTTCTCTTATCCGAATCTGATGATATCTACTCTTTAGATCTATTTTTGAGAAATACATAGCTCCACTCAAACAGTCCATAATATCATCCATCTGTGGCAATAGAAACTTGTACTTTATTGTGATCTTGTTTATGGCCCTAGAATCTATACACATCCTCCATTCTCCATTCTTCTTTGGTGCTAATATTGTTGGTACAACACATGGACTCAGTCTCTCTTGAATCAACCCCTTCTGCAACAACTCATGTACTTGTCTGTTCAACTCTTTACTTTATGCTAGTGTCATTCTATGTGCTGCCTTATTTGGAAAATTGACTCCTGGAATCAAATCCATCTGATGATTGATCTTCCTTACTGGTGGTACTCCATCAGGAACATTATCAAATACAATATCTAGAAACTCATTCAATAGATATGCAACTTCTACAAGTACATCTTCTACTTCCTATTTACCATCTTTAGGAATTAAAGCAAAACACATATACTCGTGCCTCATACCCTCTAAGAATTTTCTTCTATCAACAAAACATATTCTTGCATTAACACATACCTTTTCTTCTATGTCCTTCAATGGATTTAGCTTATGTCATACTCCATCCTTTGTTAGGGAATAAGTATTCACATGACCATCATGTACAACACACTTGTCAAACTTGCATGGTCTACGCAACAACATATGACATGCATCCATAGGTATGATATCACATAGTACATCATCATGGTATCCTCCAATCTTGAACTTTACTAGGCATTATTCATTGACCATGACCTTCTGGTCATACTACACCCAGGAGATCTGATATGGATGTGAGTGTTTCTACCTCTTGAGCTTTAACTTTTTGACCATCTCTTCTAACACCAAATTGTCATTGCTTCCACTATCAATAATCATATCATAACACTTATCTTCACACTTGCACCTAGTGTGAAACAAACTCCTCCTTTGCTTAAGTTCACTCTCACCACTCAACAAAACACTTCTGTTAATTAGTGTTTCTCCTCTTTTAGCATCTTCAGAATGTGATGATTTGGCATCTTCATCCACATGTGCAACTCTAGTTTGGCCTTTAGTTCTCCTATCTTTCCTTTCTTGGCAGTGAGGACATTCATATGCCCTATGACCTTCTTCTCCATAGTGAAAAAATGTTCCATGGAAGCCTCCCCTTCCAGATCCTTGTCCTCTGCCTCTTCCTCTCTGGTCTCTATTATTCTGATCATGGAAATGATTGAAATTATTTTCTCTCTGATTTTTCTTGCTACTAGCATCATCCTTCTTTTTCGTATCTTCATTTTGGCCTCTATATGACTGTCCACTGGATCTTCCACCAGGACCACTTCCGCTTTGTCTTCTCTCAAACTTCTTGTTCAACTTTTCCTCTACTTTTAGGGAAAACTAGTATGCCTCTTCAATATTGTTTATTTGGACCAAATTCAACTCCTCCTGAATGCTTGGCCTCAACCCATTAAGGTAGCAGGTAAATTTCTCCTTACCAGCTTCTGCATGGCCTATTGTGATGAGGATTAGATAGAACTCCTCCATATACTCCTGAGCAAATCTTCCTTCCTGCTTCAAACCTTGCATTTTCTTCAGTAGATCAAGCTTATAATTAATAGGAATAAACTGTCACTTCAATTTATCTACCATCTGATCCCATCTTGTGATTTTCTCCTTTCCTCTTCTATTTCGCTCCAACTAAATCTCTTACCACTAGATCTTCGCATGACCCTTCAATCTGGCCTTCACAAACTTAACCTGATCAAGATCCTCGATATCTTCATACTCAAAATATTCTTCTAATTCATTGATCCAGTCATTCAGCTCCTCTGGGTTAAGATTTCCTAAAAATGTAGGAACCTCAATCTTAGGTCTTTTCCCAATCTTGAAAATGGCCCAAAAAAGCCTTTTTTCCTCTTGGTTCAAAATTTTGTCTTCTCCTTCCTGATCAAAATTTCCTTCTTCGACTTCATCCTCACTTTCATCTCTGACTGTAAGATTCATTCCTCTATGAATCTCTTCTTGTAATGCCCACACTTGTCTCTGGAGGGCTCTAACCTCAGGTGTTACACCACCAGCTCTTTTGCCATGTTCCCTTCATGGAGGCATTTTCGTACTTTATTGTTGAAACCCTAAACCACGGTCCTGGTGCAAACTACCTCATAGTCGGTGATCTATCTACACACTCAAGAACTCCTACTCTAATACCACTTGATGAAGGGTGCTCCCCTTAATACCACAAACACATAACATAAACAGAGAAACAACAATAATTTGTAAGAACAGAAAATGAGCTTCTTATTATCTCCACAAGTGTGAAATTATAAATTTCAGAATTACAATATGCAATGCCACATGAGCATTTTCCTTACAATATTATGTAGGACAAAGCCTCAAATTATTACCCAAAACTACCCAGAACTATCCTAGACCACACTACGAGCCTTTCTTATATAGGCAATTTTCATCACCTGAGAAGGTTTCAGAAATTTAGCCATTGAGGCTGACTACCCTTAGAATTATTTTACTTTTCATAATTATTACATTAGGGTCAGCTCAAAATAATTACAAATTATGTTTTTAGGTATCCCAACTTGTGGAGGCCATAACTTTTTAACCGTAGCTCAATTTTTCTATTATAACCATTTTTCAAAAATGTCAGGACCTAATCTACAGTGCTAAACTTGTGCAAGCTCCAATCAATAAAGGTTTGATTGTGATCCAAAGCCTCTAAGGCCTTCAAAATTGAGCTCAAAGATTTCATACCCAAAAACCTCAATAACTTCACCAATACAGATGATATAGAAATAAAATTCAACTAGCAGGCTAATATGACTAAGATGAACCTCCACCTGTGAAATCAAAACATTCTAAGCTTGTATGACTAACTTACTAAAAATAGTAAGTTTCCATAAATAGCAGCTCTGCACAAGATAACCCTTATTCAAAAGAAACCAAATTTTTTTTGGGTGATGTAAGATTTCTCTTACACCCAAGATGCTCCTACATCAAAAGAGAAGGCTACAAATTTATAGGTACTAATATGCCTAAAACAAAGCATCTAGAAATATTTTCCAAATCTCTATGTGAGATGGAAAATAATATAATTTTTATAATATTATTTATATCTCAATGTGGGATAAGGAATAATAATAATAACAAATATTTAACTACATACTAATTTATGCTAACCTTCTAACAACTAGGAAACTAACATTTAACTTTTCACTTTTGTCTTTTTATTTTTGACATTTACATAGGAGGATTAAAACTAAAAAATAACACTAAGCTAATAACTAATATATATATATATATATATATATATATATATATATATATATATATATATATATATATATATATATATATATATATATATATATATATATATATATATATATATATATATATATATATCACCCAATAAGTGTGAGGATTGGAAGAAGGATGAAATTGTCTTACATATATGCAAAGAAGGTAGAATCTCTCAATTTATGGAGTCCATGACTACGCATGAAAATAATTTGTCCAAACAATTTTGCTACTTCTTAGGTGGAAAGAAGGGTGGAAATTGGAGGTATATCATGTTGGTTTGTGGTGACTAATCATGCAAGTATTGTACACTTTCATTTATCATGAGGTTAACTTGTCAAGCATTTTTTGAGTTGACTCGTCAAGCTTTTCCCTAGGTTGACTCATCAAGTATTTTTTAGGGTTAACTTGTTAACCAACATAAGTCTTGTTATAAACGCTTAGAGTTAGGGTTTTCTATATATGATTATTCCATAGCTTCTTACAGCGGTATTGAGTTGTAATGGATTACAGATTGTAACAGGCTAAAATGATTGGATAATAAGATTGGACTCTCTATTTGGTGGACGTAGCCCAAGATTGGGTGAACCACGTTAAATATTTGTCTCTTCTTGTTCTACTTATGTGTGCTTTATTCCTTTGCATTATTGATTATATTTTCATGTAACTATCAAATTTTTGTCTTCTAATCCAAACATACCCTTTGAAGTGAATGAAGAAATTATTGCTCAGGCTACTGGTCTCTCATCTGCTGGGCACAAATGGAAAAAAGGCAAAAAAGTATTAGACATGACAAGCCTCAACCAATTCTTTCATGGTGAAGAACAACTTGCAAAATTATGTGGAGGCTACAATCAGGAGCAACTATTAGAGTCGTGGGACATAGTGCACATAGTGGTTATGAAATACTTCACTTTGGAGGGATCCTTCGGTGTGTACTATTACTACCACCTCCCCTTTCTAAATAATTTTAGGAATCACAATACTATTTCAAGATCTTGTTTTACCTTGTACATTATCTTGAAATTTCTATTAAAGATGTGGTTGATGCCATAAATCTTGGAAAGAATTTTAACATTCTACATTGGGGGCTTATGCTTGGACTATATCATTTTCATTTGGCTCTTTGTCCTCCCCATGTTATCGTTGTTGAAGAGGTCTCTACTTCCTCTACTCCTTCGGCCAGTATAATGGATACCTTTGGCCCTAGCAAAAAACAATGCCTCAAAAACCCTGGCTTGAAAATTCCTCAAGACACTTCCCCTCATTCCAAGAAGGTTAAACTAGAAAAAGGAAAGAAAATGGTGGCCCCTCCTCTAAAAACTAAAGACAAAACCACTAAGAAAGCCAAATTTAGTCTCCACAAAATAGATTTTGATGTTGAGATAATAGAGGGAGCTAGCACCCCTCATAGGTCTACCCAACTTGTCATCAAACTTGAAAAATAGATGAACCTCAAAGAGGCTTTAGATTTTGATGATGGGGGTCAAAATGAAAATAAATCTAAGGAGAAGAATTTTCTGGAGGAAGAGACTCTTTCATATTTTGACAATAGTTTGTCCCATGTCTTGGCCAATAGTAAATCAAACTCTGTTGAGCCCATCTGCGGACAGGAGAAATATGTTAAGATTGCACATGTGGTCACTAACAAAAGTAAATCCATGATGGAAGGAGAATGTACCAAGAAAGATCTAGTCTAGGAGGAGGTTAAATGATTGAAAAAGAGAATGAAAAAGGTGGAGGAGAGACTCTACAATGTGTCCCACTTTGTTGTAAAGGTTATCCATAGTTCTGCTACCACTCTTTGTATGTTACAAATAGACATTGCCACTGGCGACAATGAGGAAGGTGACCACAAGGAAATTTTCAAGTTCCTCACGAAGGACTAGGCAACCATGATGTTGACTAAGAAATGCATGAGGAAGAAGAATTAGGGTGTTGCCCCCTTTCTTATTATTGCTCCTCAACTAGTTTCACTTGGTCTTGTTATATTTTGTTTAAACTTCTATATTGTGATGTGGACCTTTGTTATATTTACTGTTGTGTGTGACCCTCAGTGGTCTTGGTTTAAAATTGTTGGTATTAGTTTGATGGTTACTATACTGGACATTAGCATTTTTTTTGTCATTATAAGTATAGTTGCTACTGTCGATCTAGTCATTTTGCTGAATAATAGCAATAGATTGTCAAATGTTTATGTTCTATTGTTGGTTGTTATTTTTTATATTGATGTTAAGGTGGCTACTTTTGTTATTCCCTATGTAGACGATGTGTTGACAAGGTAATTTTGTTTCTATTGCTAATGTGTTGATTAATGTTTATGTTGTTGTGGTAACTCTATTGTTGGTCACCCTTTGGGCTGGGTTGTAAAGGGACGACACCCTTGTTTTGCTGCATTTTAATATAAAAAACAATAGTGATCCACACACCCTTCAAAAAATATAGCCTAATTTCATGAATCATATTGAACCTTTCTGAATTTTAAGAATTAAAAAAAATAAAAATTTATTGATATATACCAAATTTTAAAAGAAGACAAACAACACTAAACGTTTAAAATTTATTATAAACATAATTTAATCAATTCAACATGTTAAAACATATTCAACTAATACAAGACCAATGAATATAAATAAATAATGTTTTATATTTAATCTTAAAAAACAATACTCTTCTTTGTTAATCATGAATCTTATGTTGAAGTCCTTAAAAAACAATACTAGACCATAGGATCTACCTCATTATGTGCGTTGGCTTGGTCTCTTAAGGCTGTTCACAAAGTTCTTTCCCTTTTGGCCCCTAGATGGATACTGGTTAAAAATGTCCCCCCCTTTTTATGGCGATTCTTGCCTCAACTGCTTGAACCATTTGGAAAAACCATCTGAATGGATGATACGATTAGACTGGTGCCACATATGGATGCCAGAGTCCTAATCTCTTTGCAACCTGGCAAGGAAATCCCTGCTGACATCTCTGTTAACATTATGGAAGAAATTTTTATGTGCCCTATTAAAATATTAGGAGGTCTAAATGCTTGTTTCTTATGTCGAAAGGAGGGCCACCTGAGAAAGGATTGCCCCATTACCAAAAAGAACCAGAACTCTGCTAAAACCCCTCAAACCATGGGTCTGACAAACCCTAATCTACCTCCTTTTGTTAGCAATAACACTCAGGAAGCAACCACCTCTAAACCCCCTCCTACTCTTGATTCAGCATCTCCTAGTCCCCCAACTACCCAAGTCTCCTTCCCCTTGTCAGACATGGCTCTTGATGAGTCTATCACAAACGATGGCTTCCAAACCATCAACAAAAAGAGAAGAAGGTGAAAGGGTAACAATATTAACTATCTTAGAACTGTGAATCCCTCCTCTTCCAAAAATCTCATTGTTATCCCCCCTGTGATTAATATCAATAGAAACAACCCTCCTTGCTCCCCTTCCATTCATTCCAACAATTCCAACCTGAATATCTCCCTAGGAGCATCTCAGAAGTTCCCGCAAAAAGTTTTGAAAGATCTTAGTGATGATTATTCCTTAGAAATCATCCCTGCTATTAATAATTCCCCCAGTATGCCTTCTATGGAAGTGGACTCCCAATCTAAGAATGAAGATGATCTTAAAACTGATTCCCTTGCTTCGAAACACAGAGGAAGGTCTCTAGGATCTAAGAACAAAACCTCTGGTAAGAAAATAGGGGATAGTTCTTCTAAGTCCTCTCCCTCAGCTGATGTTGCTAGTGTTGCATGCCCTACTCCCTCTAATGTTTCCTCATGAATTTTTTATCTTGGAATGTAAGGGGTCTTGAATCCCCTGATAGGAAATTTTTTATTAAGTGTTTCCTTAGTTCTTTTAGCTCTATTGATTTTCTCATGTTGTAGGAAGTTAAAGCCATTGATTTCATGCTTGAAACTAACCTTAACTTTATATGGAATAATGCGATCAAATTTTTCACTAATCATGATAGAGGTAGAGGTGGAATTGCTCTCCTCATCAGCACTAAGTGGGGGAATTATATAAATGCCAATGGCACCTCTCCCTACCAGAGAGCTGTCTGGATTACCATTAATTATAATAATAACATCTTTGGCATTTGTTCTGTTTATGCCCCCAATGACTCTAAAGAGAGGACTAATCTTTGGAAGTGGATGACCATCCTCCCTGATATCCCTTGGATGGTTGGAGGAGATTTTAATATGGTTGAGTCCTAGCAAGATAAGTCTAGTGGTAATCCTTTCGCTTGGAAAGATAATGAAAAGGTTCATTGGAACAGGTTAATTAATAATAAAGTTTTGTTTGATCCTTTAGCTGACAACAAGGCCACTAACCCCAGATTATGGCACACTTTGTGCAACTTCCAACAAGGCCATTCCCGGATCTATTCCAGACTTGACCACTTTTATGGGAATAAGGATATCTTCTCCTTCCTCCCTGACAATCAGAATTGCATTGTCCTTGTTACTACCACCACTCTTTCTGATCACCATCCCATTTTTACTCGTGTCAACCTCAATTTTTCCCTTGTTCACCTTGTTAGTGTTTGAACCTGCAGATTAATCAATTACTCAAATAATCCCAATGGCTATAACCTAGCAAGTTACAAACTACTAAGGTATTAAGGTTAAGACCTTCTTCTCTTTGAGTAATATATACTCAGGCGGGTGTACCTCTATCAATTCAATGTTCAACTGAGCTCTGAATTGAGAACTTGCTCCTTCACTGCTTTGTTACTGCCTTCAAAATCCAACTCAATAAGTTGCTAAAACTCTGAGTATAACCCAAATTATCCTGATACACAACATCATGATATAGATTATAAAAATAGCAACACGACACAATGGCTTAAGGATATTCATCCTTCTTCCTTTTAGAGTTAAACTCAGGGAAGGGTTAACCTCATTTATTGCTTCTTCAAAGCATTGAAATACATATTTATGAACTTGTCATAAAATATCTCAAGTCTGGAAATTATGCATATAAAGTAAAATTTCAATTAATTATATCTTGGATGGTAAACCAATGTAAATGGATCTAAAACCAGTCCCTTATCCGTTGGGCATCAGAGTCAAACTCTACCTTCACATATATCTATTAAAATGAATACAATGAAACTCAAATAACATGCCTAACATATCATTGTTTCCATTCCTACACCTGTCATCAAATCCACATATAGATATTCAATTTCCAGAGACCTCCCCTAAGATTTTACTCTTTCCTTGAAAGAAACTTAAGCTCAACCCCTACATTCACCTTGTGAAAGATGTATTTAAACTGTCTTACAATCTAAATACATAAAGAAACTAAAACACTCCACATGTAAAGACAATCAAATGATAGTAACAAAACTTCAGTGTATTTGTATTAATTGATCAAATGCATTGATACAGTCTTCCTTGATTTCAAGAAAATAAGGTTCTATATTCTGGACCTCTCCTTTACAAAAATATTTTCCAACCTCTATCTTCAATAGAAACTGACTATTTATACTAATCAACCATCCTGGAATCCTCGAAAGGATGCAACAAGCTTCGGATGGCTGATAGAAATTTGCACTAGAAAACAAAAGAAAATACAAACAGAAAGATATTTAATAAAGACATCAAGGCGTATTTTTTCAATTCTGAACAACTTCCGCAGCTGGCACCTTTGTTTGTACATATTTTCAGAGCAGTTACCAAGTTTTTCATATGAATGATGACCGCCATTACAAGCTAATTTACATCATTCTCTGTTTGAACATGCTCTCCCTCAAATTCTGGATCAGGTGCCAAGTGCAATCTATTCTTCTTCCTCCTCTGTCAGCTGGATAACCGGATTTTTCTTCTTCTTTGTTATTAGCTTTTCCCAAGCTGCCACATCATCATCAGATGGCCAGTCGTAACTCTGTAGCTCCTGTAATAAGTTGACTTGCTGTTCCCATGTAGAATCAGTCACATTTTTAACTTCTGCTACAAACTTAATATAGTCACTTTCAACTTTGAATAAATTATCAATTATATTGTTAGTTCTTTCCACATCCAAAGCCTTATTATCTTTTAGGAAGGCGTCTTGATTGATTACCAACTGACCCATTGACAACTTCCAATCTTCCAGCTTGACCACATTTCCATTGTCATCATATACCGGGGGCAAATACTTGCTGTAATCTTTATCAAACATGGCTAACCTAGCCTTTATTTGGTTTGACTTTCCTTTGAAAAACTTTGACGCTGCACTTATTAGGCCAATCCTTTCAAATACATCAGTCACTACTTTTGGGATATCAGGCCTGTGTTCTTGTAAACTGTCAAGCTTATCAAACAACAAATTCCTCCCAGACCAAATACTATAGAGTGGCTCCAAGGTGGCTAAATAGTCATTCACCTTTTGATTGGTCTGATGTAATATGCTGACTGATTTATGAACTGCATCCATCTTGTCCTTTATTTTGTCTTGCCTGTACTGCACTATTTTGGCTATAGTGTCCAGGGATGCATCCAATTTCACCTTTTCCAAGTCTTCAGCAGGTCCCTCAGGTGCTTCCAAACTTATCTGAACAGGTACCTCAACTTGCAGAGGAGGAGGAGGAATTATTTTTGAGGCTTCCTCAAGTTTGACCTTTATTTCTGCCAGCTCATCTTCCAATTGTTTGATCCTCATCATTTTCAAATCTCTGTCCTTGGCTACCATGCTTGAACTTTCAAACAATTTGGCATATCTTTCTGACAGCTGAGCTGTCTTGGCTTCATTCAGATTAGCCCAATGAGTTACTGCCTTGGAGACTTCAAGGTCTGTTGTATTTTGTACAGTCCATATAATTTTATTCCCCTCCATCTTATCCTCTATACTTAATAGAGATGGCTTTTGGGTTTTGGGGGCCATAGACCACATTGCAATAGCTTGGGACTTAGGGTCATAGCCACTTCCTCTTATCATGTCACCAATGTGAACCTCATATGATAGGCTACCCTCTGGTTGCTTTCTCAATTGATCAATAAGGAATGCAGAAGTCAGATCCCATCCTGGGGTTAACAACATTCCACTTGATTTAACCAATTCTCTGGCTTCGTCCACTGTTATAGGATCAAGGCTAGGATCATATGAAGCAAGAGCTCTCAAAGTTTCTTCACTTGGCTCCATACCTTCAGGCAGAGCTTTCTTCACTTCTTGCTGCTTGTTCCAAATGAGAAAACTCTTGAACTCATCAGTCTTAATGAATTGATCATCACTCAAGAATTCTTCTTGATAGACCTCTCTGATATCCTTCTCCAACCATAAGGACTTTTCTCTACTTTCTTGCTCAATGGCTATTTTCTTGCCTGCTCTTATTGCTTTCCTCAATTGATGATGATATGGCCTATCACCTGGTACAAGAGCAGATGCTCTGTCAATTTCCCTTCTTTGTTTCTCACGCCTTGAAGGTTCACCTTCCTCAAGCCTCTGTTTCTTCAATGGTGGCTCTGAGATATCCTGTATTTCTGGTTGATCTTGAGTGAGATCAACAACTGGTGGTCCCTCAACCTGTGGAGGACTATCTTCTTCTTGTGACTCATCAGTGAATTCTTCCTCATCAGAAGATGAATAATCTTTCTTTTTCTTCTTCTCTGGCTTATTCTGATCAATCAAGCCTTCCAATTGATTTGCTAAGGTATCATATTTTTCAATCATCCCATCAATCTTCTTCAAATAAGGAAGATCGGGGAAAAAACCCTCAAAAGGAATCTGAGATGCTTTCAATTGGTTGGACAAATCTACTAAATCAAAGAATCTGTACCATCTCCTCTTAACCTCATCTTCATCCAAAATGTTTCTAATCACATCTTCTTCATCTAAACCCTCATGCTCCTTGATCACACTAATGTTTGGGATGTAAGTCATCCTGGCAATCTTGATGAAGTCCTCAGGATCTATGTGCCTACAAGCACCAGTAACCATTTTGAATTGTTGTAGCCATGCACTAATTTGAGGAAAAGCCCTCTTTCCTTTCAGGAAGTCACCTACCCTGAATTGCCTAGGTGTGAATGTACCCTTTCTGTGAGGGGCCAGAAGCTCTTTATCTGTACACATCAATTGCCAAACAAATTCCAAACAAGCCAATCTCGGAGGCACATACTTTGGTAATAAATGTGGGGGTTGGGGACAACCATAAACTCTGATAATTGTGGAATTATCTCCTAAGTAGAAGTCACCCCAATTATGATTTCCATCCCACTTATCCACATACTGTAGTGGTCTTAAAAGCCTAAGGACTCTAGGAGATAGCCTGGTGACATTTATGCCTAGCATCCTGATAATTGGAAAGACAATGAAATTCTGAAAAACACAAAAATCTGCTTCATTGGAGGTAGAATTCCATATCCTTACCCACAACTGCACTGGATTGTGCTGATCCTTGAAAGTGAACCTTGGTTTTAACATGTTTACATCAAAACTGTTGATGTTGAAAAATAGAATCAAATGCATTAATAGAGAATAATGCATGAACTCAATAGGACTTTTACTTTCTTTGACAGACATCAGCCCTTGATGCATCCTATCAATCACATACTGAATGTAATCATAGTCAGTGTTTACCAAGGGATTTTGAATATCCAAGATAATCATCAGCAAGTTAGCTGGTAAAAATTCTGCATTCCCATCAATTCCCAAAACTCTACATAATGCATAGCAAGTATATCTCATATAATGATGGAGGGATTTGAACTGGTATGGGGCATTCATGTTAGCAGGAAGGGGGGCTATGTATTTATCCTCTTTTGGCATATGTTTAACCAACTGGTCTTTTACTGACCCTATATTGCTTCTGTATCTTGCCTTTTCTTTGTTCAAATCAATCTCAGTTGAAAAGGACGTGTATAGACCAAAAGCTTTCATAAAAGATCCCCTATCAAGAGTAACTAAGGGTGATTGGTCTTCTTTTCTAATTTTCCTTGAGATAGGGTCATAACTTCTGGCTAGGGCAATAATTAAATCAATATCTAGGAAAACGTCAGGGACAACCATTTTTCCTAATCCTAACACCCAACCATTACAGACAGGAACATGCTTATTTTTGTTGCTGTAAAAGAAGTTGAAAATAGTGTAACCTGAGAATTCCGGAGTGATTGGGTCTCTACACCGTTCCAAAAGATCTTCAAACACGTCATCAACAGCCCTCTTGTTCTGACTGGAGCCCGGCAACAGTTTCAGGAATTCATCTGAAAAATTTGGCTTATTCCTATCTTCACCAGTTTTGGACTTCGCCTCACTACTAGAAGACACTGCACTCTTCTCAGGTTGACTCATCCTTGCTACAGAAACACCTTCAATTCTCTGTATCTCAAATGCTTTATGCTCGGAAATTCTCTGGACAAACAGAAAACTCTTAACAACTGAGACTGAACAAATAAACAATGAGCTTCAACTTACTTATCGATATGAATCCAAGGTGTGCAACTACCATAGTTAATGCAAATCTCCTTAATGGATCCCATATTCAATTTTATGTACCCTCAGATTTCAAATTTCGAGCTCGCCATGTCTGGATGTTGACAGATAGATTAAACTACTTGAAAACAAGGTGAAGAGGCAATGATCATGATTCTGTACTTTAAAACTGTTTGCGTCATGCAATCTTTCTTCTTGAAGCTGATTTGATGGCTTACTAGTTTCATGTCCAGATCAACAAAGTACTTTATCTATGTGGCAACGGTTCTTTTTCTTTTCCCTTTATGACCTTTTCCATCTGAGCCCATTTAGCGAACCAGCGACTATTGGCTTCTCTTAGTCGCTGAATATAATGCTAACCCTAGCTAGCAACTGGAGAACTGGCGACCACTGGCTTCACTGGTTCTCTAAATCCCTGTTTAATCCTGGTTCAAATTTGGAGAACTAGCGACTACTAGCTTCGCGGGTTCTCAGAATCCCATCCTTAACCATCCATGCATTTCGTGAATCAGCGAACAAAGGGCTCCCACTTAAACAGTTAACTGTAATTACCATTTGGTGAACCAGCAAACAAAGCCACCTCCCATTCTCTTAATATTATGACTGACGGTCAATTTTCCTGGAGATCTAGCGAACAAAGGGTTCGCACATTCACTCAAAGATATACTTAACTGCTTGATTGTCTAGAGAACTGGCGAACCCCTTTAATCTCTGATTCGCTGAATCTTTCCTTAATCATCACTTTACACTAGGGTTCCAGATTGACCGTTGATCTTCATCAATCGATGGCTATCGCTAGTTCTTTGAATAACAAAACCCTTAACCATTTAATTCTGAGAATCAGCGAACAAAGAGCATTCGCTAGTTCTCCAAACACTCCATATCATTGAAAATTTCATTTCGAGAATAAGCGACTGAGACCTTAAAACTTATCATTCATTGATTTGCTTATTCGCCAGATTGTTTTAACCTTTATCCTTTTATTAAGAGAACTGGCAACCACTAGCTTCGCTGAATCGCTGAATTTTTAGCATGTCACCAACTTATTCTGAGAATGAGCGAATGTGAGAAAACCTATCTCCACTGAAATCTTTTGGGCAAACCATCAGAATCGCCAAATTTAGAGGATAGCACTATAAGTATTTAGTCGCTCATTCGCCAGATCAAATATGCAGGACCCACAAATATTTTGAGATTAAAACAGGGCCATTGATCATGAAAACAATCCACGGTATTTGCTAATTCTCCAGTTGACGCGACCCTTGACCGCCAGATTCTGAGAATAAGCGAACAAAGTGTTCGCTGAATCGCTAGATTGTTTCACAAGACCACCAAAGATTGCGAGAACTGGAGATAACCCTCATTCACTAGTTCTCGAAAAGGAAAATGAAACCGCCGAAGCACTTGGAGACTTAGCGAACAAAGTAATCAAAAAGCGTGGCTTTAATGCATTCACCAATTCGCTGGATGTTTGGGATAACCGCTAGAAGATCTAGAGAACTGGCGACTGATATTAATAGTGAACATGAACTTGACTCATTCGCTGAATCGCCAGATTATTTTGAAATTTGATAAGACACTTCCCGATTCGGTGAACACTTGGGGAAAATAAGCACATGCACAAATAGCAAATTAAGTGACTTAAAGGTAACCAAGAAAAGCAAACAAGAGGGCCACATGAATTTTAGAAACGAATTGGAAACATTTTAAAAGACAAGACCTAGGGTAAGGGTTTTCCCGAACATGTCAAAAACCATTTTCACGACACTTTACAAACCCTAGTCCAGGTATAACACTCGCATGGAGACTTAAACCAGGAATTGGACACAAACCTCAAAAAATGTTAGGATACCCAACACACCCTAGGATGACTAATCCCAAATTCATCTTGAATACCAGTCTCCTCCTTGATGAAGTTATCCTTGCTACCATCCAAATCATTCGCAATATTAATAAGGCTAATTTCCCTAACCTCTCCATGACTAACAGATGGAAAGTCAATCTTCCTGCTTGGTAATGTCTCCTCAAAACCATTGGTCAAAAGAAAGCTAAGGACTTTAGGTTCATTAAAAAATGTCTTTCCTCTGACTTCCAAGAGGCTGAAAGCAATGTTCAGATTGATTCCTCCAATATTGACCTTTTCTCCCAAGTGATGTCTGCCAAGGATGCACTGAGAAAGCATCAACAAACTAGAATCTGTGGTGCTAAAATTAGATCTCATGCTCACTGGATCCAGAATGGGGACCGTGGTTCCAAATTCTTTTTTAATCTTTTAAAACAAAAATGGACTAAGGAATCTATTGACAGACTCCTAATTGACAACCAAGATACCTCGGATCCTGTCCTCATTAACCAAGCCTTCACTGATTACTACAAGAACCTATTCACCTCTGAGGATTCTATAGAGGCTGATGATCTTAGGAACAAGTGTAAACTTCTTTTCCCTAATAAGCTGGATGAGGATGATTTTTTCAACCTTTCTAAGGTTATCTCTTTGGAGGAGGTTGAAAATGCTATCAATTATCTTAACAATGATAAGGCCCCTGGCCTGGGCTCCCTATTGAATTTTATAAGGCCAATATCAGTTGGATTTGTAAGGATTTACATGAAATTTATGTGGAAGCTATAGCTAATGGTTCCCTTGGCCCTGAGATTAACAGTGGCATCATTAAAATTCTTCCCAAAGATGGGGACAAGGCTCTTATTAAAAATTGGAGGCCTATCACCCTCCTCAATGTTTCCTATAAAATCCTAGCGAAGATCCTGGCCCTCAAACTTGTCCATATCCTTCCTAAGTTCATTTGTGCCACCCAAACTGGTTTTATTAAAGGTAGATATATTTTGGAAAACTTAATTACTAGCTGGGAAGCCATGGATTGGGCTAAATACTCTCAACAAAACTCTGCCATGTTACTCCTAGATTTCGAGAAAGCCTATGATAGGGTTGAGTGGAATTTTATCGTCATGATGCTTGAAGCTTTTGGTTTTCTGGCCTTCTTCTGTGATTCGGTTTGGGTTTTACTTAATGATGCCTCAACTTGGGTTGAGGTCAATAGCTCCCTCTCCAATCCCTTTCCCCTTGGTCGATCTATTAGGCAAGGATGTCCCTTAGCCCCTTCTCTGTTTGCCATAGCTTCAGAAGCCCTTTACTATATCCTCAAGGACAATACTCTCCCCTGATGTTAGAGGCCTTTATCTTCTGAATAATGATGAGCTTATTAATTTTCAATTTGCTGATGATACTGCCCTTTTCTTTGAACTTTCCAATAGTAACTTTGATGCTTTTCAAGCCAAACTTAATATGTTATGTTCTATTTCTGGTGCTCGTATCTCCCAATCCAAATCTATTTGCCTGGGGTGGGAAGAGCAACCTCCTACTTGGCTCAATCAGTTTAATTTCCAATGGGGTGGCCCTCATAAGATTGTTAAGTATTTAGGTATCCCCTTCTCCATTGAGCCTTCCCTCAAAGACATGTGGTCTTGGATTAAGGATAAAATTGACAAGAAGCTGAATAAATGGCATAATAGGTCTTTATCTCTTGCTGGCAAAATTTAGGTCTGTCAAAAGATGTCATCTTCTTATAGCATTTACTACTCCTCTACTTGGATGTTTAGTAACTATCAAATTTTGGAAATTCAAAAGGCCATTAGGAATTTCCTTTGGTCTGATGGTAAAGGCAATAGGAAAATGCATGCAGTTAAATGGGACTGGTGTCATACTGACAAACTCCTTGGGGGGCTAGGGCTTAAAGACCTTAGAACTCAAGGTATTGCTCTATTTTCTAAATGGATATTTCACTCTATGGATGGAAACGAACCATGGAAAGTGTTGGTTAGACATAATATTGAAAGAGGTTTCCCAAAAAAAGCTAGAACTTGGAGAAATCTCCCCTTTTGTGACCTTATTGTTGGTAATTTCCCTGTCATTGTCCAAGGCTCTGCTGTTTTCAAATCCATCTGGAGAGCCTAGGATCATGTCAAGGAGTTTATCACCAATAAGGATTTCCATGATGCTAAGCATCTTTATGGTGAAAGATCCATTTGGTGGAACTTGAATCTAGCTGATAAACCCTTAGCCCTTTCCCAAGGTTGTTCTGCTAGGTTGTGGACTAAATTGGGGATCTCCCAGCTTATTGATCTTTTTGGTACCGATAAACTTATCAATTGGGATGAGCTCAAGAATAGATTTAATATTCCTGACTCCCAAAAGAAGACTTATAATATGATTGCCAAAGCTACTAAAGACCTGCCCTCTGACTGTCATGTGGACTCTCATAGATACTTGAAGTGCAAATGGTCAGATGGGGTCATCATGGCTAATCTCAAAGCCAAGAATATTTATAGAATCATTGATCATAATGAAAATATTATTAAACATATCAATTATGTTTGGTATTCTTCTCTTGATGTTGTTTCTTGGAAGAAGTATTTTGATATTCTCTGGAAAAGTCATGTTGAAACTAAAATCAGATGCTTTAAGTGGTTGACTCTACTTGATAAACTTACTATTAGAAAAGAGGGTCACTCTACTGACATCTGCAGTCTCTATAGGCTTCCTGAAATGGGGAGACATATTCTCTTTGATTGTATTTTTTCTAAAGAGATCTGGAACATGTTTGGTATTTTTTACCCCTTAAATGTGAATATTCTGGAAATTGTCACTGGTCATATTGATGGGCTTAAGAAGGATGCAAATTTATTTTGGAATATGTTGTCTTTTAACATTCTCTGGCAGATCTAGAAGTGCAGGAATGAGGAAAGGTTTCAAGGTAATCCTAGAGTTCTTACTGAGTTTTCTCAAAAACTCACTTTTTTAAAAATCTTTCTTCAGGTCCATACTACAATGATGATGGAAAAGGATAAGTTGAGGATATTTTTGAAGGATGGTCATGCCACCTTCTTTGTTTATGAGCTCAAGCATGGATATGAGTGGAGGAAGAACCTCTATGACCTTCAAATGTTTGAACGTACGTGCAAACGGCTTAACCAAGAGATTAGAAAGGATATCAATTCTAGAAAAGATGAGTTGTTCATGCTTACGCAAATCTAGGAGCGTAAAAACATAGTGTGGATGGAGGGTCCTCTTGGATGGACTGCTTGGGTGGATTCCCACCAGGATGTCTTACACTAGTTGTTTTGCTTCTTCCTTTCTTCTGGTTACCTTGTACACATGATACTCTGAGTTCGTGGTGAGGCTAGGCCTCTTTTTTTTTATACTCTCGGTGGTTACTCTCTTTTTTGTATTTCATCCACCTATATTTAATATAAAAATATTTTTTAATAATAATTTATATATTTAAAATATATATTAAAAAAAATTGTGCATCTATTATCAACTTGTATTAAAATTAGATCCATTTCAAACAAAAAGACAATTTGATTAAACATTATTATAATAAAAAGTTTAGATAAAGCATAATTAAATCAATTGACCATGTTAAAGTAGTTTCAACTAATATAAAACTAACCACTATAAATAAATAATATTTAATAATTAATATTTCTTCTAAAAATTATTTTTTAAATAATAATTTATTTGTTTACAAGATTGATGATGTGTACACCAATAGCAACATGTATTAAAAATTAGATAGGTTTCAAACAAAAAGATAATTTGATTTAACTTTAGTACCACACATATTTGACATTATTGTTGAGTTGTTCAAACTTATTTAAAAATAGAAAAAAATTAATTATACCAGACCAAGAAAAAGCTACTTTGTAGGTATATGTTTGGTGGGTTGATGGGACATAGCAAAATGATAGGACAAAATGCTTATAATTAACTTCCTAATAGTAGAAAAGAATTGACTCGGTCTACTTACACATACATATACATAAGACTCTTTTACAAGTGAATATATACATTGCAAAATAATATGTCATACCATGATATACATTCCTTCCAGTAGTCCTCTATATGTATCATTGCGGTTCCTCTATGTCATTTCCTTGTTTCTACTTTGAACTCTATCATTCCCTCTTTATATTCTATGTCATGTCATTTCCCCCTTGTTTTTGTCACTTGAAGTTCCTAGGGTGTAGGGGTTTTGAAATACTTATCCAAAAATGGCTTATGGAGTTGGATTATCATACCTATTGCATTTTCCCATCTAGACATAACAGACTCCAAAACCTATGACTTAATTTCTAGTTGAGTAGCTAGATCCACTAGGCTCTCGACAATAGAGAGATGAGGGTCTCTCTACACTAACTCCTTTGGCATGGCTAACTCTTTCTGCATAACCTCAAGATGAGGTGTCATCATTGTTTGGATTGAAATTAGCCTTGCCCATATTTTTCCATCATTAGCCATCAACTCGGCTAATCTACCTTGTGCATGTAGCAATCTGGTGAAGTGGATGGAGCTGGAACTTGCATCCATGCTTAGTGAATGACATGTAGACTTTAAGTCTAATTGCGGTTTATCTATCAAATCCCAATTATCCTTAGTGAACTCCTCAACATTGCATAATTTCTTGTACAGAGAATGAGCATTCTACACAACTTCCTCTAGGTTTGTCACTAAGGTAGAAATTTCTACCTTTTTTACTACAATGTCAATTGAAACCTTTTCTAGTACCTTGGTCTCAAACTTTCTCTCTAACCACTGCATAAGCTTATCATTTGACTCATTTTCATCACTATTCACCTTCTTAATGATTTGTACTAGTTTCTCTAAGATAGGTGTAGACTCATTCACATCATCCATTTCAAAAGCATCAATAAAAATACCTTTGATCTCATGCAATACTTGCTTGTGTTGATGCTCCCTTCTTAGCTCTTCTTGTTTTCTCTTCTTCTTTAAGATATATTGAAATATCTTCATTTTCTCATATGTTAAGTTATTAGTGTCCCACTTAGGAATCGTTATAACTTCATCGAGTGTCATCGGTGTTGTAGGAGATTTCTCCTTCTTCTTCTGTGATTTCTTTCTCGGTGTATTTCTACTTGGCATTTGTATAAGAGCTTTTATATCCTCTTGTTCCTTAGGCTCTGGTTTATCTTTTTCTATCTCTTCTTCCACCTTCCCCTTTTCCTCCACATGAGGTCTTATTACAACCAATGCATACTTATCTACTTTCTCTTTAAGATTATCCTTATCTTGTTCTTTCTTTCCTTCCTTGGCATGTGCATTCTCAGTTGTGATTGTCGGCCTGTCCTGTTTCTTGGTACTGGTACTCTATGAGGCTTGGAGTTCAATTATGACCATATGAGGGCTTACTGGTGTAGTGTCTATAGTTGATGTACTCTGAATCTATGGATAATCTTGTACTTGGATTAGTACTGGATTGGTGCTTGGTAGGAACTTATCTGAGGCTTCCTCGGCAAGTATCTATTTCTGAATTTCCTCCTCACTTAATATATTAGTCTTTACTGGGGTATCCTCACTGATATCCATAATTATGATCACATCTTGGGATTCACTCACTTTTGTCTTCTTTCCTGCTTCTTTCTCAATAGTCTATGGTTCATTAACATCTTCCTTATTATCCAACTCCACTCTACTGGATGTTCTTTCACTCGATTGTGAACTCTTTTCAACTATTAGTCCAAAGATAATTTTCCACAACTTTGTGCTCTATTGCACAATATCTTCAACCTTATGTTGTAGAATGGAGTATGCTCAGAGCTTGAGAACAAACCTGCTTCTATACTACTCCATATATTGTTGTATGTAATTAGGGGATAGATCGGGCATGACTTGAGCTAGAGTGATCTCCCTTATTTGTTTTTTAGTCATCATGGCATACTACCATTTATGATCTATTCTATTGTATAACTCTTCAGGGATCATATTCCCCATCTGTAATGGTGTCATCTTAAATGTACACAGCATCTCAAGCATAGCCTTCTCCAGTTTCTCTTTATCCTCATTGCTCAATTTTTCAAACTTTATTCGTTTAAAGCCTGCTAATCTAGTAGTGCTCTTGATATTGTGGCATATCTCATCCATAGTTAATTGTTTCCTTTGTGATGGCCCCTTCTTCTTTATATTCTCATCAATATCAGTTTCTTCATCATCATCATCTTTCTCCAAGATTATCTTCCTTCTTGGTTTCTTCCTTAAATTGCTCGACACACCCTTAGCCTGAACTGGTTTCCTCTTTCATGATACTAGGGTCTTTTTCTGTGGCTCGACAGTCGTAATAGTAGAATCTACCCTTGTTCTTGGTCTTAGTACTACAGGAGGAGTGGGCTTAGGTTTTTGTAATTGTTTACTAGGCTCGACAAATGATGTCTTCTTTCCTTTCTTAGTGATTTCTATCTCCTCTTCACTCCCTTTAGACTCACTAGACTTGTCCTCTCCTAACCCTTGTGTTATCTCAAGAGGTACATTTCCTATTCTCCTTCTCCTAGCATCTTCTTTAGGTTTTTGACTAACTTCTTCCTTTTTCTCTCCATTGTTGCATTTTTCAATCCCATAGTTATCTTGGACTTAGCCTCCTCATAAGTCCCAAAATATTTAGTCTTTTTATCAATTTCCTCAGCTAATAGGGTGGTTATTATTATTGTTGTCTCATCTATATTAACTTCATAAGGTAATGGCCTAAGCCATGAGAATCTTGGTGTAACTGCCTATGTATATGTGAAGTCGGTATCAACTAGGAAACATGTCATTATAGTATTTCTCCATTAGTGATACAGGAATCCTACTCCTCTTCCTCATTTTATTCAAAAACTCTACAAAATAACTATCCATCACACTCTCAAAGTTATCTCCTAACTGATCAATAAACTCATTTATTTGTAGGGTGACTGGTCGGTCCTTATCCCATACAACATCACCAGCAGTAGGAAAATTATTCTGAACATAGAAGAATAGACAAACGAGCAGAGAACCAAACTTACACATTGAATTCTTCACCTTTCTAATAGAAGTGAGGTTCTCAAAAAGCTATGTCAATTGTAGCTCAACAAGATCATAAGTATGATATTTCTTCACCATTTTCCATGCCTGGTCAACAACTATACAAGGAACATTGTCTAGCCTTCTAGACTGGTAGAACTTGTGAGCAATCACTCTCACTGCAAAATCAATTTCTAGATCGATGATTGTAGAAATAGTCATCCCTCTTTTTTTCCATATCGCCTGAGTGTTTGCTTGTATAATTTCCTTGCTCTGACATCTCATAGTCTTTTTCCCTATGAGACTAGGGTAACCAGTAACTTGGTGTATCATCTCCTTTGTAATCTTAACTGGTCCACCCTCCAGCCATAACTTCATGTCATGAACTCAGCTCAACACAATTTTGATCCATTCAATCTTAAAATTTTGTGGGAATTCAAGGTCATGCACTAACCCTTGCTCGACAACCTTATGGTGTTTAGCCTTCAACACCCCATTTTTGAAAAGTTTTTTATATGCTTCTCTAAGCTCATAATCATGTATTTCTCCAATCTTGCACATGTAGCATGTGCGTACATCATTAATCATTAGGACCTTCAAAGGAATAGATAACAGGGCACCTGTGAGATCTCCCTTCATCGAACTTTTAGGAACAGCTTGAAATTTATGCGGTTTGCATGTATCATTCCTTACAAGTTGAACGTTGAATACTTCCTTTCCTTGTCTCTTGGCTGTAGTAGATGATGTAGATACTACATCTTCAAAATCTAGGGTTCAATTATGAATATCAGTTGATCGGTAAATACTTGGTTCTAATAGTTCTTTGATCTTTGTTAATGACATGTTGTAAAGATCTTTGCAAATCACACTTAGCACAAATAGCTCTGGTTAATCACTCTGGAAACACTCTGCAAGTTCTCAAATTGCTGGTGAAAGGAGAATAAATGGTAACATTCCACTTTATAAACCTCAAACAGTTAGATTAGGGCTTCATTAATGATCTGTACATTGGGTAGGTGTATACAGTTGTCTCGACATTCTCATGTCAACTCGGTAAGCATATGCTCGATCAATACTACCATTCAACTTCAGCTCGGTGCATATAACATCTCGGCTACCACAGGAGCTCAACATACACTAGGGACTCGGTCACTATGAACTTAAAAAATGATGCTTGACATCAAATATACAATATGACTTCCTTCTTAGATCTATCCTAATGCATCTTAATCTATGAAGATGTGGAGTTTAACATTTGAAATGTTAGGAACTGATGTAAAATAAATCATTATAAGATTCAATTCCTTATATACCTTATTTGCTTAGTTTGAAGTATTGTGATCACCTGATCCATTAGATTGGGTGACCTCAAGTTCACTGGCTCCACTACTACTTGCTTCCTCTTTATTTTTCCATGTCTTTTCATCTAGTTTCTCATATGTTCAATAGTCTCTTCATTCTTGATTTGTTCATTGTTCGATATATGTGCACTGCAGTCTCTCTTTAAGTGACCAATCTTATTGCATTTGTAACAAACCAGACTTCTACTCATCCAACTCTTAGATTTTCCTCGGAAATGTGTCTTCAAATAGTTTACTCCAATATGACCATAATTTCCACAATAATGATAACTATACCATGTATTGTAGTCCCAATTGTATGTGTTACCTTTCCTAGGCACTATAGTCTTCTTATTGGATGTCCACTTAGCTTTGGATCTACACTCTTGTGCTCTATGACCATATTTATGATAGTTAAAACAATGTCCTTTAAATCTAGGTGAGGTAGGTGGTTTACTGACCTTTGACCTACATTCATGTGCATGATGTCCATGTTTCTTCCAATTAAAACAATTTCCATTTAATTTTGGTTTAGGATTGGAATTACCATTTTTTCTTCTGCAGATGTTAGTTGTGTGTCCCTTCTTTCCATAATGATGTCATGTAGGTTTGTTTCTCTTTGGCTTTTCATTTCACTGCTCTCCACTCTTTGATGATACTCCTTCTTTAGTGGATGACAGGTGCTCTTCATGTCCAAGTCCAAAAGTATCATTGGATATTCTAGGTGACCTTAACAATTCTTCAAAGTATTTCATAGCTTCTTTAGGCTTGTTCATCCTCTAATTGAGTTCCTTTTCAGATCTTAGTTAATTCTTCAATTGGCTATTTTCTGATCTTACATTTGTGATTTCCACATCTTTCCTGTCCAACTCTTGATTAGCAAGTAACAGTTGATTCACCATGTCCAATTGATTTTTTGTTAGCCTCTACATGTCGCATGTCCTTTCATCAAGTCTTATAGACATTTTTCTTTTGTCTTCTTCAACCATTGTCTATTCTTCTTCAACTTTATTTTTCTATTCAACAACTTCTCAAAGTCTTACTGATTGTATTTCTTGTTCTCTCTTCAAATTTTTGTGTCTTCATTTAGTATGTTGTTTTTCTCCAACAAATCTGGTATAGCTTTGTCACTTTCAGTAGAATTATCATTGTCAAATAGAACTCTAGTGTCCTCTTCTTGATATTGTGTTTCATTCTGTTGAATTTCCAACTCTCTCCTTCTGCTTAAGGATTTTTTCAATTCACTTCTAGCTTCTTCAAGCTGATGTAATGCAAGTTGAATTTCAATATTTTGATTCTCTATGATATTTCCCAACTTATAAACCTCCATCTCCAAGACCTTAACTCACAAGTGATTAGACTTCTTTTAAGAGACTCAACTCTGATACCAATTGTTGGAAATCTATTATGGGAAAGTGAGATACTGAGAGGGGGGGGGGGAGGGGGGGGTGAATCAGATATCTACCAATAATTCCATTTTGACTTAAATTCACTTGCATACCATAAAAAATTTAATTTAATACTAAAATAGATCTAACGTTCTAATCTTCATCCATGAAATTGAAACATAACACAAATATTTTGGTTACCCAGAAACCCTTAAAAGATAAAAATGGGGTGGGGATGATACCCACAAATCTTCACTACTATAGTATTAAATTTTTCATGTTAGGGATACAAATTTTGATCATAAACTAATGATCTACCTTGTGAGCAGTCTGCCCTGCTAAGAGCTTAAAGACTTATACAATCTACCTTGTAAAAGTATTTGAACTTACAACAAAGTAAGCACTCGATTAAGAGATTTACTTAGGCCTGTTAGGACCACTTTGTAAAGATATTTTCCCTAATTCACATGTTAGAATGAATCAGTAATTGATCCTTCAGTTTGCACTGTGATGCTAATAACAAATCTTCTCCTTCCAATATAGATTTGATCTCCTCTATCAAATATATCTCTATTATGTCCTTTACTGCCTTACTCAGTCACTTTTACTGATCTATGCCTATATCAAAAGTGCTTCTTTGTTCTGTATATGAGATCCTTCTTCTTACATACCTCATACATCATTTTAGGGTTCAGATCTCATCTTATATAAACAACAAATCAACTCCATTGATCAAGATCAACGATCTATATTATCTACTTATGCTGCTTAAGCATTCCCTAAATCTGGTTGGCTACATAGATTACATAGGGATCAATGATTAAAAATCTAAATCATAATCACCTCCATGATTTCCTTAACAAACATAAAAATTTGTATAGATGTCAGCCAAAACGGTTTACCTAAGTGTTTGTGCCATTACAAACACATATGTCAAATCTGGCTTGCTCGGCATATGAAGTCCCTAATACTCGGCATAAACTATTCTTCATTTACTAGTGCTCGACACTGACATATCTACACAACTCATCATAAACTACTCAATTATTATTGAAGTACTCAGTGACCTCTGACTTGATCGACAATAACTACTACTCAGTAAATGTACAATATACAAGTCTAGGCATAACTCAGCCTATACATGATGACTTGGTCGCAGTGATGACCGACCAACATTGCCTAGAAATGACTAAGTGTAAGACACTAATAGACAACAAAACTTAGGGATCAACAACCCCATAATGGCACAAAAACAAGTATGGTGAACCTGATTTGCCCCTAGAGTCCCAAGGAGCCAAATGAAACTAGAATGCATATTTAAGCTATAAATGCTTATGCTAAGTTGATTTTAATCAAAGATAAGTGTGATATGGATTAAAATGATATGAAAATCTTGAAAATGAACTATATTCAATTCATTAAGCTAAGCTGGTGTAAGTTATAAAGCTTGAAAGATAAGTAAATCTAACAATTAGGAGATATGCTAAGATAATCTAGAAGTAATTTAACATTATAACAATGCATAAAATGACACATGAATTGGTGAAATGCTCTTGGAAGGGAGGCCATTTATAGGATTTGAGGAAGGGTTTGGGTTAGAAAGGGTAGTTAGGGTCAGAGTCAGGGTTAGAGGTAGAGTTAGGGGTATGGTTAGAGGTATGGTCAAAGGGATAAGGGTTAAGGGTTGCTCACACATGTGTGAGAAACACTAGGGAAGTGTGCCTAGGGAACAATGGTGGAAGAGGAGACATAGGATCTCATTTATGGCTGTAAGATCCATTAATGAGGGTGTAAGGGGCCATTAATGAGTATGTAACACTCATTAATGAGAGGTTTGCCAGAAGTCAAAGGAAGAGGGTTTATACTAAGAGGGTTAAGAATCAGTCTCTAACCAAGTTTAGGATGTGATTAGGAAAGTGAGGATATGTTTAGGGTTTTCTAGAAGATTTCTAGGGTTTTTGGCTTTTAAATAAATATTTAATTTATTTAAAAGATTTTTGAGGGATAATTTATTAAATAATTAATAAATTGGAGAGAATATCATTCAAATTGGATTTAAATACTTTTGGGAGGGATTATTTAATTAAAATAGGAAAAGGGATAATGACAATAAAAACTAATTAATTAATTAATAAATGATGATGTCATCAGGACTTTTGTCAACTAAAATAATCTTAATTGACAAATGGATTTTTAGGTGTCTACATAAACAAAGCTTAGGATAAAGTGTTCAAACTTTAGGGTATCATCAAATAATATGATAAAGTGATGATTTGATCAAGAGATAAGAGATTAAATCAATACACAAGGTTGATTAAGCATAAGATAAAGTCTAGTATTTTAAATTTTAATATCAAAGTGGAGCTCAAGGTTTACTAGACTATTTTTGGGTGATTACATTTTCCCCTCTTTGACTAATGTGTGTGCGATCTTAGAAAACATTGAGTCAAAGAATGATGATGTCAAGGTAATTGATAGAGATCTGGCTCTGAACCTGATCAAACAAAGCACAGAGAGACAACTAATATCAAACTTGATCGAACAAGAACTAGCAAAGATAGATAAGATAGATCTAACTCCAAACTTGATCGAATGAAGCATAGAAAAGAAGCTAATCCTGAACTTGATTGAACAAGAACTAGCAGAGATAGATTAAGATAGAGTCAATTTGCAACTTTGAAAGATAGGTTATTCTTGCCCCCTTGGGATCGAAATCAAAATAAGGTAGAGGAGATGCAGAAATGAGATAGATTTGATCAAATTGAGATAAGATAAGATAAGGTTCCAGATGATCGATAAGTGCATAAGACCATGTTTGACCACCAAGTGATGAAAATTTGCCCCAATTTGAATGAGGTTGACCAGAAAAGTATAGCATTAACATTAGGTCAAAGAAAGAGGAAATGATGGTGAAATGATGATGTAGGAGAGGAAAATGATGATTGCCTCAAAGATTGAAGAGTTTAGCCTCAAAGGGTTAGTCAATTGCACATAGGAGGGAAAAATTTTAGAATGCAATTTTGACAATCAAGATGATGCCAAATTTTGATTTTGATCCCGAAAATGGATCCAGGATGTCAAAATTAGGTAAGTGTGCAATTTCATGAAAATTTGAGACTTCAAAAATTTAGGTCAAAATACTATATAAGGGGCCCAAAGGATCATTTTCAAATCATTTGTGATTTTTGACTTTTAGTGAATCCAGAGTGAGATATAGCTTTCCGATGAAAGACATGCAAGTACCTATTGATCAGAACCATTTCAACCTCAGCCGGTTGCACAACTGGCCTCGGGGATACCCACAGGTGGTAAGTTCTCAAAAATTTTCTTGTTTTGCTTCATTTTTGTCATTTTTAGCACATTTCTCATAGATTTTTGAAAATTTTCATATGAAATTATGAAGTGTCACATGGCTTTATTTAGAAATGTTGTACAATACTTCATCCAAGTTTGAAGTATCGTATGCCCTTTATGATGTATATTGTACGATGACCACCCATTAGTCATACGATGTGATGCAAAATATCATACCATCCTGAAGTATCGCACCACCCTGTTATGAAGTGTCGTATGAAATAGAAATTGAATGTTTGAATATCGTTTGCAATTTTTTGATGTCTTGACTACTTAGCGACTTGAATAGGGATACTTTGATCTATTGTTGATTCTTTGTTAATGCTTTAATTAATCACTTTCTAAGATATTTGTGATGTATTATGATGTGTTTCTACTTGTGTTTGTGATGCAACAACATTTTTTAGATTTGGCCATCTAAGCGCCTCACCCAATAGGCCTATGCTTGGTTCCTCATTTGTATGCTGATGAGAGAGGCACTCTAGACACCATGGACCTCAGAGAGTTACTACATATACCCCATATTTGAGAAAACCATGGGTTGTTGACTGTGTTGGTTGAGAGGTTCATCTCAGAGCATAATACCTTTCACCTACCTACTAGAGAGGTCACAATCACACTTGAGGACATGTACCATATTCTTCATATCCCATGCCATGGAGAGCCAGTAATTATCTTTGATAATTTTAGATTCTTGATTAAGACATATTCATGTTCACTATTGTTGATGTTGATATAGGTACTGATACTGAAACTTGATCTTGTATAACGTATATTTATTTTGATCAGTCACCCGCATACGGGATTGTTGTTAGGTGAAGTGCGTTTGGAGACTTTACCATCCTCTGGGAGCATATGAAGGATAGCTATGGTGATAATTACCTTTTTCACATGCATCTTGTGTTCCTTGATCAGCCATGTCCTCGGAGCAGATAGGAGCCAAAGAGGATTCCAGTATGGCTGGGGCAGGCTAGTGATGGATCTGCTATCTCAACTGAGACGGATGGCATGGGGACCCTCTCTCTTGGAAAACATGTATCGTGAGTTTTACTATATAGTCTATAGGGAGGGGAAGAGATGGTCTGCAAGGGCCATATTCGTACAGGTTTGGGCATGGGAGCATACTGTCATGATCTTCCCTAGGGCACAACCTGGACAAAGAGGCATACCCTATATATATAGGTATTTTAGGGCACATGAAGTCTTTGTTGGGGAAAAAATGGGTTTTTTCATGGAAGTAACGGTCCCGTATATGACTAAGAAGTCAAGGTTTTATTTTTTATTTGGAGTTGTAACTCTAGATGGTTTTAAGACTATCAAATAATATGACATTTGTTTAAACTTTACCTTTCCATTAGTGGCAAGGAAGGAAAGATGAAATACATGTCTATTCCAGAGTCAATGATTTTACACCCACTAAAACCAACAGGAAAGTGGTTTTACAAGGGATAAACAAAGGACTACAAGAAAAAGGCAGTGGTCAGTGGTAGGTATCAATGATGCAATTAACATATTCCAGTCAATGTCGTACCATTGTAAATGTCACAGTTGAAAATGTGTGTGAAATGTTCGTAATATAGGTTTGATTAATATAATTTAATGTGATAAAGAAACTATTCATAATTTAGAAGATTATATAGAGGCATACATTTGCATTTAATTGGCTAAAGCATATTTGATGGGTATCCCTAATAGAATAATTTCTGGTGAGGCCTGTGAGACCTCTTACATTTCATGAGATGTAATTCATCGATCAATCATTTGTATTTTGAATCTTCATCCTCAAGAAATGATAAATTTTTATGCAAGAAGTTAAATGTTGTTCAAAAGATAGGGTAGGCATCCCCACCTAGGACCACCCGACGCTTCTCAAGACCTTCATCATTAGTATCAACTTGCTTAGAAAGGCTACAAGAGCACTTAAGAGAATATGATTGAGAAGCAACCACCAACGTGGCTTGAGTAGTCTGAACCCACCCAGGGTGGGAAGCATTCTCAACTAAAACATTCCCTACTGGCCAAGGTTCTAAATAGGAGCACTGATCAATTTTTTTCGCTGACATCTTGGAAGGAGTTGTGTCTTGAGCTAGTTACTGAGAAGCTGAACCGTTAGGTTCCTTCAAAGAAAATGCTAGAATGTGTTTTCCTTTATGAACCATTGTGGTCCAAACTTAATCCTTTTTAGCACCCTCAAGAGGACAAGAACTGGGTTACTTAATCCTTTTTAGAACCCTCTAGGAATGGATAAGGGACAATCCCTAATCTTGTGCTCCAAAGATTAACACCTAAAATATGCATTAGGTAAATTTAAATAAAGAACTTTCTAGATGAAACACTGACCACCCACTTGAATATCAATAGTCTCTTTGAGGTCACGAGAAAAATCAATCTCAACACAAACCTTCTTTTGGGGATGGGCATAAAATGGTCAGGGTCCATGCAAACAAATTTGCCAAGGGTTTGAGAAATAGTTTGCAAGAATGACCAACAAGGAAAAGTGAGACCTAGGAACTCTATCCAAAGAGGGATATTAATCTTTTTATCATATGAGAAAATGAAGTCTAGAGACCATGGTTGAAAAACAAGTAGAGAGGACCTAACAAACCAGGGTCCATGCTTGAGAATAGCTTCAACATGGGTGGGATTGGAAAAGTGAAACAAAAAGAAATCCTTAGTGAGATTCTGGACATCACAAAACTGAACTCCGTGAGAGGCCCAAGATTTGGCCACCCACTCACGAAGCATGCTTTCAGGCGGAACCCTCCCCAAAAAATACCCAATCAAAGTAAACTTTTCAAGCCAATCACACACATTATCAAAATCCTAGACATGAAGATCAATATCAACAGAGGCCATACCCCGTGAAACACCTTCAGAATAAACTTACTAGGGTGCTTGTTTGGAGGATCCATGAATATTCATCACCAAAACTCCAACACTAGCATCAAATGTTAGGATAAAGTTGGAAAGAGCCATATTAAACCATATTATCTTGCAATAAATGCAGTATGAAAGAAAAAAAGACTCAAGGTTTTAGACAAACAGTATGATAGACCAAACCCTAGCAAATCTCATTTGCCCACCTCATAGTATACACAAGTTTTATTAAATAAAGAATAAAAATTCTTTACTTTTCTCAGGCAAACCATGAAAGGGGAGAAAGACCACGTTTTGTTACTCCTATTTGAGAATTAAAGGATTTTCATTAGTATCAATCAGTTATTTAGTTGGTAAAGGAGACAAACTAGACAGTCGGTCAACCACATAAAGCCTAAACATTGAGAAAGACACAAGGCAGATCTCTAAGTTAACCAAACAAGGGTTTGACTAAGTACACTCACCGAGTGACATACTATTGTCGAGTACTGATCACAAAGCATTCATATGACCGAGCACCAATAATTTACCGAATTAAGAATGCAGTGATTACCGAGTATAACAAGAAATGACATAGTAATCTAAAATGGCACAAACATCCATGCAAATGGTTCACACCGATCAGGAAAATAGTTTACCAAGATTGAGACATAATTAAATATGGATGTAATCATTAATTTGTTGATGATTCCTATGTAATGTTAGATCTAGGTTATTTTGTTACACTGTTGATCTTAGGTTTTCTAATATGTTGTAAACCCTAATTAGGTCAAGTTAGTTTGATATAAAATTTGTAAAGATGTCATTATGAACATGTATCATGAAGGAGTAGTTGCACTAACGACATCAGGAGATCAGACAAAGGGTTTTTGACAGAAGGTTCATGAAAGAAGCATTTAGTTTACAAAACACACACAAGGCTACTGAGTAGAACAGAAGGACACATACATCACTAAGAGGTGATATCCATTTGATATACTATAGATCTGAATTAGGCAAGATAGAGTTTCTATTTATAGATACATTTATTGTTACCATTTAACCATTGTAGCTTAATTGAAATCTCTCAACAGAGTGGACTTAACTATTCTTATGTAAATCTCTTAACCGAGTACACACATGTATTGTGTTGTTAAAATCCTCTAACCAGGTAGATCTAGTCGATCTAATTATTACTCCTAACAGGGTAAGATCATCAAAAGTTATCACAATTTGTAACCTTAACTGACATACTTTGTTACTACAGTAGTGAAGATTTGTGGGTGTCATCCCCACCGCATTTACCTTCTTACAAGGGTTTTTGCGATACCAAAATATCTGTGTTATGAGTATGAATTTTCATGAATGATTTATTGTTTAGATTACATGCAAATTACATTTTTCAATTATTTGAATGTATGTTTTTTACAATGGATTTAGTCGGTTAAATGCTATCTACTACTACAAAGTTTTAGTCTCGAAAAGTTTTAAAGGTACTGATTCACCCCTCCCTTCTCAGTACTTATCTTTCCATAATCCCAATAGTTTTTCCCCCAAATACCATCTTTTTGTGCTCAAAACCACCTACAAAATAATTTGGCCATTTGAAATTAGCACCTTCAGTAGCAATTTTCAAATGGCCATAACTTTCTCAAAACATAACAAAATTCAAATCCGTAAAATATTCCAAAAAGCTCTCAAAAAGGGGCTTCTATCCATACAAACCAATAAAAAAAATTATATATTAAATGTTGTTAATGAATGAAAAGAAAGGGTTTGTAAAGTAATTGTATTAAAAAAAGCCTAAAAGAAGAGTGCTTACTTTTTTAAGCACAAACCTCCTGTTGCTTTTGGATGAATAATTCTCCACAAATGAGTGAAAAAGCTTCAAAGATCATCTAATTTTGTTGAGATCTTTAGGATTGAAATTATTTTCGATAAATGGATTTGAATGAACAGTGCAAACATATGGATTAGAGAATGCTTTGATATCAACTGATATGGAAAAAGAAAAGGAATGAGCCATAACATAGAGATTCAATTCTAATAAAAACATAAATCTTTGCAGTTAAAGAACAAATTCTAAGAAAAAGACACTATTATCTACAAAGTTGCAAAATCTCATTATTTCCAATATGCCTTCATGAAGAGAAGGCTACAAATTAATAGGCACTAATATGCCTAAAACAAAGCATCTAGAAATATTTTCCAAATCTCTATGTGAGATGGAAAATAATACAATTTGTATAATATTATTCTATATCTCAATGTGAGATAAGGAATAATAATCAAATAACAAATATTTAACTACATACTAATTTATGCTAACCTCTTAACAACTAGGAAACTAACATTTTACTTTTCACTTTTGTCTTTTTATTTTTGACATTTGCATAGGAGGATTAAACTAAAAAATAACACTAAGCTAAAAACTTATATATATATCCTCATATCACCCAATAAGTGTGAGGATTGGAAGAAGGATGAAATTGTCTGGCATATTTGCAAAGAAGGTAGAATCTCTCAATTTATGGAGTCCATGACTAGGCATGAAAATAATATGTCCAAACAATTTTCTACTTCTTAGGTGGAAAGAAGGGTGGAAATGGGAGGTATATCCTATTGGTTTGTGGTGACTAATCAAGCAAGTATGATACACTTTTCATTTATCATGGGGTTAACTCGTTAAGCATTTTTTGAGTTGACTCGTCAAACTTTTCCCTAGGTTGACTCGTCAAGTATTTTTTAGGGTTAACTTGTTAACCAACATAAGTCTTGTTATAATGGATTAGGGTTAGGGTTTTCTATATATGATAATTTCATAGCTTCTTGCAGTGGTATTGAGTTGCAAGGGATTGCAGATTGTAACAGGCTAAAATGATTAGATAATAAGATTGGACTCTCTATTTGGTGGACATAGCCCAAGATTGGGTGAACCACGTTAAATATTTGTGTCTTCTTGTTCTACTTATGTGTGCTTTATTCCTTTGCAATATTGATTATAGTTGCATGTAACTGATAAATTTTCATCTTCTAATCCTAACATATCCTTTGAAGTGAATGAAGAAGTTATTGCTTAGGCTATTGGTTTCTCACCTATTGGGCACAAATGGAAAAAAGGCAGCATGGTATCAGACATGACAAGCCTTGACCAGTTCTTCTGTGATGAAGAACTACCTGGGAAATTATGTGGAGGCTACAATTGGGAGCAACTATCAAAGCTGTGGAACATATTGCGCATAGTGGTTATAAAATAGTTCACTTTGGAGGGACCCTTCGGTGTGTACTATTACTACCACCTCCCCTTTCTAAATCATTTTAGGAATCACAATACTATTTCAAGATCTTGTTTTACCTTTTACATTGTCTTGAAAGTTCTATTAAAGATGTGGTTGATGCCATAAATCTTGGAAAGGATTTTACCATTCTACATTGGGGGCTTATGCTTAGACTATATCATTTTCATTTGGCTCTTTGTCCTCCCTGTGTTATTGTTGTTGAAGAGGTCGCTATTTGTTAGAAAGTAAAGTCCACCAAGATAACTGAGAGGGGAGGGTGATCTAATTTATGGAAACCAGATTACAATACCTAGTGTGATACCTGTAGTATTATAGAATTCAACACAAAAATGGAGAACAACAAAATTGCAAACCAAAAACTGATCCATTCTATTCGAATATTTGAGTTTATACAAGTCTGATGGATCCCAAGGGTCATCAAAATCCCTTGGAAATGAAATGAAGAGCCATCATAATATTTATTACAAATAAACTATTCAAACTATCAAAAATTATCAAAAAACTATATATAAAAATTAGGTCCACTTGGAGAAGGCATAACTTTCTACTCGTAGCTCCGATTTGCAAACCGTTTGATGTGTTGGAAAGGTATTCAAATTATCTAGAACCAAATTTTGAAAGTCGAAACATCCCCCCCCCAGCCTAGAAATGCATCGAAGACCCTCAAAAATCCAATTTACTAAAACATAGTAAAATTTGAAAAATTATATTTTAGTTTTTTTCCAAATTTAATCTTGAGCATTCCTCCCCCCTTGAGAGGCAATGGGCCCCTTTGCACTAATCTGCTGCAATAGATGAGGAAATTGTTCTTCAATTTGTTCCTTAGTAAATCACTTGCCTTGATGAGAATGCTGGCCAACTCAAACCACCCGATACAAAGGAATGTTCTGATTTCTCAAAGTCTTTAAAATGACTTCAGTAACATGGTCACACTGGACTGGAACAGTAGTAGATGGATTTAACTCTACAGCTTGAATGTGTTCAGTAGCTTGGGAAATATCCAACAAAGGAGGAAAATAAGGTCTCAACAATTCTACATTGAAAACTAGATGCAGTCCCAAAAATGATGGCAAATTAAGTTCAAAAGCATTCTCACCAACTTGTTTCACAATAGTATATGGACCATAATGAAGAGGACGAAGCTTCCTATTTGGTCTGTGCAAGCACTCTTTCTGAAGATGTAACCATACCTTGTCACCAATCTGAAACTTGTGAGGAGTTCTATGTTTATCATGCCTTTCCTTATACTTCTGATTACTTTGCTCCAAGATCTCATGAACTTGCTGTTGGAGGTGTCTAATGTTATCAATGAATTTTTCTACTTTATCTACCTCCTTATCACCATTCAATGGAATATTAGATTGTAGAGATGGTATTGCTACATCCATAGGTGCCAATGGTTGCTACCCAAGAGAAACCTCAAATGGACTGTGCCCTGTAGTACTATGGAGTGCACGGTTGTAGATGTGTTGCACATAGGGTAAGCTTTCATCCCATGTGCGAGGATGTTTGGAATGATACATCCGTAAAATATGAATAATCATTCGATTCGCCACTTCTGTCTGACCATCTATTTGGGGATGGAATGCGGCGGACTTTGTCAACTTGGTGTCCATTTTAGCCCATAGTGCAAACCAAAATTTATTGATGAACCTGCTATCCCTATCAAAAATAATGGTTTTTGGAAAACCAAAATGAACCCAAACATGTTCACAAAATAGCTTGGTAGTATCTTTTGCAGAAATCATCTTTTTACATGCCACCATGATAGCCATTTTAGAAAACCTATCTACCACACCATATACACAATCATGCCCTCGCCTGGTAGTTGGAAGTCCAGACATAAAATCCATTGAAATAGACTGCCATGGCTTATCAGGAATAGGTAATGGTAAGTATAGACCCAACTCACAGTTTGCTGGCTTTGCAATTGCACAGGCTGCACAAGCTTGTATATGTGAAATGATATCCAGCTTCATTTTTGGCCAATAGAAATACTTTTGAAGGATAGCAGTAGTCTTACCAATACCAAAATGTCCTGCAACATGATTGTAGTGAGCATCCCATATCATTTTCTTTCGTTCCTCGGTGGGTACACATATGTGACCGTTATGGCAAAGCAACCCATCCTGCAAGTGAAAATTAGGGACAGACTTTCCTTCTACCAAATTACCATAGATGTTAGCAAAATCAGGGTTAGTACCATATAGTTGTTCCCAAGTTGTTGATTGATGACCACATGAATCCAACACTATTGTCAAACCTACAATTGGAGGCCTACTCAAACAATCTGCCACCTTGTTACTGCTTCCTTTTTTATGATGAATGTTGAGGTGAAATTGTTGTAGATAGGCTGACCACCATTGATGTCTATCATTCTACAGCTTCCCTTGTGTTTGCAAGAATTGAAGTGGTTTATGGTCTGTATGTATAACAGTTTCCTTTCCCAGTATATAGTGTTTCCATTGTTTGCAGGCCTGAACAATGGCATACAACTCCTTATCATAGGTGGGATACCTGCGTATTGTATCAGAAAAAGTTTCACTGTGATGGGCAACAGGATGCCCATGTTGTGTGAGTATCGCACCAAGAGCATAATCGGATGCATCTATTTCTATCTCAAATGCTTGGTGTAGATATGGAAGGACCAATACTGGTGCTGAACATAGTCTTTTCTTTAACTCCTCAAATGCTTGTTGCTTTGCTTCTATCCACTGAAATTTTGCTTATGCTCGACCCCTTAGTGATTGATTAAGAGGCCATGATATGTGTGAGAAACCAAACACAAATCTGCAATAGAAGCTGGCTAAGCCCAAGAAGTTGCGAAGCCCTATGAAATTTTTAGGGGATGGCCAATCTCAGATTATTTGAATCTTTGTTGAATCAACATGAACACCCTCAGTGTCAATGATATACCCTAAGTATTGAATACTCTGCATACCAAAAGAACATTTCTCAATGTTGGCATAAAGTTTGTGTTTTTGCAGAGTTGAAAGAACTTGTTCAACATGCTACAAATTCTCAAACCAAGTTTTGCTAAAGATGAGTATGTCATCCAAATAAACAACTACAAAAGAATCAATGAATGGTCTAAGCACATCATTCATCAATCTCATAAATGTGGCTGGGGCATTTGTTAGGCCAAAAGGCATGACCAACCATTCAAACAAACCTTCCTTAGATTTAAATGCAGTCTTCCACACATCTGTTGGATCAATTGGTACTTGGTGGTATCCAGACTTCAAGTCAATTTTTGTAAAGAAATTAGCCCCCCTAAGTTGGTCCAACAAATCATCAATTTGAAGGATTGGATATCTATTTTTAATAGAGATTTTGTTTAATGCTCTATAATCAATACAAAGCCTCCATGTCCCATCTTTCTTTTTAACAAGGACAATTGGACTTCCACAAGGTGAAGCACTTGGATGAATGTGTCCTTTCTAAATCAACTCCTGAATTTGTCTCTTAATCTCATCATTTTCCAAAACTGACCTCCTATATATTGGCTCATGTGGTAGTGGTGTGCCTGGGATTAAATCAATAGAGTGCTTGACTTGACAGTGTGTTGGTACTCCCAGTGGTGGTTTAAACACACTATGATATTCTTTCAAAATTTTATCCATCTGATTTTGTTGATTCTCTATTACCTTAGCATGTGTATTAAGAACAACTGACTTTGTTCAGGGTGAATCATGAGTAGAACAAAAGCTCTAGTTTGAGCAATCAAGCGTTTACATTGTTTAGCACTAATTAAAGAAGCGGTTTTTGTTGGACATACCTCTGGTATTCGATACCTCTTCCCACCAAGCTTGATTGTAACGCTACGTGGCCTGGACTCATACATCCCCTGCCTCTAATACATGTATGGCTACCCTAGCAAGACATCGCATACATCCAATGGTGCTACATCACATATCACTTCATCCTTGAAAGGCTTGATTGAATATGGCAAACGACACTATTGATTTATTTGAATATCTTGTCCCTCATTTACCCATCCCATAGAGTATGGTTGTGGGTGTCTTGTCACTTTCAGATTTAATCTTTTGACTGTCTCCCTAGAGATCAAATTCTTTTGACTCCTACTGTCAACAATAAAATGCCGAGGCTTTCCATCAACCCACATCTGTGAATGAAAAAGTCTCTCTTCATCTTCACGGAGTAATACTTTAGCAGTTCAAACTATGGCATATGGGTTTGCTTCTATGATGGAATCATCCTCCTCTTTCTCAGAATTATTTACTGGTGACGATTCAGGTTCAACTTCCTCTCCTCGTATTTCTGTCATCAAATTTTTAATGCTTCAACAATCCTTTGCGTTATGGGTTGGGGACTTATGCATCTCACACCACATGCTTGTGCCTGTTTGTGTCTTTTTAGTAGACCACCATGTGTTCTTGGGTGAATTTGAATGAGGTTCCTTGGTCACCTGTTTTCCTGCAAATTTATTGCCACCTTCAACCCTTGGCTTGTTGTTTGCAAAGTAGTCCCTCTTCCCTTTCTGCTTGAATTTATCTTCAATTTTTGTAGCATATTTATAGGCAATTTCCAATGTTTCAATATTCAAAAATTCCATCTCTATTTGAATATACCTGTGAAGTCCACTTCGATATTTCAAAATTCGATGCTTCTCTAAATCATCAATACCAAGTTTTGCTGAAAGTGAATGGAATGTATTGGTGTAATCTTGCACAGACTGATCCCTCTTTTGTCGAAGAAGCTGCCACTCTATGTATTTTTGTTCATATACATCCTCCGAAAGGTAAGCTTCTTTTATGTATTCCACAAATTCTCCCCATGTGGGCTTCTTATCAAGAGAAATTTCAAAACCATCTTCAACAAATGATTCTCATTCTTTATTTGCGACTTTGGTTTCCCATGCTAATTTCACATGGGTTTAAGCTTTGAGGAGAGAAAATGTTATCTTTTCTGCATCTGAGAAATTATTTACAAAAAATTATCTATCCAACTTTGATAACCAATTATCAACAGCTTCAGAATCGACCTTTCCTTCAAAATTCGGTATGTCGAAATTGACCTGCACTTCGAAAGGGGTATTTCCACGAAATGATGTTTCTGATTCAGAGGGTTTTTGATTCTATAGGAGGCGTGAAAATTGACTCATCATCTCCTCTCGTTGCTTATGTAAAGCTTCTTCGACCAACTTCTTAACATCATCATCTGACATCTTCGATCGTGTGTGTCTCAAAGGTGGGTATTTTGACAAATCTTGTGTATCCAATCCTAATCTTTGGTAGGATGACCTTGTGTAAATAGGCATAAAGTAGCGTTCCCACTCTGATACCACTGATCTGATTTATGGAAACCTATTTACAATACCTAGTGTGATACCTACAGTATTGTAGAATTCAACACGAAAATGGAGAACAACAAAATTGCAAACCAAAAACTAATCCATTCTATTTGAATATTTGAGTTTATACAAGTCTAATGGATCCCAAGGGTCATCAAAATCCCTTGGAAATGAAATGAAGAGCCATCATAATATTTATTACAAATAAACTATTCAAACTATCAAAAATTATCAAAAAAAACTATATATAAAAATTAGGTCCACTTGGAGAAGGCATAACTTTCTACTCGTAGCTCCGATTTGCGAACCATTTGATGCGTTGGAAAGGTATTCAAATTATCTACAACCAAATTTTGGAAGGCTTCCCATAAATTCACTAAAGACCCTCAAAAATCCAATTTACTAAAACATAGTAAAATTTGAAAAAAATATATTTTAATTTTTTTCCAAATTTAATCCTGAGCAGAGGGGGGGGTGAATTAGTTATCAGATAAAGAGAAATTTTATTACCTTTAATATATTTCAACCATGTAAGCAATTTAATCAATAACCATAGAAAGATATACATACACAACACAATAACATAAGATATGTTGACTAGGGAACCTCTTGATCAAAGAGTAAACCCCAGTGGGAATGATGCCCAAAAAAGATGCACTAATATGAAAATTCCTTCTGAGAGGATGGACTCTATTAGGAGCCTTATGAAATACATTTAGTACATATGAATCTCTATTAGGAGACTTTGAATCCCAGTTAAAATATTCTGACCCTGTTAGGAGTTATGGAAGACAGAAGGACCCACTGTCCAAACAACTTCAAGGGCAAGATCACTGAACACACTGTCCAACTAATCTCTATATTACTCAACAGAATAATACCAAAAGATTACTGATCTCAACAACTTATCACTTCTCCTCTGACTGTGCCAAACCACACCAACTGCTTCATCATATCTCAATACCAGATCTTTGTACTTTACATATCCTCTTACAACAAGTATTGCTTAATTCCACAATTCACTTCCACATAATTCTACATTACAATAAGGAAAATAATCCTTCCTTTATACCACACTCAAATAATTACAAATGAGTTGGCATACAAATTGCAAAATAAAATCTTCCACACGCTACACAATATTCCACAATTCCATAAAATTGTCGGCTTCCAATTAAGATAATTCTTCACTCGTGTGACCTCTGACCTTGTTGTCACGTCCACATCACAATCATCATATCTTCATCATCTGTACAACTTTGTATGCTCAAATTCTATCCTGATTAGGAGATATCATCCAATTTCCACAATCTACTTCTCAGGAACACTGCCTAAATACTACTTCCACTGATTTACACATAACTTTCATGAATAGTTGAATTTTTGTATGCGCTCTTAACCACGATCTCAGGAAGCATCATAGATTAAGTCCTCAACTCCGCATAGCTTGATCTTCAATATCCCATGTGCACTAATACAAACATTATCTGCTTCTCTGCTAACCTTCAGTAGATCACTGTGTCGACATCAATGACAATCACAGTCATGAATGCAACAACAACTGCTACAAAATGGTTGTTAATACTCCCCCATAGGATATATTTAGCATTCATTCCTAACACTGTTTCCTCTACTCCTCCTTCAGCCAATATAATGGATACCTTTGGCCCTAGCAAAAAATAATGCCTCAAAAATCCTGGCTTGAAAATTCCTCAAGACACTTCCCCTCATTCCAAGAAGGTTAAACTAGAAAAAGGAAAGAAAATGGTGGCCCCTCCTCCAAAAACTAAAGCCAAAGCCACTAAGAAAGCCAAATTTAGTCTCCACCAAATTGATTTTGATATTGAGAAAATAGAGGGAGCTAGTACCCCTCGTAGGTCTACCCAACTTGTCATCAAACTTGAAAAAGAGACGAACCTCAAAGAGACGTCTGATTTTGATGATGGGGGTGAAAATGAAAATAAAGCTAAGGAGAAGAATTTTGTGGAGGAAGAGACTCTTTCATATTTTGACAATAGTTTGCCCCATGTCTTGGCTAGTATTAAATCAGACTCTGTTGAGCCCATCTACGGGCAGGAGAAAGATGTTAAGATTGCACCTATGGTCACTAACAAAAGTAAAGCCCTGATGGAAGGAGAATGTACTAAGAAAGATTTGGTCTATGAGGAGGTTAATTGGTTGAAAAAGAGAATGAAAAAGGTGGAGGAGAGACTCTACAATGTGTCCCACTTTGTTGTAAAGGTTATGCATAGTTCTGCTACCACTCTTTGTATGTTACAGATAGACATTGCCATTGGCGACAATGAGGAAGATGACCGCAAGGAACTTTTCAAGTTCATCACGGAGGACTGGGCAACCATGATGCTAACTAAGAAATGTAGGAGGAAGAAGAATTAGGGTGTTGCCCCCTTTCTTATTATTGCTCCTCAACTAGTTTCACTTGTTATGGTCTTGTTATATTTTGTTTAAACTTCTATATTGTGATGTGGACCTTTGTTATCTTTACTATTGGGTATGACCCTCAGTGGTCTTGGTTTAAAACTGTTGGTATTAGTTTAATGGTTACTATGTTGGACATTAGTATTTTTTTGGTCATTATAATTATAGTTGCTATTGTCGATCTGGTCATTTTGCAGAATAATAGGAATAGATTGTCAAATGTTTATGTTCTATTGCTGGTTGTTGTTTTTTATATTGATGCTAGGGTGGCTAGGTTTTTTATTCCCTATGTAGACGATGTGCTGACAAAGTAATTATGTTGCTATTACTAATGTGTTGATTAATGTTTATGTTGTTATGGTAACTCTGTTGTTGGTCGCCCTTTGGGTTGGGTTGTAAAGGGATGACACCCTTGTTTTGCTGCATTTTAATATAAAAAATAATAGTGATCCACACACCCTTCAAAAAATATAGCCTAATGTCATGAAACATATTAAACCTTTTTGAATTTTAAGAATTTAAAAAAAAATTAAATATTTTATTGATATATACCAAGCTTTAAAAGAAGACAAACAACACTAAATGCTTAAAATTTATTATAAACATAATTTAATCAATTCAACATGTTAAAACAGATTCAACTAATAAAAAACCAATGAATATAAATAAATAATATATTATATTTAATCATAAAAATATTTTTTTAATAATATGATTTTATATATATATATATATATATATATATATATATATATATATATATATATATATTGATTGTACATCTATTATCAACTTGTATTAAAAATTAGATACGTTTCAAACAAAAAGACAATTTGATTATCACAATAAAAAGTCTAGATAAAGCATAATTATATCAATTGACCATGTTAAAGTAGTTTCAACTAATATAAAACTAACCAATATAAATAAATAATATTTAATAACTAATATTTATTTTAAAAATCATTTTTTAAATAATAATTTATATGTTTACAAGATTGATGATGTGTACACCAATATGAACTTGTATTAAAAATTATATTTGTTTCGAACAAAAAGACAATTTGATTTAACTTTATCAGTATCATAATATTTTTTTTTAAATACCACACATATTTGACATTATTGTTGAGCTGTTCAAACTTATTTAAAAATAGAAAAAATTAATTATACCAGACCTAAAACAAAGCTACTTTGTAGGTATAAGTTTGGTGGGTTGATGGGACAGAGCAAAATAATAGGACGAAACGCTTAGAATTAACTTCCTGATAGCAGACAAGAATAGTGAGAACACGTGCTAAGCAAGAAATGCAATTTTATTCGTTACAAAATACAAAAGCTTATCATGACATGAACATTTTGGAAGGTAAAACTAAATTCCTTACAGTTACAATCATTGAATATGGGTAAAGGCGAAAGTAAAAACGCATGAGATGCCTTTTAAGATGCATTTATTACTTCGCTGTACTTTTTACTTTTTTGAGATAAGGGAAGTAAATTCATCTTGATTTAAATATGGTGAAAATAAGGAACACAAATTAGGCCTACTTCCATTTTTAGTCCTGCTGTAGTTGATTTTTTTTTTCATTTTTTTTTTTTGCCATTTTCTATATTGTTTCATCTAAAGTTTCATTTTTTATTATTTATGTCAATTTTTTAATAAATAAAAGATATTTTGTGATTGGTCATTTCTAATTTTTCTAGTGGTTTAAGATATTTATTAGAAAACAAATTATAAACTTTTTGGGTGATCTACTCGAGGCATCATGGATAGTGCAATCAATGCACCACCTTTTCATGCTTGTTTCCAATGCTTTCATTATTTTTTTATTTTCTTAAGAAGGGAAATATCTACAGTCTATAGCACGCCATTTTCCACCTGTCGTGCTACAGTATGCGCGCCAGCTTACTTCTACTGCAAGAACATTAATGCTCTATTGTACATTGTCGCATAGCATGTTCTCTTTATTATTAACTCCATTTTTTGTCCATTTCAAATACCATTCAGGCAGGAATGTTGGAGGAGGTTATTTGATAGTTTCACAGATCATTGTTGTCACTGCAGTGCCCAGATTTGGAGTGCCCAGTTCGAATCCTGGCTAGACTCATTAGTGGGTTCTTCTCTACTCATTGAGATTGCAAAGACTTTAGCGAAAAGAGCCAGATTTTCCTGAGACAGCGCACACTATTCTTACATTTTTCCTCTATTTTCCTTTTTTCCAACTTTGCATTGGAAATGTTTGAAATGTCTAGTTCTGTACGAAAATCTTTTCCTCAACCAGTATATACAAAAAAAATCACACTTTCTATATTGTACCTGTTTTGGCCATGTCATGCAAACATTCTTATTTTGAGAAATTATTCTAGTGTTGTTTGCCGGACAAAATGCTGCTAAAATGTTTCAAAATGTTCTAGGATTTTTTTCATTAAAAAATTATTAGGAGGTGTTGTATATCCCTCTTTCATCCTCCAGCATTGTGTCTGATCTGGGTGTCTCAGAATAACTCTTTTCAATGCTTTGATAATATCTACTTTGGCAAGCACTCATGTAGGTCTCTTTTTTAAAAGCCCTGCTTTAGAGCTCTGCATATACCCACTACACCTCAAATGCCCAAATTAATGTAAGGATTGGGAAAACATTGGACTAGAGAACAGTACGCTTGCCAAGTTGTCACTCTCAGCTCACTGCAAACCAGGTTCTTCTTTTGTTTTAAACTGGTTGATTTAGCTTTTGAATTAGACTTAAATTTCCAATTAATGCATTAACCTATTCCATTGCATAAGTTTCAATCTTGAAATTTTTGAACTCTGTTATGTGGTGGAAGGTAGGAAGTGAGTCCAGAGTACCATAGGCTTGGCTCCTAGAGTATGTTTGTTTTCTTTTCTTAGTTGCATGTTGGCGTCATTGTTTTATCTACCCTGTTACTCAAGATACCCTGTCTTTTCATACTAAAACTAGCGGTGTTTTGCTAGGCATTAGGAGTAGCAAGAGTGGCATATCTATGAATTATTGTTGTTGCCCAAACTTGTCATCGTTACCTTAGGAGAAATCTTTGCCAAAGTTGCAAACTGCCATATGTGCCTGCCGATAGTTCAGAAGTGGATGGACTGGAAAGTAAACAAACGCCTCTACTTCTCAAAATTTTCATGGAACATGCCAATGTCTATAGTCTATATTTAGGAAATCATAGCCCAGAGAATTATTCAAAAGTTTTGGAGCCAATATTTAGCCACACGTGAACTCAATTCCATTGCTAGATTTTATTTCATGTATCATTTAAATAATCTGTTATCGAGCGGACCAGTGGTGAATTGTCCATTATTTATGCTTAATATTGTGGCATGCAATTAAAACAAAAATTGTTTATTGGGAATTTAACCCTTAGCACTATTGATAGAAAGGATTTGAATTAAGTTTGAATTAAAGAAGTGCTGAACGACTGTCAAACCTGGAATTACCGTGTAGTTTGTCATCATCCTCTCTTTACTTTAGTTTTTACAAATACAGCAACAGGCTAGACATATCTGTAAACTCTAAACTTGACGCATCATTATTGATTGATGATAGAAATTCAACATTATGGTCAAAGCATAGAACAAGCTTGAAATGATTTACCTTTAATTTTGAATATTTCTGATGGAGTGAAACCGAACAATTCCATATCAAATAGTTAGATGCAGGATATCCCCGATTCACTCCAATCACAATGAAGAGCTACCAAAAAGCTCTGAACCATATAAAAAGGTGCAGGGCAATACATATTCACTCCCATCAAATTGTAGAGCATATAGACCCTTCAATATCATACAGAAAGGTGTAGCCAGAATGCGATATACAATTTCTTGTATTGTTTAATTTTCCTTTTATTATTTTTGCTATCGCCTAACAACTGTACATACTACACACACCAAAATAAATTGCTTTTGGCTGATGATGAAGGCAGCCACCAATATGATGTATGAGACTCGTTGTTGGCATTCATAGCAGAATTTATTTCCATTTACCTTTCCGACCTCTCATCCAAAAAACACACAAACATAATATATTTACACCACATATAGGTAACCATTTCAATCAATTATAGGTGCCAAAAAATCAACATATCTTAATAGAACACTTGCCTTTCCAAAGAAGATTTTGGTCTGTACAACCTTGTAACTCTGTTTATTTGAAAACCTATTTTTTTAGAACATTGCCTTGAAGAATAAAGGTTTCTATTTGCACATAATGTTCGGGAAAAAGTCAGCAAAGTAGCCATTCTGAAGCAACAGAATAAGAAAAACAACTGCAAAAGCCATAGATGCCAGCTGACATGAATTTCAATGAGTCTATCTTCTTGGGTTCTACGTTATATACTTTGTTTGATGTTACCACTTGTCCTCTTGCTTTAGATTATCCATGCGCTTGAGCACATACTTTATGTTAAAACATGCCTTGCAATGAGAAACTATTTTTCTCAATAGTGGATGTAAAATAACCAACCTACTTGAATTGCTGCAAAGAAAATGTTTATAGAATGATAAAATTATTATATAGAATGATTTTTTAAAGGAATAAGGAATATAAATAAAGGTATTCAATAAAAATATAATAATAAATTATATATTTTAATATTTTAAAATTTTAATTTTTGTAGTAGTAAAGTTATGACTGAATTTTGTAAAATATTCAAAGTTTTTATAAAGAAAGGGGTCAAGTATTCTTTTGATCGTATATTCTTTTGGTGTATTTCAAAAGTACTATGTTATAGATGATTGTTTTTGTTGATATTATTAGTGTTTTCTTTTGTTAAGTACTTCTATGTAATTCTATTCATTATGACAATGTTTAGTTTTTGTCATTTGTTATACATGAATTAATTCTTCATTATTTCTGTTAGGAATGAGATTTCAACTTTACCACATCATCATTACTTCATCCAACATCATAATCTAATACATTTTCTTAATAAACGCCAAGTGGATTGTGAGACAACCGAAAAGACATAGATTTCAAACAATCAACCTCTAAATAACTATTCTAATGAATTAAGATATGATTATTTTGACTATTTTCATCCCCACAATAGATACATGAAGAATATGATCTAAAAAAATTATACCAAAAATCTTATACAAATTTAACATTGAAATACTATTATATATAATATATATTTTATTAATTAAATAATAATATATTAGATTTCTATTATATTATATATCATATATTTAATATTAATTTATATTTTATATTGTATATTTAATTTAACTATTATATTAATTATATTATTGATTTGTTAATATGCATATATGTATACTATTTTCTAATCTACCAACCACACTCATTATATTTAAATTGAATTAATACTTAAAAATTTGATAATTTCCATACAACTTTTGGAAATGTACTCTAACCTAACTCTAGATAAACATCACTCATCAATAGTCAAATAATCAAACACTCAATCATAATTTTCACTTTATTTTCATCCCCAAAAATCTTACTTTGATTAACCAAAACTTATATTTAACCTTTAAATTAAATAATATAACTTATATTTAACCTTTAAATTAAATAATATATAATGTATATTTCTAGTGGCCTAGAAACGTGCCTACACGACTAGTTATGGTCAAAATTGTAAGTTTTGTCAAAAGATTCTCTTATCAATGAAACGTCCCTCGTTTTAGGAATATTTTTTAGTAACTAAAAATTCTTCTTATATTTTGATTGACCAATCCCATGTCTTACACATAAAAGCATCTTTCCACACACATTTTTATGTTGTCTTTTTTTACTCTAATTTATGAGAGTGAGAGTGGTTTCACGTTGCTCTTGGAAACTATGTAACCCTAATATCGATTGCAAAAGTGCAGTTCTAAATGTCATAAGTTTAACAAAATAAAATTACACTATAAGTTTAAATATTATTGCCATATCATTGATAATTATTAATAATAAATATCAAAATCTTAAATAACTACACAATTGTCAACTTTTTTGAACATGCTTGAGACCCTTTTCTTGCTTCATCAGATTAATGCTATGTATATTTTGTGAACAATGACAGCCTACTGATATGGCATCTTCAATGCTTCAGCATGCCCATGACACTCAACAACTTTCACATGACCTTTTGAAGCTTTTGCTACCTCCTGAGATCATTCATACAAACACTTCAGTTCTTCTAGTTTACATTTCTGACCTTTTGTTGCCAACTAAAATTGCTGCTAGAAAATCATTTGTGGTTCCAGTTAACATGATTGATCTTCTACTCCCAACTGAAACTGCTTATGCAGAGTCTCCAGTCATCCTGATAAACATTCTCAACTTTTTGCTACCAGAAGAGAACGGTAATGCAACAGCTCCAGTTCATTCAATCAGCCTTTTCAATCTTCTATTGTTCATTTGTAATTCAAAATCATGCCTTGTACAAGAAATCCCCTTAATAATAAATGAAAAACTTCAATTTAATGCACAAGAAATGTTTGTTGGTTGATCACAATTAATTCTATTCATTGTTTTGCCATTCTAGTGTCTTGCTGATCAAATTTGCAGCACAAGAAATTTGCAAAGGCACCAACCAGAAATTTAAAAAGACATGTAGAAAAAATATGTCTTTGTTCATTCAAATTCTAGTTACTATAGTCAGAAAAAACATATTATGTTTTCTTCCATTCCAATGCTTTAGCTATTTCGTCACACAAACAAAAATTACATAGTTTTACACATAGCAAAGCATCTGCTCAGCTGTCTATTAATAGTTTTGTCATTTCTTTGTTTTGCAGGTCCTTTGCTAAACAGCGCCTGTCCAAACGCTCTTGTCTACATTGTCAAAAGGTTCATTTGCATTTCTTTACTTTTCCTTCCCATAGAATTGTAGACGTAATTTCAAGACTCCTCCTTTGTCTTTCTCGTTTTACTACTTCAAGAGGGGGAGACATATGCATTTTGATGTTCTTTGTTTGTTGATGCTTCATCCTCTGCTCTGTACATAACATAGACACCTCTCATTTATGCTTCCATTTTAAATCATCCATCAGATTACATCTCTTCCTGACTATATCTCTACAAACATGGGTTAGAATCCAGAAAATGCACTCGTGGTGGAGACATATGCACCATCTGAGTAGTTACGCACACTATCTATTGATGAAGCCCTTGAAATTGTCCATTGCTTCCATCTACCCTTGTTCTACTTCAATGTGGGTGACTGTCTATTTGACACAATCCAAGTCTTGCTACATTGTCGCTATACATCTGATCAACTTCGCAATGGCTTGGTGGACCATTTCTTGCCTTCTCTCCATCGTGGCTGCTCTGCAGCTATCTCTTCATATGAACTTGAACTCCATCCATCAATACTTTCTGACCTACACAACATTGATGACAAGATGACATACCTGCGCAGGATGAGACTTTCCGCAACAAAAGTCAATTCTGCCAATGAACATGGCTTTTGGGGTGACACTTTTTGCATCCATTGGCTTGCACATTGGCTAAACATATCCATATGCATTTGGTCTCTCACACAAAAGAAACCATATTTGCATTTCAATACAGATGCATCTCTCTTAGCTATATCAATCCTTTTTCATGATACAAATCCATTGGTAGGTCATTATGAGCTAGTCTTCTCCAGAGTTAGCACATCTTTTAGCCTTCACATTTCATTAGCAAACACTTTGCCTACATCTTGCCAAACAAGCGCTGCTTGGAGCATTGTCTCGGAAGAGTTTGATGCTAATGGCTTTTCTCGTCTACCTACATTCCTCACTTCATGTGGTGAAAGCATGTTCTCTGCTATTGCTTTCCTCACTGACCACCATTTTGATGCGATCTCTCTACGCCTTTTCACAGCTTAGTCACTTGCAAATGCATTGGCTAGCCAAAGTAAATTTGCCTTTTATTGCTTCAACATACATAGCGAATCACTGTCTTCAAATGACAGTGTTGTTTTGCACATGTGCACACTTATCTATAACATTGGCCAACCGTTTGTTGAAACTGGTATTGAAGGCTCTGAATTTTGCTTGCTCTGGCTTTCGCATATTTTTCGTGTAGCAATTTATATTTGGCAAGCAGTGCCTCACTGTCCACCTGCAAAGTTTTGTAATTGCATAGACCCAACAAAAATTATTCACTTGATTTGTTTCAAAGATAGTTCATCTCATTATCATTATGAACCACTACTAGAAAAAAATCGCCCTTCACCAGAAATGCATCGACTCAACCATGATTTCCTCAACCGCATAGCTTCTTCAATTTCACAAAGAAAAAAAGCTCCTTCACCCATCAGAGATGCTAAAGATAAAGCAAATGTCAATTGCCTTCTCATCTTGACACCTGCTCATGTCTCACTACGCTCGCTAAAACAAACCATGTGTAGCAGAGACATGGAGCCAACCAGCATATCTGAAAGCCCCATCAGTACACCGCACACTGATATGACACATAGCAAGGCACATGCACATACAAAGATAAGATATGCCTTCCGTAGCCCTCGCACACTACACAAAAAACAAGCCCAAAATGTCATGCCTATGCCTACTACTCAATCCCAAAAAGCTATAAACATGTACTACAATGACATTAGCGACACCCCGACCAATCCATGCTTGCTCTGTGACATGCTATTCTTTCAAAAAGACATCTGCAAGGTCACTAATGCATTTGTTCATGCTTTTCATGTGCTCTCCCTTCCACCCAGGAAAAAAACAATCTCAATTGGAAGTTCAATTTGCAAGCAATGCTTAAAAGCTGTCAAGAACGGAAAAGTGCTTGTCTTCGCTGCACCATGGAACATAAGATGCAATAAACGGATACATATTGTCCACTCCTTGACTAGTCTTGAAGAGAGACTTGTCTCCCTACGCATCGCATTTGCACAGATACGACAACTTGGGTATAAAAGAGCACAATATGGCTTGACAAGCACAATAATTAATGTTCATGTTGACTTTGACAAGATACAACAAGCACTGCCCAGAAACATTCCTGCAACTAGAACTGTTGTTGTAAAGTTAAAACGTAGGCTACAATATGACAATGCCTTTGCACAGGGCAATGTTCGACCTGCATATGTAATGAATGCTTTGACGATCTTGTCTAGAACTCCACTGTATAGAGATGAAAAAATCACAATAAATGAAGATTGGGAAGCATTGCTCTCTACTAATGAAGAACATCTACACCTTGATTCTGACACAGAATTAGATCCAGATTCTGACTACCTTCAAACTGATGATGAACCCATTATTGAATCACTCATTCACTGGTTCAATGATTCACAAGTAGTGAAAGACCTTGATACAACCATTATTGAAATCGCGCCTTCAGAAGGCTTGAAACCTCTTGGAATTTTCCAAGATACCTACTTAGAAGAAATGAATTTCCCTACACTCTTTTATGGACATGCATGCGCAAAAGACATCACAAAAAAAATTTCGTACCAAAAAATAGCAAAGTGGGAGCTTATGCATAAAGACAATGACTTTGCAACGCACATAACAAATATCTTTTTCAAAGCTATCAAAATCATCATCAAGCAAATATAATCACTAGCTTGGGTTTGCATAAGAAAATCTGAATTGAAGGATGCAAAATTATGTGCAAAAGATGTGCACTCCACAACAAACCTAGAAAAAATTTTGAAATCACCACTAGGATTTAGATCACTCAAAAGTATTCAAACATCCCCAGAATATCTAGAAAACACAAGAAAAAATATATTCGCAATGATTCGTCAATTAGGCCCTCCAACTTTTTTCGTAACACTAACAAGTGTTGAACACATCTGGCAACCACTACACAAAGCATTGCAACAATTCTCAAAAACATATATAAACAACCACCACGAAACTATTGAAGATAAAGACCTTGACTATGAGATTAGGAAAAATCCAATTCTATGCAGCAGGTATTTTAATAATAGAGTTAATGCATTTTGCAAAATGATGCTCAAGAACAAAAATCTCTTTGGCAAAGTCTTGGATTACTTCTTTGTGACAGAATTTCAAAATCGAGGAAACGAACATATGCACTTCATGCTATGGATTGAAAATGCACCTACTTATGGACAATGCAACAACGTTCATATTGAAAGCTTTGTCGACAAATACATTTCATGCGACTCCAACCTTTTGGATTCTAGTCTCCTAAAAATGAAAACCCATCACCATACACGTACTTGTAAAAAGCACAAAGCATCTAGCTGTCGATTTAACTTCCCTTTGCCTCCCATGAGGCAAACAACTATATTAGAGCCATTAGAAAATACTAATCCCACCCTAAAAGAAAAGTCGATTCTTTTCTTCTGACAATTAGAATGCAAACACTATTCAAAAGAAACTACGTTTGATGCATTCCTCCATGACAACCAAATTGAAGAAACGACTTACACTAAGACATTGCAACAAGTTCTAACATGAAGAACTATCCTTCTCAAAAGAGACCCTACTGATATTTGGGTCAATGCATTTGCTAGACATGTGCCACCTCTATGGTATGCAAATATAGATATGCAATTTATATTGGATGCATATGCAGTTGCCTCTTACTGCAGCTCCTACATGACAAAACAGGATAGAACATTATCACTTGCATTCTGTCAGCTATGACAACAATCTGCCCATGCATACAATGACAAGTTGCAATTTATATGTAAACTAGGCAATGCATTGCTAAATTACCAGCAAATGTCAAGTCGACAAGCAGTTCACATCGCCCTCTCATTGCCGCTATGCAAAAGCTCAAGAAAAACCTTCTTCATTAATACTGCACCAGCAGAGACTAGGATTATGATGTTGAAAAGCCCTAGACTAATTGACAAAGAAGATGATGACTCTGAAAACATCACGTATGCATCTTCAATAGACAAATATATACAAAGGTTAAAAGACTTAGAAAGCTTAACACTGGCTAAATTTGCAGCGTTTTACTCATGCGACCCAATGAGAACAAAAAGAAGAAAAAAATCGCTAATCATTCGCTATGTTAGATACAACCCACATATTGACTATGATAATTATTGCAAAGAAAAACTTATGCTCTATCTTCCCTTTAGAGATTCTGAACAGTCATTATTGCTTGGACATGAAACATGGAGCTCAGCCTTTGACACGAACAAAGCACATATCATAGAGATTGAAAAACAATTTGTTGCAGACATTGATAAGAAATGGGGAGACATAGACAAGGCAGCAACAGAGACTACTAACGAACCATACCCACCAATCAAACTTCCTAATCTCCCTGGCGATGAAATAGAAAATCTACCAGAAAAATATGACATACGTGCTGATCTTGCACATGGAAAAAGAGCAGAACCTACTCTTCGTTCTTCACACTCACTGTTCTCTGAGCTACCTCATCCTTTGCTGTTAGGCAACAAAGAATATTTGCCTTGCGCAGACAATTGAATCGAGAGCAACAATCGATTGTAAAAGATGTCTTGATGAGGAAAAAAATAGCTCCTTCAAAATCGCTCTACTTATTCTTGACGGGAGGTGCTGGCACAGGAAAAACCTTCACTGCAAAAGCACTCTTCCAAGGGCTGATTCGCATCTATGATAGCCAGCTCAACAATGACCCGCTAAAGCCCAAAGGCATCATCGTAGCTTCCACAGGCAAAGCTGCATTCAATGCAGGTGAAGTAACTGCACATTCTATTTTCCATCTCCCATGTAATTCTACAAAGATGTTGCCTTTGGACTCAAACACACTTGATAGCCTAACCAAGAAACTACAGCAACTTCAAATTTTGCTCATTGATGAGGCATCTCTGGTTGGAAGTAAAATATTGTACAATATTGACCTCAAACTTCGTCAAATCAAGCACACCCCCACAAAACCATTTGGAAATGTTGATCTTATCTTTTGTGGTGACTTATACCAAGCACAACCTGTATGTGACAACTAGATATTTGAACAACCAACAATAAGCAATGAAAAAATACCTTACACATTTTGGCATGACCATGTCTGCTGCTTTGAATTACTCACTGTCATTAGGCAAACCGATCATCCCTTCATTTCTATTCTTAACCGTTGCAGACAAGGCCATCAAAAAGATCAAGATATATTGTATCTAAATACAATTTGTTACAAATTCCCTCCGCACAATCCTACGTTTCCACACTTGTTCCAAAAAAATGCAGCTGTCAATGCTCACAACAAGAACATGTTAAACTTCTTGTCTACTACGCTCTATGTCTTCAACATTGTAGATGAAAATTCTTCCCCAATGGACAATAACCACTTCCAAACTGGTAAACCATCCTTGCCAAGTACAATATATGTAAAGCCAGGCATGCTCGTAGAACTCATAGGAGCCAACTTAGATATGGAAGATGGTCTTGTAAATGGTGCTAATGGAATTTTCCAACTCCACACACTTGATCATGAAGATATTGTTTGGATTGAATTCAGTGACCCGACAATTGGTGCTTTGCAATGCAAAAAAATGCACAGGACCTACACAGATTCTATTTCTCCCACATGGACTCCAATTATGAAAATAGCTCGAAAAGTTAGAGCAACTACAAAGACAATCATCCGAACACAATTTCCTTTTCAACTAGCTTCTGCACGAACAATTCATAGAGCACAAGGCTTGACCATGGAATCACTCGCCTTCGATCCTAGCAAAGTGTTCCAACATGGACTTGCCTACACTTCCTTGTCTCGTGTAAGACACATTGGAACCTTATACTTACTCCATAAGCTGCAGCACCAAAATTTCAGTGTGTCGCAAAAAGTCCACAAAGAAATGCAACGCCTTCGATCATCCGCACAGTGGAAACTTCAATACATCCTTCCCAACACACCATCAAAAAAGCTCATCATCTGCTCCTTGAATACTCAAAGCTTTGCATTGTATGCCAATGACATTGCCCATGACTATGACTTGCTTAAAGCAGACATTCTTTGCTTCCAAGAAACAAAAGACAATGCTTCTCATCACCTTCATCTACTGAATAAAAAATACACATGCTCTTGTTCACATTCTATTCATGGCCTCTTGACTTGCTATGCAAAATCAATAACATTACTAAATACTATCGCTTTCACAACAAATCATCTTGAATCCTTTGTTGTCGATATTCTCCACCTTGACAAGATCATGCGCATTGTCAATGTATATGTAAGACCAAGAACTCCCCTCAACGACATATCCAACCTACTCTTAAACATTTTCAATACATTGCCACTCAATGCTAAACTCATTTTTGCTGGTGACTTCAACATCGACATGCGTTGTTCAACAACAACACAGACAATGGTTACAAAACTTATGCAACAATACAAATTATCACTCCTAGTTGATAAACCAACAACACATGCAAGAAGTCTATTGGATCACTTTTGGATCTATAATATTGACAATGCCTCTGCAGAATTCACTGTCCTCGATACATATTGGTCAGACCACTTCACAATTTGTGCCCAGCTCAGTCTCTAATTTGCACATACTCGCCCTCTCTTTGCCCCACCAAAATAACAGGTCTGACTTTCTACCCTCGCTCTTGCTACTTTTACTTCTGCACCATATACTTTAATTTATTTCCACGCTTCTCTAATACATGGTTGTTTTGCAGATAACAAGACATACCTTGCTCTTGTTACCTTGCTCTTGTTTGCACACCACCCTTCACCTGCTCGGCTCAGGTACTTATGCTCTCCAGTCCTTATTCCTTTTCAATGTCATCCTTCCCCTTCAAATAATCATTTCTCCATCTTAACTCTTTTTCCAAAAAAAAATCTCTCTGAGTGATATGTCATTTGCTTAGCATAGCCCAACCTAATGCAACATTGCTGCCAATGTTTTGTCAATTGCTCAAATTTATCATTGTTTTAAACAACTGATCTTTATTTTTTTCCTTAGGCACACGTTTTATATTTCTCATTCATGGATCTATCCAAAAAAAACACATCAGATGCTGAAAAGATTGTCCCTGTCAATGAACCACTCACGCAACAAACTTTTCCACCATCCACAAAATGTCCACTCTCCACTGGCTTGACATCCACTGCCCTGGCACCTGCTATAAAAAGGTACTCCCATCTATCATGCTTCGTATTTCATTCCTTCCATGCATACACAAAACCCATTAAAATTTGTCTTCTTTATTGTATGCTCATGTCTCACTCTCTTCTTTTTTACTCTTTTGTAGAGCACTCTTCTCATCCTCCAGCCAGCGGCTGAGTTCCCTTGAAACTGCCATGAACTCTGACAACTATTCTCCATCACAAAGGCAATATTTTCCTTACTTCACAAACTGTTACCATTGCTATTTGATTGTCTTCTGAATTTGACTTTACATTCTTCTCTCCCACAGCTTGCAGCAAGCAGAACCAAAACCATCTACCATTGTCAAAATCTATTCCACCCAGTTCGCATCTGCTTTTGAAGGTGATGTGTTGATTGCTTATGGTCCTGCATATGCCAAAAACTCTGCAACCCCACCCAAAGCATAGATCGTGCATATTGATCTTGTTGACAGCAATGGACAAATGACTATCACAGCAAATATCAACAACCAGCTAATTAACACATTCCTTCCAAATCTCCTACCTGGTACAAGTGTGCACATACAAAACTTTGCAATCAATAAGAAAACTCAATATGAAAGAGGAGACGCTGATTATTTGCTCCAATTTAAAGCAGACACAACCATCCAAACAATTCCTACAGTCTGCACACAGCGCAAGCTCATGCCAGATACAACAATAAGTCATCTTGTCCACTCCCCAAGCGACTACCCAATTGGATCAGTTGGAGTAATAGTCACATCTTACAGTAAAGCACATAATGAATATCAGCTCAATGTCAAAGATGGAGAATCAATCGTTGACATAGCCACTATAAGTTATTTCTTTCATATTGTAAATTATATCTTCCACTTTTTTCATATTCCAGCTTCACTTTTCAAATGACATACACATTTTCTCTTTCTGAAGGTAACAATTCCAAAATACAATGCTCATGCATTTGAAACATTGCAAAGAATATTGCCATCAGCACGCACACCACTGCTCCTACTCAAGAATATTACTCGTGAAGGACCACGAGGAACAAGAAATTTTAAATCAACATCAGCTATATTCATTGACACTCTAAATGATGCTTGTGCAAAATCTGATTTGCAAAATCTCGCTGAATGCAATACCCAGGTACGCATAAACCCCATTAAATCTTCAACCAACAACACTCATGACAATAGAAATAGCATATACATCCTCTCACTCACATTCCTTGATCTGCCTTGCTAACTCATAGGTGACTGGTCTATTGAAACCCAAAAACACTTACTTGCAACCATACCATCTCCTCTGCAGCACATGCCATGAGCCAGCTCCAAATGCACAGTCATCGACTGTTGAAACTGAATGCAATGCTTGTGCTGCCAGGTCATCCTTCACACATCAGCCTTACCTGCAATGCACAGTCCATACAGAAGCTGATGCAATTGACTGCACTATGCATGGCGACCTCCTTCAAAAATTCTTTCCAAAGTTGGTGGAAATACCTTTCAACACCTACCAAAAAGACATGTCCAGAGTCACCAGTCTGCTACACAAATTTCAAATTAATGGCACTTTTATGATTGCGATCGACAACAACATTGTGCAGATTACACCTAGCATCAGTAATGTAACATCTAATAACATCTTCTCTCCTTTTATTTCCATTTGAAACAAACATCATTTTGCACCATACTTTTCCAGCCTCAATATCACTTACAAATCTCTTTCTGTTATTTGCAGCTTTACTGAACACAATCCGAGCTGGACCTGTAACAATCTTCTGTCCTCTATACCGATTGCACCAACTCCATTTTTTTGCACAATGAAACAAATACATTCCATACGCATATTAATTTTTTGCTTTTTTGCACAGCCAATACTAGTACAATCTTTTGTTATTATTTGTGATACACTCAATACAGGGTTTTTTTGCATTCAGCATATGGTTTTAGTAACGTACTTTTATTTTTAATCAGATATATAAATTTTAATCTTCCATGTTTCGTTCCATATCATGTCTACATCTTTGAGACTTATACTGCTTCTAGCTAAACAACCGACAAAAGTTGCCAATTTTTCTAGACTTTTACAAACAACATTGAAAGACCACAAGTTTATATTTGATTTCTTGGGTGTTTACATGCATTTGATTATAATTGTAAATAGTGCTGAAATATCGATTCACTACTTTTTACAATTTAGTGATCTACTAAGCTTCTAGAAACAACCATTGCTATTTGCAAAACAAAACAATTTATAATTATTGAGTGGCCCATCCTACCCAGCATGCATAGCTTTCTCAGAGCTTTCAAGCCCACCAACGTTGAATCCTTCATTTCAAGCTTTGTTACCAGCTTCGCCATAGTATCTTGCTCTGTAGAAAACACAACTTTCTATGATTAGTAATATTTGCCTTATAAATATCTTGCCCTGAACAAAAATGGAACTTTCTATGAATAGTCATATTAGTGTCTTGCTCTGACCCTATTATGATGTTGAGTGGCCCAAAGAATGGGAATAGAACTGCCAAGAACCATAGTATTTCCTTAATTTGCTTCTTTGATTCTTATGCTGACAGTGCTGCAAGAATGTAAGGGCTGACATTATTTGTTTCAGGAGTCTGTTTTAGGATGCCAATATGAGGGAGTAGGGTCCCATATAAAGAACAATGTGTGGGATGTTTTCTTGGAGCCAAGTATGAGGTTGTTAGATAGAGTATTAAATTATATCTTAAAAGGGCTCTCTCTTTGAATACAAGCAACTTAGAATTTACTCCATTTTTCTGACAACTTTTGATGGATTTGAAGTTTGCAAATGCTACTTTGCTCTTATAGCACTCAGAATCTCTTAGATTCCTCAACAAAAAGGAAATGTAAATCCTTGGTCTTGAGTTGACTTTCAAATATTCAAAATGATCATATTGGAGGAGGCTACACATCAAAGCAAAAATAATATTGACAAATTGCTAGTAAAGGAATAAGTAAAATTTTAAAATTTATACTGTATGAGGAAGCTCTAATTACATGATAAGAAAAAATGCTATGGAATAATTGATAATAATTAGAAGTCAGGTTAGGCTTGTAGGCTGTTATATGCACCAAAAAGCTTAGTCAATCCAAAAGCTTAACTTGGGGTGCAAATGATTGGGTGGCTATTTGGCATCCTCCTCTCTGAGTCTGACATTGATTAGAGGTGCTTGTGTGCTATGTGGACCCTCTTGACTTGTTACAATTCACCAGATTACACAATTAAAAGCTCATGGAAGAAATGACTACTCGTGGAATTTAGTTTTCCAAGTGATGACTGGTTAAAAAACAAAACTCTGACATAGGTTACCCCATGAAATAAAATATCTGAACAAAAAAACTAGTGTTAAAAGACTTGCGTAGTAGGAAGTGAGTCCAGAGTACCGTAGGCTTGGCTACTAGAGTATATTTGTTTTCTTTTCTTAGTTGCATGTTGGCGTCATCATTTTATCCACCCTATTACTCAAGATACCCTGTCTTTTCATACTAAAACTAGCGGTGTTTTGCTAAGCATTAGGAGTAGCAAGAGTGGCATATCTATGAATTATTGTTGTTTCCCAAACTTGTCACCATTACCTTAGGAGAAATCTTTGCCAAAGCTGCGAACTGCCATATGTGCCTGTCGACAGTTCAGAAGTGGATGGACTGGAAAGTAAACAAACGCCTCTACTTCTAAAAATTTTCATGAAACATGCTAATGTCTATACTCTATATTTAGGAAATCATAGCCCAGAGAATTATTCAAAAGTTTTGGAGCCAATATTTAGCCACACATGAACTCAATTCCATTGCTAGATTTTATTTCATGTATCATTTAAATAATCCATTATCGAGCGGACCAATGGTGAATTGTCCATTATTTATGCTTAATATTGTGGCATGCAATTAAAACTAAAAATTTTTATTGGGAATTTAACCCTTAGCACTATTGATAGAAAGGATTTGAATTAAGTTTGAATTAAAGAAGTGTTGAACGACTGTCAAACTTGGAATTACCGTGTAGTTTTTCATCATCCTCTGTTTACTTTAGTTTTTACAAATACAGCAACAGGCTAGACATATTTGTAAACTCTAAACTTGATGCATCATTATTGATTGATGACAGAAATTCAATATTATGGTCAAAGCATAGAACAAGCTTGAAATGATTTACCTTTAATTTTGAATATTTCTGATGGAGTGAAACCGAACAGTTCCATATCAAATAATTAGATGCAGGATATCCCCGATTCACTCCAATCACAATGAAGAGCTACCAAAAAGCTCTGAACCATATAAAAAGGTGCAAGGCACTACAGATTCACTCCCATCAAATTGTAGAACATATAGACCCTTCAGTATCATACAGAAAGGTGTAGCCAGAATGTGATATACAGTTTCTTGTATTGTTTAATTTTCCTTTTATTATTTTTGCTATCGCCTAACAACTGTACATACTACACACACCAAAATAAATTGCTTTTGCCTGACGGCGAAGGCAGCCACTAAATAATGATGACTTTATCACCTAAACTTTATTTGGAGATAACTCTTTTTCATGTACTGTAAGTTTGTAGCATTCACGTTCTCTTCTAGATTAAGTACTGTAAGATGTATTGGACTGTTGTAATGTATTTTTGGTTTTCTGTAGTTGATTTTTCTCCCCTACGAAAGCTTTAATTTATTGTTTTGTTTTTTTAATTCTAAAAATTAATCCTGAAAATTATTATACTGAAATTGCATCATCATGAAGTTCCACACCATCCACTCTCATCAAAAGTGGACAGTACCGTATATAATATATGCATTATGATTTAAATTATAACAGCCATTGGTTTCCTACCATCAGTGCTGAACATATTAATTGTTCACCATATTTTATGCGCAGATAAAAGAATGTAAATCATTACAAATATATATATTTTTCTACACTTTCATCTGAAAAATTTCGTTGCTACTAATCTTGCAAGCAAGAGACATTGACGGTTTGTGTTCGTGAGTGTTGAGCGCAAGTGAAATTCAGGATTTGTGTTTCATGTTTTTTTGTCATCTGCCCACAAATCATGCCATTGGTGTGTGAGTATGGCAAATAAAATCATCCATGCCCACTGCACTTCATTGCCCTCTTTTCCTCTTTCCATCTAGTGCCCAAAATATTTGCTAGTAACAACTCTCCTCTGTTTTCTAACTGGATACAATAATAATGACTTGTATACATGAAATCATTCTACATTTTCTATATTAAAATCATTTTTTACTTGCCTGCATTCAATACTGACTAAAATGAAATTGTTTACAGAAAGCAATCGAAATGCAATATAAAAATTCATTTTTTTATATCTGCAACTGCTCACATATGAACTTAGCAAAATAAATAGTTATCTAATTTAGAGCAGAATTTCAAAACTACAATCTATTGCTCAATTGTGAACATATCTGAAATTAACAAAAGGCAGGGACTGTAGCTCCAGCAGAGCTCTTGTTATTATTATATTTATAGTTATAAGATTGAAAGAATTTGATATTGAATTATATTTGTATGTTAACATTTATAAAAGTAGTTAAAAGGGTTATGGTTAGGAAGTGGAGTAATTTGGTTTTTGTAGTGGAATTAAGGTTTACATTTTTTGATAGATGGATGTGTTTATTCTCTACATAAAATTCAATTTTGCATATCACGATGGATTCTTGTGCGATTTTTGCTAGTCTGATCTTCGTAATCTGCTTCTATAATGCTGTAAAAATATTTTTTAAAATGATGAAAATACATTGAGTTATGTCAATTTGTGTTTTTCTAATTGTGTCATTTTATACAAAGAATAGTCAAAGCTTCAATAGATATCTTGAAGCAACAATCTCACTTTAATTGATAGATGTACATTAGTCTTACAAGTGATGTTGGTTGGTCTTACAAATGATGTTTGTAGTGCATTTTAGAGGAATGCAAAAGGAAAATAGACCATTAAAGGAGAAGATGGCATATAAGAGGAGCTAATAGTTGATAAGGTAAAGCATTCAAATTGGAGTATGGCGGAGGAATGTAGGAGAGAGAGGAAAGTGAAGCGGTAAGGTGGGTAGAACATATGAGAGAAATGATGGAGAGAACGATGTGGAATGGGTGTTTTGCAAGAAGAGATGAGAGGTGTGTTTGAGCTAGAGGAGCATAGCTCGGAGACAAGAGTGGTATTCCTAACAATAGAGTGTGATGGTTAGAAGTAGTATCCTTGTTGGTGTAAGGGAAGATGGCTTTGTTACCAGCCCTCACTAAATAATATATATTTATGACAATATTGTTGAAGGGATGGTGCTTAAATAGTTAAGTCATCGTAATTTCACAATGGAAGAGGGCTTCGTTACCAACCCTCACTAAATAATATATATTTATGGTAATATTGTTGAAGGGATGGTGCTTTAGATTCAAATCTTGATGATATTTCAACATCAGAGCTCAAGTTATAGCAATATTCTCATAGTTGGATGACGTCCTTACAACTTGTTATAATGTTATTTTCATTGACCTTAGTAGGTTGAAACCAACTAAGTGCAACATATCATCATGCCACAAACAAGCCAAATGCTTATTCCTCCCAACTTCAAACCACTTATAGACCCAAAACTTGCTCTTCAATAATATTGCAAGTTTTTTTTTTCTTTAAAAAAACTCACTTATAGCCTTCTACCAAATCATTTTTTCTTTTTTTGAAAATTTAAGGTATTATATTTGGTTAGCCAATGAACAATTCCAATATTCATAATAATGACTAGTTTCCCCCTCTTCTTCTATATATTGACCTACACCTCTCAAGGTATTTGACAATTTTTATTGTTTGTACTTTTCAACCTTCAACTCAACTCAACCCGTCTCGTCTTCTAAGAGGAATTTTGTAGCCACTCTCCCCTCCTTCGATCTTTTAAATTGAAATGGGCACCAAAGAATCATATTTCAATTGGTTGAGCACAATTGATGTAGGTAATTATATGTTCCTTGATTACCCCATCCCCATATTCAAAACTCCATAGTTATATGATAGAAAAAATGAAGGTAATATCATGCTCCCTATGTCTTTAATAAATAAATACTCTTTAATCTTTGATAAAAAAAATTAAAATAACTTATTTAATAATTAATATTTAAGAAAGTACAATTCAATTATAAATGGATATCTTTATAAAATCGCCCAAGCTTACTCCCCTAAATTTTCAGAAGACTATAATTTTCTAGTGTATACACCTAAAAATGGCTTCATTAATTAATTAAATATTTATTATTTAATTACTATTGACTTGATAAATTAATTAAATATTTATTATTTAATTAATAATTAGTCCTCTATTTATTAAATAAATTATTCAATTTATTTAGTGAATTCACTATAGTCTATTCTTCTATCCTAAGTATCCTAATTAGTCTTATTAAAGTGATTTAATTAAATATACAATCACCTAAATATGACTAAGTTTCCTAGTCCACCTCACCTACCTAGTCACCTGACACATCGCTTTGGCTAAGATAAATAATTATTATTAATTATTTATTTACAATTATCCTCACCCACACATGTCCTATTCTCAAGAGCTATGTGGCCTCATAGGACTTAGTCTCATGACCACATGTCCTCTCAACAACCAAGTCAAGAGACATGCCCTATTCCTAAGGGGCTTCTCAAGCCACCTCTAAGGGTCAAAGGTGACTCATAGGACACTTGTGCAAAGAGTCCTCATGAGGAAAAGGTCTCTCCCTCTTTCTCTCTTTGGTCTTTGTGAGACACTTGACATGTGTCTTTCCCTTCCACCTTCTTCTCCTCCATGTCAATGTGAGAGGAACATCATCCCTATTCTTCCTCTCACATTCCAACTACATCCCCCTTTCTCTCAACTCCTTCAACCAAGTCAATCCTAGCCCTAGGATCTTCCACCTTTCATTCTCAACCATAGGATTGTGCCACCTAGGCCTAGATCCTCCAAAACTCTATAAAAGGAGCCACATTTCCCTTTTGTGAGCTAATAGGTATTTTTTGATAATAGGCATTCAAGCATTCAAGCAATTAAGCAATCAAGCATCCAAGCATTCTAAGAGCAATCAATTCATACTATCACCATTTCATTTTCATTCCATCCATTAGTTTGCATAAGCTATTGTGCACTCATTTCATTCAATCTCCACACTTTGGTGATCATCTTGGGAAAGGGCTTCATTTGGAAATCTAAGAGCTCAACATCTTCAAGAAATCAAGGCTAGGAGGACAATGGAGACAAGTTGCATGGTAGGTGAAGGTAATTAATTTAGTTTCATCATTTCATAGTTACTTTGCATTCTTCATTGTGTTTGCATTAGATAGATTTATTGGCTTTTAATAGTTAATTTATTATTTCTAGTAGTTAGACATCTAATTTGCATACATTTTTGGCACTAGAAGGAGGGCCAGCCTCCATTTTTAACATTTTGTTTTCTTAGTTTTTCATGTGCAGACATTTTCAGATTCTTTCTGCACATTCATCCACGATTCTTGCCCATTCATCCATCTATTTTGTGCATACATTTTCGATCACATCAGTCATTTTCTGTCTTTTCCATTTTCATTTTGATTAAAATCTGCGCATCTGTTCCACATTTCTGCGCATACATTTAAATTTTTTGCACTTACATTTCACTTTTTTGCTCATAAATCATTCTGTTCGGCACATCTATTCAATAATTTTGTGCATTTATTCACTGTTATTGTGCATTTTTTATTGATAGTATTTAGGTTAAAATTTCTGATTTATTTTGATTTTAGCTAACCTTTAACAAGTTTCTATTTGCTCTGGTAGCTTTTAGGCTATTTTGCAGGACGTTTAGTAGAAGACCCTATTGCTAAAAATTTCTAACACACTTCTTTGTAGGGATTCCTAAAGGGTTTGCAAAATAAACTATAATCTCATTTGGGCTTAAAATACGACATGTTTTTTCTTTGAGTGTTTTCTTTAGCATAGATTCAAGTGTCTATTGTGTTTTTCTTAATAGCATATCTATAATCCCAAAATTATAACAACGTATCCTCTCCTCTCGCCATTCGTGGACCTTGGGTGTAAGAGAAACTGTTATAATTTTTAGAGGGTGGTCTTTGGTGGGAAAAGAGGTACTCACCCCAAGGAACGACCCAACCGGTAAACAAGCTAAAGCCAAGCCCTTCCAAACTGGTATATAAAAAATGCTAGTGTGATTAGTCTCACATTAGATAGGTGTGAATTCATTGTGGCAACCAAAATCTCCTCCAGTACCCTAGTGGTACGTTAAAGTCCTACTTAGTAGAGGTGAAAGCCTTGCTTTGAAAGGATTGGGAGAGTCCCCTTAATTGGGAAAATGACTTGATCACAACCACCTGAATGGATGTCCTTACTAAAAGCTTTTGTTTAGTGGCCAAAAACCTTCTATCTACTGGCTCAAGGAGTCACCCAAGCTCGTGAAGACACCCCACATTACTCATGGTTCATAATAGAGATAGCAGTTCTTTGGGAAGTAATGACCCATTGAATTCGAAACTTGGTGTGCCTGAGAAGTGAGTGCACTGTAAGGAGGAGCCTGTGCCTCCAAGTTCCTAGGCTGTTCACTATGAATTTTCGTGGCTGGATTTTATTATCCTAGTGGGGATTCAGTAGATATCGTCCTTGCCGACCATAGGATTGTAAGCGTGTTTGTGCATTCATATTAGCATAGTTAGATTAACATCATTTCTATCTTGTGTGCGTGTGTTTATACATTTTTTCACTTTGCCAAAAAAAAAAACCAAAAAACACCAGAAAAATCCAAAACATTTCAATTCAGATCAAAACTTCAAAACCTGCGCATATATCACATATTGCTGCGCATTTGATCCAATTTGCTGCGCATTTATCCAAATTTGTTATGCATCTATTCAGGCTGTCTGTTCTTTTGAGTTACCAGTTCGTGTCTATCACATCTTGCTGCACATCTGTTTCATTTTGTTGCGCATTTATCAATCTGTCCTGCGCATTTGTTGTTGCGCATTTACAACAGTGAGCATTTCCACAAACTTTGCAATTTTCAAAATCACTTTTTCAGATACCCATTTTTGTCCTTAGTAAGATTCTGGAGAAATAGTCAAGTTACACAAACCTCTGATCTTTAGTTTGACCATTTTCATCACTTTTCATCATTCCTTCATCAAGATTCATCAAATCATTTTCTTCCAAATCTTTGAAATTCTCAATTTTGTGTTGAAACATTATCTTATCCATCAGATTTTGATCTTTGTGAGTTTACCATATCAGGATATATCATCCTTAACCACCAAACTTACTTAGGTTATTATCTCTTGATTTCTCTTTGTCGTATCATAGTGAGATCTATACCTCCTATTGCCTTAGAGTTTTATCAAGTTGTCTTATCACTTTTCAACACATTTCAATATCTTTTCTGTCAATCACTTTCCATATCTTCTCATCAAAAATCTTTCATCCCACAATCAATTCTTTCAATTTTATGGTTCAAACTCGATCTCAGAAACTTAAACAAGCCATTAATCCAAAATCCCTAGACAAGATGGAAGGAAATACCAGCAATGAAGAGAACCCTTGGCCAAAAGAAGCTCCTAAGAAGCCTTCACTTTTTACATCCAATGATGAACCCACCAATGACGAACTTAGGGAAGCCTCACAAGATCCTTAATTTTATCATGTCATGGAAAGACTCTTAGGCTTGGATAGAGAGATGTATTTCCTCATGCTTGCTCAATAAGGGGCTAAGTTACCAAGTGATTTTGATGTTTCCCATATTAGAGAACCAACTCTCACAAATAATCAACACATCTTTAAGGATTCTCAAGATACTCATGGAGCAAAGGACACCAATCAGCAATCTAATGCTTCTCATAGTCATGAACAACACACTATTTTTCCAAATGATCAGCAATACCATGCTTCCCAAAATCATGCTTCACAAAACAATGCTTCCCACAACAATGTTTCCCAAAACTCTCAAGGAAACACGTTATGTTTAGATCTCGTTCTACAACAAATCCAGATGCTTCAACAACAAATCCGTGACATCCAAACTAGATCATCAACAAAGAAGTATTCCTTGGATGATATATGTCCTTATCCTTTTGATAAGAACTTAGCAATGATTCCATTCCCTCCTCATTTTGAGGTACCAAAATTTAACAAATACAAAGGAAATTCAGATCCACAAGACCACATTCATGAGTTTTGTGCTGCTTGTATTGAAGTCGCTCACAATGACACTTATCTTATGCGACTATTTCCATGAAGTTTAGGAGGACAAGCCATGGAATGGTTCTCTAAACTACCCCCAGGCATCAAATCTTTCAATGAGCTTCTTGACAAATTTGTGACTCATTATTCATATAACATCAAACATGAAGTTACTATGCTTGATCTTTGCAATGCACATCAAAAGAATGGAGAACCCTTCCTTACTTTTTTGCAAAGATGGCGTCAATTGTTTTCCAAATATCCACGAACGATTCCCGAACAAGAAAAGATGGATATTTTTGTGCATAACCTTACACCAGAAATGAGTTATAGGTTACAATTGCAATGTCCACCAAATTTCAATAAGCTCATAGAAAATGGTATCAAGATTGAGGAAGCCATGGTCCGAAAAGGTGAGATCAAACTTTATTCTAAAGACAATGTTGGATCCTCAAATTCCAATTCCAACAACTACAACAATGACAAATCAAAATTCTGGAATAAAAACAAAAACATTGTCAATGATGGGATTGTTGATAATCGTAATGTCAAACCAACACAACCCCTTCTTAATCTCACCAGTCAGGCCGATGCTACTCAAGGAACCTACAACAATCAATCATCAAATCAAAATACCAACAAGGATTCATCCAAACCGAGATTGCCTTTTATGTCACCTCGAAGAAACTTTACTCCTTTAGGGGAATCTCTTGAATCAACATTACAGAATTTAATTACAAAGAAACTCATTACGCTTCCTGAAACGAAAGATTTTGAACCTAGAGTGAAGCCTTCCTGGTGGAATGAGAATGATTATTGTGAATTTCATAGAGGCAGAGGACATAAAACCAATGATTGAAAAAGACTCAAAAATGTAATTCAAGACTTAATTGAAAGTGGCAAAATTAGTGTTGACGGCCATACCTCAAACGAATCACATACGGCTTTCAAAGATCCACTTCCTGAGCATGAAAAAGGAGGTTCTTCCAAAACTAAGAGTGACAATCAAGCCAATTATAATTCCACTCCCTATAGATACATTGGTAACATTTTTGATTGTCATCCTTCTATGTATTATGTCAATGTCATTACCATAAAAGGAAAATCAGAGAGTCAACCAGTTCAAGCTACTACTTGTGCTCAAGCCAAAGTTACTCTCCAAGGAGTCCAGTCTAAACCAAGCACTACCCAAAACAAGTCTGTTTATGTCCCAAAGTCTATACCAAATACTTCCAACCAATACAATCTTTTGGAACACCTTAAGAAAACACCTACCCAGATATCCATCTTAGAGCTTTTGCATCTTTCCCCATCTCACAAAGATATCCTTGAAAAAGCTCTCTTAGAGACCCAGGTTCCCACAACTCTAGATCATGATCAATTTCAAGCTATGGTGGGCCATTTAACAACCCCACACTATTTGTCCTTCACTGAAAATGATGATTTAGCTATTACCCAACCTCATAATGCTCCCTTACATATTGAAGTCCTTGTCCAGAATCACAAGATTAAAAGAGTACTAATAGATGGGGGAGCTGGCTTGAATATCTGCACGTTAAAGTTAGTCCTTGCATTGGGATTTTCTAAGAATGTTGTTGATCCAAAAAAGAAAATCACAATAAAAGCCTATGATGAGGAAGAGAGATCATCCAAGGGGTCCGTTGTTCTTCCAATTAGAGTTGGTCCTATTGTCAAAGATGTATCTTGTCAAGTTCTGGACATGGATCTTGCTTATAATATCCTTTTGGGAAGACCATGGATTCATTCCATGCAAGCTGTGCCATTGACTTATCACCAATGTTTAAAATTCCCTCATAATGGTTAGGAGATCACTATCAAAGGAGATTCTAATCCTTTTCAGTATTGTAGCAATGTGAAGACTTATGATTCTTTGGTTCCCTATAATCGTACTGGATCTTATGCAACTACACCCGATGACCCTAGTAATATAGCATCAACTTCTCAATCAGATGGGATCAAGATAGACATCAAAGAAAGTAGTATGAGAGAATATACTCTAGGTCAAGCTCTTTGCATCACCAAGTTACCTTTATCTCCCAAATCATATGGTAGATCTTTGATCACTAAACAAAAATCAGAACCCCCTTCCACACTTGTTTATAACACATTTATAAGTGGGGGCACAATATCCAAAGAGGCAGCTGAGCGTAATGCAAATTATTGGCTTAAGACACAGAAGATTGAAGAGGATACTAAACATGAATATATATCACCTGATGTCTATGGAAAAGGGTATACTTTGCTACAAAAGATGGGATATCAAGGTGCTGGACCTCTAGGGTTACAAAGAGAAGGTGTTATAAAACCAATTTTGCAAAATCCCAATTATCAAAGAGACACTATAGGATTAGGATATAAAGGAGAAGGACCACAAGAACCAAAAGGAAAAGAAAAAATCCCACCTTTTCATGAGACATCTAAAGCTCCTGCCTTAAAATTCAGAAAGCATGGTATGTATGTAGATCCAGAGAAACAAAGGATAGCTCAAAGAATCATTGATAGACTTGAAGATAATGATGATTTTGATTCTAATGATTATGAATGGGATTCCTTATCTAATTATACTGAAGAAATAGGAATTGATGTTGTCCATCAATATAGTAACGATTACCATGAGGGCGAGAGTTCAATGAGTGACTCACTAGGATTGGTCCCACGTAATACTACTCATGTCGATCGTGAGTGAAGTGAGCGTTATCTTGTGACAGATGATTCAAATGAGTATGGAAATAGACCTCGCTGATACCATCATAAACCTTGACAACTTTTCCATCAATACCATCTTTCCTTTTGAAACTGACCCAAATGATCCAATGCCCCTTGTCTGTCCTGACCTTATCGATTGGGATTCTCCCGATCACCCAGAACTTGATGTCTTCCATAATGATGACGTGATCATTGACTATCTTGGCATCAAGGATCATTTACCACCAGGGGATCACAAGTCAGGATTTTTGATAGAACTCAATGACATGGCCTATTTTGGAGAGAGTGCCAATCCTTTCAGTCATAAAAATATAAAAATAATCAATAGATCTAATGGTGAAAACCACTCAGTGGCAGTATTAGATCCAAAAATAGTAAAAAGAAAAGATGCATCTGATGGTGAAAACCTTTCTAAGGTGCCTGACGATGGAAGGATTGACACTCTTCCCAATTATTTGTATCGAGAACAATCTGCCATTCTTATAGAACCAACAGTACCACTTAACATTGGAATAGAGGAGTCTCCACACATCCTCAAAGTAGTAGCATCCTTGATAGAATCAGAGAAAGAAGTTTTTGCAAAAATTTTCAGAGAAAGACAAATCAACTTTGCTTGGTCCTATGCTGATATGCCTGGTCTGGATCCAAATCTCATTATGCATCATTTATATATCAAACTAGGTGTAAAACCAGTTAAGTAGAAGCTCCACAAAATGCATCCTCACATTGCCCTAATGGTGAAAGCAGAATTGAAGAAGCTCCTAGATGTTGGGTTCATTCGTGCTATTGATTATGCTGAGTGGATCTCCAATATTGTTCCTGTCTCAAAACCAGACAAGTCTATCCGAATTTGTATTGATTTTCGAGATCTCAATAAAGCTTGTCTGAAAGATGACTTCCCTTTGCCAAATATTGATATGATTGTTAATCTGACAGCTGGGCATGAAATGTTATCATTAATGGATGGTTTTTCAGGCTATAACTAGATCAAGATTGCACCAAAAGACCAGGAAAAAACTATTTTTACTTGTCCATGGGGTACATACTGCTGGAATGTGATGTCATTTGGCCTCAAAAATGCTGGAGCAACTTATCAAAGAGCCATGACCACAATCTTTCATGACATTATGCATACCATCATGGAAGATTATGTTGACGATATTCTAGCAAAATCTAAAGACAGAGCTGGTCATTTGAGAGTGTTGGATAGAATATTCACCTGGATGGAAAAATATCAGATTCGACTTAATCCAAAGAAATGTGCATTCGGGGTCACATCCGGCAAACTGTTAGGGTACATTGTCTCGGCTAAAGGAATCGAAGTAGATCTAGAAAAGGTTAAAGAAATATTGGAGATGGCTTCCCCCACTAACTTCAGTCAGCTAAGATCTTTACAGGGGCATCTACAATCCATCCGAAGATTTGTTTCTCAACTAGCAGATCGCAGTCATCCCTTTCAACATTTGTTGCATAAAAATATCTTATTCCAATGGGATGATAAGTGTGAGGAAGCTTTCAAAAAAATCAAGCAATATCTAGCGAATCCTCCAACTCTGATGTCACCAATTTCGGGCAAGCCACTCTTGCTCTACATTTCAGCCACGACAGCTTCACTAGGTGCTCTTCTAGCTCAGCAAGATCATGAAGGAAAAGAAAAATCCATCTACTACATCAGTCGCACTCTAGTGGGATATGAGTTAAACTATTCCCCTATTGAAAGAGCATGTCTGGTTGTTGTCTTTGCTTCACAAAAGTGGCGACATTACATGTTGTCACATTCTACCCAACTTATTGCAAAGATTGATCCTTTAAAGTATCTGTTAAGCAAGACAGCATTGACAGGAAGGTTGGCTAAGTGGGTTATACTATTTAGTGAGTTTGATATTGAATATGTAGATAGGAAGGCTATCAAAGGTCAAGTGATCACAGATCAACTAGTTGATGCTCCATTAACGGATGACCAACCTATACACATAGAGTTTCCTGATGCTCATATCTTAGCTTTGTCTACACAAACATGGAAATTATACTTTGATGGCTCATACACTCAGCAGGGTTCAGGAGCTGGTATTCTTTTTATCACGCCACAAGGATACACTATTTTGAAATCTTACAAGTTGTTATTTCCTTGCACCAATAATGTAGCAGAATATGAGGCTTTGCTAATTGGGTTAAAAATGGCTTTACAATGGAACGTATCTGAAATAAATGTCTACGAAGATTCTCAACTGATTGTCAACCAGGTTGATGATGATTATCAGACCAAAGATGATAATTTATTGCCATATAAACATATTGTTGATGACTTTAAAAAGTATTTCTCTGTCATCACTTTTGAGCAGATTCCTCGGCATGAAAACAAGGCTGCCAATGCCATGGCAACTATTGCTTCTTTATTTGATATAGAAGATACCAAGGCCCGTTTTGAGTTCTTGGTGGAATCCCTGACTTGTCCCACATATGATGAGCCTAATACGAGTATTATATGTCATATGATTGGACATGACTCCCTAACCTACGGAAAAATCTATTCTTACCTCAAAGATAACACCCTACCTCCCGACCTATCCCAAAATCAAAAATGAACTTTTCTCTGCCAAACCTCCCACTATATCCTAATATCTGACACCCTTTATCGGCAAGGTTTTGATGGTACTCTCCTGTGATGTCTCGAACATGATGAAACTCAACTTTTCTTATGTGATGTACATGAGGGTATTTGTGGGACACATTCAAGTGGTCCCTCTTTGGCTAAGAAACTCATGCATATGGGTTATTATTGGCCTACCATGGAAGTAGACTCCTTTCATTTTGCTAGGGCATGCAAGAAATGTCAGATACATGGAAACCTTATCCATGCTCCAACTCAAGAGTTACGTCCTTTTACAACTACTTTTCCATTCAGTCAGTGGGGACTCGACCTCATGGGTGCTATCAACCCTCCATCTTCCAACGGCCACAAATGGATTCTCAGTGCCATGGAGTATTTTACTAAATGGATTGAGGCTGTTCCATTGATTACCACCATAGGGAAACAAATATCCATGTTTATCTTAAACTATATCATTTGTAGATATGGTATACCTATGTATCTTATCACTGATCATGGGAAACAATTTCAAAACTAGGACATGGATGAACTGTGCGCTAAATTCCATATCACCCACAACTATTCCTCCATATACTATCCCCAAGGAAATGGCCAAGCTGAGGCGTCAAACAAAACAATTGTTAAAATCCTACAAAAGACTCTCAATGACGTTGGCCGTGACTGGCATCTCCAACTAAAACCAGCCTTATGGGCTTATCGCACCTCCATCTGTACTCCTACTGGAGCCACTCCATACTCCCTTGTCTATGGATCTGAAGCAGTCCTGCCCCTCGAGGTCGAGTTGCCTTCACTTCGTGTTACTCTTAAAGATTTAATTCCTAATGAAGAGTATAGAGTTGCACGTCTGACTGAATTGGAACTCCTAGATGAACGCCGTCAGAGAGCCTATGACCATTTAAAAGTTTATCAGTAGCGTCTGTCCTATCAATATAATAGCAAGGTCAAAATCAGAGACTTTCAGTTTGGTGACTTAGTCCTTCGAGAAAATCCAAAGAATCAACAACACCATGAAAAGAAGGGCAAGTTCGAACCAAATTGGTTAGGACCTTTCGTGATTACATCAGTCTATGGTTCTGGGGCTTATCAGTTGTCTACGCCAGAGGGAGATCCCTTGGATGAACCTCTTAACAGCATGCATCTCAAGAATTTCTATCCCTAAAATCCCAATGCAAGGGGCATGTATATAGTCTGTATATATATTCTGTATTATAAAAAAAAAATACAAAAAAATACATAATTAAAAGAAAACTGCAATAAAAGCATGTGGTGAAAACCTGGCAACAGGCACTATGTGTGACAAGTTAGCTCCTCTATCTATTAGGATTCTTCTAGTGTGTCCATTCATTTGTATATATCCGCAAATAACTCGGTTAAGCAGTCATTGTCCCCACCATGTATATATCATAATAAAATGGCCAGTTCATACACCATCCATTGTATTTACCCATAATAAAACCCCATCATAGCTTGATATTTTGTCATGGTCTTCATCCTAGTCTTGTTGCATCTTTCTTCATCCATAGTAAGTCAGTCCATCACCTAGCTGGGGGCATGTCCTCGACCTAGTTTGGGAAGTGGATCTATGATAGTCGTGACTCTTAGAGGACACAATGGAGTTATTTTCACCAGGCAAGGCAAACACAATCAAATGTTCTTTCACAATGGTATCTTCATGCTGAATCAGAATCTATGATCCATCCTTCGAATCTTGACTGCTTATTTATACATCTTGACTATACATCATCACTTGAACTGATCAACATATCCTAAATCTATCTTTTTGGCAAACGAAATGTATATTCATGGTAGGCATGTTAGAATGATTTGTTATAAATTATGCATTCATATCTAGATTTCATTGTTATCATGTTTCCTATGCTATTCTGGGATATCTTTGACATGAGTTTGAAACTCCCATATGTCATTGATTAGAATAGCTGGGATGGGGCATGATATTTTCTTTGATTGTTGTTTGTGGGGTATTTTCTGATGAAATTGAAGGAACGAGTAAATTGGGGTGTCTGTGTGTAAGTGCCTTCATCCATTTCATAGTATTGACAACATACAAATCATGTTGTTCTGCAGATACTATTTATGGTGATACACCATCTCATACCTCGACTCCAAATATTTGTTCCCCGATGGAGGGGGGAAATATTCCTTGTCTATTACGCAAACAAAACTCAGGTCATCTCGGTTCAATTATACCTAGATGCTTGTCAAATTTGCAATATTAAACTCCATGCAAGAAGTGCTCAGATCATCCTGGTTTAATTATACCATGATGCTTGCATTTTCTTGCAACATAACGAGCTCAATGATGAAAATCAAATTCCAATTATTATGAAGTTCTAAGATGTTACCTAAAGTTGTGGACATACATTCATTTCATTTTGCATTGCATTTTACCATCTCATGAATTTCATATCAAGTGCTCCTTTTATAGAGATTTGTAGGTTATCTTTCTCATTAGGTTATCTATTTTTCCTAAGTCCATTCTTCTTGTGTCCAGAACATTGTTATTTCAGTTGAGGACATTTGGACAACCAAAAATACTTTCCATTTTAATCATTTTAAGACATGCATAATTATTATTAGGTGTGTTCATTGGATATTTGTTATAGTTATCATTTCATCTCATTTCATTTTATCATGTTGTCAATCATCTTAGGTACATTTTCATTTATTATATTAGATACCATTTGCGTTACAATATCATTTATTGTTCATTACATGTATTTAGTATCATCATGCATTTAGTATCCATTCATTTTACATTATTCACATTGTTTTTACATCATTGCATTTATCATCACATAGCATTAGTGCGCATCATTTAGAACCTGCATTTATATCATCATATATTAGATTATTTATCCATTAGCATCATATAGAAAATCAATCATTTTGCATTTTAAAACATCCATTCCATGCATATAAAAGTAAATCATCACATCCTGCATATGTCAGTACGCACATGTATATAAACATCATAGCAAATCATGATAGAACTGCATCAATCATATAGAGTCAAAATCATATAAAGTCCATAAATACAACCAAACTGTCCAAATGTCCCATGATATATAATCAATAACAATGTGTCTACAGTCAGTGTCTATCAAGTCAATATAAATGATACAATGATAATATGATACAAAATGTGTATACAAGTGGTATCTATGACCCACTGCCTCCTGAATCTGTTTGTCGCTGTTGGTGAGCTGCAATAAAGCTCTGTGCTGCTGAACCACCTGCTCCTGAGGATCCGCCCTGGTCTCCTGAACCTGTGGGTGCTCTAGGAGGATGTGATGATACACCTCCACTACCAGCTAGTGCCTGTCTCTCATATACTGTTGTCCTCACCGCCACTGAGCTCTCTCTGAAGCTCCCAATCCACTGATCCTTAGGAACTACCTGTTTGTATGCCTCTCGCCAGTAGGATATCTCCTTCCCGGCTCGTATCATGGCTCTCAGGCTATCTCCATGAGGACCTAACTCCTCTGTGCGTTGCAACTCATCCAAAAGCATCTCTGACTCTCCGAGTCTCTCTACCGCTGAATCCCGCTCAGCTCTAAGCACATCCATCTGTCTACCCATCCTCTCTATCTATCTCTCCAGGCCCGAAACCCGAACTGCCTGCACCTATGTAACTGCTAGTTGAACTACCAGTGCATCAATATTTGGGTCCTCCTCCACAGCATCTCTCTGAAAATAGGGATCCTGTCCCCCGATGTCCATCTCAGCCTGCTCATCATGTGCCCCTACCTATGGCATCTCTGCATCCTGCTCATCCCGTATGTCATCAAGGATCTATCCACCCTGTACCACTCCACCCTGAGCTAATAACACATCTACATCATCCTGTACCGATATAGCTGGTCCCTGTACTAGGGCAACTGGTATCTGTGCCGGAGGGACTGGTACCTGTAGTGGAGCTCCTGCAGCTGGCTGTGCTGACTGTGTCGAAGGCTGTCTCCATCCCTATCTAGCTGGAGGTGGCATCAATCCCCTCTGCCTCACACCACCTCCTCTCATCTAAGGTCCTGCCCTATCCCCTCTCCCTCCATCTCCACCATCATCTCCTCCTCCATCTCCTCCACTATCACCGCCACCTCATCTCCCTCGCCCACGTCTATCTCTACCTCAGATTCTCCCCCGTCGTCTCTCTGCAAGATCTCTCTCTGGAGGCCTCACTGCTGGATCTGTAATCCATGGAACAGGAAAGTCTCTCAAATGCTGCTCCAGTTCTGTTGTCATCCCAGGGTCTACCATTGTCTGCCTCATCGACCATGCGTGGAATGGTGTATCCAGAAAATCCTGACGAGCAATATCAAATGATGCCATGGGTCCCCAGTCTCGTCTCTCTTGATGAGTATGAGCATGCTCTGTCACTCCCTGCAGCATGCCCTGTATCCTACCAAACTGTCTCAGGACCCAACTAACCAGCTGTCGCTCTATAATAAAGGGCATCTGCCCTATCAACCACCATGACTCAAAGCAAAAACTAAGCTGCCGCTCATCATCCCACGGCTCACAACCTAAGTATGGTCTCCATATCATTGTATCTAATGTATCAAATGTATATCGCCAAAACTCTAAATGGCCCAGTTTTGCTTGAGACAAAACTAAGGAATATAAGTGAATGTAGGGTTGTTCTGTGCCCCGAAATCTGATGGCCACTGGTCGCGTCACTGCAATGTGCTCCCATGCCCAAACATGGAGCAGTGTCACCCCTGCTGATAGAGATGCACCCCTATGATACACCACCTGATGCATGTCATGATAAAGATGTGCTAATAAACACACACCCTAAGCAAATTGGGTCCCCTCCATCCGTTGTAATGTGCGGCCCCATCCAACTACAAATCCATGTGATCTACAATCAGGGCATACAAATCCCCCAATCGCTCCTACTAGCACTACTAGTAGAGGATCATACAAATCAACCATGTCCTCCCAGTTGATCTCTCCATCCTCTATATCATCATCACCGAAGACGGCTCTACACTCTGTGACTCTGCCGTACCGATCATACTGTACCAGCTCACCTATGATGGGAAGACGGAGGATGCGATATACATCCTCTAATGTGACTGTCATCTCCCTTGTCGGAAGATGGAAGGTACTCATCTCCGACTGCCATCGCTCTACTAATGCTGTCATCATACTGAGATTCGTCCGAATCTCGAGCGTGTAAATCACATAATATAATCGAGACGCTCCAATCAACAGTCTATCTGTCTCCGACAGTGCCAGTCTCAAATTTTGAGTCACAGGATATCTCTCCCGTGATATCAGAGTATCTGTAATATCCTCCTATTCAAGTCAACAACAATCAACCTATCAGATTTTGATAAACTGATCTATCAATCTATCTATCCTATCATATCAATTTCAAACATGTTATTATCACGTGTTTCAACAGATGATTCTATCAATTATCTACGTTCAAGACTAGTTAACTAGCGAACATGCTACAATGTTGCCTATCTTGATCAAATCGATCAAAATAAATCACTGACAGATCCAATCGGCTTATCGACATCAAGTTTGACCTAATTGACTATCTAGTTTGACCACATTCTATCACTTCAAACACATGCGCAGCATTGAAACATGTATGCGCAGCATTATTTAACATTTGCGTAGGTTTTTACCTATGCCCAATTTTTCTTGCCATTTGCGCAATAATTTTGCACAATTGCGCAAGTTTTGACACAAGTGCAATTTTATTGAACATTTGCGCCATAACTCTACACAAATGCGCCGATTTTGCATATGCGCATTTTTATTTAACACTTGCGCACATCTAACATTCCTCTAGTATGAATGCGTAGCTGCCCTAAACGCATGTGCAGAAAGTTTTATTTTCTGCGCAAACGTTGCTAGTTTCTACGCATTGGTGTGCCGCAACTGCACATTCGTACTTCACCTAAAACCAAAAAATTTCTAATCTATTTTTATCATTAAATCCACCCTAAACATGCTAAAATTCTAATCTAACATGCATCAAATCATGAAATTACAAAGCAAGATCGAGTCACCTACCGATTCACCCGAATCGAGTGGTCACTAGAAGCGTCTGACTCTCTCGAAGCGGTGATTTGACAATGGGAACGACATCCTGACGGCTCTGCTCTTCTCTCTCGCGCGCTCTGATCTCCAAATGACAAGTGTGCACAATGAGCCTATTGTGAACCCCTAAGCCCTATTTATAGCCTGTGGACCCTATGTGCTTGGTGTGTGGACCCTATCTCTCGTTTTTATTTCATTTCACCCTATTTTCACCCACCTTTTCTCATGTTTCTTTCGTGAGATTGATTAATCAAAATAAAAAATAAAACACACATTATTAATCAATCTCTCGAGGGGGCATGCTTACGTCATTTTAGACATTGTCTGGGGAAGGGGCAAAAATGCTTGGCAAAAATACTTGATTTTTTTTTGAAACAATGTGACCAGCACATTATTTCAAAGAGGGGCAAAATGTATACACCTAAAAATGGCTTAATTAATTAATTATTTATTTATTATTTAATTACGATTGACTTGATAAATTAATTAAATATTTATTATTTAATTAATAATTAGTCCTCTATTTATTAAATAAATTATTCAATTTATTTAGTGAATTCACTATAGTCTATTCTTATATCCTAAGTCTTCTAATTAGTCTTATTAAAGTGATTTAATTAAATATACAATCATCTAAATATGACTAAGTTTCCTAGTCCACCTCACCTACCTAGTCACCTGACACATCACTTTAGCTAAGATAAATAATTATTATTAATTATTTATTTACAATTATCCTCACCCACACATGTCCTATTCTCAAGAGTTATGTGGCCTCATAGGACTTAGTCTCATGACCACATGTTCTCTCAACAACCAAGTCAAGAGATATGCCCTATTCCTAAAGGGCTTCTCAAGCCACCTCTAAGGGTCAAAGGTGACTCATAGGACACTTGTGCAAAGAGTCCTCATGAGGAAAAGGTCTCTCCCTCTTTCTCTCTTTGGTCTTTGTGAGACACTTGACATGTGTCTTTCCCTTCCACCTTCTTCTCCTCCATGTCAATGTGAGAGGAACATCATCTCTATTCTTCCTCTCACATTCCAACTACATCCCATTTTTTCTCAACTCATTTAACCAAGTCAATCCTAGCTCTAGGATCTTCCACCTTTCATTCTCAACCGTAGGATTGTGCCACCTAGGCCTAGATCCTCCAAAATTCTATAAAAGGAGCCACATTTCCCTTTTGTGAGCTAATAGATATTTTTTGATAATAGGCATTCAAGCATTTAAGCAATTAAGCAATCAAGCATCCAAGCATTCTAAGAGCAATCAATTCATACTATCACCATTTCATTTGCATTCCATCCATTAGTTTGCATAAGCTATTGTGCACTCATTTCATTCAATCTCCACACTTTGGTGATCATCTTGGGAAAAAGCTTCATTTGGAAATCTGAGAGCTCAACATCTTCAAACAATCAAGGCTAAGAAGACAATGGAGACAAGCTGCATGGTAGGTGAAGGTAATTAATTTAGTTTCATCATTTCATAATTACTTTGCATTCTTCATTATGTTTGTATTAGATAGATTTATTAACTTTTAATAGTTAATTTATCATCTCTAATAATTAGACATCTAATTTGCATACATCTAGAAACCTCAATCAGAAATTAATTTTTTTCCTTTATTGGGTATCATTGCGATGTTTATCCATACATTCGTATTTACCAATCCAAAAAATAATTCCGAATAGACAGTCCGGTCACCCATCACAAGCAGAGTCTTTCGGTAAAACAAGCCATCCAATATAATTCTTACAAACCTCGTTAAGAACCCAAAAATTTAGCTTTCAAAATAAATTATTGAGAGTTGTATGAAAAAAACAAGAGAGAGGGAATCTTTCATCAATTTTACATGGCGACGATACAGATGCCAATCAGATCATCCCACCAATAAATACAAAACATTCAGTTCAGTCTGAATATCATAAATGCGAGAACTAAATTGAGTATCATATACCTCAGATACAAATAGAATATCATCTCGAAAGATTTTCAGAGGGGATTTTATCAGATTCAGGCATTTATCTCCATTGCTGGCAACACTTGCAGATTTCTGGAGATATCGGTAAGCTTTATACAGGCCTATAATTTCTGTAGCGGGTGGGTTTTTGCCCTTTCAGTGATTTGTGTGCTTGAGCTGAGTATTTGCTAAGAACAATGATTTGAAATAAATTTTGTTATATGTCGAAATTTGTGTTCACTGCAAACACGGAGCTTTGATATACAATCGAGGGCCTGCAAACTTTTGGCTACACTGCAAAAATAGAGGCTGTACGATATTGGGTGTACTGGAAAAACCAAAACCAGATCTACAGCAGCAGTTATGGCTTCTTATATGCTATCCGTAGGTAGAGAAATTACGGGTAACCCTGATAATTTGATGAGCTCTGTAGTGCCCTTACTGAAACTTTTATGCCTGAGCAGCATAGGACTAGTTCTTGCTCACCCTAAACTGAAATTGATCCCCAGAGAGACCTTTAAACTTCTGAGCAAGCTTGTGTTTGCCCTGTTTCTCCCCTGCCTGATCTTCACAGAGCTGGGGAAATCAGTCACTTTGGAGAATATGAGAGATTGGTGGTTTATCCCAGTTAATGTTATGATTAGCACAGCAATAGGGTGCATTTTGGGGTACTTGGTAGCTCTGATATGCAGGCCACCTCCTCAGTTTTTTAGGTTCACTGTTGTAATGACAGGGTTTGGAAATACAGGGAACCTTCCAATTGCCATAATTGGATCTGTGTGTCATACCAATAACCACCCATTTGGGCAACACTGTAATACAACAGGAGTTGCTTATGTTTCCTTTGCACAATGGGTTGCTGTGATTTTGGTCTACACCTTTGTGTACCACATGTTGGAGCCTCCTGAGGAGTTTTATGAGATTGTTCCTGAGGATGGGGAGATTGAGAGAGAAGAGATTAGGGATGCAACCGTGCCTCTGCTCTTTGAAGCTGAGTGGCCGGGCATGCATCACAAGGAGACAGAGCATTGCAAAACCCCTTTCATTGCTAGGATCTTTAGGAGCATGTCTGGAAATATGGAGTATAATTCTGCAGAGCTGGGTCATCATGAGGAGGAGATGCTTGCGGAGGGTAGTAGCCCTAAATCTGTGAGGTGTTTGATAGAGCCAAAGGTGGTGAGAAAGGTCAGGATTGTGGCAGAGAGGACTCCAATACAACATATTCTTCAACCACCAACAATAGCATCCCTTTTGGCCATTATAGTAGGCATGGTTCCCCAACTTAGATCCTTCTTGTTTCAGGAAGATGCCCCTCTTTTATTCTTTACGGATAGCCTTCAGATTATGGCAGCTGCTATGGTGCCTTCTGTGATGCTGGTTCTTGGAGGATTATTTGCTGAAGGCCCAGTTAAGTCAGAGCTTGGAATCAGGACTACAATCGGTATTATTTTCACTAGGCTTGTGCTTCTTCCAATAGTTGGTATTGGTGTGGTGGCGTTGGCTGGGAAGTTGAATATCCTTGTTAGTGGAGATAAGATGTTTATCTTTGTGCTTCTTTTGCAATACACTACACCAAGTGCAATCTTGCTTGGGGCAATGGCTAGCTTACGGGGCTATGGCCCAAAGGAAGCCTCTGCACTTTTGTTCTGGCAACACATCTTTGCTTTGTTTTCTCTTTCAATTTATGTGACAGTCTATTTCAAATTGTTGAATTTTGTGTAGCAACTGTTGCAGAAATTTTTCTACCTAAAAACTGTATTTTCTGTAACTTTATGGAATTTGATTGGAACCATTTAAGCCTGTGATCCACTTACATTTTGCTGGTGAAAGTTCAAGATTTGTCGTTGGTCACTAGTGGCTTTGTTTCTTTTGAGTTGCAATTTCTTTCTTCTGTAGATTTAGCCAGTTCTATCTTCGCTAGATTCAAACTAATCAGAGTTGATGCTGATTTAGTTTCTGGTACTTTTGGAGTGAAATTCCATACAAGATGTTTGCAAGTATATTGTTTATGATGAACTTCAGAGATTCTTATGCTTTTTTTTTTTTCTTATAATGAAGTTCAATTTCCAATTTCAGTCTCCATAATTTTTTCTTGAATAAGCAATCGGAAGGTTTAATTGCTTGTGTGGGAAAGTACAATTGTAAATGTTTGTTGGAGTTTCATGTTTCATTTATTTTAGGTTGTGGTAATCTTTAATCTGAGAAGCCAGGAGTTCTCGTGTACATTTTTCAATTAAAGTGGAGAATTCAATTTAGTGTTATTGGATTTGTATTCTACAACCTGTTGCTTGGTTGATAAATTGTTCTTTTACTGAGTTGTTTAAAGAAAATTAAATAAATAATTAATTGTTAGCTTACTCTTGGACCAAATGACCAAATCAAAATCAGTTTATTTGTAAGCCTTCTGTTTGTAAAAGTTGTTTTCTTTTCTTGTGTAAACTATTTTTCAACAAGTAATGCTGATGAATAGAGTGAATCATGTTGAAAGCTTGCCATATAATCAGGATTTAGTTTTTATTTGTATCGAATATTTCTTTCTTCATCCAATTGTTTGTCTTTGTCAACTGTCTAGTTATATCCGTGTTATCAACTAGGGGGGTAGATTTACTTAATCTCAGAAGAGCATCAGATTGATTGAACTTCCAGTTTGATTGGATAATCTAGAATCTCTGTGTATAGTCAGGATTCTCAAAAGAGGCGCGCCAAAATTCTTATCCGCTGCATATGAGGAGATTTGCCTGTGGTATGGTTATACCATGTTGGGGTTCTATTTTTCTCTAATTTATACTGATGTATTTTTCACTTTTCGTTGTTTGAAAATTAAAATCTTTAACAGAGGAACCCACAAGAATGACAGCAATCTAGATCATAAGTGGCCATGAAATTTAGAAATCAGTGATGGAGAATTTTCAGGACAATTAACTGCAGTAGAACTCTAAGCCTGGCTGGAAGTCTTGGAATGAATAGACCAGTGAAAGCAACAATAAGCACAAAGGTAATCTTATACATTCTATGAGCTTACAAAAATAAACTGAGAACTTTTTAGCCCTGACAGATATTCATAGATTTTGTTCAACAAATTATATAAGGGGTACTTTGCATAGACAGATTTAGCAGGGCAGATTCTACTTCCGGTGGTAGATGTGAACTGTGTGATTCTTGCTGAGCACTATGCTATTGCATACATAAACAAGTGAAAACTGGAGGTAGTCTTAGGTATACTCAACCCTATACTAACGCTCTTTGCAACATACGTCACAATAGAAAAATTAATAAGATCTATAAAGGGGACAGATAGGAAGTTGCCGAGAAAGGACCAAAAGATATATTTATAATGTGCTTCTCAGATCAGTTCATCTTTCTTTGTGTGAGCCCACACCTAGCTGCTAGTCTGGGTTCATAAGACTTGAATTTTTTGTCTTGCTTATTGGCTTGGACAAAGCTCCCGATAAATTGTCTTGTAATGCTGGTTTTAAGGGACTGGTAAATATCAATTTATTTATAACCATTACAATGTATTAGCCTCACTGTTATTCAATTGAAATCATCTGTATACTTCCAGTCCTTTATCTCTGCTTTTGTATAATGCCCAACAAGGTCAATGAGGAAACTGATAGGTTTTACATCCTCCAATTGTCTCAGATGAATATTAGAAGAAAATGTTCTTAGTATCTGAAGATCATTTATTCAAGAGTGTTTTTATTGGTAGAAGGTTCACAATATAGGATATAGATACAGGGTTTTAATTGTTTCATTTAGAGTCCTTCACTGCCATACATGCCACAATTTTTCGAGTCTTTCTTTTCTCTTTCACATTCAGTTACTTCTAGTTGTAAATTGGAAAAGTTTTTAAGGTTTTCAGCTTTTTGGGCCTATTGACCTGTTGAAAATCCTTGGGAATAAAAACAATATGTGGTGTTTCTTTCTTGTCTTCTAAACTCAAAAGATAGTTTTGTAGAGTATAATGATATATCTTGGATTACTCATCTAAAGAAGCAACTACGAGAAATCCAACATATGTCTCCATTCTCGCAAGTTATTGACCTTTTGGGAAGGGGGTTCCCACTGCAAAGATATTTGATACCATTCCTATTCTGATTTTTCCAATTTCCTTTTTTAGTTTCTCTTTGATTTCCTTGTGTACTCGCTTAGAAAGTATGAAGCTTTCACAATGGATTCATCACCCGTGCTTAGTTTAGAACTTTAGTGTGAAGCCTATCCTTCAAAAGGCCATATATTCCATCTCGTAAGCCATAAGTGCCCTTTTAGTCACAAGGTTATGTAGATTTAATATTCTCGTTGACTTGTGGCTTTATGCTGAAATATTAATAAATTCTCTACTGCTGACCTTAATAACTTTGTTCTTAGGATTGCATGCAAAGGGGTCCTTTGGACAACATGGCTCATTGCAAAGCTGATGTAAACCTGGAGGCTTTATCATACATAAAAAATCTCTCTCAAGTGAATTTAGAAAGTTTGGAAGTCAGCTCTTTAGATCTAGAATCAATAATGCTGGTTGGTCCAAAATCTGCTATATTGTTAATAAGCACAATGTATCGAACAAATATTTCTGAATTAAAAAATTAGAGCATTTTTGTGGCTTCACAATTCTATATTTAACTTATTTAGAAAACCTTATACAATGTATATTCATCCTGCAAAATCTGCTATCCCTTCACACCACTAGGGGAATAAAGGCAAAATATATAGATTGGTCAGGGCTGGTACTTGTTGAAGGGGCATGTGTTAATCTACCACAGTGGTCAACTTTGCTCCTTCTGTCCCCATTGGACCTTTGGTTTTCTTTCTTTTTCTCCTGTCTTCCGAATGATCCATTGCAAATAGGTTCACTTGCACTAAATGGAAATCTAACAAACACCAATTTCTTCATCACTGATTAGCAGAAGTGATAAACGTATAATGAACTTAAACCTACTTCTGTGGCATGCAATCATTTCGTATTCAATGCCCATGATAATTTGAATCTTCTGTATACCTGATAAATCTCAATCATCTTCTTATAACTGTGCATGAGTTCTAACAACACATAATCAATATTTCTTAGATTTCATTGCTCTACACTAAAAATCAGTAGATGATAGAGATGATGTAATACACTGTTATCATTGTTTCTATAATAAACAATCAAAGATTGCTACATTGATAGATGCTGTTTTGGCAGATACAGATCTCTTTCCACACAGAAGTGCGGGCAATCTCTTGGTAACAACCTTTTTGGATTGGAACTGATTATTCATAGTTGTTTGTGTGATGAAAACAAATAACCTTTTCAAAGCATTTGTCTGAAACCTGCATGAACCAGTTGCATTCTAGTTACCATTGTCTTGAGTTTGGTCATTCTTGCCATGTTCCAACTTCATATGTTTTCAGCAGTACGTTCCTGATTTATTGATGGGTTAAAACTTAAAGCCTCTGTTTTAAAAATATTCTTAGTACCATTACATTGTATTTGACATTAACACTAAACATTTAAGCTAATGAATTTTTGAGGATCCCTAGGATGTTGTAAGGCTAACAGAAAAACAGCACAACAACATGGCATGGGAGGAGGTTTTTCCAATCAAATTTGTTTAAAGCATGGAAAATATAGCGGAAATAAAAATGATATGATATTCAGAAACAAGAAAAAAAACCGAATTTGTTATTTCATGCTGAATATGATTCGTACACATCAACAGAAAGGCAGAGCAAGCATTAAATATGAAAATGATAACATTTGTCATATGCCAACTTTTGACTTCACACATGGTGTTCTATGGAGCGTACATGCTCAAACATACTCTACAAACACTCGTTAGTGGACACTTCAGGGTGTTGGTTCAAAACACAGTAGTCGCTCTCTAAAGACTAGCATATCATATGTTAGAAAATGCTACCTAGGATTCCTAATAAGAGTCCAAAATCCCCTGCACGATGAGTTATAAATGCTTTTTGACAAGCATTAGTCGCGCTGGGTCGCGTAAACCAGAAACCTATCAATAAATAGGAACACATTCCTACTAATTCCAAAAAAAAAAAATATTTGTAATAAATTAGGGCTAATAACTAACCCCAGCATAGAAGCATTGAAAAAATTAAGGCAAGCGAAAAATCTCACATATGTTTTATCATGCAATATATAATTATCGCTGTAGATCATAACCATGGTTCCAACTGTTGTAACTAAAACTAACATAATGGAAGTAAGTGGATCAATCAAATAGTCTAACTCTAATGAAAACTTATTATTGATAACTCAAGACCAGAACTACCAATAGATGGGACCGCGGGTAATCTGTTGCAAGAACAAATTGAAAGAAAGAAACATAGCTACGCTTACCAGAAAAATTGATGTTATTAGTAGATTATAAAGAGCCATTAGAAATGTTGATGTAAAATAAATTCATAAAATCTAAGTTAGAAGCAACAATTTATTATCATACTTGATTTATAATTTATATATCTATATTTTCAGAATGCTTTATATTTTATTTGTTGATTATATACAATTTAAGTTAATTTAAAATTAAGATTAAATGGTATATTGATTGGGTAGTAGTCGACATCAAAATAATATTTTGCTTGGGTGCAATTGCAATTTTTTTTGTTGTTGTGAAACTGAATGATCAAATTAGATATAGAGATGAAAGACACCAAAAGCAAAGAATTTGTGTTCACCTTAAAGTGGATATACTAGCATTTTGTTTTGTTGAGAGACTTGTTGGCTCAACAATTTTATATATTTAGGATTGAGGTTGATAGGCTTAAAATTTCTAGTAAGGAGATATGATTCTAGTCACTATCTTTCATAGTCTTCTTCCTTATTATGTTTTTGTTTTGTCAAAATTAAGTATGCTTCAAGCCCTTTCTTTAACCTCATGTTGTTCCTGCCATAAACAATTATCTTAACTAGACCCTTTAGATTGCTTTTGAACCCCATAAGTCAAAGAACCTTAGTGAATTTCACTGTTCATGATTAGGGATGCTTGCTCCAACCAACAACCCTATCCATGGTTAGTCATTTGGCAAATTGGAAATGATAATTTGAGGGATCACACACATAAATAGGTTTCCCAAATCAATAAGATACATGTAGGATATGATTTTCTCATCTTTATACTTGCATTAGGAAAAAAACATGGTATCAAAGTCGTGTTGTGTGGTATAGCTCATTTTTTTTTTGGAACTTTTATTGAAAGATTCAAGAGAATATTAGATATCTAATATTTTCCTAAAAAACTAACAATGCTCTTCTCCTACATTCTCATGTGACTTGGAGAATCAGAAGAGTATAAAGGAAAATAGACATCTAGCTAATCTAGTTTGTGTGTGTGTTTCTATGAGATTTGGGTGATTGTTATATCATATTTTGGTAATATTGGAAGGATTGTTAGCACTTCTAGAGAGTCCAAAAGGCTTGAAAAAGAAAAAGATTGACTTTTATTTCATCAAAAGTAGGGAATGGAGGATACACAAACAAATCAGAATAAAAAAAATTTAGAATTTTTTGCTAAAGTTTTTAGATTTGCGTTAGAAATTCAGCTTCAACTCATTTGTAGGAAAAATAATTTTTGGATATAAAAAACCATTCGGGTATCTCTTTTCTTTTGTATAGATTGAATATTTTTTTATAAATTAAGCTTGGATGAGGCGTGAGCCATTTTTTGTTGGCAGATTTAGCAAATATTTTTAAATGGCATAACTTTTACCTCAGGTGTTGGATTCTCACAAAAAGTACTTGTTAGAAAGATGAAAACAAGAAATCTTCACCCATGCGGGTCTCATTAAAAACTTCTATCATTTTCCATCAGATATCGCAAGTTGGGTCAATTTCTTCTTTTTCTCTTCAACTCGTCATACCTTTGGCCTCAAAACTCCATTTTAAAAAAATGAATAGGCTCTGGAAAAGTATTTAAGAGTATTACACAACTATAAGGCTATTATTTTTAGAATTTGCATCAAATTTATTTGTATCAATTTTTTTTAAGCCATTAGAGGCTTAGAAAGCATTGTAATTTGATAAAAGGCCTTGTAAACACACCAATTATAGAATGCCAACCTTTTGAAACTAATGGGAAGGGGGGATGTATCACATGCCTTATTTCTTGCACTTTTCCTCGTTCTTTACAATCTTCTTTTCTACTCTCATGGACGCATCAACAATTTTTGTTTTAACACCATATAACTATTTTGAATGAAAATCTAAGATGATAAGACATGGATATCATCGTGTTACAATGAGACTTGAAATGGAACCAAAAGTTGATGTAGAAAAGATATAACAATTTAATAAATGTGATGAAGCCTTTGGTACTCTGTGTATGTTAGTCTCTCCTACACTTTTTCACATTGAATCTACCACTACACCAAATGGAGTGTGGACCAACTTAGAAAATATCTTTGGTGAGTAGGATGAGTTAAGAGGTCATCAATTGGAGAATGAACTCATAAGGTTGAGTCCAACCAATTTTGACACTATATGAGACTTCTTCACAAAGCTTCAATTTGTAAGATTGCAATTGGAATAGTGTGCAATCAAGAAGGATGATAAGAAACTTATCTTGAGCATTTTTTCTAAGCTAGGTCCTAAGTTGGGTCAATGAATTTGACTCAAAAAACTACACAGTTGAATCTTGATAGAAATATCACAACTATTCAATGTTTGTTTCTACATTCTATGCTACAAAATATGCCCTAGGTTCCGCATATAAAATGTCTTCTCTAGATGAATTTGTTGCACAACTCACTTGGGAGAAAGACAAATTGGTTCTAATGGGTACAATCATACCCTCTAAGTTGTATGCCTTAGCTATCAATTAATGAACAAATGAACAAAAGGGGTTTGACAATCAAGATAAGAAACAAAAGAACCAAGGAGAGAAGAAGTATAAAAAAGCTGCTACTTTAAAAGCAAATAATCATACCTCTTCATCAAAAGGTGAACAACCTAAGAAGGATAAGGAAAAGTGTTCTTACTATAAGAGGTCTGGTCATGATGAACATAAGTGTTTGAAGATACATGTAGATTACCTTCCATATCTTGTAGAAAAGAACAATGTCGAGCTGCTTGATTCAATCAAAGTTCATTAGAAGAATCTTCTAAGAACATAGACAAAAGTAAGGGAAAATGAAAGGGTAAGGCCCTAGTCGTTTTTGCTTCACAACCAAATTATTGAATAATTGACTCAGGTGCTTCACACGGCATGGTTTCTTCAAAAGATGATTTCACCTCTTTAGACTCGTGTTCTATGCCTACCATACTAATGGGCAATGACACTCTTGTTCAAGTGCACATGAGAGGGTATGTTGATGTGGGTGAAGGAACATTGAGGATGTCTTTTGTTTTCCATCTTTATCAACTAATCTCCTACATGTGTATCAAATAATTCACACTATTTCAAACAAGTGAGTTGAGTTCACACAAAATATAGTTGTAATCAGTGAAATGCATAATGGGTCTAGTGTTGTGGAGAAAGAAGATCATCAATTCACGTTATATTAGTTTTCTCACTTTTTTCGTGACTCTCCTTTGACAATCTTACTCACTCATGCATATGATGTGAGTTTTTTGTGGCATCAATTGTTTCAGCACTTGAACTACCATTGCTTGTAACAAATAAGTCAATAGGACATGGTTTCAGGGTTGCCTTCTATTCGATTTTCTAATGGATTTTTTCTAGGAATGCATTATTCTTGGTAACCATCTTGAGGAGAATATGATAAAGGAAAAGCATGGAGAGCTACACAACTATTGGAGGTTGTACATAGTGACTTGGCAGAAACATTTCTACATCTGTCTCTCAACAGGGCTAGATATGTCTTGATATTCATTGATGATTTTTCTAGATACACATGGATTTACTTTGTCAAACAAAACTCTTAAGGCCTTTGGCAATTTCCTAGATTTTAAATCATTTGCAAAGAATCAATTTGGGAAGTTCACATATTTTGTGTATAGATAATGGGGGAATATATGTTAACAATTAGTTTGAATAATTTTGTGCTTCTAAAGGTATCAACATGTAGCACAATTCCATGCAATCCTCAAAAAAATAGTGTCACAAAATGTAAGAATAGGTCCTTAAAAGAGATGGCTAATTGTATGATTCAATCCAAATCATTTGCACCTTAGTACTAGGAAAAGGCCATCAATCATGTTTTTTACATCTAGAAGTAAGTTCCTCGCAATGTTGTGAAGAGGGTAACTCCTTTTCAATCTTGGACTAGTCATAAAGCCATAGTTAAGAACTTCAAAGTGCATGGTTCTCTTGCATGGGATCACATTCTAGCTAAGAAACACAAGGCTATGGATTTGCCAAGAAAGCCTTGCATATGTTTTGGGTATCTAGATGATGTCAAAGACTATGGACTTCTTCATCCCACTACTAGTGAGTTATTCTTGAGAGAAGTGTTTGATTTGAGGAGAGTTCTTCGAGTTCTTCTCATAACACTTCTCCATCCACCACCCTATTGGAGACATTACATCATGATGATAGTTCTTTAGAGGATATCAATACTTCTAATGTTGATAAGGAGTCTTCTTCCTCCACTTCTAATAATGATTGTGATAATAAGGATTCACATTCTTCTTCTAGTCATCATTCATAGGTTGATGTTTCTCCTCTAGACTTTGTAGCCTCAAAACCTCTTTGGCTTCAAAAGACATTAATTGGTGATTGGGTTGATGATCCATCAGCTACTAGAAGAACAAGGGCATAGCTTTAGCAAGCTCCACATCTCTTCATCATTTCATATTTTGATCCGCAGTCTTTTAGAGAAGCTGCTAGTGTTCCCGAGTGGGATGTTGCAATGCAAGAAGAGTTCAATTCCTTGAAAAAGAATCATGCATGGGATTTAGTCCTTCTTCTTAAGGGAAGGAAACTTGTTTGATGCAAGTGGATATATCAAACAAATTTTACAATAGATGGGCCAATTGATAAGCAGAAGGCCTTCTTTTGGTAGCAACAAGATTCTCCTAGGTTCCTAGAATTGACTACTCTGAGACTTTTGCACTAATTGTGGTGCAAGGGCACAAGATGAGAACCAGATTCAAACCAAAGATGAAAGTCCAAGTCAGAGCATTTAAGACATCAAAATGGATCGAAATAATTAGTTCATAGGTGTGTGAAGTTGTTTATGCAAGTGTGTGTTGGTTTTCAATAAGATCTTATGTGTGGTGGCAAAGACAAGGTGGCATCCATATAAGCACACCTTGCCTTTAGCCACCTAGGATATGCTTTTAGCTAATTTTGGCTTGTTTAGGTGTCTTTTTTATCTTTAGCCGTGTGTGGTTAAGGAAAAAGCTAATAAGGCTTCTTTATGACTCCATATGTCAACAAGTTGCTAAAAGTGTCAATATTGCATTATTGCATTATGCAATTTTGCAAGACTCTTGTGAATGACTCCAAAATCTTGTATATTTGGTTGTAATGGATCCAAGAAGGTTTCTTGGGAGTTACAGGACCCAAGTCTAAGATTTGGAGGACATATTTGAAGAAGAATAGATTGAACTTCCTGCATGTTTACATTGTTTTTCATTGTTTTCTGCTATTGTATGGATCTGTATGGACTCACCAATACGATCCAGGGATTGCATGATATAGAGTAGTCTTCTAGCTTCCTTTTGGTTTTTGTTTGAAGTCTGGAAACCCTCTGTGTTCAAAGATATAAGCTTTTTTGTGACTTTAGGTTTGAAATCCTCCTTATATTGAGGGTTTGGCTTCAAATGGCCATTTCTTGAAGATCTCCCACTAGTTTTCTATAGCCTTTGAGAGATCTCTTGTTTTATTTATGCACTTTGGAATTATGCAGGTCTTGGGTTTTTATTTGTAGGAACAAAGGAGAACTTGGAAGCCCTAGGTGAGCAACACTTTGCTTATGTTCTTTTCATTTATGCAATCACATGGTTTATTTGGAATTGGTTTAAGTTTAATATAAAGTGTTGTAATACTAATTCACCCTCCCTCTCAGTATTACTCAATCCTGACAAAGGATACATTTGAATACTTGAGAAGTAGACTAGGGGTTCATCCCCTCTCTAAGAATCACTAAGGTGATATGGGGTTGCATCAACCTGTATTTTATCAGAAGATCTCATGATGGTGATGCATGATGTTCACACTTTGGGATTCCTAAGGTTGTGAAGAAGGGAAAGGAATACAAACTGAAATAGAGAATATTTGTACATGCAAGGTACAAGAATTTGAACTAAACAACATAGATACTCAATTGGCTATTGAAGAGCTGATTATCTTTTAGCATTGTTGTCAAAGGGAGAGAGACTGCATGAAATATCAAGGAAAGATCTATAGGGAGAGAGATTACAGGCAGGGAGAGAGATACATGAATATAAGTTAGTAATGAAGCTAACCGAAAGGGAGAGACAAAGATGTTGTGTAGTGATTAAGCATATTAAATTCATTATCGAGTCACAGCATATATACAGTGTCGTAGGCACTTAAGATGTTTGGTATTCTATGGCATATTTCATATTGTATTTGTGTTTCCATCAATGTGAAAGGGAGATATTGACAGACTACAACTGATTGACTAATGTGAAGATGATCACTGAGCTACAAAGGTATATGTGAGACATTAAATCAGTTATTATATTTTCATTGATGTAAACTAGTTTTGACTGCACTTATCATGATAGTTACAAACATCTGAAGAAAGTAATAATGGTGAAGGAATGAGATATTAACATGAAGATGAGATGTATGAGAAAGATATGAGTATGGTATTCATTAGGTAACTTATTGATGAGTCTATGACACTACATTGGTAATTTGATTGTATTACATGATTCTATTAAGAATTAAAGATCAAGAATGTACAAGTTTATGTGGTTGGTAAATGAAGAACTTAGTATACACCAAGTTGAAACAGTGTACATCGAGAAAGTGTAGTGTATACCGAGTACAATATTAACCAAGTAACAAGTCACCGACACATCACGGTATTGACCGAGTGAAAGAAATATATGGAACATGTGATTGTCGACTAAAGATGATGAGCTAGATAAATATGGATGATTCTGAGGTTAAAGATAAAGTTTGTTATGAAGATCTAGGACTGACAAAATTCAAGGAAGATTGGATGATGAATATTGAAACGTGATTAAGGCACAAGTTCTGAGGAAGGTTGAAGCGGGAAAATCAATGATAGAGATTAAGAGGAAAAAACTATGGCTGAGAAGAAAATGGTTTATCATGTCTATTTAAGGAGACAAGAGATTCATAATGTTAATGCGTGTGAGAAGAAGATTGCATTCATGTGAAGCTGGTCAGATAGGTTGAAGTGAGAACTGAGCAATTTTGCAGACTACACTGAGCGTCGGAGAAAGGAATTAACCAAGCATAACAGAGTTGGAGGATATAATAGGAAATTGAAGAGATTATGATGGCCAGAGGTATTTTGATCTTAGCATAGATCTGAAAATCTGCAAAGGAAGTTGTATTTGAATCAAATCATTTACTGCTACATTCTAACCATTGCTACAGATAAAATCTCTTAACCAAGTGGGACTTAACAGTCTTTGTTTATTTCATTATGATATTCAATGAATGTTGATTATTTTCTTGTTGACCCCAAGTGAGTGATTGGTCACGAAGAACTGTTAGTGATAAATCTAACAAGGTCACATCTTACAGTGTGTTTTAACCTTTAATAGGGTTGGCTCCCAACTGAGCTCACTTTAGAAGAGTGAAATTATTTTGGGTACCGGTCCCAGGTGGTTTTTACCCTAACAGGGTTTCCACGTTAAAAATCAAGTGTTATATGTGTATGGATGTGATGATTTGTTATTTTTCTTTACACATTACAATTACTGATTTGATCGATATATACTAGTTAATTTTATTGGTAATCGGTTAATGAACAGAAAGGCACATACAAGTTTTTTTCGAGCTATTTAAAGTTCATGTTGGATTTGTTTTATACATCTGAGAGTATTTGGGACTGTATGATAACTCGACTTAACAAATTCACCCCACCCCCTCTCAGTTATCTAACAATAATTTCGTCCAATAGTGAAAAATTGGGAAACATGCGCTTTGGACAAGGACCATGATGAAAACCTAGCAAATAGGTGTCATGTGTAATTTATGAACTTGCATTCCATAATTAGAGGAATATTTCACCCATGTTATCCTCCATTACCCTTGCCATTTCCTCCATTATTCTATACCCTTCATATCCCTTATCCTTGATAGCCCTATTCCCTTTTTTCAAACTTTGATCTTGACAAGGTCAAGGATCTTCCTAGAAGCATCAAATGTCCTATATGCTTTACATTATCTTGATCTCTTTGGTCCATATGACCTATCTTATCCTCATCCCTTTGGTCCATAATACCTATCCTATCGCACCCCTTTGGTCTATACTTCCTATCTTATTGAAAACTTTAGTACCTATCCCCCCTTTGTCCACTATTGATCTTTCTTATCCTATCTATATCTTGTCATTATCCTATCTCAATCCCTATCTTGGACTTGATATAAAATAAGGACATAAAATACAAAACATATTTCAAAACAACTTGATGAGTCAAGTCCTATGCATCACTTCTCATCCAATGCATTTTTTCATTACCCTATCTTGTCATGTCACATGTTATCCCATTTTGTGGATAGTCCTTGGAATCCAAACAACTTCAAGACATACCAAGAAACCCTTGGCCTCCATTTATCTACCAATTCGCCAATCCATAATGTCCCTTCCTTTCTAGACACTAGGGAAATTATGGATAATGTAAATACTAATGTCCTAAAAATATTTTTAAAAAAAACCAAAAACATTCAAATACGATCCTGAAAAAAATTTTGAAAAATGTAAAATGTCCTGAGAAAAACCCTAAAAATGGTAAAATGTCCTAAAAACTCACAAAAAAAAATTAAATCTTTGCAAAACCCTAAAAATTAAACAATCCTTCAAAAATCAACAATAAACATGTACATAATCACTTTACCTTATTTTCAATAAATTATCCCTTGCGACAAGACAAACATTTGAACAGACACAATCTAAAGACTTTTAAACATTGCATTTAATGAAATCACGCATCAATAGATAAATTATCCAATCATGTCAACAATCAATCAAATAAAATGTTCCTATCAATCAATCAATATCAATCAGTCTTTTATTAACCTATCATTTGTCTTATACATGGTGTGGTATACTCGAAACCAGATGCTATTAGTCTTAGACAGGGTAATTCATGCCTGAAACCAGACAATATCATCATCATCATCAAACAAACTATCAACTTTGACAACAAGATCAGAATGTTTGTTGACTTGCTTGGTCCAGTGAGTCTTATCTTCTATTGATTTATCTTTTGATCATGTTCCTATGCCACTCTAGGATATCACCAAGTGATGAGAGTGGCTGAGATGGTTCATGGTCTTTTATTTTTATTTTGCCTTCTATTTGTGGGGTGTTTTTCATAAATTTCTAGGGCATGTATGTCATATGCTTCAGGATAGATGGAAACATTCATTGTCTGCATTGTGTTTGTTTTTACGCAAAGTGATTGCATTATCACCTTAACTTTATGTGTCACGGTGTGACTGTTAGAAATAGGAAATACTGAGAGGCGGGGGGGGGGGGGGGGGGGGGGGCTGAATCAGTATTTCACAAACTTTTACTTTTGCCCAATTATGGATATATGAAATTAACTTGTAGTTTGCATAAGAAACTAAACTAAGTAAACTGAACAATAAGCATAACAATAAAATGAATGAACTCATAACACCATGATTTTTCTCGAGGAAACCCTGGCCAAGGGAAAACCCCGGTGGGGATGATACCCACAACTGGTCCACTAATCAAAATTATCTGGTTAAGGATATTGACCCTGTTAGACGTTTGTTACATTTGTATAGTGTCTATGTCCTGGTTAAAGGACTTTAGGCCTTGTTAGAAGCCTCAACCCTGTTAGGAGTTGCTATTACAAAACATAGATGTATGCAAGATGAGCTCACAGTCCAAACATGCAATAAACAATGATAACTTTAGATACAAAAGGTAGAATACACACTAATCAAAATTATCTGGTTAAGGATATTGACCCTGTTAGACGTTTGTTACATCTGTATAGTGTCTATGTCCTGGTTAAAGGACTTTAGGCCTTGTTAGAAGCCTCAACCCTGTTAGGAGTTGCTATTACAAAACATAGATGTATGCAAGATGAGCTCACAGTCCAAACATGCAATAAACAATGATAACTTTAGATACAAAAGGTAGAATACAAAAACCTTTTATTACTGTCGAATAACTTTATTATTCTGATCTAGCTTTGTAGGCTCTCCACACTGATATACAATACTTGCTTCTTTCTTTCTTACAACTTACAATTTCGCATCATATATTATCATATGTCAACTTCTATCTCTTCGCATTACATTATTTTTACTTATATACAAGTTATTACAAAAATAACTTTCATGTCGGCTTACAAAACATTATACTCTTCTCAAAACATAAAGTTGTTACATGTTGCCTTAGGATTAACATCTAGGATGTCGTCCCTACTTAGTTAAGTCATTATATTGATAAACAAAATATTCCCTTAACTCAAATAATCATATTCTGGTCGTTGATCTGTTCTGGTCGGCTCAACACTGTCTATGTAAAACATCGATATCTCTTTTCGTACATGTCGTACAGACTTGTGATTTTAGATGTAGCTTTGATATACATTGAGTGATCTATGTTCAAGTGCACATGCACTGAACCTTCTTTTTTGAACGTCGCTAATCAAAACGGTCTCTATGAAGACTAGTAAACACTATTATACTTAGACAATTTTCATGTGCGCTTATACAAAACTTCTTCCTCTGATCATGCTGTCTTAATGCTAAATATATGTTGCCATAGTGACAACATTGTGATATCCTACTTATCCAAATTGCCAATAGTGACACATCTGATTTTCCATATTAACTAAAGATTTCATGACAGAAATGCACTTATGAAAGCATTTTTCATCATTATTAACCCTTCTTCATCTAATTTTTTATTTTTACTAACCTTTCTTTTGTCAATCATTTTATTTTCAAAAAAAATTCCTCTTGTCAATTTCTGCCCAATTTTTCAAGGGGCCATCCTACCTCCCTTATGTTGATCCACTAGGGCATGATTTTTATTTTTTCTTTAAAACAAAGCTCAAAATTGCATTGTATCAAAGAGGGGGAAAATGTAGACACTCAAAAATGGTCTACGCCTATGTGCCCCCTTAAATTAACATGTCTTCAATGTCTAATTTTCATCCCTAATTCACTGATATTTCTTCTCGATTTTTCCTCATTTTTGACCTAATCAATCACTTTTGAAATCAATTCAAGTCATTATCAAAATTATTAGAGTAATTTCAACTCCTTATCAAAATCATCAAAATTGATCCTTTGCCTCATCAAAATCATTAATTTGGTCAAAACAATTAATTTGTCTTCTTTTGGGGTAAATAACCCATAATTTATCCCTAAGTCTTAGTTTGATAAAAAAAAAAATTACATTTATTTATCTCTTTTCTCTAAGTTCCACAATTAATTAATTTGACATTAATTATTTGGCTAATTATTGATTTGTGAAATTTTCATAATTCCTAAATCCCAATTTCTATTTTGTGGGAATAAATGAATTTTAAAATTTAATAATTCCCTCATTTGGCCAAATGTGATTTTATCTCTTAATTTTTGCTTCGCCCACTTTCTAGCCTCCACATCCTCTTTTTTAGCCTCCACCTTTCCTTTTCTTTCTCTCATAAATCGTCATAGTTTATGAAAAAATTCCTTTTTCTCTTTTATCATAATTTTCATAGTTTATGACAATTTTTCTTTTGTCATAGTTAATGACAAATTTCCTTTTTTCTCACTAATTTCTAATTGTGCATCAAATTTGTCATAAGTTTCCATTAATTAATGACAAATTTTCCTATTTTCATAATCTATGACAATTGCCCTTTTACACACTTAATTGCTAAATTTGTAATTTGTCTTACAAATTCTATAAATTGAGATCACTTCTCTCATTTTTGGCTAACCACATCTTTCAAATCTTCTCGTCATGATTGTCAATTTATTGATTTCATGTTATAGGTGCATCTTTTCATAATGGGAGAATCATATCAACATTTTGAGAGGAAAGAAAGAAAGGCATTGGAGCAAGTTGAAGGGAGTTTATTGAATTTACTTTCATATTTTATGCGTTTTCCTTCATGGCTTTAATGTTAGGATAGGATGTTTTTGTATACTTTTATTGTTTGATGGTTTCCTTAGCATGCATGTTTTCCTCATTTTTCCTCTCCTTCACATACAACATACTGTCACGATGCTTGACTTGTGCAACACTAAACAATGAGTCGGGGAACCCTTCGTTGATTTCCCATAGAGATAGAGGAAAATATTTTCTAGATATCCACAACAGATTCCCAAGACTGAGAAAATTGACATATTCATTAACACCTTAGTTTCTGAGATGAATTGTGCGCTAAAAATGCAAACACATCCTACTTTTGATAAATTAGTTGAAACTTCTATCTGCATTGAGGATGTCCTTGTTAGAAAAGGAGAAATTACCCTACAACACAAAGATCATAAATCTTCTACCAACAATCATAATAAGGACAAATACAATTATTGGAGAAAGACTAAGGATGTGGTAAATGATGGAATGTGGGTACCACTACTATCTCTAGCAAACCAATGGAGCCCACTTTCAACCTCTCCAGCATAATTCAAGTGGCTAAAGTAGACAAGCCTACTCCTTCAAGCTCTAAACCTAAGTATAGTAAAGACAAATCTGTTACAAGTAGTGGTTGTCATTGCACCAAAAGATCAACCTGTTAATGCCCGATACAGCCACTAGACTTATAGAAGACATAGGAGGCGTTTAAGCCATGTCATGAATTCTGAGGGGAGTGCTAACCATTTTTCCAACAATCTCCCCCTCAGCATTACTCGAGGGGATTCAAACCTGTGACCAAGCTCTGATACCACTTGTTACAAGTAGTTGTTGGCGTTGCACCAAAAGATCAACCTCTTAATGCCCGATACAACCACTAGACTTATAGAAGACACAGGAGGAGGTTAAGCCATATCATGAATCTCGAGGGGAGAACTGACCATTTTTCCAACAAAATCATGTATGCCTAGACCAAAGCATGACTTCACTCTGTTAGGGGAATCACTTGAAAATGTACTTAAGACCCTTTCGGCAAACAATATCATAACATTACTTGATAACTCAAAACTGTATGATCTTGAGATCAAACCAAAATGGTGGAATGATAATCATTAATGTAAATTATATCATAACAAGGGTCATAAAATGAATGACTACATGAAACTCAAACACTTGATCCAAGGTATCATTGATAATGAGACCATTTTTGTTGATGGCCTGCAAATGAATACTAATCACAAGGCCTTTAAAGAGCCTTTTCCCAAATATGAAAAAGCAGAGTCCTCTAAGCCAAAAGACAACAAAGTGGGTTATACCTACACAGACAGCGATAATGTCATTCACATGCTTGAGTCAATTGATCGGTCTATCAATGTTATCAAGATCAAAGACCAATCTGAATTTGAATCATCTAATGTAGTGACTCAATCACAAGGCAAAGTCACTTTGCGAGGGTTTTGTCCTTCCTCCTCTTCCAAACAACCAACTACCCAAGTATCCAAACCAGCATCAAACAAACAATTGGCGTCATCATCCTTTTTGAATAACTACAACTTGTTCGATCAATTGCAACGTACCTCAACATAGATATCAGTCTTTGATTTGCTAAAAATCTCTCCTATACATAGAGAGATCATGGAACAATCCCTCTTGGCACCAAATGTACCTAAGGACTTAGATATTGATAAGTTTCATTCCATGGTTGGTCATATCATTTCTCTACATTACCTGACATTATATGAAGAAGATGAAAGTCTATTAACCACCCACATAACAACTCCTTCACATTGAGTTTCTTATCCACAAACACAGAGTGAAACACGTTTTGATGGATGCAGGCATTGGTTTGAACAATTTTACTTTTAATCTTGTCAAAGCTCTAGGTTTTTCAGAACATGTTATTGATCCTAGGAGAAAAATAATGATAAAAGCCTATGATGAGGAAGAAAGGTCCTCCAAGGGCATGGATGTCTTACCTATCTAAGTGGGTCTTGTTGAGAGGGATGTTATCTGCCAAGTTCTAGATCTTCCTCTAGCATTCAACGTACTACTTCACGGACCTTCGATACATGACATGCAATAAATTCCTTCCACTTACCACCAATGCATTAAATTCCCTCACAATAGAGTTGAAGTAACAATACCCATAGATTCTATCTATTTGTGTAACAATGCAAAATAGGATGACAACGTGGTCCCACACAATAAGGAAGCTTTACAAAATTAAGAAGACAAGAATGCTAGAAAGGCTACCCTAACCGAATTTGAGAAGAATCTCAACATCAAGGATAATGGAATGGATGAGTGTAGGTTGGATCTCATGCTCCATGGTAAATATCACCATCTCTCCTAGATCCTATGGGAAGCCTTCCTCATTATTGCAACCTACTAGTAATATCACTTCTATAGTCCATGAGGGAACATGAATGGTCAGAGAGAAAATATCCCTTAAGGAAGAAAATGAAGAAAAAAAATTCCTACAGTGGCCTTATAGGGGTGAAGAGCCAGATCAAGAAGTCAATCCTGTGGAAATTTCCATGGAAAAGTATGGAAAAGGCTATCATATGATGCAAAAAATGGGATATGATAGAGAAGGGCCTCTAGGAAAAGGAAAAGGGATTGTTGAACCTTTACAATATGTGTTATGAAGTCCTAAAGACAAAATTGGTGTCAGATACTATGAAAACAAATTTAATCCATCTTCTACAAGTGGTCCTATATTCGATAGATCAGGAGATTTAGACGATGAGGATGAAGAAGATATTATCCCTATGTCTTATGAGAGGTTACTTCACAAACAAACAAAGAATCCATAATATCAAGGAGAACCATACGTACTTCCAACTATGATGAATCAACCTACTACTCAAGAAGATACCTTTGAACAAGAACAATAAGCAGAAAATGTTAGGATTAAGTAATACTGAGAGGGGGGGTGAATCAGTATTACAACACTTTAAATCTAACTTAAACCAATTTCAAATAAACCATATGAGTATTGAAATGAAAAGAACATAAGCACATAACTCATAACTCATAACACCATTATTTACTTTCGAGGAAACCCTGGCCAAGGGAAAACCTCGGTGGGGATGGTACCCACAACTATGCACTAAAATATAGAATCCATGTTAGGAGATCTAGCCTTGTTAAGAGCTGAGTATTACATAGTAAATTTCCATGTTAGAGGAATGGAAACCCTGTTAGGGGTATACAAAAACCCTGTTAAAGGTCTATTGAGCTTACAACTCTTACAATCAATAATTTAGTAACAAAAGTGTTCTCCGAGAGTGAACAATACAAGCATCTGCTATGCTTTGATAGTTCCAATTATAGCTCTGTCAATCTCTGATCTCACATCTGCTATCAGTCATCACTGATATACCAAATTTGCATCTATCATACCTACATGTCTATCACACTTATCGCTTCTATGAAACACTCCATACTTATATCAATCCTGCCATCCAGTCAACTCTCAAATACACCACAAAACATTATAATTACTTATACAAATAATAAATACTAAGTCGATGATCTTATATTACCAAAGTGTCGGCAATATACAATCTTCATCTGACATAGTACGTTACCACTCCATCTTGCCTTCCCTTAATCATCACGACTGTTCATATGCCTTGTTTTACTATTTCTCTATCTTCACATACCTTCATAACATGGTAACTTACTGATATCAACACCAAAACATATGCGACCTTAACTTGATGTAGGAGCATCCTAGGGTAGTTGGCAATACTGCATGTTGGGGTGTTTTGTTACTCGGTTGCGGCTTTGACCAAGGGGCTTGGTCATTGAAGGACTTAGTCATTGAAGGAATCGGTGAAACTTCTAGTGCTTGGCAGAACCTGTGCTTGACGATGCTTGTGGTGCTCAGTTGACGTGCTTGCTCGGTGATGACTAGCTTGCTTGATTGTTTTTACTAGCACTCGGTGATGAACTACAACTGATTGAATATCTGATGAACTGAAGAAACAATGATTAGAGATCACTGAGTTACTGAAATGTCAGAAATGAAAGATGACCAAGTCTATTTTTAAAAGTAAGGTCTATTCATCTAAAGGTATTTTGGAGTTGGTACACACTGACTTATGTGGTCCTATGAGAACTCAAAGCTACTATGATGATAGATAATTTATTTTATTTGTTGATGACTATACTTGATTGATGACAATAATGTTCTTAAAAGAAAAATTTGAGGCATTCAAACTATTTAAATGATATAAGGCTAAAGTTGAAAAAGAAACCGGAAAAGAATTGAAATGCTTAAGGTTTGATAGAAGAGGTGAGTTTGTTTTTCCCTTAACCGGTCCCAGGTAGTTTTTCCCTTAACAGGGTTTCCACATTAAATCATTGTGTTATGTGTTATTTTTTATGATTATTTTTCTATCATACTTTACATAATGCATAGTTTATTTAGTTAGTAATCACAATTTGGATATTTACTGGTAATCGGTAAAGTGGATAGACAAACTGATATTTTATGTTACTGAGCTGCATAACTTGGTGAAATTGTTTTGAAAGGTACATCTGTGTATTTGGGACTGTAGGATAACTGATCTAACTGATTCACCCCCCCTCTTAGTTATTCTAACACTCAGTATTTTGGCTTATCGACTGGAGTTCTTGTGGATTTAGTGGGCTGACTTTATGTACTTAATGTGGGTAGCTTATGTTGTATTCTCCTAGGTAGATCTAGAGGCTGACATGGAGAATTAATTGTTTGTAAGGCTATTTGAGAGCCGACTTGTATTGCATTTAATAATTGTTTGTTTTTGGAGCTGACTTGGGCTTTGGAGTTAATTATTTCTTCCAGCCGACTTGTGGCTAAAGAAGTGCATTTAAGGGAGCTCTAGTGTAGTTGTTGAGGGCATATTAGCAGAGTTAATAGCTTGCAAGATTATGAACAAGAAGATTTCTTGGTGGCCTGTGTGCACAAGTTTAGATCTTGTTAGGGTTCCTACCAGATTGTTGTAGCCAATTGTTGCAGATTTGGCTAGCTAAGGTTAGAGCTTGGAGTTGGATCTTGAGGGATATTGCAGAACTATTTCTTGCTTTGTATTTGGTCGTAATCAGGAAGGCCTTACAACCCGGCACATTGCATGTAATCAGTTGTTGATGAATAAAGATATATGTTTTATTTCAGATTCAGTTTCCTATTTTGATTCCATTTTGTGGTTGTTTAGCTGGGGGCTTGGACGTCTCCTTTGGAGATTCTCTTGGCCTTGCACTGTGTCATAACTGAAGGTCATACATATAAAAAAATGTGTTCCTCTAAGTTCACAAGCCATAAAAAATCATATATCACCTTCGTTGACCAAAATAGTAATGCAGTATACTGTAACTCTGATTCTGTGCATAGTCATTTTCATGATTGTGTCTCCAATACTTATACTCACTTCATGCGATCACTACAACATAAGTGTTGCCATAAATGACAACCCTTAAGTGATCCATAGTTCTCTCAAAACACCACTTGCCAATAATCTCTCCCTTTGGCATTGATGACAACACTTAGCAAAAAAATGACTAAGTGTCAAAACTCTATCTTCCTTCTACTTCTCTATATACATATTCTTTCTCTTTCTTTCTTTCTTTCTTTCTTTTTTTACAATTTTCTCTTTCTCTTTTTTTTTTTAAGTTCTCCTCTTTTCATTTTTCTCTTCTCTTCTCCCCCTTTGACATCAATGGAAAAGTTACTTACAAAACTTTAAAAACTTAAGCATATATGACTTAGTGCTTACTCACCAGATTTAGAATGTCTTGGAAGGAATCTTCCAAGGTCTTTACTTCATTAGTCCATGACTTAATTAGTAGTTCACTGACATGGATCAGTCCATTTAGCGCATAAGATGCAGTCTCTACTACCTTTAGGTCAGTGGATACAGAGTTCACCATTGATCCCTCAATCTTCTCCATCTCTGTGAGATGAGCTTCAAGAATTGATAGCTTGGGAGTGATTAAACTCTTTATAAAACCAAATCTTTCCACTACCCTCCCTTTTTCTGTATTCAAAACACTTATCTTATCCAAGATTTTGGATGTCTTCTTGTCCATTTTTTATATAGATTATGAGGAGGTCTCACAACTGTCCATTATGTTTTCTAATGTATCCATGTCCTTGGCAAAGATATCTTCTATATTTTTAACATGTCTGATAGGATTTATGCAATAGCTATATACATTTCTTCCTTGTGCCACACAAGTTTTGGCTTTGATTGTAGTTGCTTTCAAAATGTCTAAGTCCCATGAGATAGATTGGCAGACTTCCTTCAACTTATTTTCAAGGTATCTTTTCTTAGCTTTATCCTCTGCAATCTTCAACAATGACTCAAAATGGTTGTCAAAGTTGTCCAATGCCATATTCAAGTTCTCTACATCATCCTTCCCTTGAAATGTGAGAGGTGTGGGGAGTATTTTATTCACAGTCTCTAATGCCCTAGCAATTACCTTGACCTTTTTATCCCCCTTTTTGTTCTGACCTTTCCTTTACCTTAGAAAATGCCATGAAGGATAATCTCATTAGCTCATCTTCATCCATGCTTTCCACATCAGCACTCACTGGTTTGGCCATACTTTCCAATAATAAGGTGGAGGAGGTATCTGGTTCTTACTTGATCTCAACTCTTACCTCTTCTTCTTTTTCTGCTTTTGTCTCTTCTTCCTGCTTTTCCTCTTGTTGTTTCTCCTTCTCTTGTTCTTTCTCTTCCTATTTTTCTTCTTCATGTTCTTCCTCTTTCTTTCCTTCCTCTTCTACTATCATTGCACTGTCCAGATTGTCTTGAAATGGATCATTTACATCAAGTGAAGTGTCAAGTGATATAGGCACACCAGAAACAAAAAAGTCTAGTTGCTTGTCATCTTCGCTTACTTGCACACTCTCTTCAGTTATCTTAGAGCTTTCTCCCATACCTAAAGGTGTAGGCTTGGTAACTTTGGGAGGTGAGGTCTTCTCAGGAATGTCGCTCATAATAATTTGGTCCAATGTCTTTTGTGTGTCTTTTATTACCTCATCATACTTTCTTGCCATTATCTTCACAAGTCTGGCCTTGGTTCTCAATAGAGGTTTGAGTTCCTTGATGATTATTTCCCTTTCCCGTATGGAGACTACAAGAAACATGTCTTCAATAGCCTTATTTCTTATAGTCTCATCCTCTGAATGTGCTAATTGTTTTCTTATTTCCAACTTGTTATACAAGTCCTTTGGAATAGCGTCTTCTATTTCTAGCAAATTACTCTTGTAGATTAACAAGTGTTCAATTACTATATATTCAATTATAGATTGATTATCTGAATCATACCTCTCATAGTATCTATTTAGTGTTTGTATATTTCCATCTCTGATTATCCTCTTTTGCAATATCTTAATGTTAGGAATGGGAACACTAAGAGAGGGGGGGGGGGGGGTGAATCAGTGTTCACTGTATTTTATCTTTTTACTTAATCTCAAACTGAACTTAAATACTTAAGTACTGAAATGAACATCCACATAAACATGAAACATGAAATCAACACATAACACCAATATGGTTACGGGAAAACCCAAATAGGTAAAAACCCCAATGGGAATTGACACCCACTAATATTCTGTACTAGTGTTTTATGATCCTTGTTAGAAGATCCTTAACCCTGTTAGGAGTTTCTTTACAATGTATCAAGTACAGTAGACCTTGTCAAGAGTTGGACCCTATTAGGAGTCTTTTACAATAAACCTTGTTATGGGTGTGGACGCACTGTCCTAGAGCTCACTACTCAAGTGGTGAAGGTTGCAACCTTCTGATCTTAGATACACACTATATCTGTTGGATGAACTGTTACTATGACACTGCTTGTCTGATCAATTCCTTTTATGCATTGACGCTTTGACCTCTTGCAAAGCTCTAATACATCTTATCAACTCTTCGCACACTTCTTCTCTGCTTATCTCAATTGTATAACAACTCTGATACCAATTACAATGGGCGCATCTCATATTTATATGCACATACAAAACAAATAACTAGGTCGGCCCTTTAACCGATTACATACAAAGCTTCCAATTGAATTGGCTCAAGCGTGTTTACGAACAAACATAATTACATGTCAACAACCTAATTACAATAGGAGCATGGCCTTTACATCATAATAATATAACCGCAAATCAAAAAGCCAACAGTCGGCTGCTTACTCTGTTCTTCTCTAGCACACACTAGCTGTGTAACTTCAACTGTCTATAACTTTGTCATACTTGCATATCTGATCATGCACTTATAGACTAAGCATGAATATACTCTAAGAAACTTATCTTCCAAGGCACATACCATAACTCAGTCATACGCACATGCATTGATTCTCTAAGCTTCAGGTACTCTGTACACTGTCCAGTCTTCAACACTTAGTCAATTTCTGATCTTCTCCTCAAGTGCGCTGACTCCAAAACACTATATGACTTTTTTGCCATAATGAAAACACTATAATAAGTCATATACACCAGTATAGCCAACTTGCCAACAATCTCCCCCTTTGTCATTGATGGCAACAAAGGAATATGGCCAAGTTGCTAACTGTCCCTTAATACAAAAAACTTGTCTTATATCTCCCTTATACATAAACTTCTATCTTATATCTCCTTATACATATCTATAAACCATGTTTTATACATACTCCCCCTTTGACATTAATGACAAAGGTGCTTCAAAACTGTATCTACAAATACTTAATGTGAGAGAACATCTGGATATGCTATCTGCGGGTTTTGGATCTCCTTCTTACAAAATGTGATCAATGAATTAACAATCTGGAGATGGGTGCATAGTGCATACTGTAGCTTCTCCATATTCACCAAATCTATGCTAGGACCTTGATCATATGTCACCATGGTGGCATCGATCTCCTTGATATTCTAATTAAGTATATCTAATGAGGGCGCAAGAGCATTCCTTAGCTATGTTTGTCTTGCCCTTATCTTGGACATCTCCTTTTCTGCCTTCTCAATCTTATCAATCTACCCTTAATATACATTGTTGCACATTTTTACATCAGTAGAGGGGTCTTCTACTGATTTCTTTACACTTTCTATCATTTTTTCTGCTTCTTGTATCATCTTGAGATGATCATCAGTGAGCTTGTCTTGATCCATACAGTCAACAATAATTTTTCTACCTTTTGTTGCAAATTCCTTCAAAGTTGCTTGTCCAACTTTGAGTGAACTCGGGTCAAGTGCAAAGTTGCTAACCAATTCACTTAGCCTTTTCTTCAAATAATTCTCCTCTGCAACTAGGGATGCAGATTATTCCAGGATAGAGAAATTACTCTTGAACTGTGAAATAATTGTACTCGCATCATCAACGGAGTGTACCTTGGACACTTTCTTATCTGCTAGTAACAAGTTGTTTAATATGTTTACTGATTCTACAAGGAGGGGATTCCTCATTACCTATTTTTCCTTGGCTTTCTCCATAGCTAAGATGCTAAATTTGAACAGGTCTCCTTCTCCCCATGAATCCAAACTAGTTGTGTCAGGTGTCAAACTTGACAACAATGCTGCTGAGGGAAGTAGAGTGATAGGAGTACTATCCATGACTTCCTTTTTTACTCTTATTGTCATTGGTTCATTTTCTTTTCTCTCTACTTCTTTTTGTTTTTCTACTTCTTTTTTTGTTTGTTCTTCTTTCTCATCTGTTATATCCTCAATCAATACTTCTTCTTGTTTATTGGGAGAAGTGTTACTACATAAGTTCTCATCCTCTTTAGTGCTTACAAATGCCTCTTCAAACTTGTCTAGATCCATGTCTGTGGCCGCCATAGTGACTTTTACATTGTCAATAAAGATAGAATCATCCTTGAGTGTCTCTGTTATGGGCACAGACTTCTCTACCTCTGTGGATGCATCAATTGCATGCACTAAATCTTGTGGACCTATATATGGTACATTAGTAGTCTCTGACTCTTTTGCAACCATTATGGGTACTTGAGCTGTGGGCGCAATGGCTGGATACATGTGCCTATTCATGAAGACCTTCTCAAATGCCTTCTTTGTTTCCTTAGCAACCAATTCATAATTCTTGTCCATTATGTGCAGGGTCCTTGACTTGGTTCTAAGATGTGGTTTCACTAGATCTAGTAACAGAGATTTCTCCTCTAGAGAACATACTGGAAGGGTTTCATCTAGAATCTTTTCTCTTATCCTTAGATCCTCTTCAATAGCCTGTCTCTTTTGGAATTCTAAGATATTCCATACATTGTCTGGAATCATAGTCTTTAGTTCTAGGACTGTCTTCTTAAACTTCAACATATGTTTGATTATCATTCTATGTATCTCTAATTTGTTAATCTCATTGTATTTCTCATAGAGCTTTCCTACTTGATCAATTCTACCTTCATCAACAATCCTTGTATTTAACACACTGAGACTAGGTTTGAAACTTACTTCGGGAGGAGCTTGAGTGTTCCTTCTGTTCCTTGTTACTCGTGAGGATGGATGAAAAATGCTAATCTCTTTCTTCCTCTTAGGAATTTCCTTATACTTAGGAGGAGCAGTAAGGTCAATGGTTTCTCTGGGCGTAGAAGGAGTAACATCAGTTTTACCCTTCTTATCATCTGATTTTTCTATTTTTACCTTCTTCAACTTAGGATCCTCTGATTATGTATTTGTTGTTGTTGTGCTCTCAATTTCCAAAGAAATCTTTTCTTCCCTTGCTTTGTCTAAGTCTGCTTGTGATACACCATGAATTCTCAAGATTTCTTAAGTAACCTTGGAAACTTTTCATTTTGTTGTTGCGATGTTTAGAACAGCATCAACTTCTCTAGTTTTCTCTTCATAGGTTCCCCATCTTGGCTCATTAAGGTCTTTAGGGGCTGAAAGAAATACTTGTGCATATGCTTCTAGGACTTGTTCATCAACCTCATATCCAAGTGGATGGATCCACTTTGTCCTAGGTTCAACTACCTCCATGCATGTTGTGTCTGTCTCAACCATGAAACAAATGGTATCCTTGTATTTTTCAACTATCTTCTCTGGAATTTTGTATCTCATCTGCATCTTGACTCTAAATGTCTTCAACTCTAGTGTCATGTAGTCCTTCAATGTACTCTTAGTACATGCCTTGAGAGATATCTGTGGCATTGTGGGGATAGATTTATCTAGATAAAAATCAGACACTTTTCCAACAATATGGAAGTACATATATATGATCAAAGACCCAAATCTGAATAACTTGGTCTTGTCATGTTTGACGGCCTTAATGTTATCTATCAATTGTGCGCACAGGATCTCGCACAAATTGAACTCTCCATTTTCTTTCACAAGTCTTATAGCTGCAAGAATTGTGGCCGCAGACACACTGTTCACCATGCTGGTGTGCTGGAACCTGTATCCTAGTATCATGGACATCAATTTGATGTCATTTTGCTCAATAGGCTCTATAGTCATTCTACGCCTATCACTTCTTGACTTGCATGTTTTCTCAACAAGTTTCCTTACATCCTTTCCCACTGGAAGAATGGTGCTTGTCTTTGAGAGGCTTGTCATCTCATGAATTAGGTCACCAATAATTCTGACCAGCACTTCACCTATCCAAAATAGGTCATCATGAATTCTTCTTAGTAGAATTTTGATCCATTCCAATTCGTAGAACTCATATGTCATAGCATACTCCACTATAGGGTGATTATTCCACTGCGCATACTCATCCATGAAGGTTTTGTCTGGTTTCATCATTGTTTCCATGTGTGCCCTAATTCTATCCAATCCTACTGGCTCTTTCTTACAGTATATGTATTCCCTAATGTCTTCGACATGCATAACACCCATAGGCGTGCGGGAGAATGCCCCTTCTAGGTCATCCAATGTGGATTTGAATGGGTGCCTCTTAAATACATATCTCTTATTTTTTGCAACATCAAATACAATAGGAGTAGCCATCACTTACTTGTAAATCGCTTTCTTAAGGTTTCCAAGATATTCTGAATCGGCGCGATGAACTAGGGTTTCTGCAATGGATCAAATGCACGACAAGTCACTTGATGAATCAATCTGCAATCCTTCACAATCAAATGCTAGGACTCTTCTGCTCTCCAATCGCTCTGAATTTGAATGCAATGAGAGATTTACAAACTTATGTGTACTTTAAAGTAGAAAATCTGCCATTAATGCTTGTCATGTAAACCAAGCGGTCACTTGAAAATTTCTAACTTTCATTCTGCAAACAATCAACTAGTGCGCTTTTGCACGAAGGTTCTTCAAATCTCCAAAATCTTAAGTCCAAAGACGCATACTCTTAAAGTGAGTATACCAGTCGTGTAGGGGTCTAGAGCTGAATTAGCTCCCCCTATGACCCTGAGGGCCATTCATCCAGATGTAGAGGGTGCGTCCACTATGAATGCATCCAATACATTCTCATCAACCTTATCCTTCTTTGCTTCTAACCAAATCAAGCTTGAATCCTTTGAAGCTTTCACAAACTTGACTTCTCCTTCAGGATCCAATACTGGTTTTTTGAGATTTTTAGGTCTTTCCTGACCTTGCGTCCTTGATCTACAAAACTTTGAGATGTGCCAAGCCTTGTTACAAGAGTGACAAATGACTGGAGGCGTTATATTCCTCGATGCATTGACATGAGTCACCATTTTACATTGTATGGCTGAGTGATCATTATAGTTACATATCTAACATGTAACATTCTGAGAAATTCTTATATTTGGCTGATTCTGATTTCTCTGGTTATGTTGAATCTTGTTCTTCTAACTTGTCTTACAGTTCATAGCTCTATGACCAAATTTATTTCATGAATAACAGTAACCATTGAAAGGTCTTACCTCTGTATAGTTACTTGCTATATGTCCATGTTTGTTACATGCATAACAAGTTCAATCTACTAGCTTGCACTCATTCTTGGATGGTTCAACATGATCTTTAGTTTGACTTCCAGTCACCTTAGCATCTGAGGTGTCTTTTGGTGCTTTCATTCTTGCTTGCATGTTGTCAATCTGATTTTGTGCTTCATTGTATCCAATGTAGCTAGTATCTCCTTTAACTCTTCTTGCATACAACTAAGATTCTATCAAATCAAAACTGGTGTGCAACTTATCAATGTGATTATTTGCATCTTTCAATTCAGATTCCAAGCTTTCTTTGTTGTTCCTTAGCTCCAAGATTTCCATGTTTGCTTGCCTCAATTCTTCATTCAATTGAAGGTTCTCTTTGATCTGTTCATCATAGACTTCATGATTGTTAGTCAGCTTATCATCTAATTCTTGAATCTATTATTTTAGAGATGAATTTTATTCACTGAGCTTTTTTATCATAATCCCTAAATCACTGGTAGAGCATTCTTTCAAATCTTTTCTTAGCCTTTTGATGACTACTTGAGCATCACTGACTTTTTCTTTAAGTTCTTCAATTTTTTTTCCAGATTTGTCTAGGTCTTCAAGAGCAGCTTCAAGATTTCTTTTCAAATGTTTTATTTCTGCTTTTTCCATGATCTCCTCAAGTGGTTAAACTTATTTTCTGAGGACCAGAGCTCTGATACCAATTGTTAGGAATGGGAACACTGAGAGGGGGGGTGGTGAATCAGTGTTCACTATATTTTATCTTTTTACTTAATCTCAAACTGAACTTAAATACTTAAGTACTGAAATGAACATCCACATAAACATGAAACATGAAATCAACACATAACACCAATATGGTTATGAGGAAACCCAAATAGGTAAAAACCCCAATGGGAATTGACACCCACTAATATTTTGTACTAGTGTTTTATGATCCTTGTTAGAAGATCCTTAACCTTGTTAGGAGTTGCTTTACAATGTATTAAGTAAAGTAGACCTTGTCAAGGTTCAGACCTTGTTAGGAGTCTTTTACAATAAACCCTGTTAGGGGTGTGGATGCATTGTCCTAGAGCTCACTACTGAAGTGGTGAAGGCTGCAACCTTCTAATCTCAGATACACACTATATTTGTTGGATGAACTGTTACTATGACACTGCTTGTCTGATCAGTTCTTTTTATGCGTTGATTCTTTGACCTCTTGCAAAGCTCTAATACATCTTATCAACTCTTCGCACACTTTTGATCTACTTATCTCAACTGTATAACAACTCTGATACCAATTACAATGTGCGCATCTCATATTTATATGCGCATACAAAACAAATAACTAGGTCGACCCTTTAACTGATTACATACAAAGCGTCTAATTGAATTGGCTCAAGCATGTTTACAAACAAACATAATTACAATAGGTGCATGGCCTTTACATCATAATAATATAACCGCAAATCAAAATGCCAACAGTCGGCTGCTTACTCTATTCTTCTATGGCACACACTGGTTGTGTAACTTCAATTGTCTGTAACTTTGTCATACTTCCATATCTGATCATGCTCTTATAAACTAAGCATGAATATACTCTAACAAACTTATCTTCTAGGGCACATACCATAACTCGGCCGTAAGCACGTGCGTTCATGCTCTGAGCTTCAGGTACTCTGTGCATTGTCCAGCCATCAACACTTAGTCAATTTTTGGTCTTCTCCTCAAGTGTGCTCACTCCAAAACACTATATGACTTTGTTGCCATAATGACAACACTATACTAAGTCATATACACTAGTATAGACAACTTGCCAACACTTAATATCTAGTTTCCATAAATTTTTTGGCTTCTTTTGTTCTTCTTTTTCCTCTTTCTTCTCAGTCACCTTGTCCTCTTTCTTCTTTGTTTCTACTTGTACCTTTTTTTTCTTAGGGATTCTTGGTTTGTTAGATCTTGTAGATCTCCTAGGTGTGCTCGCAGGTGCAACCTCTTGTGCAATCTTCTCAGAAGTGATTGATAAATCTATTATACCAGGAGTAGAACATACTATCTTTTCAACTTCAGAAGGAGGAGGTGCATCAATTGCCAAGCTAGAGGATCCTTCTGTCATCTTTGTCCTTACTTCTTTTATTTTCTCCTTTTTAATTATTGCCTTCACAGCTATGTCATCAACCATTTTCTCTATTTGTCTCTTCCTTGATCCTTTGTCCTATTCTTCTCTAACTTTTGCTAACTTTTCCAAGTTCCCCATATTTCTTCATATGTGTCTATCTCAACTGCTAATACATGTTCAATTTGTATTGTAAGAGCCTCAGAACTGACCTCATACTCCATAGGGTAGTACCATTTCTTTCTAGGCTCAACTACTTCAAAGCATATGCAATCAGTTTCAACCTTGAAACAAATTGTGTCTTTATATTTCTCCACTAACTCCTCAGGTATCTTGTATCTCTTCTTCATTTTCCTTTGAAGGATCTTGGTCATTGCAAACAACTCACCATCAACTCAATTTTTGGTCTGTCTCTGGTAACTTTCTGAGATTTGTATACCAGTAGGTACACTATCCTTCCATGTTCTAGGGTGCCTTCCAAGAAATTTGTGCTCAACGTGGATGTACATGTGGATCAGAAGTGATCCAAACCTGAATGCTTTTGACTCATCTTTCTTGATAATCCTCACATTCTCCAATAATTGTTGTGTTAGGATCTCGCATAGGTTATATTTTGTGTTTTCCTTAACCATTATGTAGGCCATCATGATTACCCTTGCTGATATAGACGTGGGTCTGCTACTGTAGTACAACTTATATCCTAGTAGCATTTCTACCAATCTCACATCTTGCTGAAAGATGTCATTCATAGTCATTGCTCTCTTATCCCATTTGGAATGAGTTAGGTTTTCAACTAGTTTTTTGATATTTTTATTTGCCATTGGGAGGGCTCTAGTGTTGTCTAACCTAGTTATCTCATGAATCATTTGACTGCATATCTTAACAGGCTACTCTCTTATCCAGATGAACTGATCATGGATTCTACTTAGTATTATTTTGAACCATCCAGTCTCGCAGAACTCATTTAGAAGAGTTAACTTAATGATAAATTGGTTTTCTAGCTGTTTGAACTCTTCTTTCATTTTCCCATCTGACTCTATCATTTCATCTATCTCCCTATAGATCTCTACATCCCCTATGGTCTCATACTTGTAGTGAATATAAGCCCTAATATCTTCAACTTGTAACATATCATATGGGGTTTGCAAAAATGCTCCTTCTGAATCATCCTCACAAGACTTGAACGAGTGCTTCTTAAACTTGTATCTTGGCCTATCAACTACATCATAAATCACAGGTGCAACCATAACTTCTTAAAAGAGTATATGATCTAAATACCTTTAATATGTTGAATTCAAGAACTTCTACTTAAATCGATCATGCAATGTGGTTGCTAGATGGTTGTAGTGCTTCTTAACTATGATCTCTTGGTCGATGATTGTCAAACAATGAGGAAATGATATGCTTTAGGGTCTTTTATCCATCATTGGTTGAGTAAGTGCATTAATCACAGTTAGCTCAAATTCGCATGTTGTCCAGTCAACATAAATCTCGCGAACATATGATATGAATCTCCAAGTGTTGTGATCACAAACATAATCTCCATAGTGTCTATACACACCATATCTAATATCGCATGAGCTTATTCCACATAATCAGGGGCTAGATATAATCTGTTATCTACATCCAATGCTCCCCCTAAGGCCATGCAGCCTTCTAGGTCAATGCAGTAATGTTGACATCAAGCAAAGACATGGTAGCATCTACTATCTCTCCCTGAACCAATGCTTTGTTGAAATATTTTACCTTCCATATCTTCTCATCATCTTCATTTTCTGGTTTACTGAAATGATTCTTGAATTCATCCATGTATTCACCAAGACTTTTACCACTGTCACCAATAATCTTCTTTATAACCACAGGTGGTGATCCTCTTCTATTGTTCATTCCATTATACCTACAAAACTTCGCTATGTGTCCTAAGTTGTTGCATTTGAAACATGTAGGTGGTCTTATGTTCTGTTGATTAACCTGCAGCTTACAATACATTGCAGTATGCCCAATGTTATTGCATTTGTAGCATGTGATCTTGTTTGTTGACTCTTCTCTGATATAATCTTGTTTATTTTTAGACTGATCAGGTTTCCTACATTATGCCTTTGTGTGTCCATATGCATAATAGTTATAACAATAACTGGTAAAGGGTTTGAAAGGACCTTTACTTCTGCAATCTCTTTTCATGTGTCCAACTTTGTTGCATCCAAAGAATCTACCTCTAAAAGGTCTGATTTGATCTTTATGTTCTTCAAAAGTAGGTCTTTCTTCAGTCTTTGCTTCATGTGTTTCTTCACGAGTTTTAGAACATTCTCCTTCATTGTATCCAATTTCATTCATGTCTCCTTTAGTTTTCTATCTCTCTCTTCGTTCATCAATTTTATCACTGCTCATGTGTAACTTCTCAATGTGTAACTTGGATTGAGTGAGTTCACCTTTAATGATCTAATTTTATTTCTCTAATTCCAAGCATTTGTCCTTATAGTGATTAAGTTATGTCTGCATCTCTCCTATCTGTATATTTTCTTCTTTTAGAGTTTCTTCAACTTTGTATCTTGCATCCTTTTCATGTTGAATCTCTTTAATCATCAAAAGATTAATTTATTCTTTTTCCTACTCCAGCTTCTTTACTTGGTTTGATGTATCATTGTTTGAATCCTCCTTGATCCTATCCATAAGGTCGTGTCTCTGACTTCTTGAAATTTCAAGCTGTTCTTTTAGTTTCTTAATGAAACCTTATGCTCTTCTTAATTTCAATTTCAATTCGTCATTCTCAACCTTTTCTTTGTCCAGGTCATCAAGTGTTGCTTCAAAGTTCTCTTGCAATTTTTTATGAATCCATTACGATCTCCCTTAAGCTATTAGGCTTTCTCTCCAAGGGCCAATAGCTCGGATACCAATTGTTAGGAATAAGTAATACTGATAGGGGGGGTGAATCAATATTACAACACTTTAAATCAAACTTAAACCAATTGCAAATAAACCATATGAGTACTGAAATGAAAAGAACATAAGCACATAGCACATAACTCATAACACCATTATTTATTTTCAAGGAAACCTTGGCCAAGGGAAAATTCCGGTGGGGATGGTACCCACAACTATGCACTAAAATATAGAATCCCTGTTAGGAGATCTAGCCCCGTTGGGAGCATAGTATTACATAGTACATTTCCTTGTTAGAGGAATGGAAATGCTATTAGGGGTATAAAAAAACCTTGTTAAAGGTATACTGAGCTTACAACTCTTACAATCAATAATTCAGTAACATAAGTGTTCTCCAAGAGTGAACAATACAAGCATCTATTATGCTTTGATAGTTCCAGTTATAGCTCTGTCAATCTCTGATCTCACATCTACTATCAGTCATCATTGATATCCCAAATTTGCATCTATCATACATACATGTCTGTCATACTTATCGCTTCCATAAAACACTCTATACTTATATCAATTCTGCCATCCAAGCGGCTCTCAAATACACCACAAAACATTATAATTACTTATATACAAATAATAAATATTGAGTTGACAATATTATATTACCAAAGTAGCAACAATATACAATCTTCATCTTACTTAGCACATTACCATTCCATCTATCCTTCCCTTAATCATCGTGACTGTTCATATGCCATATTTTACTGTCCTCTATCTTCGCATACCTTCATAACACTGTAACTTACTGATATCAACACCAAAACATATGTGACCTTAACTAAAGGTCATACATATCACAAAATGTGTTCTTCTAAGTTTGAAAGCCATAACAAATCATATATCACCTCCAATGACCAAAACAGTACTGCATTATAATGTAACTTTGATTCTGTACTTAGTCATTTTCATGACTGTGTCTCCAATACTTATACTCACTTCATGTGATCAATACAACATAAGTGTTGCCATAAATGACAACCATTAAGTGATCCATAGTGCTCTCAAAACATCACTTTCCAACAGAAAATAAGCATGAAGAAATTAGAACACATAGAGATGAACCTGAACAAGAAATCCCTTCAGAAGCTCAACACCCTAACTGGGGGTAGCTGGTAGATATTGCTCATATCTTAGACTTACCTCACTTCATGAATCTATAAAAAGAAGGAAGACAACCTCTATCACCATGTATGCCTATATTGACTTAAGGAGAAAGCTCTCATATCACTTCTCTATCACCAAAAATTGATAACCAAAGACATACTCAAGAAATTGAAGATAAGGAAAGTGCAGAGGAATCACCCCTAATTTACCTCTAAGGTATTCATGAGAATATTTAGGTAATGATTTTTTTAATATATCTGCTAATTGTTCCTTTGTATTCACATATTCCAATCTCACTTCTTTGTCTTGAACTAACTCTCTCAAGTAATGATACTTGATATCAATATGCTTAGTCTTAGTGTGCATAACAAGATTTTTTGATATGTTAATAGCACTTGTGTTTCCTCCTTCATACCTTTTAACAATTGCTTGATCCACACTAAATTTGAACAATTCACTGCTAATGCTACATATTCAGCTTCTGTTGTAGATTGGGAAATGTAGTTCTATTTATTGCTTGTCTAAGAGACTAATCTCTTTCCTAGAAATAATGTACCACCACTTGTACTCTTTATGTCATCCACATTTCCTACCCAATTTGCATCAGTGTAGACTTTCAGTTCAAACTTACCTTTGTTCCTTTTAGATATCTCAATATTCTTTTCACTACCATCATGTGACTCTCTTTAGGATTTGCAAAAAATCTTGCAACAATCCTCAACTTCTAGGGAAATATCCAGTCTGCTATGGACAACATATTGTAACTTTTCAATCATAGATCTATACAAGGTTTGATTTACTTCAGTTGTATCATCAATTTTTGATAACTTTTGTCCAGTAGCCATAGGTGTACTTACTAGTATGGAATCTTCCATACCAAAAGTTTTCAGTATCTTCTTGACATACTTAGATTAAGTAATATAGATACCTTTCTTCATCTGATAAACTTGCAAACAAACAAAGAATTTGATCTCACCAAACATAGACATTTCATATTCAGTTTTCATTTCATTTGAAAAGGTTTGACATAGAGCATCTTGTCCTCCAAATATGATATCATCAACGAAGATTTCAGCTAAAAAAATCCTTTTACCTTTTTCATTCTTCAAATACAGATTGTTGTTGTCATTTGTTCTTACAAATCCAATCTTTATCAGATAATTATGCAGTATCTCATACCATTCTTTGGGGCCTTGCTTTAATCCATACAGTGCCTTACGTAGTTTACAAACCATATTATTCTTGCTTGGGTCAACAAATCTTTCTAGTTGTTCAATGTATAGTTCTTCTTACAATATCCCATTTAGAAATACAGATTTGACATCCATTTGATATACTTTGAATCCTTTATATGTTGCATATGCAAGTAGAGTCCTCACTCCTTCCAATCTTTCAACTGGGGAAAATGTCTCCCCATAGTCAATGTCTTCTTCTTGTACATATCCTTTGCATACCAATCTGGTTGTGTTCCTAGTGACTTCTCCATGTTCATTTAGCTTATTTCTAAATACCCATTTTGTTCCAATAACATTCTTGTCTTCTAGTCTTAGCACTAGTGTCCAGGTTTTGTTCTTCTCTATCTGCTTTATTTCTTCATTCATGGCTTGTATCCAATCTTCATTATCTAAAGCATATTTTATTGTCTTAGGCTCAAATTCACATAGTAAGCATGTATGATCTTTCAACTTACTTCTTGTCAGAACTTCAGATTCTTTATCTCTAATGATTTGTACAGGCTTATGATGTCTTCTCACATATTGTGCCAATGTAGGTTCAGATTTCCTTTCTACTTGATCTTGATCTTCAGGTTCATCTTGTAGATTATTTGTCTCTTCTTCTGATTGCTCAGCATCATCCTCCTGATGCTCGACATTTGCTTGATGTGGCTCGGCAGGTTCATGTTGTTCCTCAACATCTGGTTTAGGTGCATTACTAGCCTCTCCTTCTTCCATGTATATTAAAGATCTGTAATCTTTGAGTTCTTTCTTGCACTCAACTTCATTCTTTTATGCATATTCATCAACTCTAACATTTGCACTTTCCACAATTTTGTTAGTGTTAGAATTTAAACCCTTGTAAGCTCTTCTCTTAGTGTAATATCCTAGGAATATGCCTTCATCACTTTTAGCATCAAGTTTTCCATTTCTATTGTCTTTCAGTATATAAAATTTACTCCCAAAGACTTTAAAATATTTCACATTGGGGGCATATTCATACCATAACTCAAAAGGTGTAGTATTTTTACCTTTCTTGATTTGTACTCGATTCAAGGTATAAATAGTTGTACTTACAGATTCTCTCCACTACTTTTGTGCAACATTCTTCTCTATCATCAGTGTTCTAGCACAATCCATAATTGATTTGTTTCTTCTTTCTGCTATACCATTTTGTGGAGGTGTCCTAAGTGCATACATATGTCTCTTTATTCCTCTATCATTGCAGAATATATTGAACTCATTTGATATAAACCTCCTCCTATATCAGATCTTAAGCATTTCAAGATTTTACCTGTTTCTTTTTCAACTTTTTCTAAATACCACTTAAACAACTGAAATGCATCAAATTTCTCTTTTAAAAACATTACAGTCATCATTCTAGAATAGTCATCAACATACATAATGAAATACTTATCACCATGGTAACTTTGCACACCCATAGGTCCAAAAAGGTCAGTATAAACCAATTCTAAAATATTGTCAGAAGTATATGTCTTGCTCTTAAAACTAGACTTTGTCATCTTTCCCGATTGACATTGTTTACACATCACATTATCAGGTTTCTTCAATCTTGGCAAACCTATAACTTTCTTCATCTTACTGATATTTACCAAATTGTCAAAGTTTACATGACACAACCTCTTGGTCCATAACCATACATCATCAAATTGTGCAAACAAACATGTTTCTTTAGATACGTCTAGATAGAACAAATTATCTCTTGTCTGTTCTCCACTTCCAATTAGTTCACCAGTGGCATCAAATATTTTAGTCTTTATGTGATGAAATTCAACTTGGTAACGAGTATTGTTTAACTATGCCACACTCAGCAAATTATAGTTAAGACCTTCAACCCAATAAGCATTATCACATCTGATCTTATCAATTAATCTTATTGATCCTTTTCATTTCACAACACATGGTGCATCATTATCAAACTTAACACTTCTACCTTTGTAACAATTTAGGGTTTCAAAATTACTTTTATCACCAATCTTGTGATGTGAGAAACCACTATCAATAATCCATTTATCACCTTTACTCACATATAAAATAAGTGCAGTTTTCTCATCTTTATCAGAATCATCTTTCATAGCAACATAAACAACTTCTATATCGCAATCATCAGATTCACTAGTTTCACTATTAGTTTCCTCTTCAACAATATAGCAAGATTTCTTACCTTTGTCTTTGTAGTCTTTGTAACTTCGGTGATCTCTGTCATTTCTTTTGTCTTTGTACTTTCTTTCCCTTTTTTCATCCTTGTTAGTCCTATCAAGGAATCTTATTGCAATATGGCCAACTTTGTTACATGAAAAATAGATTATAGGAAGTTTACCTTTGTATTTTCCTTTTCCTCTTTGTAGCCTTCTATCCATAAGTGCCTTGAGATCATCTAGATCATCATCATAAATGTCACTATCACTATCATTGTTACTGTCACTACTCACACATCTTTCTTTTCTCTTCTTAGGCTTATGAAGAACCATTTGAGACTTGAATGCAGCTTCAATGTTGTGGATAGAAAAATTATCAAAATTAGACAACTCAAAAGTAGTAAGCTTTCCAACAAGACTTTCCAAAGTTAGGACATTACCAAGATTACATTTTGATTCTTGTATTGCAGAAACTCTAATAACATAGATAGGAAGCAAAGTTCTCAACAATTTACTGATAACAGTTTCATCATCAATATTTCCATTAGCTCCTCTAATAGCATTTACTACCTTTGTAATTCTACCATAATACTGAGCAATATTTTCACCTTCTTGCATTTTCATTTCATCAAACTTACCTCTCAAACTTTCAGATTTGGCTCTTAGTACATTTGTGTCCCCACCATAGATAGCTGCTAGAGTGTCCCACATTTTCTTTGCATTAGTATAGTCCTTTACATCTTCAAATTTAGGATAGCTTAGGGCAGATGCAATCTCCAACATTGCCTGATTGTGTTCTTATTTTTCTTTCATCTCCTCAACAGTCAAAGGTGCAAGAGGTGTTACATATTCATTTTCCACATACTATTTCATCGAATCACCAATACCAGCCAGGTGCAATTTCATCAACCTCTGCCATGTAGGGAAGTTCTCCTTGTTCAACTTCGATACCTCCTTTTTGTACATCTTGATCATTAGCTTCAAGTACCTTTAAAAATTTTCTCTACAAGCACCAACAGCTCTAATACAATGGTTAGAAAGTAATAGTAGGTTCTAATCTGAAATATAAAACTCACTTTTCAAATACAAATCCAATTCACTCATATGGTGATTTATTGACTGACCTTCATTTCCATCTCTATCTCTGATCTACTCAGAATTCTCTTCAAGAAATCACCACAACTCTATTCAGCTCTTCATAGCTTCACCTTAGCCTTCTACTTAGATTCATCAGTCAATAACATCAACCTCTTCCACATTCTCTTTAACCTCACAATTAGGTCATTCGTATACCTCCTTGATCAGGTAGATTAATCTTTTTCCACTTAATCTCTTCTGTAGATCTTAGGTTTAGGTCAGATTCATCGAATCCTTCCATCATTTTATTTTCCTCCTTTTCCTTCTAGATACATCTCCAAACTTCTCATTGAATCCATAAGAAAATGGTTTACCATGCATTAAATGCTCCATACCATTCATTAATAATTTCAACACATTTTACATATCCCAAGAATTCAACTATGTCAATTGGGATTCTCAATTCTTTCACAAACTATAAATTACTGACACTCGATCAATACTGTGTTCATCTCCTCGGTCATTACTAGATATCTTGGTCATCGCTAAAAATTTCCTTCTTGGAAAACACTATCTTTTCTCAGTTAATTATCTATCGCTCAACAATTATCGATGCTTGGTCGACATTAGATTTTCTCAGCATATACTGGCGCTCGGTCGACACTAGCATCACTCGGCTTAAACTAGATTTCTTCAATTTTGCTCGGTTAAGCCTATGTTTCCAGTATTTTTTCTTCACTTGGTGTTAAAGATAAACAACACATTACCTTTTTAATGTTCCAACTAATCAAGTACCCATTGAAGTATCACATAACTCAACCTTTCCTTAGGTCCTCTTGTTATCTCCTCTTTTCAAATCCTCTTCATCAGTTAAAAGATGTGGTACTCTACTAGATAGGAACTGTCTTACCAGTTAAGGTTTGACATCAATAACAATATAACAATTGTTTCAATTGTATTTTTCAACAAAACCTACCTAAGGTGCCAATGGTTAGGATACTTGATATCCTTCCTGACCATTTCTAAGAAAGATCATCAGTTTTGATTGAGCCTACACAATAGGTTAATTTGGGAATAGCTAGGTCACTACATATTATACACCTTGCACAATCTCTAACTAAAGAATAAAAACAATATTTTATCCAATTCTTCATGAGAAATAAAAGTACCTTCGCATGGTCATATTTTGATATGCCTGTGTTGGATACAAACATGATTATGCATCACTTATCTATTTCTCCAAGTGTAAAACCAGTAAAATAGAAACTGAGAAAGATTCATCCACATGTAGCACTATTGGTAAAAGCGGGATTGGAAAAGTTATTAAAAGCTAATTTTATCAGGGAAATTGATTATGTTGAGTGGTTTTCTAATATTGTACCTATTTCCATGGTTGACAAGTCAATTAGAGTGTGTATAGACTTTCATGATTTGAACAAGGCTTTCCCAAAAGATGATTTTTCACTCCCTAACATAGACATGACTGTGGACTTAACATTTGGGTAAGAAATGTACTTTGTAATGAATGTATTTTGTAGTTATAATCAAATCATAATAGCACCTAAAGATCAAGAGAAAATGGCCTTTACTTGTGCATGGGGAACATTTGTTTGGAATGTAATACCTTTCATATTGAAAAATGTTGGTGCAAATAATTAGAGAGTTATGATGATAATCCTCCACGACATGATGCATAAGAATATGGAAGAATATGTAGATGATACTTTAGCAAAATCTACAACAAGAGACACACTCCTTGCTGATTTAGATAAGATATTAAATAAAATGGAACAATTTAAACTAAGTTGAATCTGAAGAAGTGTGTCTTTGGTGTCACATTGGAAAAAAATTTAGGATACATTGTATCACCCAGAGGAATTGAAGTAAAGGTTCATTTCTCATCTTGTCGACAAATCACATCCTTTTATGAAGATTCTATATAAAGGTGTGACGTTCGAATGTAATGAGGATTGTGAAAAAAAAATTCAACAAATCAAAGAATATCTAGCAAATCCTTCCATTCTCATGGCTCCTATTTTAGGAAAACCTTTTTTTCTCTACATTTCAGCCACTACTACATCTTTGGGAGCTCTATTAGCACAACATGGTGAATAAGGACATGAATGAACTATATACTAAATTATCCAAACTTTGGTATCTTATGAGACTAACTACAAAGTCATTGAGAAAGCCAATCTTGAAATGGTATTTTCTTCACACAAATTTAGACAGTACATGCTAGCACACTCTATTCAATTAATTGCAAAGATTGATCCACTGAAATACTTACTAAGAAAGGAAACTCTTACAGGAATATTAGCTAAATGGGTAATGATCCTCGGTGAATTTGATATAACATACGTTGATCAGAAATAAATCAAAGGATAAGTCTTGGAAGATCAACTAGTAGATGTGCCACTATAAGACACAAGACCACTGATCATTGAATTTCTTAATGAATCAATCTTGTACTTAACTATGTTGGATATTGCTAATGCATGGGGAGCTGATTGAGACATTTAATATGTTTAATCACTATGTTACTGAATGGGCACTCATACTATTGTCATTTGTGTTTTTTCAGTGATGTCAACATATGCTTCTATGAGGAGATTAAACTGGTTATCACAATGTACGAACATTGTACGAATGTTTCATATGATGCGAAGATAGATGAGAGTTCAGGAGGATGTTGTGATCTTATATCCAAGATCGCATCATTTAATGTTTCATATTGGATGAATTACAGATGTTTTGGTGAAGACTGGTCCTTGACTGTGATAGTGAGAAATGACAGAGTTATTCTCTATGTTTTGCATATAGCTTACATGTGATATGGAATCAGTGCATGCGAACTTCAAAGATGAAAGATAGATTATTGAAGAAGGTTCTATGGACTGCGCAAGGTATAGAATGTAGGATGATGTCAGTTGTGGTGTGTGTTCTGGAAGGTGATCTATTTGGAAGTCGACTACAGAGATGTAGCATGTATGATGGATGGCGAACTTGAATTAAGGATGTCGGTCCTTAATTATTGTAATGTAATCATTGTATACTTGTTCTAGATACCATATGTATCTTAGCAAGGGTTTATGTAATTGTTTGTAATTAGGAAAGCCTTATAGGCCGACTTGTTTATGGGAATTGTAATAAGGTATAAATGAAAGGTCTTTTCTTTGGAAAAGACATGGATGAAAAAGAAGATGATATAGAGAGATTGTGAAAGCTGTGAGCTTGTGTCTATTCTATGTAGAGAAGAGGTTTGTTGGTGGACTTCATTGGAACTGATCAAGCAAAGACAGTTGACGTTGAATAGTTTAAAAGATTGTGTATTTTTTCATATACACTTGTGTTGTGAACACTGAGTTTTGAAGGTGGACTTAACCTTCTTTGGGCAGTGAGCCCTCCCTTTTGTTCTTGACTCCTAACAGAGTATGTCCTCTAACAAGGACTATGTACTGTAATGTCTCAATAAGCTCCTAACAGGGCTATATCTTCTAACAAGGATAACTATACTCTCAGTACATCATTTGTGGGTGCTAATTCCCACCGAGGTTTTTACCTTTAACAGGGTTTCCCCGAGACCAAAATATTGTGTTACTGTGTTGGCATTCATTGTGTTCATTGGATCTGATATTATTGCTACTTAAAGTTTAAAGTTTAATAATCTGTTATACAACTGATTCACCCCCCCCCCCCCTCTCAGTTGTATTGTGGATTGTTATTCCTAAGAATTGATACCAGAGCAAGTGGTCCTTAGAGAGAAATCTTAACATCTTGAAGTGATCTTGGAGATGGTGTTCTATAGGAAGGATAGTCTGAAACTTGATCCTGAGAATTTTGACATTTGGAAAAACAAGATGAGGACTCACTTGTTTTGCTTAGGCATTGACTATTGGTTAATCACAAGGAACAAGGTGGATATAAAGTCTAAAAATGAGCTGCCACCAGCTACTGAGGATGAAAAGAAGATATTTTCACTTAACATGATTGCAAGAGAAGCACTGATCAGTGCAATCTCTAAAGGAGAGTTTACTAAAGTTAAAGATTTGGATTCGGCATACTTGATTTGGGAAATATTAGAAGCACTATATGAGGGAGACAAGTATATCAAACAAGCAAAGTTACAGAATTGGAAGACAAAGATGGAGAAGCTACAAATGAATGAGGATGAAATCATTAGGGCCTATGTTCAAAGGGTTATAGAAGCTGTAGTTGGAATCAGAAATTGCGGAGGCACTTATGATGAAGATGAAGTTATTGCGAAGATCCTTAGATCTTTGACTCCTGCTTACAAGTTCAAGAATATGTCTATTCAAGAAACTATACCTCTGACTCTGAACTTTAACAGAGAGATGTTGATTGAAAAGAAGTTAACTTTGAAGCTGTAGAATTAGGAGAGGTTGTACCTAAAGTTGAATCTACATTTAAGGCATATGCACACAAGAAATTATCTGCACTTCCGAGCACCAACAAAGAAGACCTAAAAGAAGATCTTGGTGAGTATGTTGATGAATGGGAATAGATAATGGTAGAAGAAATAAAGATGGATGAACTTGTTGCACTGATTGCTAGAAGAGAAAAAAGAGGTAAGGGAAAGTTTGAAGGCAAGTTACCCTTGAAATATTTTTCATGCAATAAGGTAGGTCATTTTACATCTAGATATCCTACAAGAGTTCCTAAGTATAAACCTAATTATGACAAGATTAAAAAATACAAAGAATGTTATTATGCTAGTGAAGGCATGTCTGATGATGATGAATTATGAAGAGATCAGATTTGTTGCTATTAGAGATGAGTCAGTGCATGAGGAAAAAACTTTAGTATCTCATGTTGACAAGAAAATTGAATGGATAATAGACAGTGGTTGTTCTCATCATATGATTGGTGATAAGAACAAGTTTGTTAAATTAGTAAAGTATGATGGTGGTGTTGTGAGGTTTGGGGACAATCTTCCTAAATCTATCATAGGAGTAGGATCTATCACTCTGGATGGAAAGACTAATACAGATAATGTACTAGTTGAAGGATTGAAACACAACTTGTTGAGTGTTGGACATTTAATGGATAAAGAGTTTCAATTAAGTTTTGTTAATGAAAAATGTTTTATCAGAAGTAAGGCAGGTAAGCTGATTGCAACCAGTACTAAATCTAGAGGTAATGTATTTGAATTAAATACACCTGGAGCCTCTTGTTTTGTTGCCAAGGTTGATGACAGTTGGTTATGGCACAAGAGATTTTGTCATGTTAATTTTTATAACATTGTAAAGGCAAGTATGACTAATGCAGTGAGAGATCTGTTGAAGATTGTGAAACCATCTAACATTGTTTCCAAAGAGTGTGTCATGGGAAAACAGACTAGAAGCAGTTACAAAAGAAAAGCATATACATCAAAAGAGAAGTTTGAGTTGGTACACACAAACCTATGTGGACCTACAAGGACAAAATCATACTATGGTGAAAGGTATTTCATTCTCTTTGTTGATGACTTTTCTAGAATGATGTGGGTCACTTATTTGAAGGAAAAATCATAAGCATTTGATAAATTCAAGTTGTTCAAAGCAAAAGTAGAGAATGAATCAGGTTTAAAAATTAAGTGTCTAAGGTCAGACAGAGGTGGAGAGTTTACTTCAAATTTATTCAATTCATACTACGAAGAGCATGGAATAAAGAGATAGACATCTACTCCTAGGACTCCACAACAAAATGGGATAGTAGAGCGAAGGAACAGGACTATACTCGATGCTGCTAGGACAATGTTGCTTGGAGGAAATGTATCTCATGTACATTGGAGAGAGGTTGTTGGAACAGAAGTGTATACATTGAACAAAATTCAAATCAGAGAAGGTACTAGTAAGAATCCTTATGAATTATGGTTTGTTCATACTCCTACTGTAAAATATTTTAGAATATTTGGTAGTAAGTGTTATATCAAGAGAGATGATGAGATAGGAAAGTTTGATGCTAGAAGTAATGAAGGAATTTTCCTTGGTTACTCTGTTAAGAGCAAGGCTTACAAATTTTTCAATTTGAGATTGAGGAAGATGATTGAAAGCAACAATGTAAGAATAGATGAAAAGTTTCAGATACAAGAAATAATGTATGATAGTAATCAAAATTCAGAGATCAAAGAAGCTACTGCTATTGCAGAAGGAGAAGAACTTGTTGAGGTAGAAAGTGAAAAAGAGGCTTGTGATGCTAGCACAAGTAAGGCTACTGAGACTCCTAAAACACCGAGGTATGTAAAGAATAACCATCCTAAAAATCAAATTATTGGCAATACCAATCAAGGAGTACTAACTAGATCAAAGGTTAGAGAAGAAATTTGTTTGATTTCTCAAGTTGAACCAAAAACTACAGATGAAGCATGTAGAGATGAGTCTTGGATAAATTCTACGGAAGAATTAAATCAGATAAAGAAGAATGACACTTGGGAATTGGTTCCTAGGCCTAAAAACAAAAATGTAATAGGAACGAAATGGGTTTTTAGGAATAAAATGAGTGAAGAAGGAATTGTTGTAAGAAACAAAGCAAGACTAGTATGTAAAGGATATTCACAACAAGAAGGAATAGACTTTGAAGAAACATTTTCTCCTGTTGCTAGAATAGAGGCAGTAAGATTGTTCTTGGCTTATGTTGCACATAAGAACTTCAAGGTGTATCAGATGCATGTGAAATCTGAATTTCTAAATGGGGATCTTGAAGAAGAAGTATATATAGAACAACCTGATGGATTTCCTCTATGCGAAGATAGAGACATGGCATGTAAGTTGAAGAAAGCTATGTATAGGCTAAAGCAAGCTCCTAGGGCTTGGTATGCAAGGTTAGACAAGTACCTACTTTAGATTGGGTTCAGAAAAGGTAATGCAGACAACAATTTGTATTTAAGAACTAGTGAAGATGGAATCTTGATAATAGAAGTCTTTGTTGATGATATTGCCTTTGGAGGTAATGATGACCTATGTAAGAAATTTTCTAAGGAAATGGAAAGTGAATTTGAGATGTCCATGATAGGTGAAATGAAATTCTTTCTTGGACTGCAAATAACTTAGAATGAGAATGGTATCTTTATTTCTCAAACTAAGTATCTCAAAGAATTGCTAAAGAAGTTTGGAATGGAAGACTATAAACCAGTAGGAACACCTATGGTGACTGGTAATAAGCTAACAATCAATGATGAATCAAAGAATGTTTTTCAGACCTTATACAGATCAATGGTTGGAGGACTACAATATCTGACCCACACCAGACCAGATATTGCTAATGTTGTTGGAATTATGGCTAGATATCAGGTAGAACATGATGTAGTGGCATCTTGGCTTCTTGCTCGGTGCTTAAAAATTTTGGCAGTCTCGGTAACTATTTGGAAATGTTTGGTTACTTGGCTGGTAATCTCGGTAGAAGACTAGTGTTTCTTAGTCTTTAATGGTGATTCTCGGTCGAAGTTTGTTAGGCTTCACTGATGGATCTTGGTGGTCTTGGTGGTGATTCTCAATTGGAAGTTCTAGTGGATCTCCATGGATGATGGTCACTCGATGGCTTGGTTTTTTGTTGCTCGATGCTCGGTTACTAATGAGGTCTCGGTGTTCATACCTGTTGCTCGGTCGTTGAAGTGGCTCAGTTGTTGGAGGACTCGATTGCTGAAGGGATCTCGGTCATTGAAGGAGACTTGGCACTTCTAGTGCTCGACAATGTCTGTGGTGCTTGATCAACATTGTCGGTGCTCGGTAATGCTTGGAGAGCTTGATTGGTGTGGATGCTTGGTGTATTTCCTGACGCTCGGTAGTTTGGCTTACCGATGGTTATTCTTGGAGATTTGGCATGGTCGACTGATGCATTTAATCTGGGTCACATTCCTCAAGTTATGGATTGATCATTGGACGTGTGGGGACCTAGATCTAGCATGTTGCATTATCTTATGTGGATCTAGAGGCCGACTTGGTGAATTAAATGTTGGTGAAGTTATTTGAAAGTTGACTAATGTTTTAGTATTTAATATTTGTATGTTTGGGAGCTGACTAGCTTTGGGATTTAATTGTTTCATCCAGCTGACTTGTGGCTTAGATTAGTATTTAAGTAGATTCTTGGGTAGTTGTTTAGGGGTAGAGTGGCAGTAGCAGATGTGTGGATCTATGAAAGAAAAGTTAGTAGCTTGTGGGCTTAGGTAGCAGAAAGATTGCTTGGAAGTTTGAGTACAGGTTCAGATCTTTCTTGGAGTGCCTACCAGTGCCTTGTTGTGTTGCAGACTTGGGCTAGCTAAGGAGAAGTGTGTTGGATCCTTTGTGATCTTGTAGAACTATTTCTTGCATTGTAATTAGTCATAACCAGGAAGGCCTTACAGCCCGACACATTGCATGTAATCAGTTAGTTGATGAATAAGGACATCTATTTTCTTTCAGATCTGGTTTCTTGTTCTGTAATTCCACTGTGCTAGTGTTGGCTGCAAGTTTGGACAGTTCTTAATTGGATTCTCCGACCTTGACTGCATCAGAACCCAAAGAATCACACCTAGCTATTGTAAAAAGGATATTGAGATATCTAAAAGGAACCATAGAGTATGGCTTATGGTATGATAGAAATGATAGCTTTGAACTTCATGCTTATACTGATGTTGATTGGGAAGGAAATATTGATGACAGAAAAAGTACCAATGGTGGTTCATTTTTCCTTGGGAAAAAGTTGGTCTCTTGGCTAAGTAAGAAACAAGATTGCATAGCACAATCTACTGCAGAATTAGAGTATGTTGTTGCTGCCATAAATTGCACTCATATTGTTTGGATGAAACAAATGCTGATAGACATTGGAATAACTTTTGATGATCCTATGGTTATCCATTGTGATAACACCAATATAGTGAATATGTCAAAGAATTCGGTGATGCACTCCAAAACTAAACATATTTCTATCAAGTATCACTTCTTGAGAGACAAGGTGGTAGAAAAGGAAATCAAATTAGAATATATCAGTACAAAAGATAATATTGTAGACATCTTCACAAAGCCACTGTTGAAAGATACCTTTGAATATCTTAGAGGTATGCTGGGGGTTTAGGCCCCTCCTAGTCATAATTAAATGATGCAGAGATGCATTAGTCCAGGGTTTTTCAGAGCCTTATCATAATCTAGACTGGATGTAGGGATCTACTCCTCAGGGGGAGTGATCGTGGAAGAAAGATGTTGGAAAGAAGTTGCTGACTCATGGCACCCTTTTCCATTATTGTCAAAGGGGGAGTGTTGCTATGAGAAAATCCCTACTATATGGGGAGATTGTTTGCTTGCAGAACTAGTTGCAGAACTTTGGATTGATATAACTTTTGGATGATGGATTTTCCCATATGTTGACATCAATGCCAAAGGGGGAGGTTGTTGGATATTTCTAATGTATGGGGAGGTGATTGAGACATTTAATATGTTTAATCACTACGTTACTAAATGGGCACTCATACTATTGTCATTTGTGTTTTGTCACTAATGTCAACATATGCTTCTATGAGGAGATCAGACTGGTTATCACAGTGTACGGATGTTTCAGATGCTATGAAGACAGATGAGAGTTCAAGAGGATTTTTTGATCTTATATCCAAGATTGCATCATTTAATGTTTGATATTGGATGAATTAAAAAAAAATTGGTGAAGACTGGTCACAGACTGTGACAATGAGAAATGACAGAGTTAGTCTATGTGTTTTGTGTATAGCTTATAGGTGATATGGAATTAGTGCATGTGAACTTCAGAGATGAAAGATAGAGTATTGAAGAAGGTTCTATGGACTACGCAAGGTACGAAATGCAAGATGACATCAGTTGTGGCGTGTGTTCTGGAAGGTGATCTATTTGGAAGCCAACTACAGTGATGTAGCATGTATGATGGATGGCGAACTTGAATTAAGGATGTCAGTCCTTAATTATTATAATGTAATCATTGTATAATTGTTCTAGATACTGTGTGTATCTTAGCAAGGGTTTATGTAATGTTTTGTAATTAGGAAAGCCTTATGGGCTAACCTATTTATGGGAATTGTAATAAGGTATAAATGAAAGGTCTTTTCTTTGGAAAAGACATGGATGAAAAAGAAGATGATATAGAGAGATTGTGAAAGTTGTGAGCTTGTGTTTGTTGTATGTAGAAAAGAGGTTTGTTGGTGGACTTCATTGGAATGAATCAAGCAAAGATAGTTGTTGCCGAACAGTTCAAAAGATTGTGTATTTCTTCATATACACTTGTGTTGTAAACAGTGAGTTCTGAAGGTGAACTTAACCTTCTTTGGGCAGTGAGCCCTCCCTTTTGTTCTTGAATCCTAACAGGGTATGTCCTCTAACAAGGACTATGTATTGTAATGTTTCAATAAGCTCCTAACAGGGCTATATCTTCTAACAAGGATAACTATACTCTCAGTACATCATTTGTGGGTGCTAATTCCCACCAGGGTTTTTACCTTTAACAGGGTTTCTCTGAGACCAAAATATTGTGTTATTGTGTTAGCATTCATTATGTTCATTGGATCTGATATTACTGCTACTTAAAGTTTAAAGTTTAATAATCTGTTATACAACTGATTCACCCCCCCTCTCAGTTGTATTGTGGACTATTATTCCTAATAAACTCAGCTCCATGGAAAATGTACTTTGACATATCCTTCACTTGGCAAGGTGCAGGTGTTGGAGTCATCTTCATTTCACCATAAGGTTATTAAATTCCTAAGGCTTATAAGATTATCTTCCCATGTACAAAAAATGTGGTTGAATATGAAGCATTCGCAAGTGGATTGAAACTAGCTATAGAATGGAAGATTGAAGAACTGCATATCTACGGTGATTCTCAACTCATTATAAATCAGACAAATAATGAATATCAAAAAACAAGCAAGAAGTTGATGTCGTATAAGAGAATGATTGATGATCTAAAGAAATAATTCATCTTCATTTCATTCTAGCAAATACCGAGAACATAAAATAGAGCTTTTGATACTATGGCTACTTTGACATCTATGTTGCAATTGGAAGAACATCAATTTGTCTATGACTTCCTAGTGGAAGAACTCCCCTTCCCTACCTATGACTCACCCAATTCCCAGATCGTCTGCACTATTGTCAATCAAGATACCTCTCGCTACATCCAAGTCTATGCCTATCTCAAGATCAAAACATTCTTGACTACTTGTCCCAAAATGAAAAAAATGAAACTCATCCAAAACGCATCTTATTACATCACATCGTTGATGACTTGTTTGGGAGAAGTCTTGATGGTACCCTTCTGAAATCTGAAAGAGTGTTGAAAGAAGTTCATGAGGGCATCTGTGGAGCTCACTCAAATGGTCTATCCTTAGAAAATAAACTTCTAAGAGTTGGTTATTATTGTCCCACCATGGAGAAAGATGGTGTTCAACATACTAAGTCTTGTAAAAATTGCCAACTCCATGGGAATATATATGATCCATGCTCCTGCTAGAGAACTATTCCCATTTATCACTCATTGGCCATTTTAGCAATGGGCCTTTGATATTTGTGGGTCAGATCCATCCTGCACCTTCCAATGGGGATAAGTTCATCATCACAGCTACAAAGTACTTTACTAAGTGGGTTGAGGTTGTACCACTTATTAAAGCAACAGGAAAACAAGTGGCCATGTTCATTCTTAACTACATAATCTGCAAATATGGCATTCCCTCTTCAATCGTAATTGACAATGGAGGACAATTCAAAAATAAATATATCAAGGATCTTTGCACCAAGTTTCGCATTATACACCATTCTTCTTCTATATATTATCCTTAAGGGAATGGCCAAGAAGAAGCATCAAACAAAACAATCCTTAAAATATTGCATCACACAATGAATAAATCTAGTAAGGACTGGCATTTGCAGCTAAATCCAACTCTATGGGCTTATCAAACTAGCATCAGAACACCTACAAGAGAAAATCCATTTGCATTGGTATATGGTTTTGAAGTTGTGTTGCCTATTGAAGTCGAAATCCCATCTCTCAAAGTCTCTCTATGGGGACTCGTCACTGATAAAGACTACAGAATCTCTTGGCTTCAAGAGCTAGAGTTATTTGATGAAAGAAGAAAAGATTCATTTGACTATTTAAGGGTCTATCAGAAATGAATGTCCAAAGGTTGCAACAATAAAGTATGACATCAATAATTTTAGGTTGGAGACCTCGTCCTTAAGGAAAATCTTAAAAATCAACATCAAGATTACAAAGGAATGTTTGAACCTAATTAGATGGGTCCATTCATGATCATGGGAGCATTTGGCTCTGGATCTTATCAACTGTCCACTCCAAAAGGTGAAACCCTCTTGGAACCAATTAATTCTCTCCATCTGAAAGAAAATTTACAACTAGACATTCGCAAAAAGAGAAGTTCTTGTACAACAATTTATGATCTTGAAAAAAAAATCCTAAAAATCATATAATGTCCTGAAAAATCTTTAAAATCATATAATGTCCTAAAAAATGAAAAAGAGCAAAAAATAGAAAAAAGTATCTATCTGAAAACTATAAACAGATGCCTTGGTAGAAAAAATAGAAATAAGTCCAAGTGGTCAAAACTTGGTAAGCAGGCGTCACTTGTAATCAGCGCTCTATCTATCAACACGTGGCTAAGCTCTCTTGCTTCCCTCAGCTTTACCCTAATCACTTTTTCACTCTCTATCTCCTCATCTCCTTTACACTACCATGGATTGGAATTCATCTTAGTCTTCATCCTCAGTCCTTATTTGTCACTTGGAGGCAATATTTCACTAGCATTCTAAGTTGCCAATGCTTCATCACTTGATTAATCTCCTGAGCTTAACCTGAGTCAGTATACTATTCTTTCCTGATGGACAGTTTTCCACTAACACACCGTTGTTTCTCAACACCACTCATTTGGACATCACTATGTTTCTTAACACCTATCAGATATTGCACTCACATAACATAAACACACTTTGACATACAAGCACGATGGTGTTCCTTAACACCCAACACAAAATTAAGCGCAGAAAACTGAAATCAACTGAGACATGTTGAACTATTTTCTTGCGTGATGTCTGTTATCATTGATTTTTGCTTGTTTTATTTCCCTACATTTCTCAAGGATGTCTAAAAGACTAGAGATTTATGACTGGGAGCATAACGATTTTCTTTGATTTCTACTTGTTGGTGTGGTTTCAATAATCCTAAACTGTCTAATAAAATGGGTGTCTGTGGTAAGAGCCTCCATCATGATTGGAACATCGCACATACCTCGACCCATTTTATTTAAATGCTTAGGTGATGTAGGAATTATCTCATTCTCTATTACTTTGTGTGCTATGTAGGATAGCACTCATGGTTATCTTGGCAACTTGTGCCTCAAAACAGGTGGAATCTTACAATATCAAATTGGAAACAATGTTCAAGTTATCTCAGCCTTAATGCCTTGATGCTTACATTAGTTTCCTACATCTTATCTGATAAGGGTCATATTCATATCTCCATTTTCTCTTGCACCAATGAAGGTTGTATCGACTCTGATGTCCCTAAATGCTCAAACGATGATAAATAAATGGTTAAAAGATCAATGACTTGATCCGCGTCGTAGGGTTGCATGTAGTTGTATATTTTTGGTCTCCTTTGAGCTATCATTTATTTTCTCTCTGTCGAGGTGATCAACTGTAGTCATCTCTTATTGACTTAGACTAGTGTCTACAAATCAAGGACAATAGCATTCATCATTTACCATAAAAGGGCCTCAAGTGCTAAGTTTTCACTTCATCAACACATGAATATCCGAGAAATGGATCATAAATACATCAACGATGTCCTCGAATCATTTTTTAGATTGAAATCAAAATCTGAGCTAGTCAAATCACAAAGTCAACCCTCCTTGGTCAAACATAGTTGACCACCAACACTATCACTCTTTTCTTGCTTCCACCTTTGTTTATCACTCTCTCTAAGTCAATCTAATGCAACTCTTTCTCAACCAAGCAATTCACTCTAGTCAACTCTAGTCAAATTTGGTCAAACTTTAGTCAAATATGCTCAATAGAACCTCGAATCATCTCAAATCAAGATCTAATCTAATTTACTCTTATCAATTTGACATCGATTCTAATCTTAATTCATGATCTTCATTAATCGAATCAATCAAATCTCACTCTAACCCCTTTGCAACATTTTGATTTTGATCCCGATGGGACATGACCAATATATCAAATCTTCTTCACCAGTCAATCAATCCAAAGCTTCATGGCTTGGGACATCTCAGCTTCAGGATTCATATAAATTTGAGATTCTCTATAATTTTTCTAAAAGAGTGATCTTATTGCTTCATATTAGATCACTCAGATATATATCTATTTGGTCTCTAGGGGTCTGTCAGGTTCATCATGACCCATATCAATCTAGCATCATTCTCGAGACATATCAGGTCAATTACCTCCATCTTTTTGACACTGATCAATTTCACCGCTTCATATCAAATTGGTTAGCTGTCGTTATCTTTGGATAGATATTCAGTCTCATCGCATCATATCAAGCTAGATACTCTAGTCTCTCTCATCAGTCTTTGCTCGATCAAGTCTAGAGATGATAACTTTGATCTCCAATCGATCTTCGTTCGGAGTTAGTTTCTCCTTATTAGGAATAGTCTCATCGCTTCATATCAGACTATTCTCTAATTTAGCTTCAATCTATTCTTTGAATCAACGTGTTTCTCGCACATCAATTCAAAGAGGGGCAAATTTAATCACCTAAAATTGATCTAGTAAAACCTTAGCCCCTAATTTGATCAAATTGCCTTAAGAAAAATTCTAAAATTCAAAGGCATAAATTACTAGACATAATTATGTGAGAAAACTAGATAATCCCCCTTGCATAATTAAATCAATTTCTAATGTCAAGCATAATTTCTAAAATCAAAGTTTGAAAATCATTTAATTGTCAAAACCTTACTTTTAATAGAAAGTCCTAATGCTTTTATTAAAAGAACCCATTCCTCACATGGGTGTGCAACTTAAACTTAATTAAATGACAATTAAAAGGGGATTTGTTATTTTGTCTTATTCTCCCACAAAGCTTGACCAATCAAAATCTCTTGGATCCACTCACATGGATTGATCTCTCTCACCACTCATCTCTACCTAACATATTTTGCCTCTTAATCTCCATCATCCATTCTTGAGGCAATTTCCATAAAAGGAAATCCTCCCTTGGCTCAAAGGAGTTCTATCTTTTCGCATTTTGGATTCCATCTCTTGTCATTTGATCTCATCTTTTCATTCTTAGTTAGTTCATGTTATCCTCATTTCTAGAGTAATTTGCATTGTTAGTTTACTTTCATTCGAGTTTACTTTGATAGTAGCATTGCTAGTGTTGGCTTAATCTTGCATCATAGATTCATACTAATCTAGTTTCATTTCTAATTATCTAATTTACATTTTTATCTTGATCATCATGGAATAAAGTATGCAAGTGTTGCATCTCATTCACTTTTGAATCTTCCATTTTGGAGTAGTCAAGTCACTAATCCTTCATGCCAATCTGATGTGCATTTGAAAGGCATTAAACTCATTTCAACTAGGAAGAAATAAGTCGCTTTTGATAATTTAGTTGTTCATTTGATTTGTATAGTTGTAGCTAAATTCTTGAGTTAATGGTTTATTCAGTAGTGGTTACAGTTATATTTACATACCAACTTATAACCACACATATAATATTCATTCACATAAAATAAGTGTAGTCATTTAATTATTAATTCAAAATAATATTGTTAAACACATACTGCGATAGACATACATAAATATATGCCACTAAATCTATATAATAAATATTCATTATGGACCTCATAAAGAAGAATATAATTAATCAACATATATCAATCAAGACATAAGAAAAAAATATCAAAATGACTAAAATGCAAATAATCAAATATAACAAAGCCAAAAGCACTCACATCCTAAAAAATGGAAATAATCCAAAATAACATTAATGATTGTTGAATGACCAACCATGAAAAATTCAAAGTGCATACTGTTCGGATCAAGCGATACTGGGAGAGGGATGAAATAGTATTACAACACTTTTGTTCCTTTTATACCAATTTAAACTTAACCAAGCAATAACTGAAAGAAGAACACGTACATAAAATAAATAACTCATAACACCATGATTTGTTCTCGAGGAAACCTTGGCTAAGGGAAAACCCTGGTGGGGATGGTGTTGGATTAACCGCCAATGTCTCCCTTCAGGATTCATGACATGGTTTAATGGCCTCCTATGTCTTCTATAAGTCTAGTGGTTGTATCGGGAATTAACAAGTCGATATGTTGGTGCAACGGCAACCACTACTTGTAACAAGTGGTATCAAAGCTTGGTCACATGTTTGAATCCCCTCGGATGACGCTGAGGGGGGGATTGTTGGATTAACCGCCAACATCTCCCTTCAGGATTCGTGACATGGTTTAATAGCCTCTTGTGTCTTCTATAAGTCTAGTGGTTGTATCAGCCATTAATAGGTCGATCTTTTGGTGCAAAGCCAACCACTACTTGTAACAAATGATAGCCACAAATGATGCACTAAAAGTATTGTGTCCCTATTAGGAGTAGAATATTACATTAGTACAAGTCCTTGTTAGAGGATAAACCCTGTTAGGAGTCCATATCTTATTGGATATAGTAGATTGTCCAACATAATATTGACTCTTCCATCTTTCATCTGATTTCTACACTTATTTCTTCTATGTCCATATGCCCAACAATTAAAGAAATAACCAAAAAAAGGTTTGGAAATATTCTTACATTTACAATCCTTCTTCATGTGACCAAAATTGTTGCATCCAAATCATCTCCCTTTGAAAGGTTTGATCTACTCACTAGTTTTCTCCTTTTGATTATGTTCTTGTTGATTGGGTGTCTCATTTGTCCTATCTTCAGACTTCTTCTCCTGAGATTTGGAACATTTGTCTTTATTGAGGCAAACTCCTAACTTGTCACCTTTAGGTTTTTGTCTCTCTAGTTGTTCATCAATTTTGTTACTGTTCACATGAAGTTTTTCTATATGATTCTTTGCCTCCACAAGTTCTTCTTTAATGGTGGTATTGTACTTCTCTAGTTCTTCATAATTGGTTTTGACATCATTAATTTCAAGTTGCATTCTTCCCATTTGTATATTTGCATTCTTCAAGGCTTCTTCAAGTTTGCTCTTTTCTTCTTTCTCTTGTTGAATTTCTTTAGTCATTTGCAAAGTGATGATCACACTCATATTTTATTGTATCTTTTTCATGTTCAAGTTTTTTAATCAGATCAGATGAATCATTCTCATGTTCCCTCATTTTCTTAACAAGTTCTTGCCCTTTATTTTTTGAAATGTTAATCTTCTCTTTGAGTCTTTTGATATAGTCTTTAGCTTTGTTTAGCTTATATTTTAATTCAGCATTTTCAGCATTAGTCTTATCCAAGTCTTCTAGTGTTGCCTCAAAGTTTTCTTCCAAACTACATGAATCCATCTAGATCTCCCTTAAGATGTTAGGATTTTTCTTCAAGGACCTTGCGCTCTTATACCAATTGTTGGGATCAAGAAATACTAAGAGGGGGGTGAATCAGTATTGGAGCACTTTTGTTCCTTTTATACCAATTTAAAATTAACCAAACAATAAATGAAAGAAGAAAACATACCTAAAATAAATAACTCATAACACCATGATTTGTTCTCGAGGAAACCCTAGCTAAGGGAAAACTCTGGTGGGGATGGTACCCACAAATGATGCACTAAAGGTAATATGTCCATGTTAGGAGCAGAATATTACATTAGTACAAGTCCTTGTTAGATGACAAACACTGTTAAGAGTCTATAACCCTGTTAGGGGTGGATACAAAAATGGAGCTCATTGCTCTTACAAAAGGACTCTTTGTCCAGTATTACACAAGTATCATGTAACAACCAAAATGAACTAAAACAACATCTATTATGTTAAAGAAGTTTCAGTAATAGCTTGCAACATCCTTTGCATTATTCTGACATCCTAGTGCATGCAAACACACCATCACAACTTCACATCTCAAAGCATATATACTCGATCTCATAATCTTTACAGTCGGCTCACAAATACATCACAAAACATGTCCAACACATATTCAAATAGAAAATACATAGTCGGTGATCATATCTTGACAAAGATAGGATAGGACCCAAACCAAATCCAAAGTAGCACTCCTGGAATCCACATATTACTCCCTTAAACATCACGGCCTCTTGTCTGCCCTATTATACTGCTATATTATCTTCGTATAACCGTATCGACTTGTAACTTTCTCTAGTCAAATCCAAAATACAAGTGACCTTAACTAAAGGTCTACTATATCCCTCAATACATTCCTTTAAGTTCACATAACTTCATTCTTCACATACTGTTCTCGCCAAGCAAAATTGTGCAACTGTACCCTGTCAACTACTTCCTGAACTTAGTCATTTTTCCAATGCGAACATCCAAAACTGAACTGAACTCCAAGTGATCATGCCAATGAGTAGTGTTTTCATAAATGACAAACTCTATGCTATAATCATTAGGCCACTTGCCAACACATACATCTTGAACAAAAGATCAACCAAGATATAATTACTCCAAATCATGAAGCATCCTCAAAAACCATAAAACTACAATAAAAAAAATACACAATTCAAACCATGCACATTCAAGTATCAAGTAGGTCAAGATCTGTCATCCTGACAATTTGACTGGCAACTCAAGACTATAATCACTCTTCAATTAGAACGATGGTATGGGCTAAGCTCAAGTGGTCCTTGGTATTATCTCCCTTCAACAACCATCGAGGATTTCAAGGGCATGCTCAAACTTGTGAAGATAGGTAAAGTCGATGTGTGATACATGCAACACAAAGACGAAGCATATACATATATATCATAGCAAACAATGACAGGTAATGAAGGGCATTGAGACATCGTGTCAGACTCGCAAATGAGTAATGCAACTTCATCCCTCATCATACAAATACATCATAGAGAAGATCAATATAACATATACATGAAGCAGAGTCACATCTAAACTACCATAAGAAAAATCATGGGTTAGTTCAATAATCATAAACCATGAAACAATAATCATTAAATAGTCATCGTAATCATAACCATAATTATAGAGAGAAACATGAACAATGATCATATAAATGTTTATGTATCCATCAAAGTACATATCATCTAACATCATAAACAAATCCTAATGCCATCAAACATGATAAATAGTCCACCATAAAGTCCTAACCACACACACCAAGGTCCTAAAAGATCCTAAACACATAATTAGAGATGAATACACGTGGAAGGGTGCCATTAAATTATAACCTAATAGCATCATTATGTCCATAAGATAATAGCATCATTATGTATCAAACATGAAGTCATCACAAACAAGCTACCAAAAAAAAATAGATAATTACCCCTACGCAACACCTAGTACAATAATAATACCCACATAAGTAGCAAGGAAAACATAGAAAGATCTTACATCTAACAGACTCAACCCAATATCATCCAAATGAGAACTCGAGATCATGATACCTACTAGATTATGTTAGGGTTAGAGAGGTGTTACAGTTAGTATGTGATTGATCAGATTGTGTTAGCTAGATATTTTTTATTAAGTTCAACAGTCTAACAAGGGGATCAAGGGGTAGATGTTAGTATGTGATTGGTCATATCATGTCAAGTAGATGTTCTTGGGTCAAGGGAGAAAGCACTTCAAGAGGAATCTTTAGTCATATTGGAGGCAATTGAGATGATGTGGACATTATGGTATTACATGAAAGGACATGAGGTAGATGATGTGGACACAAGGAATTACTTATATCAGTGTATGAAATGTTCTTCTTCATTGAAAGTTTTGTTGATTGGGAAATTAGAGGTAGTACCCAAAGGTCTATAATGTTAGTTTTACATCCTATCTCCACAGCGATAGAAACTTGGACCTAGAGTGAAAGTCTTATTTTTGTCATTACAACATGTAGTAATAAGAGGCAATTACAACTACAGGAGCTTTGATGATCTCTATAAACATTGTAGTTTCAAATGTTAATAATCTTAGACATTAAAGTGGTCTTCAAGGTTGTGTTTAAAGTTAAGATGCACACTTTAATATATGTGGGCATGATTTTCTCAAGTTCTAACGACTATGCTCTGTAATGTAGAAGGTTTGGAATTGTTTGCACTTTATTTTGATTTGAAGTTAGTAGTAGTTATTGCACTTACATCGTCATATCATTTTCATGTTAGATAAGTCTAAGTGAGCTAATGTATGCCCCCTTGCATAACCAACATACATCAAAGCCAAACAAGCTCATTTCCACATTAAAGTCCCAAGTTCACAATTGGAATCATGGAGTCGCCTCTATGATCTTCTATGCGATCTTAGCATGCATGGTGATTTTGATCAAGAGAGAATAATGTGTTCTGTCACTATTTTGTATTGGTGTGGTCATAAAACACTCATCAACAAGTCGTATATAACCCCAATTATGATTATATTTACTACACAAATGTTATACATTTTATTTGTTAAAAAAAGGAATTATTACTAACAAAAAAAATGGTGTTGCATTTCCACGGCCTTCATAAATTCTATTCAAGATTAGGAAGCAAAAACTAAACAATAATTTATATTGGACTAATTAGTTTAAATAATTCTAAACATTTTTTTTTTAACTTGATGATTGATGAATTTGACTCTGATTAAATAAATCACATAGTCAAACCCAGAAATAATCGAGTTAATTATTATGGACTAGTCCAATCCAGAAAAAAAACTAGTTAATCATGGACAAAAATTTCATACATTTTTTTTTTCAATTAGAGGACAAAGGGCTTTTGAAAAGTCCCAACTTATAAATAGCAATGAAGCACAACAAACTACAAAGGTACATCAAATAGGAAGTAACTAGAGAGACCTACTACACAAAAGCTAGACACCAACAACAAAAGGACAACAAAAATAGCAAATGCTGAGACAAAAAATAGAAAACTCAAACCACACAGCCCTCAAACAGAGGGTCTTCATTTCCAAATCTTAACAGTTAGCTTGGAACCACTAGGATCTAGAGTGTTCTGACTTCCATTACCCAGATATTATTCTCTCTCTGAAGTGCATTTTCTTCTTATTTGATCTCCCGGCCGTGAGAATATATGGCTCTGAAATACCAAGGTAGTGTTGGAGTGTTCAGTCATCTTGGAGTACTATAGTAGTATGTTATTCCAGCAATGGCAAATAGTCAACATGGGGCACCACAAAAGTATGTTATTCCAACAATGACAGATAGTCTTCATGGGGCTACATTCTATGAGAAGTCATATTTGAAGGTTTATGTAATTGCAAAAATTCCTGAGAAATAATACGAAAGATATTTGCCCATGGTTTTTTTTCCTAGTATAGTTTTACCAAGATTTTCCACGTAAATCTTAGTGTTTATGTGTTTTTGTTCTCTCTATTTTTTCTACAGTATTGATTTTAACAACAGAAGGGAGGGTACAAGAGACTCCACTGAAATGTACGAAGAACAAGGACTGTATTCACCTTTTTCTGGGCTATCAGCCAGTGTAGCCAGACCTGAGGGAAGGAGAAAAACAAACTACCCTTCAAAAATGATCTCCAAAGAAGAGACACTTGTTACCACTCACCACGGGCACTAAGCCAAGTCTTTCTTTCACCTCAACCAAAAATCTATTCCAATCATCCTCTCCAAAGAACATATCCATTCATCCTCAACCACTCTTGCATCACCCCAATCCTTCCCATCTGCAGCTTTTCGACACAACTGCATTTCAACAACCATTGAAGACAAATGTGTACCATGCTTGTGGGAGGCAGAACAATTTTGAAGGATTAACAAGATCTATTTGAACTTTCTCTTCACCTTGGATATCCACAACTTTTTGCAAGGATTAGCAATTTATGCAGCGCCCATTATTATGCCATAAAAATTCTCATCTAGTTTTTTCTAAGCATAGCCAAAAAGATGTTATGGTCGTAGTTTCTCCATCTCTCATTGGATACCTTAATGTGAAGTCCTCAATGTCAACAAATTGCAGCAACATATTGAACTACTGCGATGGGGAGGTCGTCTGCTACGTGACCGACTGTTGTTGTTCGGTCGGCTTTTTCTGTTACCCCATCCCATCTTTTGGTTCCCTCTACTGCCCCGTCTTGTTTTCTGATTCCCCCTACCTTGCATGAGGACTCTTCCTCTGCTCGAGAGGTACTCTTTTCCCTGGAAAGGGTTGTTGCTTTTCCTATTGAAGGCATTGATTTTCCTTCGGTGGATTCCACTTCTCTTCAGCCAGCGCCCTCTTCTGTGGTGTTGCCTGGTCCTATTGGGACCGGTTTCCATGATGTGTTGCAGGCTAGGGTTTTGGCGGCAGACTCTCCTACTGATCTAGTGGTTTCTGGATCCCTGGGGAAGTCTTTTGCTAATATTGTCTCCAAACCTTCAGTAGTGGAGAAGCAACCTAGGGTCTCTCCTCTGGTTCCTGTGTGTGGCTCCCTTTCGGTCAAGCTCTCTTCTGCGGTTGAAGAGGATATGGAGAAAAACTCTAAAACCTTTAAAGATCATGGTCTGATTTATCATTTTAGGGGTTTCTGGCCTAGCCTCCCCCTTCTGCAAGAGTGGATTACGCGAAAATGGGAACCTCTGCTTGCAAATTCGGTTCACATCTTCCTTATGGCAAAGGGTTTTTTCATCTCTAAGTTTGAACTGGCTGAGGATAGAACGAAGATTCTACTCGATAATTTTTTCTACTGGGAGGATGATAAATTTATGCTTATGATCAAGCCCTGGCATCCGGATTATAATCCCTCATCCGAATTTTTCAATAAAGTCCCTATATGGGTTAGACTCTCGAACCTCCCTCTTCACCTTTGGCAGGACTTTGTCCTTGAGGAGGTGGGGTAGGCTTTGGGGGATTTTTTGATGTTAGATCATGATTCCTACAATATTTATCATTCCACCTTCACTCGTATTTTAGTAGAACTTGACATTTCGAAGGGCCTCCCAACTGAAATAAAAATAGAATCTTCATTAGGATCTTGGATCCAACAGCTTGACTACGAGGGTATTCCCTTCAGATGTCATAAATGCTTTAAAATTGGCCATGTCTCCTCACAATGTGGCCTGGAAATTAAGAAAAATAAATCTTCTCCCTCTTGGTGGAAGGGAGCTTCTACACAACACTATATTGTTCTGAAAAACTATTCTCAGGCTGTTGAGAAGGATGATTTTGTTATCCCTCCAACCGCCCCTTCTTTTGTGGCTGTTGGCAATATTTCTGAGACTGTTGGAATTAACTATCCTCTCTCTATTGGTTTCTATTGATGATGGTCTTGCTGGGGGTTCTGGCCCTGTTGGTGTTGAACCTTCTTTGATTGTTGTTGCTGGTGGGACTGGGGTTGCTAGTACGACTGGTGTTTTGGGACCTACCTGCCCTGGCTCGATGGTTCCTCCTACTGATAGTCCTTTGGTTGTGGCTTCTATTGGCCCGATGCTGGATGATTCACTGGAAGTTTCTTTGCTAGGTGTTGGGTCCTCAGCTTTGGATCTTTTGTGCTAGCAAGATAAAGTTGCTAAGGTTGAAGATGGTTGGGTTACTGTCAAAGGTAAAAATTCTAAAAGATCCTCCTCTTCGTTTGACATGATCCTTCGGTCCCATAATAGGGGGACGAATGGATAGCTCTATTTCGTAAAATTGTTGATCTTCAATGATTTGTTGTGTTTTGGATTTCATGCTTTGTTCCATCCAAGTTGTGGGTGCCTGTGGTAAAACCCTCTCTTTGGTCTTAATCCAATTCGTTTAGTGGGCGTATTTGAATATCTTTTGTGACCTTGTACAGGGTTTCGGGGTCCCTTCAAACATGTTTTATCCTTAATCGAAAACAAATTGCTGCAACAATAATAATGAATAACCGCTGTGATGCCCGCTCCTTTTCAAAAAAATATTGTTCCCGCTCATGCTCACACGTCTGGGACTACCTTTGCTAGTTCCGCTCACACTCACACGTCTGGGACTGTCTCTGCTAGCTCCGCTGGTGCCCCCGTTCCTGGTCCTCTAGTTCCTGTGTCGGGGGCTGGTGGTTCTTCCTTGCCTGGGCCTTCTCTAATAGGTGGGTTTGGATCTCAAGTGGTTAAGGGGTCTTCTGTATCTGTGATTTCCTATGCAGATGTGGTCACCTTTGAAGCGGGTATCCATGGTTCGGCCTCTGCTGGGATGGGTGGTTTCCGGTCCTCTCCTCTTGTGAAGACTGTTTATGTAAGTAACCCTATTGTGGTCAATCTTGATACTGATACAGTTGATGAGATTTTAAAAACTTCTCTTCCAATATTGTTATCTTTCGTTTTAGGGGTTTTTGGCCCTCTCTTTCCGATTTGCATGCTTGGATTTCCAAAAATTGGGAACCAATCTTAACTGATATTGTTCATATATACCCTGTGGTAAGGGGGTTTTTTATTGTAAAGTTTGAAAATGCTGAAGATAGGAAAACTATTTTGTGTGATAGTTGTTTCACTTGGGAGGAGCATTTCCCCTTGATGGCCAAACCCTGGTATCTGGGGTTTGATCCTCTTTCTGAGTCCTTTAATAAAATACCCTTATGGGTAAGACTGTCGAATCTTCCCCTTCATCTTTGGTTGGATTCTATTTTGGAATCTGTGGGTGAGGCTATTTGGGATTTCCAGATGGTGGATTCAGAGTCCTTTAAAATTTTTAAGACGACATATGTGTTGTGAGGTTTTCACACCATCGCCCCAAAGAATTTGGGGGCCCCCTTTTTCGAGTAGGCCTTGGCAATTTTCCTAGATTCGAGAGTTTGGTGTCGCACTCTGGAGAATTGTTTGGATGCCTTAGCGAGTTTTTGAGTGATCCAGAGGTTTTGAGATGACAATTTTGCACCTTGGATGTTTCGAAGTGTCTAGGAGGGTCTATTTTGTTTTCACCTTGCACTGAGCGTTGGTTTTCCTAAACGATTGATTTTGTCTCTAGGCCAAATGGAGTTCGAGTGAGAACATTTTATTTTGATGGTTAGAATAGTATCTGGCGAGATAAATTTGCAAATTTTTGGAGCTTGGATGAAATTTTGAAAATTGGTATAATTGTATAGCTTGAACATTTTCAAGATTTAATTGTGGACTTAGTTTTTGATTAAGTAAAACAGGTTTTGAAGGGGCCCCGAAACCCTGTACATTTTGGTCAAATAATATTTTCAAAACCACACTCTAAAATGAAACAGATCAAGACCACAATGAGGGTTTTGCTACAGGCTCCCACAACCTGAATAAAAAATGGTACCGGTAAAAGGAGATTGGGACCCTTACTAGAGAAACCGCTGCATGAAAGATATTTCAGTTTTTAATAGCAGCCCTAAGACTATCAGCGGTCAGCGAAGAGCCTGCCAACTACAGAGATAAATCATTTATTCCCCTTCTGGGAACGGAGGGACATGTCAAAAGAGGGTAGATGTTTAGATCTTTTCTTGCCTTTAACAGAAGTCCACCCAACATCTGCAATCTTGGTCGAATCCTGCCAAGAAATCAAATCAAGATCCGTGGCGCCGAAAAACGAAGCAGCAAGAGATTGTCCCTGGATAGGGCCACCAGAAACCGGAGCAGCGGCGTGGGACGAGTCTTTAGCCATCGAGCTAGCATGATCCGGCGAAGCAATGTCGGTAGGAGGGGTAGACACCCCACAACCAATAGGGACCCGAGCTACAGAATCAGGACTGATTAAAGAACCAAGTAAGGAAGCATCCTTCGGGGAAGAGCCAGAGGCAGAACCAGGAGACGTTGGGGCCTCAGGAGACTCCTAAGAAGAGGAAACAACTTGAGAAAAGCTTTGAGAAGTCGAGGCCTTAACAATAGAGTAGTGGTGGGAGGAAGCTCCCTTCCACCAAGAAGCAGGTTTATTAACCTTTTCCAATCCACATTGGTCCGCTAAGTGACCAGTTTTAAAACATCTCTTGCATCTGAATGGGAGACCTTTGTAATCCAAGGGTTGAATCCAAGCTCCTTTGGGATGTTGTAGCTTTATCTTTTCCAGAAGACCCTTGGAATAATCCAAATCAACAAGTATCCTTGCATATGTTGAGTGAAGGATATCATCAGATTCTTCATCAACCATCAGAAAGTCTCCAAAAGCCTCCCCTATAGTCTCGAACAGAGAATCAACCCAGAAGTGAAGAGGGAGGTTGGGAAGCCTCACCCAAGTGGGAACCCTTGAGAAAGTCTCAGTAGAGGCATCAAAGTTGTGGTGCCATGGCTTGACCATGAGCATGAATTTGTCGTCTAGCTAAAAAAGTGATCATAAAGAATCAGTTTCCTGTCAACTGGGTTCTCAAACTTGGCTATGAAAAATCCCCTCGCTTGAGGAAATATGTGGACTATTTCTGAAATCATAGGTTCCCACTGGCTTGTTATCCAAGCATGCAGACCCGGGAGACTCGGCCAAAAGTCCTTGAACCTGCATATGAGACCATGATCCGTGAAGACTGAAGCTGGAGAATCAATATCTTTCACTACCTCATCTTCCAGAGGAATGAGAAGAGGATTAGAAAGTCGGAGAGGGGTTGCACCTCTGAGACCAGAAGCAAGCTTCCGAGAGGCAGCAAGCTTGGGCTGAGAAGAGCACCAGGAGCGGTCGAGGCAGACCCAAGAGGGCGAGTAGCACCAGGAGATACTTCCCCAACCACCATACGAACCCTACCAGAAGGAGCATCGACACTTCCAACAACACCCAGAACAGCAACTGTGTCTGCAAAAGAAGGCCCAAGCACATCCGCATGAGGGGCATCAGACCCGGACAACAGGGCTGAAGCGTCACCAACAAGCCCAACCACAGCAGGGACCGACAACCGGGCCTGAGCGAGTTTCAAGATGGCTGAGGCGGGCGAATGGGCAGGACAACCTGGCACCAGCAAAGGAGCAACAAGACCAGGGATGAGGGCATCTGCAAAACGAGGAAGGGCATTCCCGGACGCATGAGCGTGAGCAGGAACATTTTTTTTTGAACGAGAGCGGCGGCCATAATTTGTTGTAAGCACACTAGAGTTAATTGTGGACTTAGTTGTTTGTGGAAAATCTTGTAAAATTTTGGTGGTGAAAATGAAATTTTAAATAAAATTAATTGTTTTTTGGAGCTAAAGGTGCAAAATGATTTTAAATTGCCAAATGATTTTGAATTGCAAAGTGAAAATTAAATTGCCAAGTGGGATTTTCGACATTTTAAATGGAGTAAATGGAAATTGGAAATTATTTGAATTTTAATTGGCTTAACGATTTTGGATTTGGTTGTCATGATTAAATAAATTAAAATCAATTTTTCTTGGAGAAATTTTAAACTAACAGCTGGCAGCCCCTTTCATTTTCGAATATTATTTGGCATTGGGTTCATTTTATAACAGAATTTTACATCCCCCAAGACCTCCAGCTGGCAACCCCTTTCAATTTCGATTTTTTGCTTGGCATTGTGCCCAACAAACAAGAATTTTTTTTCATCTCCTAAGGCTGGCGCCAACTATTCCCAGCCCCACTTGCGATTTTTTTCATGATTTAAACTGGCAAATTTTAAAATTAATCAAACAATCCTAGGTCTATGTGATTTATTTCATTTAATTGGGGTTTTAAAATGGCTTTTCATTTATTTATTTTGTTTTCCCTCCAAGGCCAAGTCGACCCTATTTTTGGGAGGCAAAATCGCGTATATAAAGAGGGCTTCCCCCTCTCATTTCCTCATCCTTTCCTCATTGTGTCTTGGCAGGTTTGAGGATGCAGCGAAATCTAGAGGAGAAGAGCGAATTTGTCTTGGCAGGGCAGCAAAATCAAGAAGGTTGCAAATTGTCTAGGCTGCGAAAATATCAAGATGCAGCGAATTATAGAAGAGGGCTGCTAAATCTGGAGGCAACGAATTTGTCAAGGAAGAGGGCTGTGATATTGTCAAAGAGCTGCTAAAATCTGGAGGATGTGGCTGCAAATTTCCAGATTTGGGGAGTTGTGAAATTGAGAAAGAGGCTACTATTTTGTAGAGCTGTGAATTTGGAGAAGGCTGTGAATTTTGTCTTGGAGCGAATTTTTGTGGAGTTGTCTTCTTCTATGGTGGAGTTGAGAGTTTGTTGGTAGAGGAAGGTCTTCAAGTTTGAGAGTGAAGGCTGGTCTAAAGGACAGATTTCTTCTTTGTTTTTGTTTGGTTCATTCTCATTTCTTGCTTGCATTACTCATCCACCACTTTATCATTTCATCTTTAAGGCTTGAAGAAGTGAGATATAAATGTAATTTCATTCATAAAATTTGAAGAGGAGATATAAGTGTAGACAATCTCATAAAGAACGAAGAGGCAGAAATAAGTGGTAATCTCATCCCTAAGAATGAAAAGGCAGATATAAGTGTAGTGTGATAAGAATTGAAGAGGCAAAAATAAGTGGTAGTTTCATCCCTAAGATTGAAGGGGCAGAGATAAGTGTAGTTTCATCTCACATTGTACAAAGAAGAGGCAGAAATAAAGGTTAGGATGGCGGATGTTAGTGCAAGCAAAAACCCAAGGGGAATGTATACCAAGAAAGACAAGGAAGACATGATGCCCAAGATCACCTTCTTCTCAAAATTGAAGCGAGTGGGTGACACCAACATTGGCACGGTGGACATGATACAGTGGAGGAGATAAGCCAATCGAGGTTGAGAATCTATCAGTTGAGGAAGGAAGCCAAGTGCCTAAGGCTGTTGGTGATGCTTTGCTAGTCGAACCAAATCCAAATTTGGGGGGATGTACTACACCACCATAGTTGAGGTAGATGCTTATGCCAAGGGGCGAGGTTGTGGCCATCCGAATAGTTGAAGACATTCAAGGGTTAGTGGAAAGGGAAGATGATGTGAGACAAAAGCAAATTACAGGAACAATGGCAAAGGTAATCAGGAGTGATGATGATGGTCACCGAAGGGTTCAGATTGTTATACCAAAGGTTAGCAAGGCAATAGGCGAGATTGAAGCCCAGGAGTATGAGATAGTAGAGCATGATATGAAAAGACAATGCAAGCAGCAAAGAACATGACGAACACAGCTGAGCTCAAGATGAGGCATATACCTTGCCCTCCCATGGAGGAAGTCAACAACATGTTAGTCAAGTTCATTGTCTTAGCTAAGAAGATGAAAGAAAAGGGTAGAATTGTATTAGAAGATCATTTGATGTAAGCCTAAGTGGCAAATTCTTCTTTCTTCTTGGGTAGGATAAGTGTCTAATTCTGATTGGCTACCATTTTGGTGTCTTTTCATTGGTTGCCACTTTTCCCTTTTTTTCATCGGTCCATTGATGAGGTGGCATCTTCTCATTGGCTGATGGGGTGGCAACCCTACATAGGGTTTCTGGGATTTAATCTAGATCATTGGTTTTGCCTCTTAATCTCTACCGTCGATTGTCTTCTTGAGCCTCCTATATAAGGCCATTTGTTCTCATTTGTAAAAAGGAGTTATGTTGAAAAATTGTTGCCAAAATACTATCAAAATTGTTCTCTATTCATTGTTGTGGCTTGCATGGTGGATATACATGATCATTTTGGTGTATTTGCATGATTCTTTACATCTCTCAATTAAAATAGGATTTCATTTCAAAGTTGTTAAGGTAAGAATAGAAGTAGATGGATAGTTGTATGGTGATGTTAGTGAATGTTTGATAAGAATCTATATACTAGGCCACTAGCATCCTAGCCGCTGGTTAGGAAGCCTTGTGTGGTAATCTAGTCTAATTCCCCTTGAATCATTGCATCTATGGAGGTAGCACCGCTGGCAAGCTTTCATTAGATTTGATCCCCGTCCATTTGCTAATCTTTTCATTCCATAGAGGTAGTAGTAAAGCAGCAAGTAGTTTAGTAGTTTAAGTTTTGAAGAGCAAAGTTGGAAGTGATATAAATCACGGATATACTTTATCATTTATTACAAAGCCAAATCTTTAGCAGTGTAAGTTGACATCCTTGACTGAACAACATAAGCCCACTTACGTGATTAACCAGCAAATCACATTAATATAACTGAGTTAGTATCCACAAGTGTAAGGAACCTTGGAGTTTTCTCATGTTCTTCATAAGTATTTACTTTTCAAGAGAGGGTTGGGTGTTTGGTATTCTATATCAAGTATTCAATTGCTATATGTTATGTAGTGGTACAAAACTGACATCAACAGTATGCTCGAATTCTTGTGGAGGTTAATGTTTCCAAGGGTCTCCCTAAGAAGATAACTTTGGCTTCTTCTAAGGGCTTTTGGACTCAGAATCTAGATTATGAAGGTATTTCGTTCAGATGTAGAAAATGCCACAAGACTGGTCATCTTGTTGCACGGTGTTTATCTGATAAGGCTAAATCAAAGAAATCACCTTCTTGGTGGTCGGGGGCTTCTGATGACCATCATACGGTTCGTAAAGTTTCTAAGGATGGGGGGTGGGCTGCTTGTCCTCAAATTGATCATGCTTTGGTTGGAGCTTCTATTGTTGTCTCTGATACTACTAATGTTGTCTTTGAAGCTACTAACACTGTCTCTGAAGCGGCTATTGTCTTTGAAGCGGATTTGATTCAGACTATTAATGTTGTCCCTCCTGGTGTTGCTACTATTGTCCCTGACCAGATTGTTGATGATGTCCTTAACTCAGCGGTCTTGTCTTCTGGCATTGTAGGTTTTGCTACTCATGATTCTTCTGGGAGGGTTTTGGGGAATGGTAGTGGTGCTATTTATGTCCCTTCGGTGGTTGATAATGTGACCTGCCCTTTAGTGGGCTCTTCTTGTTCCTCTTTGGCTTGGCAGAAGGCTGCTGAAAAGGTGAAGGATGGATGGACAACAGTTAAGAGAAAGAAATTTAAATCATCTACTCCTTTTGATATGAATTTACGTTCACATAAAGATGGGCAAAAATGTAAATCTTGATCACCCTTTGTTTTGGTTGGTTGGAACATTTTTATCTCCAACTGGTAGAAACTATGGTTAGTTCCTTTGGTTTGTCTGGTGGGGCACCACAGCTGTATTTTGGTCTCTCATTGCTCTTTCTTTTGATGCTTTTGTTCAAGGTTTCGAGACCCTTTCAAATCTTGCTTTTACTTAATCAGAACAAATTGCTGCAACAAACCAGCTACGGACATAACCAAAAGATAACACATAGCAAGCTTAGACATCTCAAGATATAGAAGAACATGTGTCATTGCTTTTAGTGTCTAAATTGAAAAATGAACCTTAATGAGCAGCTAAGAATTTCAGAATCTGTTCAGATCAATAAACCAACAGGAGATTGTAAAATCTAACCCGAAAAGGCACCATAGCGAAAATTACTTTGTAAAGGTTAAAGAACAGGTGCCATGGGCTTAAAAAAAGACCTGACAAACCATAAAACCAAGGCCCATGAGCTCAAAACCATTTCCTATCCTCCAAAGATTCAAACTACAACAAAAAGGCACCTTTAGGCAGCACAGAGATAAAAGGGGGAGATATTAGGCAACACTGACTTCGCCCAACATGCCAGAGCTGCAGCCTTCAAAGCCTGCCGATAAATTTGGCCACCAAAGAGAACTAGTTGCTGAGCATAAAAAGCCCCCACATCTGACAAGGGCAGATGGACCTGTTAAAAGCTCAAAAGAGATATCTCCAACAAAAATGAGGGGACTAGATTTGGAGGCCTCCCTCAATGAAATTTCAGCCACCAAAGAAGACTCCAAAGCCTATGGGTGCAGCACAAGCTGCTCCAAAACTGATACATGGCACCCTCCCACTTTACTCAAAAAACTGATACACAGCACCCTCCCACTTAAATAAAAAAACTGATACATGGCACCCTTCCACTTTACTTAAAAAAATTTGGAATAATCTGAACAAGAAACAAAGGGATTTGAAGCATTCTTACAGCCACAATTGTACAGGGATTTAATGCAATCTCTCTTGATGCTTGTGGAGAGAGGCCAAACCATGCCTCTCCACATACTCCAAAAAACAGTATTTATGCTCTAAAGAAAACCACCTTCCTGGAGAGGGCTGCATTAAGGTTTCTGCCCCCAGAGAATTGTATAAATCTGCTCCCTCCTCAGCTTCTGCCTCTGATGAACCAATCTCCAAACAAACCCCTTGGCTTGCTAACACCCTACCACTTGTACTACTTTTTTGAAAACTGGGGCTAGAAGCTTCCCCACTATGAAGAATATTTTTAATTTAGTTACGAGTCACCTTTTACAATAGCTATGATGTTCTAAACTTTAGTTTCATTAAAGCAAATTTTTTTATCAATTTGCATTGCATTCAAAAAATTCTGGAAAAATCTGAACAAGAAACAAAGGGATTTGAAGCATTCTTACAGCCGGGATTGTACAGGGATTTGGTGCAATCTCTCTCGATGCTTGTGGAGAGAGGCCAAACCATGCCTCTCCACATACTCCCAAAAACAGTCATTATGCTCTAAAGAATACCACCTTCCTGGAGAGGGCTGCATTAAGGTTTCTGCCCCCAGAGAAATGTATAAATCTGCTCCCTCCTCAGCTTCTGCCTCTGATGCACCGATCTCCAAACAAACCCCTTGGCTTGCTAACACCCTACCACTTGTACTACATTTTTGAAAACTGGGCCTAGAAGCTTCCACACTGAGGAATTTTTTTAATTTAGTTACGAATCACCTTTTAGAATAGTTATGATGTTCTAAACTTTAGTTTCATTAAAGCAAATTTTTTTATCAATTTGCATTGTTGATGCAATGCAACCAACTCATTGAAAGGGAAGAAGTGAACCCAAATCCATTTCCAACAAAATTTATATGAAGCAAATGCAGCATGAAATGAAAGGAAAGATATCGTTAGAGATGCCATATAAAAACTAGCATTAAGGAATTAGTTCAAACTAAATACTATAATGAAATGACATCAATACACTAAAAGTTAAAACATAAGATACTCAAATTAACTTAAAGAAAACAGCTAAACACTCAAATTGAATAACATGTTGCCTTGAGAAATGATGTGTTGCTTTGAAAAGTAACTCCAAACAACACCAGGAATAAATCATGATCAGATCCTCTGATTCTTCAACGGGACAAGAAAATACCTTCAACCCTCATTAGCCTCCAATTAAGGAAGAAAATGAGTATGCTAGTAAAATACAGACAAGGTTGGAATTAGCCTTCAACACCTTGTAGAAGTATGCTCATACTGACTTGTATCTTTGAGAAGAGAAGTTAAGGTTGGAAAAAGTAACTACAAACAGCTCTGGGAATAAATATTAAAACACAATAGGACCTCCTATACTTCTGAGAACTAGAAAATACATTCAATACTCATTAGCCTCCAATTGAGGAAGAAAATGAGACTGTTATGCTAGTAAAATACAAACAAAACAGCAACAAAAATATTAAAACATCCCTGAGGATAACACCTGAAGATTTCGTGACACATTCACAAATAATTAGCCTATACTCCAGAGGAAAACGAGTTTGTTTGGAATGCACCGATAGACAAGAAATTTGAGGAAGCCCCTCAATTGAATAAATATATACAAACTACTTCACAAAACTATCCCAAGGAAAACCTACTCAGGGAATGATCATGTACAATCTGATCATCAAGGCTGGTTCCATGTAGCCTACACACAAGAACATGAGTTTGTTTTGTTAGTATAAAAAGGCAAGAAATCACAGAAACCCTTCATTATAAATTAGTATATACAAACAAATTCACATAACCGTCCCAGGAAGAACTTCAAAGATAATCAACTATAACCTGCTACGCATCAAGGCTGATTCCACACCACTGAGTAATTAAGGTCTCTCTCAAACAGAATAATCTACTGTAATTTGCTTACCCCCAACAAATGATCTGCACCATAAAGGATTTTGCAATGAGATTATAGTGGCAATATAATGTACCATCCAAATCCATCAGGAAGAGTTAACAACTGACTTAGAGAGTTTTGCTGAACTGCAAGTTTATAATTCTAGGCCACTATAATAATTTCCAAACATTATCAATAATCACCAGGGATGAATCCTACAATTATGCACTGACATTACAAAAAGAAAGAATCTACAATCAGGGAAATCAAATCTCAAAATGTTCATCAAAAACAGTGTTACGGATTGCATCAATGCAATAGATCCCTATTTGTCTTCTTTTTTTCCTTGTTTGCATGATCTGCGGAAATTTCAAGACTTACAAATGCTCAAGGTTGGACCTTTATTGCCCATCTCTTTATAAAGCATTTAATATTATATTAATGGTCATTTAGGTATTTAGTTTATTTTTTAGCCTTTTAGGTAGTTTCTAATTTCTTAGTTTATTGTTTTAGTTCATTTAGTATATTTCTATTTCCTTTTTAGAAACTTTCTTTGTTGTTTCTCTATATAAGGAGACTATGTTTCCATTTTGCAATCACTCTTTTATGAATAATCAAAATTTCGTAACACTATTTCCTGATTGTCTGCATGATCCATGAAAACCACTATTTTTTCTTGTAACATCAAACACTGGGCATTTATTACTCATCTTAAACAGCAACTAAGCAAGAAAAATTAATACATGAACATAGAAACGTGATAAAATAAAACTAATAGAGAACCATGGGGCTGTACTGCACAAATACCCCCAGACCAATAGAAGATGATGCCACAAACATAATGGGAGAAGAATTCTCAACATCAGCAAATTATATAATCCAAAGTTTTCCTGCCTGTCAAAGCAAACTATAAAATCTTGCTGCAAAAGAGGTCTCGTCATATTTTGGGAAACTTGCTCCTGCATCATGAGTTGAAGCCAAGCATCCTGAATCCTTTGAAATAAATTACAAGCCACTGGAATGCCCAGGTTTTTTTCTCTTTGAGATTAGGTTACTGTTGTGAGGTTTCACACATCGCCCCAATTCTTGGGGACCCCCGTTTTGAACTTCGATCCTTTGTCTTGCCTCCCGACTTGAGCTGGTTATAATTCGTGGATCCTGGTGGAATTGATAGTTTGCCTTGCATTCATGGCTGGGTGTGGTTTCGAATTTTGAAGATGAATGATAAACATGGCTTGATATTTTTGAGTGGCGATGCGGTTTCATTTGCAAAATGATGGTAGGATTCAAAGACAATTTTGCCTTGCCTTCGGAATTTAAGTTTGATTTTTTATTGCCTTGTGATATTTTTAAAAAACTGAATATCTGATTATTGTCTTCGTTTTGGCAAGCAAGTTAAATCTGAGATTCACTATTATTTTCAAAATTTTAATGCTTGTAATTTCAAAACTTTTGGGCATTTGAGGCAATTAATTTTCTCAAGGCAATGTCTAATGAATGGAGTTTTCGATTTTTTTTTGGTTGCTAATTGGATAAATAAATTGTTAAATCTGAGATCTCTGTATTTATTTTCGAAACCCTCATGCATTAAATTTTAAAATTCCATTGAGCAATTCAAGTGTCTTGAAATCAATTTGCAAATAATGATAAGGCAAGTTTTCGATTTTCTCAAATTGTTATTGATTGCATAAATGCTTGAAATCTGGAAATTACATGATTATTTTCGATTTTCTAAACCCATATTTGCATTTTCGAAAATCTGATTGGAGGCATTTTAATTTAATTGTGGGGGATTGTGTCTTAGAAAATCGAAATGGGCTTTGAGATTTAAAAAATAACCCCCAACCCCATGCATTTTCGAAACTAATTAAGGAGTTTTTTTTTTAAATTTCGAAATATTTGGCTTTTTTAGCCAAGTTGGCCCTGTTTGTGGCTTTAATTTATTTTTATTTTTTTTGACCAAACAGGCCAAGTCGGCCCTAGAATTCAGGGGGCAGCGTGGGGTATAAAGGGAGGCTTCTCCCTTCAATTCAAACACATCAAATTTCAACTTCCTTGCTCTGCTATTCAGCGAAAATCAGAGAGCAGTAGACAGCATTTTTTCCCATCCTTGGCAGCGATTTGGAGCCCAACTTGGCAGAGTTTTGTGTGGAGAAGGCAGTGATTAGTTTCAGATCTTTGGGGCCTCATTTAGCATGCCCTAGACTTCTAAATTCTGATTTTAGAGGGCGGAATATCAGCATTTTAGACCAGATCCGAAAATTAGGAGAAGGGCTGCGATTTTTTTCCAGATCTGAGATATATCAAGGCCTCATCTTGCATGATCATTTCCAGATTTTTTTTTCAAATTGTAGGAGGGTCTAGTTAATTCAAGGCTTTCAAGCATTGAAGGTTCTGATTTTGGGGGCAGATTTCGAAGGCAGAAGGGGAGATTTTGATCTTTTGGTGATTCATTCTCAGATTTTTTGCAAGCTATAGGAAGGCAGGATCTAAATCTCAATCCATTTCCAGAATTTTCTTCATGTGTAATTCTGATTTGAAGACGAGTTCAGATTTTGGAGGGCATTACATTCAGAATTTTGATTTTGAAAGAAGGATTGCATCCATTTGCTCAAGCCTCGCACTCAGTTTGCAAATATTAGAAGGCTAAATTTTCGAAAATTGGTAGAGAAGGTTCTGATTTTGAGGGCATCATATTCAGATTTCATCACTTGGCAAAGCTTCTACATTCAGAAATTTTGATTGGCAAGGTGAAACGGTTCAGATTTGGGGCGTTGAGTTTAAATTTTGACAAGAGGAAGGGTTATCAAGCCAAGGATAACCGGTGAGTGGCTTATCTTACCCTTTTCTTATTAGTTGTTTTCACTTCATTGGTATTATTGTTAAGTATTAAAGATTAGTTTCAAAAGTAGAGTTAGAAGTTTGGTTAGTAGGTTGATTACTCGATTGTCTTGATTAGCTTTTTTCCCCAAGTTCTTGCTTGCATTCCATCATTTCATCATCTTAGGAGGAAGATTGGAGTGATAAGTGTAGCTCATCTCATAGGTAACGGTGGGGAGTGATAAGTGGTAGTCCCACCCCTAGGGAGAAGATTGGAGTGATAAGTGTAGTCCATCTTAAGGCAAAGGCGGAGAGTGATAAGTGTAGTCTTCATCATCATCATCATCAGGAAGAAGATTGGAGTGATAAGTGTAGCCCATCTCATAGGTAACGGCGGAGAGTGATAAGTGTAGTTTCCATCTCATTAAGAAGAAGTTTGAAGTGATAAGTGTAGTTTCACCATCATTGTAGAAAAGGCGGAGAGTGATAAGTGTTTAGAATGGCAGATGCCAATGCAAGCAAGCGACCCAAAAGAATTAATGCTGAAATAGGAGACAAGGAAGTCATGATACCTAATTCCAACTTCCGCTCGAAATTGAAACAAGTCCGAGACACCAACATTGGTACCCTTGATATGATTCAATTAAAAGAGAGGTTGAGAGACAGCTAGTCCCCTGTGGCAAATAAGATCAATAAGTATGGATTTGTGCAAGAGGAAGGTTCAATCTACCCCAGCAGCAAACATGATACGGCAAAATTGGTTACACCAAGTCATCAAGGCTCACAAAGTCAGATTGCAAACAGAATACAGCAGGTCAAAGTATGGCAACTTCATTTTACTTCTCAACCGGATTCCGGGCTCTACTAAAGGTACACAGTATGATCCTTGGATGTTTTATTTTATTGAAGGCATTGGAAATGGTAAAGGAAAGATTGATTGGATTAGGATCATTAGCATGAATTTAGAGTTGCAACCTAGATAGTACAAAATTAGAAGCAAGCCTACATGGGGTCCTACTTCTTCAATTCGAATGCAAGACTACTAGTGATGCTTTGTCAGTCGAACCAAATCCAATTGGGGAGATGCACTGCACCACTATGGTTGAGGCAAGAGCTTACGCCAAAGAGCAAGGTCGTGGCAGTTCAAACAGTTGAAGGCAGTCAAGAGTTAACCAAGGAGGAAAGCATTGATGAAAGCAGTTGATGAACTTAGTGATGGGTGGATTGTGGAACAATCAAGGAGATATGGCTGAGGGCAGGTGCCCCAAAACCCAAGATTATTGAAACAAAGATGCATGCATGCAAATCAAATCCAAATAGGAAGGTTAAAAATGGCAAAGAAAGTGATTGAAAGGTTGAGAGGGTCAAGTTTGATTTCAAGGTGGTGGCCAAGAGCAAGGCTCTTAAATTGCAAAAGGGTTCACATCTAGGCAAGCCACCAAGGTCAAGGCAAGATTACCCCAAGTGCATGGAGACCTCACCCTTTCGAGGTCAGGACATCAAGTACAAGCAAGTTCAAGTGGTGATGAGAAAGTTTCTAAGGACAAGCTCAAGCATCCAAGGCTTCACCTAATCTCAAGGATTAAATGAATTTATAAGATAAAGGTTGATGAGGTGGCAATTTCATGTGCATGCAATCAAATCATGCCGAGTGTCCTATGTTCTCATTGGTTGACAAATTATTGTAATTTTCTCATTGGCCCACAAAGTTGGTGCCCTCATGTAATTGGTTGAAAGATGGTAACCCTAATTAGGGTTTGTAAGGTTTAATCTTGGCCCTTGATTTTGCCTCTTAATCTTGGCCATTCATTGTAATTTTGAGCCTCTATATAAGGCCATTTGGTCTCATTTGTAAAGGGTTGAAGAAAATTGTTGCTAATATAATACCAAAATTGCTTCTCTTATCATTGTTGTGTCTTGCATGGTGATTAAGAACACTTGGTGTTATTGCATGGTTTCTACTTCCAATTGTTAGAGATAGATTTCATTTCATTGAGTTGTTAGAGTAAACTTTCATTTTCAAGCAAGTGTTAAAGTAAGAGTAGAGATAGATGGCTAGTTGTATGGTGATATTGGTAGATGTTTGATAGGGATCTATATACTAGGCCACTAGCATCTTAGCGGCTTGTTAAGGAGCCTTGTATGGTAATCTAGTCTCATTCCCCTTGAATCATTGCACCAATGGAGGTAGCGCCGCAAGCAAGCTTTCATTAGGTTGATCCCTGTCCATTTGCCAATCTTTCCATTCAATAGGAATAGAAGTAAAGTAACCAAGTAGTTTAGTAGTTAGAGTTTGAAGAGCAAAGTTGGAAGTGATATAAATTGGAAAATCATTGAGTATACATTGCAAAGCTAAATTTCATCATAGTGAGAGTTTGACATTCCTCAAGTGAACAACGTAAGCCCGCCAAAGTGATTACCAGCAAATCACATTTTTATAACTGAGTTAGTATCCACAGGTGTAAGGAACTTTGGAGTATCCTCGTATACTTTTCAAGAGAGGGTTGAGTGTTTGGTACGCCGTATCAAGTATTCAATTGCTATATGTTATGTAGTGGTACAAAACTGACATCAACAGTTACAAGAACACCCGTCAAGTTTTGTCCAATAGAGAAAAGGCCGGAAAGCATTATACTAGAAATCATGTGTTAATGTTATTGTACCTATGGTCAAATTCTTTCAGATCAACATAGATAACATAAAGGTTGTGATAATATAATAATTATATTGATAAAATTATTGTGATATAATAATTATATTGATAATATAGTTATTATATTATTGTTGTGAGATAATATAATTATTATATTATTATTTTGTGATAATATAATTATATTATAATTATTATATTGATTATATAATTATTAAATTAATGTGGCCACATGTGAAGAGTGGTGACCCTTGGTGAAGGGGCACCACCGATAGGTATAAAGGAAGATTGATTCTTCCTCTCTTGGATCAAAATATACACTCAATAAGAAGACCAAAGAAAACAATTGTTAGTTTCACAGATCAATTGCCAATGTACTCCCATTGCTTTCAAAGTATGTGTTTTCCAAATGCATCGATCTCTTGAATATATACATGGTAAAGATAAGAAGAGACATGTCCCTTCATGGGACATGTCTATTCATTAATCTAATTTATTAATTTCACTATATAATCATTATAAGAATAAATAAATGATTAACTTCATATATATATATATATATATATATATATATATACTTTCAAAGTATGTGTTTTCCAAATGCATCGATCTCTTGAATATATACATGGTAAAGATAAGAAGAGACATGTCCCTTCACGGGACATGTTTATTCATTAATCTAATTTATTAATTTCACTATATAATCATTATAAGAATAAATAAATGATTAACTTCATATATATATATATATATCAATTATTAAATATATTAATATATATATATATGTATATTTAATAAATCAACTCCCATAATAATTATATAATCAGTTTTATTTATTTGACCGATGCTACATACATCAACACTCCCGCTTAGCTAGGGAAGATAAAATCATATATCACATTTCTTGTGATAAGAAATCTCACATCTCGTGATGATAAGTATCACATAACTCGTGAGATGGCGAATCACCTAACATGTGATATGTGGAATCACCTAACACGTGATACCCAATTTTACCTATCACCTAACATGTGATATGAGGAATCACCTAAAACGTGATACCCACATTACAAGATCGTCACCTTCTAATGTTAAATACAAGTGTTCATTTACTAAAAAGTCATCACCTTTTAGAAATGTACACAGGATGGGTGGGCCCATAAAGTCACACATTTGAAAAAAGAAGTTTACACATTAAACATCTTTATTATATTAGTACAACTCAACATTTTATATTTCAACCATACCAATATTCTTCCTAAAGTGATCAACTTTCACCTTGGTGAGTGGTTCGGTAAGAATATATGGTGTTTGATTGCTCGTATTAATATACTCCAACTGGATCACATTCCTTCCTACCATGTCTCTTACATAGTGATAAGGAATCTCTATAAGATACAAAAATAATGGATCACTGATGCTAAAACTCCATCCTATGAATCGCAATCCTCTAACTGTTGATCACTAAGGAACCCATCTTGACATGGTCTACTCCCTCTGAATCAAGATCCTCAGATGTTCACAGATGCAGATCCTCTAGTTGCTCCCTCTGAAGCTCAAGTTCGTGCTCTATCTTGACATTGTCAAACTCCCTCTGAATCTGATATCAACTCTCAACTCAATTCCATAACTGCAGGCATTAAGTTCTTTGTCCCTTGAATGCAATCTCTTATGCTTCTAGATTTGTCCTCAAAGCACTTCAAAGAGAGATTACAATTAGTTCATAAAACTAAACTATCCTGAAGGGAAACATCAATGATAGAAGCATAAAAGATTTACTATCCCAATCGTATAGCATGAATTAATGACTCAAAAATTTTAAACATTATTCAAGGGTAGAAATACTTATCTCTTATTGTGATCCACCAACTTGAATCATTATTGTGATCCTCCCGAAGCTAAATTCAACACTCCCTCTTAGCTAGGGAGGAATCCTTCTTGATAACTTCTAATTTGTCCTCCTGATGCTAACATCAACACTCTCTCTTAGCTAAGGAGGGTCTTCTCAAATATCTGAGTTATAGAGTAATGTCTACCATGGCTACTCCCACAGGGTGGCTCCATCATGGCTGCTCCCATGAGTGAAAAATGCAAAAAAAACACGTGTTCATCACGAAATCACTCACGTAATACAAGGGCTTGCACCTCAACCTTCTCTCTCACAGAGAAGAATGCATTAAGAAGATCTTCATGATGAAGTGGCTCTCTCTGTGATAGATATCAACCTTCTGACCTCCTCATCCAAGGTTGCTTCTGTAGGTTCGTTAGATTCCCTCTAAATGTTAATTCCTCCTATTTGAAGAAACATATAGGCTCTTTCTCTTTGAGAGATGTCTCCAGTTATGTTCCACCAACTTGGTCCTAAGGCAACAAGTAGTCTCTATTTTTCAGCCAGCGTGACTCCCTCATCACAGACACATGATTGTTTGTTCAATGATCACAACATTCTTTGCAAGAGCAGTTTCTTGTACACAAATGTACTTGTCCGATTCCATAGTAACATGAGTTAATGTAATAAATTGTGGATTTATTCCTAGGATTGACCACTTTGGAGCCTCCTTACTTCTGACTATTCTACGCACAGTTTGAACTGTCGCTTCTCTTCACAAGAAAATGGCTAGATGTCTTATACAATAATATCTCTTCACAACAATAATATGGTATCACTTTTCATATGGTAGCAGGACCTTCAAGACCTGTACCATCAAGTTACATGGAATCATGTAATCTTCCCACCGTAACTCCCATTTCTGGTCATATGCAGAGTTAGGCTCAGACTTCTTTTGTTACTAAAGACTACAAGGATCAATTACTATGCAAGTCAGGATGTGCTCCATGCATTACTTAAAATACCAAAGACTTCTTTTTCATTCTACAGACATAAAATAATTTTCCAGGCACTAATAAGAGATACGAAACACAAGTGACTGTTTAATGGACTTTGAGGAATACAAACTGTCTCTTATCTTTGAACCTCTTATTCAATTTGTTCACAGCATGATGTTCCATTCAGGCAGGTAGTATTGTTTTATTCCTTCTCATTTTCTGAGACCAGATATCTTTCACGGTAACGACAATGATTCAATAACAGCAGAATATGGATGCTTCCGACCATCTTTAAATGGTTGATCTATTTCCCAATTCCTATCTGGACTAATCTGATCTCCATCAAACTCCTAGCTGTTATTGCACTATTGATGTCTTTGTTGTAACATAAGTCCTTCCATCTTCAAGAGCATAATGCAGAGGTGTCATACCGTTTTGGTCTTGAGCATTTACTGATGCGCCGAATTCAATGAGCAATTTGCAGAGCCTTGCATTCATATTCTCAGAAGCCCAGTGAAGAGCGGTCCTTCCCCTTTCATCTCTGGCATTGACAAAATGAATTCGGTTCTCCTCGTCACACCTGCATAGCAAAGCTCCTCCAATCTCTGTGTCAAGATCATAATCTTCGTCTTTAACTCTTGGAGCTTCTTTTCGGCTCTTGCCAAATACATACTGTCTTTCGGGCTGAGCGTCACATTTCAATAGCATGTCTTTAACACTTTCGTCTACCTGATCATTATTAGCAATGAATAGAAGCTTGTCTAGGATACCGTACTTACCCGTCTCATCATAGCACCTCCACATTGCGTTACCTTAGGAGTATAATAACGCTTCCACAACATATTAAATCTCCTTAACAATAATATCAATGAAATGCAATGAGATCGCTGGCAGTAATGATCATTGTATAGATATATTTTAACCACTATATAGGGAATCGCTGTACTCATGATTTGATTCAAATAAGATATGTCTTTCACATTACCAAGATCCTCTTATTAGATCGTTAATCGACTATGTAGAGGTATAAATCATATCAACTTTTGATGTCGATGACTGTCAAGATTGGAATCTAAACCACATCACTTGCGGGCTCTTGTTGTTTAGCAATTTATTCATTAGTGCACCAGGAGCATAATATCTATGGTCAATAATCATATAGAAGTAGATATAAATTTACAGTCCAAATGACATTGTATTCAATAAATGATGTAGTTACGTAAGATGCTTTTTCTATAGACCCTAGAAAGGCGCGACCTAGGAGCTTCTTACGACCATTACTGAATTTGTCCCAATAGGATTCCTCAATCCTATGAAACGTATCTCCAACTGAACATGGATCAAGCTTTTAGAGTCTTCCTCCTCACTAAAAGGGGGTATCCCAAAGCTGTCATCAACATCTGAGACAATTCGAAGTGGTATCCTGCCATCTCTGACATCTGCTGGGTCCATGGTTTTATAAATACTTTCTCTTTCACTGCTTTGATGTATTGTAAAAGGAACGTTATATTGATATTGGTGGAAACGCTGACTGTATGAGACCTCCCGATAATTTCATGCCACTATGAATCGCCGACTACACTGTTAAATTGCGGTTATAGACCACTGTGCAGGGAGTATGCATTTCGTTGTCTGTCCATGATGGTGTTGCTGACTGTATTTATTTTCCCTGACTAAATGTCGTTCTTCTACCAACAGGCCTGGGGGTCGTCTGCTCTGATACCATGTTAGTTTCACAGATCAATTGCCAATGTACTCCCACTGCTTTCAAAGTATGTGTTTTCCAAATGCATCGATCTCTTGAATAATACATGGTAAAGATAAGAAGAGACGTGTCCTTTCATGGGACATGTCTATTCATTAATCTAATTTATTAATTTCACTATATAGTCATTATAAGAATAAATAAATGATTAACTTCATATATATATATATATATATATATATATATATATATATATATGTATATTAATATAAATATATATATATATATGTATATATAATAAATCAATTCTCATAATAATTCTATAATCAGTTTTATTTATCTGACCGATGCTACATACATCAACAACAACAATCAGAAATTAAACCTAAATATTTATATCACATCTAGCGAATTTTGCGAACATGGAAGAAATCTATCATCAACTGGGTACCAGGAATTTATTTTTTGAAAAAAATAAACTAAAAAAAATTCTCCAGCACACTTTCCAAGAGACTAGATGCTTTCAGAAAATGATGAAGGAAAAAAACTCAAAAATAGATTTTAAGAAAGTGTGAATCCTCTGAAATGGGCTCTTCATATAGTGGAACATATCTTCTCGTTATTAGTTCATTTTTTTATTCCTACATGAATTGACAAATTGTTTATTTTCAAACTCACATCTCCTACCTTGTTAATATTTATACATCCAAATCAATTTTAAAGGGAGACTGGCATATCTCTTTATTTGCTTTACCTTCTGCTAAAACATTCTGATCCATGTATTATACTGCTGTCTGTGAGATGGCCATATGGTACTTGTATTATAATAAAATGAAGAAAACCAAATTAAAGTCTGAGAGAAAATAAAGCTAAGGAAATAAAACAACTTTGACAGCAAACCTGTGTAAAAGGCGCTTGGCTGATACAGCTTCCAATAAAGTTGAGAATGTTACAGTGAACACATCTTCTTTTTCTTCCTTCTTAACATCCTGCTAACAAACAAGCAAGATACAATTTTAGAGCACATAACAGAAGGTATTGGACTTCAATATTCTCTCTTTCCTCCATGATATCCCGTTACACACAAACAGGATTCCAGAAGAGAACATTTAAGAGAGAATGTTTAACCTAGATACATTTAGTAGATTCAATGCTAGCTTGAGTCTATATATAATTCTATGAAATCATTTAGTTTGGAAAACAATTTCCCATCTGATTTATAAAAGACAATATCGTATATGCATCTACTACAAAAGACACATAAATATCAAAATTTCAAAATGATCACATCAGGAATCTGCGCCAATGTCAATAAGAATAATCTTTCCATAGTATCTACTATCAGCAAGCTAAAAAAGTTCTTTTGGAACTATATTTTTTTGGTTTAACCATCAATTGATGGTTTCAGCCTTTCAGGAATTCTCTATTGCCAAGTAGCATTTCAATTAAGCTTCACAAAGAATCCAAGGCGATGCATTGTTTCATCTTTACTTTCTTATAAATCCTTGCACTGTCAATTACGTGCGGTCAAATTACTGGCTTGAGCTTTATAGACCCTCTATTTCAGAAATAACTACATGAAGACCACTATGCTTATGTCATCATAGACTATTCTGTTTGAAAATAAGACTATAGACAAAGCAGCAGGCTTCCACTAAAGACCAAGCATGTTTACATAATAAGCTTCTAAAATTACAAAATCTAGATCATAATTTAGTGCACCCAAAAAAGAAATTTGACAACTCACTGCAACCATGCGAATTCCTAAACTCCTTAGAAGACACAAAGATGGAATAGAATGAGAATATGGAATCAAAATCATTTTTTCTCTCCATTAATTCAACCCCTTCTGTCTAGGAAAAGGCAAGTAAATCCCACTAGGCAAGTCAACTTGAAGGCTCCACATGATTAAGTGAGGTGAGTTTCAAGAGCAGGGGTAGCCCACCAGATTTTTGAACCCAGGTAACATGTAGGTGCCTAACACCTATCAGTACGTCATTGCCCAGTAGACCCACAGAATAACAATCTTGAAAGCCTTAAATGTCTGAACATGAGATATGTTTGGACAATCATATAAAAAATTGCAAGCTTTGAAATTACCTCTTGGATACCACACACACCTGCACATGTGCACACACATACATAAACATACATGCATATATATACATAGTAACATATGTATATGCACATGAATGTGAATAGCGAGAGAGAGCGTGTATATGTATATGCATATGTAGTTCATACGTGATGAGTGCACATGCAAGAGAGAGAGAGAGAGAGAGAGATTTTAAACTTACTATTTACCCCTTAAAAGTTAAAGGTCATTATATTAAGACTCTTAAGAAACAAAATCTTGCTTGGAAAACTGCCTTTGTGATTGTGTTTGGAATTGTAAATTGTAACTCATTTCAAATAGTTCACCAGTTGACTGGCAGATCTGCCATGCTTATTTTGTATCACTGTGTGGCTTCTGTCTTCAAAAAAAGGTTAGCATGAATAATTTGGAATATCAGACCAAAACAGAGAGCTGGGGCATTGGACTATTCTTTTTTTTGACGCCTAAGAACTACCAGAATAATTCACTCAATTTTGACTACCAATGTGCACACGTACACATGCAAAGAATTCTGATAATAAAACAACATACACAGTAAAGTTGGTCTTGATGGGATGTGCCAATATCTAATGTTTTGCATATGGTTCATTCAATTCAATAGCATTAAATATAAGTTTCTTAGATGAGAAAATGAGCAACCCTCGATCACAAGAACAGAGAACCCTTGCAGATCTTTAAAAACTTCATTTTTCTGGTGAAAATATTGGTAAAACTGTAAAGAAATCTGTAGAAAACACGATTTTTGTTTTAAAAAAATGTCAAAAACTGAAAATCCTCGATTTTTTTTAAAAAAATCAAGCAAAAAATCCTCTGAATATTTCCTCGCGAAATGTTCATGAAAAACTGTGAATTTTGTTCTATAAAAAAATCCACCAAAAGAACTCCACAATTTTTGTTTTAAAAAGATCGGGCAAAAAACTTCTAGAAATTTCCTCACAATTTCTAGGTAATTAAACCATGAAATTTATTGGAAAACTTCACCATAAACCAACCTCTTCTCTGATACCATGAGATGATAATCGATTGAGATATTCATTATTAAACAAAGGAGAGGAATACTCCTTAAATCGGCAATTACAAAATCTTTCCATAAGGAAAACGATCAAGAACTAAAGACATGATAGAAAGTTGTTAAACTAACTAAACAACTTAAAGAATAGAAAGTTACTAAAAACTAACTAAACGACTTAAAAGAAAGTTACTTACATGACCAATATACTAAATATTACAATGTTACTTTAATAAAAAGGGCAGGCTCCACACCTATGTCAGGATGGATTTTTGGAGCTTGTAGAGGCTTCCTTGGTTGTTCAAAGAAGGTATTTCTCCTTTTGATTAATTTGGAATTTAATTGAGAAATACTTCCCTTATTATTTGTAGCCTGCAAATAAGTATTTTTATTCATTCATTTAAAATTTGTTTGCTTCCTTATTCATTAAAAAATATTAAATTTGTAGTGTGCTGCGTGCCTTTTTTTTAGCTTGGGTAGTTGTCATGCCCCCTCCATAAAATCCATATTTGCACAATCTCTAAGTGCTTCATGCATCAAGGAAACTTACAAATAAGAAAATTGTCTAACCCTCAGACATCACAATTTACTATAAAGCCCGATCAGACCCAAGACTAACAGCGAGGAAAGGATCCATCTCAATTACCTATTAAAGCAGTGGTTTTGTTGGAAATCTTAAGTTGAGTAAGGCAGCAATCCATATAATACAATGATAATACAAATCATTACTTAATAATGATAATTAAGACGGGTCGTTAACCATAATTCAGATTCGATAACCAGAAAAGTGATTAGTTAAGGCAAAGGACTTCTGTGAGAAGATGCTACTCTTGCAAGAAGGGCACCCATTGGAAGGAACATAGCCTTCCACCCAGACCAGGTGCGTATTATGTATATATGTGCAGCACATCGGGCATTCCTGGACCAGCAAGAAGATCAATCGAGAACAAGATCCGATATAAGAGGATCAGATTCAGATATACAATTATTGTGCTTTGCATTAGCAATTTGGGTATAAAGTTAAAAATATCATACAGTCAAACTGTCTTGTATACATTTGTAGACCTTGTTTTCTAAGCATTTAAGACAATCAGTTTCTTATATGCATTAGAGAATGATAATTATAATAGGATTGATACTTTTATTTTCTACATATGTATATGTATTTACCTTATAGTCAATCATATAAAAGTTGGAGGGGGTAAGTTTGGGAGTTGCAGTTTACTGGCTCCCCCGAACTAAGTATGCCATCACAAGGGATGAATTGGTCGTAGTTGGATGTTCCTGCCTCTTGTGGGCTGAGAGATGAATTGATTACCCCAAGGGATGGAACTGGTCATAGATGGGCATTCCTGCCGCTTGTGGGAAAAGGGGCAAGTTGCCATAATGTGAATGTTGCGTGCTCTCAAACTTTGTTGGGATGGGCGGTTTACTGGCGCCCTTTCAAGTTTCCTACCAAGACTAATTTGTGATTAATTATGAGATGGTTAGCTAGACATAATGCCTATCTTAATCTACTTATTCACTAACTGATGTATTTGTTTATTATTTCTCAAAATTGTTAATGGCTAACGAGGTTCACTTTGGTGTGTTATTGTTGGAATTGTTGTTTATGTGTCAAAAAAGGTGAACTCCAATTTGGGGACATTACAGTAGTTTAATTTATTTTATGCATTTAAAGCAAAGAAACGAGAATCGGAATCGGATCGGAATCAGCAAGGCCGAATCGAATCACGAATCAGTCATGAATCAGAATCAAATCGGCCATGAATCGGCAAATTTAAAAAACCCTAGATTTTAACAATTTAAAACTTATTTCATGCACCCTTTACTGAATATAACTTAAACACAGTATAACATCATCAAATAGAAGCTAACATACATAAACAAGGAACATAAATGCAATCTTATGGCCTCCCCAAATGGATATTTGTTCTCTTTGGTGCTCTTCCTTCTTGCTGTTTGCAAACTTGTGGTTTTGCTTTTCTCTTCTTCTCTCTCACTTTTCCTCTCTTCTACTCATGCTAAGCAAATAGAAGACCCTTTAGGGTTAAAACAAAAAGAAAATGCCAAACTAAACCTAAAAAAAACAAGTCAAATTTTATGTTTTTTAACTTTATTATTATGCCTAACACGCGGCCAATTCATACCAATTTCATGAGCCGATTCAAGCGATTTTTTGCCATGAATCGCCGATTTGGTGATTCAAGCGATTCATGGCAAAAAATTGCCGGTTTCGATTCACAATTCCAAAAAAATCGCCAGACTTGAACCAAATCGCGATTCACGCGATTCATTGATGATTCTTGGATCTTTGATTTAAAATCTTGTAGAGATCCTTGCACCCATTTTGTTTGAAAGAGAAAAATATTTTAAGTTTCAAATTCTTGATTTGGATTCAAACCCTAGATGCTTTAAATGGCTTAATAGCTACGAAGCCGGATTCGCACCTTGGCCCCCCAAACTGGGTCCGGGTCTAATCCGGGTCCGGACTCGCAAACCGGTCCACGCCAAATCCGGGCAGGGTCCATGTGTGGGGACCTATCGGTCCATCTGGATCCATGGGCTTACAGATCCAAACGGACCCACAAGTCCACACACGGACCTTGCCGGGATCCGGCGCGGACCCAAGGGGATCCAGCACGAATCCTCAAGGATCCCGAACGGATCCATGCGAATCCCCAGGGACCCGCGGCCTATGAAGGCATAAAGCACTTAATATGCCATTTTTAAAAAAAAAATTCATCTAACCCTAAATTGACCCAATTTTCCAGTCGAGTGGCGGGAGGATTTATACAAATATAACATTTAAGTATAAGAATATTTAATTTCTTATACTTTAAGTTATATTTGTATAAATACTTTCAGGATGTTTGAGATAGGTTCCAGCTTCATAGGAGTTAAGATGCAAATTCTAGATTTTGGGGGTTTTCAAAAAATTCCAGACTTAGCCAAATTTCAGGATTCAGCAAGCCTTCAGCAGGCTTACCTCCCACAATCCATCGTGGCTTTCTAAGGTCAAACTGAAGCTGGCAAAAGGATTCTCAAAGGGTTTTAACTCAATTTATCACAAATCACTTGGTTTCGACCCCATCTCTATGACAGACTTAGCTTAGCTCTCGCCCAAATCCCAGATAGACATGACTTCCCAACAGGCCAAAATCACTCAAACCTCATTTGTCGAACCTAGGGACTTGAAAACAGCCACCAACAAAGACTACCTAAGACCTTGTTATGAAGACTTTGACATTTGGCATTGATCAATGATCAAGCATCATAGATTCATACTATGAAATGATTTAGTTTTACAATTATGTATATTTGATATTTCTCTTTTTTTTTTTTGTATATATATATATATATACACACACACACACACACACAAATTCATACGAATCATAATGGGAAAAAAAAAATTCACGAATCCACGAACCGGATTCTCGAACCCGAATCCGTCCCCGAACTTGAACCGGCAACTTAGCTTAATAGAGATTTATTTGGCTTTAAAATTGGTTGCCTTGTAATGGCCTTGCTAATTAAGTTATTGTGCGTTGTGTAAAAGTACGTGTGGTCTTCGAGAAAAATGGTGTTTTTGGTTAAAGGTAGTGTAGACACCTAAATTTATCCACTTAACATTAATTAAATTTAATTTAATTGATGACCCCAAATAACATTATGGTTAATTTTTAATTAATTATAATTGTTAAGTTCATCTATTTATTTAATTAAATTTATTTAATTAAATAAATTCACCAACTATAGTACTTAAATTAAATTCAAATACTACCCCTCCTAATGTAATAAATTTAATTTATTACATGTTTCTCCATATTCCCCCTTTAAATAAATTTTTAATTTATTTATTCTTCCACATGCTTTATTTCTACTAAACCATGATTAAATTAAATTTTATTTTATTTAATCTTAAACCTAACCATCACTTTCTATCTAATAAGCTTATTTATTAATTAACCAAGGTTAATTAAGCTAATTTTCATCTTCCTACACAAATTAGTCCTAATTATTTGCTCATACGTGTGAGCAAATAATTTAAAATTCACTTTTTCAAAAATTGCTAAAAATTGGCTAAACAAGGCTACTTGCAATTTTTTAAGACACCTCTTACACCTTCCAAAAGTGTGAAAATGGACTTTTTCTTACACCTCTTACACACACTTTCACATGTGTACTTGGAGTACACATTGACCCTTCACATCCCAAGTTGCTCACACATGTATGAGCAAGTCTTGGACTTTGCATGGCTTATGTGTCTCTTTGGTGGCACCTATGTGGATTCCACATAGATGTCACCTCACCCCAGCCCTCCAAAATCCTATAAATACGACCCTTGCCTCAAGCAAATCATCCATCATTTGCATGTAGAATTATAATGCTAGTTTTCTTTCTTGCATTTAGAGTTTTGTTACTAACCATTTGGTAGTTGCTAGCTTTCATGGTAGAATTAGAATTTGATTTCATTGATGGTTAATGCTTTAGCTTCATTCATTTGTTAGTTTGCATGCCATATGAGCTTGAGGGTTGCTTCCATAACTACTCATCTTTGTTTAATCAATCTTGCATTCATAGTGGGATTTATACTTGTGTTGTGAGAGCACACCCACAACCTCTCTAAGAGCTTAAATCAAGCAAGTCTTGGGTGCACTTGCTTCATGCTCATCCAAAGTTATGGTGAAAACTTTTGGTTTTGCAAGTTTATGAATATGTTAGATTAGAATGAATATGCTCTTTATTTTTAACGTTTGCATGTTTGAGCTTGCTCCCAACAAGTAGGTTTTCATCATATACAAGTAGAAGACTCCATTAGTGGTGGTTGCTATAGTTCGAAGGTTGTAAAATCTTCTTTTTACATTATTTTCAGTTAAACAATGAGTAATGTTTGTTTTGAGCGATTATTTTGAAACCCTGAGTGGATTCCTAAGTCTTGTATGAGACCCATGCGCGCGCTTGGGACTTGATCTGTTAGCAGTAATTTCGTGGTTTTCTTTCTCTATAACTTGGAGGGTTGCCTAGAACAGTATAAACATCTATTGCACTTAATGACAATATTATGATATCCTCTACTAGCCCTCTTGTCATTTGAGAAAATGTGTAGATTTAGAGTATACCTCTTTTGGCCTTTTAGAGTATCTTGAAATATATCTATCCATGTATCTCTGGTTGTGGCACTTAATGCATGATATTATTATTATGAGTTTTAATTGAAAATGACCCTTGAAACATGAATCTTTATTAGAGTTGAAAAACATGAATTTGCTTATAAAATGAGTAGTGTTGGCATTTCATAATTTATAACTTGAATATATGGTTGGGGACATTTGTTATTCGACGGCATAATTTGTTCCATTCCAATTTTAGATTGTTAAAAGTTATTACAGAAATTGCATTATTTAAGCCGTTTTCCTTCTTGTGTTGAAATGCTTGTAATACAAGTGCAATTGAGATTTTAAAAGTGTTTTCTTGCATGAACTTAGCGCTTTGATCTTGCAAATATAGATAACTTGTAAGTCAACATCCCTTTTTGTGTGTGAAATATTGGAAATTTTTCAGACAAAATGCCATCTTTTTGCCATCCAACAATTGCCTTTGCCTATTTTGCTATTTAGGGTTCAAGGAGGTGAATGCCAATTTGCCAAGGCAAATAGAATTAGTAAAGTGATGTACTGAATAGTGAAGTACCAATTTTTACCTTTTTCCCTACCATTTCTTTTGTGTGGCTAATTTTGTAAAACACTCCCACATTGTTGTAGATCTTTCCTTCTTTCCAAATTGTATTTGTGTGACAAAACCCTAAAAAAAATAATGTTGTGAATGACTTCTTTGCATTTTTGTAAAGGTATTGATATCCTCTATCACTTTCTAGGAACTGGTAATGATTGAATGTGTTCATGTATGGTTTTGAAAATGATTTGTGAATTCTAATTATTAATGCTCTAGACACAAATATTAACCACTAATGTTTTCTTTTGGTTAATTAATGAACAAAAAATGGTTTTGATTGTAGGATATAATGTTAGGATAAGTGATTCCTAACCATCTCTACGTATCATGTGTTCATTTATTGCAATAAGAAACGCTTAAAGTAAGTTGGTAGGTTTTGAGTCCTAAGGACCTCTCTCTCCTAGCTCCTTATTTCTATGCATTATGGTGATTAGAATAAATGTTCATCTTGTGGATGAGTGTATGATGGAATCCTTGTGCACTCCTCTATCTTATTGTATCCTAAAATATAATTTGAGTAGATTTTGATTGGTATAGTGGCATGTGTCATTACTCTCTTCTTGCTTATAGCATTTGTGCTTGTAAATTGAAACGAATCATGTCTTGTACACCATTGTTAGTAACAGAATGGTAGTTCTTACTCTTGTGAACATGTTGGGCTAGCACTATGAGAAGATTTCTTTATTGAGTGAGTTGTGAAGGAAAATTCCCTATCTCTAATTTTCTTAGTGAAAATGAAGAGAACAATGAGATTGATAGGTTAATTTTGTGTTTATTATTCTTCCTCTTGCAATGAGAAAGGAAAAATGTTTGTATGTTTGCATTATGATGTATGCTATATATTTTAGTTGGAAAGTGAGTTTGCTAGGGTTAGTTTACAAACATATTCTTACCTCTATGATGTGCTTTGTGTGAAAAGGAATAAGTTCTTATGTGGATGAGTTGTTGTCTCTCTATCTCCTTGTGTTGTTGAAAATCAAATGAGTGAGCTTTAGGATTAATGTGCCTAATCTCCCTCTCACTCTTGTGAAGTTGTAATGAGTTTGATTGAATGTTGTAAATAATCCTAACAATGATATGAACATTGTCTAACTATTGCAAAAGTGCAAAGGATAGAGCTGGATTGTGTCTTCCTTCTTAATGAATCTATTTCATAGTCACTTCTTTACCTAGGTCAATGAATCTAAGAAATGAACCCTATGGTGTCTACTTTTGTGTGTAGACTTTCATTGTGAGTGCAAGGACCACATTGTGTTGCATTTCTCCTTAGTTTGAGTTGGTGACAACTTTCTACCAGATTGTGTTGTGTTTTTCTTTGAAGAGTGACGCACTAGAATGCTTTCCACTCCTCCCTTGACGAGATTGACTTCATGTCTCTCTTCACATGTCCTACACACCTCTTCCACACATGTTCTAGCTGGTTGTGCAAGTGTTGTCAAGAAAATGATGAAACTTGCATTTTTGTGGGCATGTTGCAACATTGTTTGTCTTGCACTTGTTAACATGAGAAACTAGTTTGATCTATTTTTACCCCACTAATGTCCTTAGTAAAATTTGGACATTACATGGTAAAGTAGAAAAAAGTCGAGAGACATGCTACAAACTAAATGATGTGGTTCAAAGGTCCTACAAATCAACTTGTTCTACAAGATGTTAAAATCCATTACCATCATCAACATTCTCAAAAGAGGTTCCCATCAAAACTATTCCTATCATTTTATATATTGTGTTATTCTTTTTTTGTTTGCCACTAACTAGTAGGATTCAAGATGATGTGAAATGCTATGAGTGTGTCACCTATTATCTCTTTATTTCGAAGTTGCAAGAGAATTGGTTTGAATTGCAAGCGTCAAAATTCACGCATTTTGGCTATGTGCCCAAAAATTGGTTGGTTTTTTATGTTCTCATCCCTCACACTATCCCTCAACGGCATCTTAGACATGGAAATTTTATTTGCTAAAATAACCTGGTAGTTCATACTGTATTGAATTTCAGTTGTGCTACAATCGAAAGCAAAGCTTGTTGCTCTTCTATTCTGTGACAGCAACCCTTGGCATTAACTAAATGCATTAAAAACAATGCTTCCACCATATTCAGCCACATGCTCAAATTTATAGCATTCAAATACTAGCTTACATTGGAACAATGTATTGACATTGCTCATGCAACAAGTTTCCTGAAACACCATTTATATGATAACCGGGGTTGTTGATCTAGATAATTTAAATTTTGATTAGCAGCTGGGTATGAAAAATCCACACATGGGATGTTTTAAGAAGCATTAAGGTATGAAATCAATTATTATGTGTTGTCTATTAACTTTGTAAAAAATAATTATAATGATCACTCCTCATAACAAAATTGAATAGGTTAGGTTGTTTAACACTATACATGCAAGTTGTGGTTGTAAGATGTCAATAGTTCAAATCAGAGTTGGCGGAGTCAGACTAAGCAAAAACTCAGCAGACACAAAATTTGCAACTTGGCAATAGACTCAGCAACTTAAAAAACTTCTTAAATTTATTTTAAAATATTACATTTGCAAAATTCAATGACAAGATATATCCGAAGAGTTCATATATGAGTACAAAGGTGGTTTCTATTAATTTTGAGTCATCTGAATACAAATCGAGTACAAAAATGCATCATCATGTGGAATCCTGATACGCCAATTAGTTAACAAATATTAGGAACTTATGATGATTGCATTTGAAAATCATCATCATAATTGATAAAATTGCAAATTCAAAACAGTTTACATCTTTCTCTTCCCTAGTCCATTGAAAACTTGAGGAGAGGTTCTAAGACATTGAAGACTATGTTTGTGGCTCTCATTCAACCAAATCAATGTCCTCCTCTAACTGTCTACCTTTCTTGTGCAAAGCTGAATTGAATTGGATTTTATAATAATAATGGAATTTGAATCTTTGATACTGATATTATGATACTTCATCACTGATCAATGATATTTTGATAGTGATAAATACAATTATCTAAGTTGTGAATTCTAATCTCCACTCCCAAATTCTGAATTGTATTGGATTTGATAATAATAATGGAATTTGAATCTTTGATACTGATAGTATGATACTTCATCATTGATTAATGATATTATGATAGTGATAAATATAATTATCTAAGTTGTCGATTCTAGTCTCCACTCCCAAATTCTCTCATTGTAATCAAATTTATTAATGAGAAAAGAACATGGCCAAAATCCCTGCCACTTTTTTGGCAAGTATCTTACCCGACAAAAAATCTAGTGAGTAGTCAGTGAATCTGCCAATTGAAATCGCTCCTCTAATGACATGAAAGAGTAAGGGAGTTATTTTATATTTTGTTATGTATTCTGTATAAGTAGATTTTCTAATTGGGGATATACAATTTTGTTTCAACAGATGCATTTTCAGTCAAAAATAACACCCATTTTATGTATATGAACACGTTTTATATGTGTGTCAACTATCATGGAGAAACATTTGACTCTTGTATTATGTTTATGCTCTTAGATGCTACATCTGGTGGATAGAACTTAAAGAAGACCAACAAGTAGGTTGATAGACATAAGGGATTGAAGGAAAATCTGTCTCAAGCTAGCTTCTCGCTCAAAGATTGGATTGTCACCCACATAGCTTGGGAGACTGTAGATCTTGGGAATTATACCTAAGTTAGTGGTTCGGGTTCGGGGATGGGTGCGGGTACAAGAACCTAGTACGTGAAATTTTTTTAAGGGGTTTGGGTACGTATGGGTACATTGTGTGTGTGTGCATTATATATACAAAAAAATAAGAGAAATATACAGAATTGTAAAACTAAATCATTTCATAGTATGATACTTGATCATTGAGCAATGCCAAATGCCAAAGATAAATATTAAATGCCAATTGATAGTTGAAAAATATTTGAAAATGCCATATCAAGTACCCACAGACGTACCGGTACCAGGTGCGTACTCGAACCTAGTTTGGGGCATGTGGGTACGAACCCGATAACTAAGCCCATACAAGGGTAATGAGACAACTTGATGGAGCTACAACTCGTCGTGGAGGGTTGACAAATAATTTGGAAGATCTATAGTTCAAGAGTTCGAGGGTAGAATCGTGGAGCCCCAAATTTAGCTTGATGGAGATTTATCTGGTACAAAGACTCCTTCAAACAGAAACATTTTGAAGAATATAAGGTTATGATTGATCGGCATGTTTGTTTTTCTGGCAGAAAATAAGGTTTACATTTTGTAATAATGTCACCTTAATGACTTAAATAATTAAAATGTTTAGTTAACTTTGTGTAAGGGAGTTAGTTTTCCATCAAGGTCGTTTTGGGAAGATGTACAAGAATGAAATACTATACAAGCATTTGCATAATATGTTGTAATTGACCCTAGATGAGTAATAATATTGTTTACATATTTTGTTGTAGCCCTTGAGAGCAATATGGTTTGGTTTCTACAACATTAATACCCATATTTTTCAACCAAAAAATCATAATTATTCCTTCTGCATTCTAACTTCTGAACATTCTAATCTTATGCATTTTACCCTAAGTTACCGGTTTGGGTTCAGGGACGGGTTCAGGTACGAGAATCCAGTTTGTGGGTTCGTGAAAAAAAAATCCCTTATGATTCTTATGGGTTCGTGTGTGTGTGTGTGTGTGTGCATTATATATACAAAAAAATAAGAGAAATATACATAATTGTAAAACTAAATCATTTCATAGTATGAATCTATGATGTTTGATCATTGATCAATGCCAAATGTCAAAGATAAACATTAAAAATTTAAATACTTGATCATTGATCTATGTTCATGATTCTAAAGAAAATGATCACATTGAATACAATCGATCTCCTTCGAATACAATCACCTCACTTCAAACTTGCAAGATGGAGAGAGCAAATGTGAAATGAAATGTGTTTGGAGGCTCCACATTAGGGTCGTTTTAGGGTCCGTGTTGGATCCGCACAAGGTCCGTGTTCCGACCTGTGGGTCCGTCCGGATCTGAAGTGGTGCGGATCTGGACAGACCCACAGGTCCGAACACAAACCCTGTGCGTTTCGGACCCGATTCGAGGGTCCAAGGTCCAAATCCAATAACTTAAATTTTACCCAATTTCTCCCATCAACTAGAAAAGTATTACAAGATTCTATTATTTCTCTCCTTTCATTACCACGTACTGTAAATTTGCAACCCACACTTGTATGTCTGTAATGTAACTATTGATGAATTGTCTCCCCCATCAATTCATTCATCTCTAGTACTCTAACATTACCCACTACTTGTTTTAAAAAAAAACTAAGTTGCATGCCTACAGCTATGAATGCACATGGCTCACGGACTGCCAAATATAAATACATCACCATTGATATACAACTACAAAAAGAAATACAATAACAGGTTTAACTCTCACATTAAGCACTGACTAAGACAGATCCAGGAAAAACTTACCATTATCTTTCCTTATTGCTAAGAGTGTAAAATTGCATACCTACAGCTAAGACTGCATGTTGCTCATTCACCGCTAAAGATAAATATATCGCCTTTGATATACAACAGAAGAAAGAAATGCAGTAGCAATTTCATCTCTTGCATCAAGCACTGGCTAAGACGGATCTGGGATAAACTTACCATTATCTTTCCTTGCTTCTCGAATGCCTCAATAACAACTGAAAGAGGCGTGCCCTCAGGCAAGCCTCCAACTGACAGAACCCTGAAATACAACAGCAAAAAATTTCCCGTAATGAGATTTAAGAATTACCAACCAACAGTCACAATAAAAAAGAGCAGCTTGTACAAAGCAAATACATATAAGAGAATAATTTATCAAGTACCAGCAACAAGAATTATAGAGACCATATAAATGCTAACACGCATACCTGCTCCGCTGTACAGGTACCCCAAGCTTGATCATATTTGTAGCGCCAGGGCAAGCTTCCCGACTATTGCTTGTAAAAGCTGGTAACATGCTTGAAACAGCATTTTTTCCTTCATCTTCAATATTTGATTTGGTAATATTATAAATGCTGTGATTTTTTACAGTATCATTAGAAGCAGAATGTGGTCCACTTTTGTCTATGTTCTCACTGTTAGATTGTTGTTGAGAATTATTGGTACTTCTACTGCTCACTTTATGATCACTTTCTAGTAGATTCTGTGTTCTCCTTGCATCCTGTTGCATTTTATCTGCATTGTTTACATCAATAATTGGGACTTCATGCCCAAGACCTGCCATATCTTCTACCCTAACTTGAATTCTTTGAGCGTTTATGCTTTGCTCATGCCGAAGCGATAGTGGATCTAGTTGACCTCGCCCCCTTCCTCTACCTGCTGCTGGCATGTCAAAAGGATTTGATGCCCAAGCAGTTGGTCTCCCAAAGCCGTTTCTGGCAAATGAACCCCCTCTGCCTCCCATATTTGCATATGAACCTCTACCTAAATTCCTACCAGGCCCAAAAATTGGCCTTTGGACCCGATTAGTATTTTCAAATGAACCAAGGCAATTTATTGGAGGTACCATACCAGGTCCATGGGGCTGTATATGCATCATGCCTCTGGGTCGAGCACCAAAATACTCCATTCCAACAAAGGGGTAAGGAGGAGCATCCATATTAAATGAAGGGTGTCCATTGACACCCAGGTGTAAAGCATGGTTAGACATCATCATCTGCTCTTGCATCAATGCCTCCTGGAATTGGATCTGCCAGGATTGTACTTAATTTATTTCTAAAAGTTCAAGATGGTATTCAAAAAGTCATCTCAACTGAAAAAGCTACTAATCTCATGTGAATGACTTCTGAATTTGCACTTACAGGTGTAAGCATCCCTAAAGGAATACCAAATTGGTTGACAGGACCACGCAAGCCCCTAGGCATCAAAGGTCTTGTTGGAGCCATGATACCAGGAGCCAGGCTTCCACGTGGATGCCCAAATACATGCATGTTAGAACCTCGATTACCTGCAGACCACCAGCTATTTTTCTTGGTTGAGAAAACATTAACTGCGCCTGTTAACCTCTTACCACCAAAGAAACTTGTAGCAAGAAAGAAACTAAAATTGCAAATTACTCAATAGTCAACTCACCAGGTTTGAACTTTGGAAAATTTCCAGAGTGATCAGATCGTCTATCAATCAAAACAACTCAATGAGATTGTTTCAGTCATCCAAACAAAAAAAGTGTTCTACAAACATACAATCCAGTATTACAGTATTACCAGTGATTATGCAGGCACATGCACTTAAAAAGTTAGAAGTAGCCTCACATATTTGACAGATACCTTGTAGTTTAAAAACAATAAAGAGAATCCAACTTATCTAATATCTATCCAAAAGTAAAGATTGATGTACATCAACTAAACAGAAAAGAAGTTTTTGGAAGCATTTCACTACCTTCCTCTCAAATGATTCTGCCTGGACAATGTTGCAGGTGATTGTGCTTCCACTGATTCCTTCCCCTTTTCATCTCTTTGCCATTCAGACAAATACTCTACGTTCCTCTTTTTTCTTTCTTGACCTTTGCATTTATCACTAATTCTGCAAGCTTCTGTATTTGCCTCTTCTTCATAGTCAAAAGCCTCGGGCTGTGTTACCATTACCAAACCCACTTATGAGTTTCACATCTCACTAAATAATATTTCTTAATCCCCAGCATGTTGAAAACTATTGTTTTCCCCTCAACCAAAAACCCCAAAGAAAAAATTGATCACGGACAATCTCAAGACTTTATGGAGATGAAACAGATAATAGATTGTAACATACATATAAAATCAATGAAATGAGATCCTATCCGCTATTTAAAAATCACTAAATGGCCCTCACAGCATCCGATACCTCACTACCAGTATTGCACTTAGAAAATGCAGCTTGCTCCAAGAGATAAACTTCGAGGTAAATTGGTAACAAGACCTACTTCCAAAAGAAAATCAATTCTCAGCCCCAAACAGTCCAAGGACTGCAAGTACAGAGAAAAGAAAAAGCCAAGTGTACAGGCAGGCAACATGCAAGGTGTCAAACTTCATATGCCATTAAAGGACTAAAATGAGTTGAATATATTCTCAAGATTAATTTTTGAATTGACACTGACTATTCAGGACAAAATAAGTGAATTCTTTATGATAGAAAGAATTGATATGAAAGAAATTGCTGGCTTACACTTGAACCCAAGTAATACCGAAAGACATGAAAACACCGAATGCTTCATACCATAATCTTTTGATTGACAGTCCCTCAAACTTCTTAGAAAAAAAAAAAAATCTCCAAGAAGCTCATCCGGATAATCACACGATCTCTCCAGAATTTCTTGAGTGCTGCTTGAAGAATTATTTTCAATTTTTTGAATTTTTTCCAAATTTCTTGATTGCTCTGTTACATCAATGCTCGGTATATACCCACAACACCTTCACTGGAAGCTGTACTGAAGCCAAAACTGAGCTAAGCATGCAGCAGAGTCCTGAATGGAGGATCCAGACAAATGATACTGGCAAGTTGCAAATAATCTTTACACAAATAAACCTTGACTAACTCTTTCTGGACTTCAATATGGCTAAGGGCTGAAAGCACATATGTAACTCGGAAACACTAACAAAACTCACTGAAGTCTCACCCAAACCCAACCAGAGGGAAGCCAATTAAGATGAACCATCAAATGAGTCTAGCCAACCTACATCTGGTATCATTAATATTAACAGAAGCTATAACTTCAGCAAACCAGTGGAATAATATGTGCACAATTTTATCATATGGAAGCAATGGGAAGGACCAACCCAAAGGATACAAAAGAAACTTCCAGTTTCCCTGAAAAACTATAAATGATCATTTTCTCCACATAAGAATATTATCGTAGGACCACTCATCTTACTGCAGGAAAAATTGACTCATTGGCAACAGAAAGCTATTACGCACAAATAAGGGTGTGCTCTGGGCTCAGATGTTAAAATTGCATGTGAAAATGGATAAAAACAGAAGCTTGTAATACACCACATCTTAAATGAGAAGACTGAACAAACCCAATGTAAAGGATCAACCCAAAGGATTTCAAAGGAATTTCATGGTAATTTTCTCTTTCCAGCTACTAACACAGGGCCACTCATCACACAGATGACAAGGTTGTCATTGGTAACAGAAAGCCAGAAAGCAACACAAAGATGCTGACAACAATTGCAACTGAACTCTGGCGCCAGAGTTCAAATTACATGTGAAATGGGGTAAGAAAAGAATTTGGCAATACACAGAATCTCAATTGCAAAGGCTGAACAGGCTCATGTTTGCACAGAATAATGTGTAGGACAGATGCTAAAAGGATGGAGGACTACCTTTAATCTGCATTGCTGTTTCTGTTAACTCCAACACCAAGTGGGGGCCACTTCTCTAAATATATAGAGTCCATGCAACTTACTGAGAATGAACCAGAACTGGAAAGAGTTTCAGAAGCAATGCAAAGAGATAATCTAAACCTTGAGAGGGTGATAAACTGTTATGGAAATATAACAACTAAAAAGCAGAAAGGAAAAGTATATGGTGAAGTCCAGATGGACAAAACTGTTCTCCAGATGCTTCTCAACATAGTAAGCACTCTTCCTTCCCTACATTGCCCAAATCTCCTCTTGAAAAGCCAAAGACTAAATGGAAAAAGAGTGGTGCTTAGAGACTACAGCCATGCTCAGGAATGAGAGACCTCAGTATACATAAATGAGTAGTTAGATCACAACGATAAAAACTTTCTATGGACAGACACTGGCTACAAAGAAATTAGAGTGTGGAAGGAATATTGAAAAACAGGAGGATGGGATCACCATGGCTGCATCTTCAAGCTCGCCATCTTCAAGATCTGCTCTAAAATGTTTTCTATCCCTGCCATGCCATCCTTTATGCTCCAAATTCCTAGTGTCAAAACTAGAAGCTGTTTGGGAAGCAGCACCATCTTCTTTTTCATCTTTATCCTCCTCAATTTCCCCACTCTCTACACCCTCTTGACTGCAAGAATGCCTTATGACTAAAAGCTTTGGTGCAGCATTTTCAGCTTCCATCTCAGACCTTTCAGTAGTAGAACAAATAGCTGTGCTTATCTGATCTCCAGAAAAAGGATAGACTATCCTTTCAGGTTGTTTAATGTACTCAGTCTGCTCAAATAAAATGTTCTCTACTTTTGTAGATGTCAATGGAGCGCCAACCTCTTCATCACCAAATTCCTCATCACATTCAATGCTGTAGTCAGATCCCTCAAAATCTACAAGTTCTTCTTCATTTAACTCAAACTCCCCTTCACCTTCCATTGCACTTGCCAAGCTCTGCAAACTACAGATCTGCCACTAAATCATGAACTGGAATATCCTGAATGGATTCTTAGATGTTTTGAGTTTATCCTAGGCATTGATCTTGCTGAAACAAAAACATTCAAATTGTGCAAGTCAGCAGAGAAAAAAACTGCCAATGTAAAAGAAACTATTGAGAACAGTGCACAAGATACTAACAGGAAAAGCAGTAACAATAAAGAATTAACTTAAAGGAAACTGCAATTGCGTCACAAAGAGCTACAAACATTCCTCTAATAGGGCAGAGCATCAAAGAAGCATCTTCCGCATGGTTCATTATGTAAAACAATTTTATTATTAATAAGCCACAACAACAATATACATTTATTCCAATATCACAAAATTCTTCAAAATTCTAGCATATGCATCAATCATCGACACTCTCAAAAAGGATTTTCTAGTAATATAAAAGCTTAGACAAACATAGTACTATCTAATAGATAACAACCATGTTGCTTCAGTTATTTTCTTTCCTATGCAATAGAAGGAATGAACTCCCAAGTGTACAACTTTCTTTGCTAATCTAAAAGCTCTGTGGTCAGGTGGGTGGGTGGTCCTTCTATGGGTTGCCCTTTTTCTTGGTCTGGTCTGGTCGATGGCTGTTCCCCCTCTGTTGTAGGTATTGTATTCCTTTGTTTTTTGGCCAATTTAGACTGTTTTGTACCAAAACCTGGTTCACCAGGTTTATAATCAAAAGGCTCTGTGGTCAGCATGGAAGAAGAAGATCTTAACAATGAAGTCAATCATTAAGTGAAGAATCTCATTTATTAGAGACAGTGGAAATCATTTATTAATTACCATACATGCACTACTAATGCAAAGACTACCAATTCATTTTATATGTCGGATCTTAAACTTATGCTTACCTCTTTTGTCCAGACAGCTTCCACATTGAAAATGAAGTTGGGAGCTTCTCGGATTTGCCAAATAGTGTGCATGCCCTCAGAGAGATTCCTTCCTGGACAAAGTTCTGAGGCAAATCCCATTTTCAAGAATGGCTGCAATAACAACAAATAGTAAATGAAAAACCATGAAAACAAAAGAAACCCCTGAAAAATCATAACACAGAACCTTAGTTTTCTAAACCATAAACATTGCCAAAAAGATTTTTTTATTTATTTAGGACCTAAGAAGCTTAGCATTCAGCAATTCTATGTGAGGGGGTCATTGCTCTTGTGTTCATATACAATTTTAAATTTAATCATACATCCAGTAGCAATGAACTCGTAACACTAAGAACTACAAATGTAAAACTCAGCAACCTGTTTTGCACCTGCATATAGATGAGTTTGCACAGATAGTATATTTATGTTCAAATACATAAATCCTCTCAAATTTACTTGGAATAAATCCATGCAGCTAAATGTACCAGATAAATTGAAAAATATGACCTACAATCCACTGGAAAAAGCAGGAAAAATCAGAAGTTCAAATGATGGAGAGCCTCAAATAGACACTGATATACTTTGCAAACTAGTTGTAACCTGCTCTGACACTTTATAGATGTTAAAGCCTACAATAAGACTTAAAACCAGGCTGTCGTTATTGGCATACAAAACAGTGATGAATAACTCATAGGTTCACCCAACTCTTTAAGGAAAAATAAGATATGCAATCTAGACACAGAGGAGTTGTGTTCAATGAGTTTTGCTCGTCCTTTGATTGAAATCTCACGCCAATTATCAAATAAGAACTTAAAACGATAAGAAAGAATGCCATAAATGAGAGAGCCAAAAACTAATAAACTTGAGTTTTTTTTTTAACCAATTCGCAAATGTCTTGAAAATTTGAACAAGAAGCAAAAAAAATGCAAAACACTAGACAATGAACAATCGAGTATAAACGGATAAAAATAAAATGCCATAAAATGAGCAAACATTAAAGGAATGCTAATTAATAGAATTTAAAACCATCAAGGGTCATTGTTATAAGTTTGAGAGATCAAATGGGTTGTGGCATAATACCATCAACCCTAGATATAATGTCCCCATTCTTAAATCCTTCTCATTCAGAGTAATACGATGCAAGCATGACAAGGAGTGGCAGTCCTTGAGTCCATTATCAGTAGTAGTTAGTAGATTCAGTGGAAGTTAGTATACTTAGATAATAAAAGGAAGGATAAGACGGTTTCTTAGAATAAAGATTACCAACAATGATCATAGATAAGACAATCAGCAACATCAAGAAGTAATGAACAGATTGACTTGTAACATTAGTAATCATGAAGGGACTGACCAGCATTTGTCGAATATCCATAAAGTGATCAACTTGATCAATGATAAGTTGATTGGGAAATCAATGTATTGACTAAGGCAAGAACTTAACATGGATGAATATCTTTAGCAATTTCCACATAATAGTATCGATCTATTAAGAGAGATCGATCGTGACTAACATCATTGACCTAATGAAGAAACTAATGATCGAATACATTACTTCTCTTTTCTTAACCTCTTGGACATGCCCTGTTTAGAGCCAACAATCTAATCGGCTTTACTGGTGCAAGTATGAAAAGCATATATCAGAGACGGCATCTAAGGAATCGCACATTTCAGATTGTATATCAGATACAGCATCCATTGAAGTGGAAGTATTCATAGATAACCAGACACAGCATTAATCGCTTCAAGCAATTACTTTCCCACTGCATAATATCATTGATATATCAGATATTGCAGCATTGCTATAAGCAATAGATATCGATTGTATGTTTCCATTGTAAAGCAGAGATAGTATTATCAATCTATCGCTGCAAGTGATAGAATTCATCTTTCACATTGTATAGATCCATTGCATATCAGACATTAAACTTGACATATAAAACATATTGTATGCATCATAATCATATATCAGACATTACAATTATCAGATAACTGTCATTGTGCATATATTTTCCATCCAATATATAGCAGAGATCACATCTATATTCATTTATCTTCCACTACTTGCTTAGTACATATTCATTTGACATAGTAAGAAGGGGAGATTGGAGTAATAGTCCCAGCATTCCTTCATAGCCAAAAAGGGGACATTACAATTGGTATCAGAGCTTATAATCCTGCCATCCCATGAAAAGAACATTCCAAATGGGCAGTAAATGAAGATCATTTGAAGATTGATACAAACTATGACACAATATAGCAGCACTCAAGAAAAATTAAATCAATTATTGAGCAAGCTAACACCAGTGTACAAAAATGGCAACAAAGGAGACAATAGAAATCAATTCATGCAAACTCCAACTAAATACCACCAACATTCCCATCTGGAATTGAAAGTCAAAACAATGAACCGACATTGGGGGATCTACATGATCAATTCCAACAAGATCAGAAACATGGAGGCCTGCAATGGGACATGTCCTTAGAGGATTATATAGAGTTGAGAATGAAGTACTTACCTAAAAGGGTTAAAGATCATCAAATTGGCCTAAGGAGACAAAGTAGACATATACCATGCTTTGACAGCTCAGCACAGACTTGCGTTCAAAAGGTGGAAGATAATTATCTTTGTGATTCTAATTCTACCCTGCCTCTTCTCAAGAGACAGGGATGGCAGGAGACATTAAAGAGGTTAAATCTATTAAAGATCAATTAGGTCAAAGGCCTGCTGCACCCGTGGAGGAAGGCGTAATCTCTTCAAATCAATCAATAATTATTGAGAGGAGTACTCCCTCTAACTAAAGTAAATCAAAAGAAAGTATAAAAAGTTTGACAAGTACAAGTCATGTTCATCAAGCACAACAAGAAGCATAAAATCAAAGCATGATCACTAAGCACGGCAAGAAATTAAAGAGACCAGAAGAGGAAATAGTTTTTGACGCTTTAACGGATAGATCATAGAAGCAATTAACTCTTCATGTATCACTAGTGAACTAAGCATAGAGATTCATGAGGAATGGGAGATTAGTCCTACACCCTCCCAAGGATCATGCATTATAGATGACATGGTATCCAAAGATCAGAATTCAGGCTTGATGGAACATTCACATCTTGAAGAAAACATGGTAGTCCCTAACAAACCAATGGCCAAGAGTAACATTTCGAATGGTCGTGAATCAGAAGTTACATCAGGTGTTTGAGAGGAAGATAAACAAAAGTCGAAAAGATAAAGCACCAGAAGTAAACAAGGATAACATTCAGCTTGATAATAATTCCTTGTTTGAAGCATAAGCCAATCAAATTTATGACAACCCAATCTTTGAAGTAAATCAAGAGGCTATTTTGAAATCACACAAAGGCGAAGATGAAAATAAATTTTGGGATCCCGGTGCATCTTCAATCAAAGAAGTATTGAGACCAGCTTGGAACAATATGACAAATCCGAACAATGCCATAACTAAAAATTCTGCATTCCGTCTACAAAACGATAAAGTTTAGCAAAAGATTACTTCTTTGGAGCAAGAACCATTGCCTCAGGACATCGCATTGCACAGGTGGCAATCCCAAAGGCAGGCAAAGTGAGAGGAGAGATCGAGCCAGAGGACTATGACATAGAGGAGTATGAACTGGGACGGGCAACAAAGAAACAGGAAGTTGAGGATGCACATGGGACTATCCAGGCTCTTGATGAAAGAATACATAAGGAAGTGGCCAAAAAGAAGAAGTACGAGGCTGAGGTCTTGAGCTTGAAGGAACGTCTCCGGCAAATTATGAACCCAATACGGCAGGCTGATCCAAATTTTATTCCTCCCAGGCCTAGTTCCAGTGCATCTATGGAAGGATTAGGAGTTGAACTTATGGGGCAAGAGACTACGAGATGGGTGGCATCGGTAAGCGAAGAAGCGGGCATATTTCTAGAGAGGTTCGTCAAGACATTCGATACCGTGTTCTCCCTTCGCAAGCGAGCTAAGAAGGTACTGAGACAGTGCGGAGATTACTCGTCTGGAATGGAGGAGGTTCTATCCCATTTATTGGCACTTATGGAGGTTTTGTTGCACACATTGATAAAAGATCGAGTGGTAGAGAAGGAGCAGGAAGTTGATTTCATTGCTTGGCATCAGGCGGTGACCCATAGATGTGATACACTTAAGCAGCTCGAGCCTCGTTGTGTAGTTACGAGAGATGCTATTTTGAAGATGAAGAACGAGATACTTGGCTATGTGAGAACTATGTTGCACCAGAAGGTAGATGGCACTCAAAGGCTAACTGTTGAAGACCTTCAAGATAGGATGAACAAAATTTGCTTTGGAGGCGGAAATTCACTTGAGTTTGGGCAATTGGAAGTAGTGGCTAAGCTTAAAAGCTTCATGACTTTACATAATGCAGCTGAATGGAGGTCATGTTTTAAATATGCAAGAGAGGTGAGCTATTACGAGTACAGGCTTGGATGCATGCCAAGTGTCCCCATGGAGATGATTGGTGAGATTGTGTCTAGATTCATTGAACATGAGAGGGAGGCACACGATTCCCAAGGCGATGAGATGGCGTAGGCCCACAAGAGCTTGAGTTTGCTGATTGGTTGATTAATAAATGCCTTAATTTGGTTGGCCCATTTGGCGCCAAGTGGCATAGCCCCTCGTGCCCTATCTTTTCATTGGTTCATAGTCAATTTGAAATTTCCTATTGGTCTATAAGGTGGTGGCTTTATCTACATGTGCTCTCTTCTCATTGATCCACATGTCATTGATCCTTATCCAGTTGTTATGGATTTGAATTTTCTTATTGGCCCATGAAGGCAATGTAATTTTTCTATTGGCCCACATGGTAGTGCTTAATTGTAATTGGGTGGGTATTAAATATTTGTAGTAGGTGGTTATGAAACCCTAATTGGGGCTTTTGCCTCTTAATCTTGGCCCTTGATTTCAGATTTTTGCCCCTTAATCTTGGCCACTCATTGTACTTGAGCCTCTATATAAGGCCATTTTCTCTCATTTGTAAGTAGTGGGGGGAAGATTGAAGAAAATTGTTGCTTAAGTAATGCCAAAATTGTTGTTCTTATCATTGTTGTGTTTTGCATGGTGATTGAGTTGGAACACTTGGTGTTATGGCATGGTTTCTACTTCCACAATTAAAATAGGATTTCATTTCAAAGTTGTTAAAGTAAGAATAGACATAGGTAGATTGTGTGGTGATATTGGTGGATGTTTGATTGGATTCTATAAAACTAGGCCACTGGCCCCTTGTAGATGCAAGGGTGCCTTGTGTGGTAATCTAGTAATTGCACTCAAGTTCAATTACCATTAGATCCTTAATTTGTACTCCAAGTTGGATTGAGGGGAAGGTGTTGATATGAAAACCATTTTAGATCCTTTGAAGCTTTGCACTAGGTGGAAGTGAAGTTGCAGACAAGCCTCCATTTGGTAGGAGTCCTAGTCCATCCATTAGTCTTCCCATCCATAGTTAGAAATAGAAGTAGAAGAGCAAAGTTGGAAGTGATATAAATCATGGATATATTTTTATCACACATTGTGAAGCCAAATCTTTAGAAGTGCAAGTAAGTTGACACCCTTGAATGAATCACGTAAGCCCGCCTAAGTGATTAACCAGTAAATCACATCATTTCAACTGAGTTAGATATCCACAGGTATAAGGAACTTTGGAGTCAATCCATAATCTTCATTGCAAAGCTTAGCATGGGAGATGACTTTATTCAAGAAAGGGTTTAATGCTCTATGTTTCTCGAAGCATTGAGTGTTTAGTCCTGCATGTTGTGTAAGTGGAACAAAACTCGCATCAACAAGAGGTAGTGGCATAAATGATAACACCATCAGCCACAAACTAGAGCATCCAACCTATCCACGCGAGGTAATCAGCCTTCAAGAAAACACCCATGATTCCAAAACTAAGAAATAACTCACCCAAACTACACATTGGAACTAGAAGTTTGATCCATTGAAAAACACGCTAGAAACAAGATATATGTAACCAAGGGTACGCATGGACGTGTCCTCAAAGGTTTTAGCCCCTACCCCGCTCCAAGGACGTCCCAAGGACAAGAACGGCTTGGGGATGTTTCCAAGACGTCTCAGACAGGGATGTCTTGGAAATACATTGGGGATGGCTAATTGTCCTTGGGATGCAAAGGGAACGTTTCAACGTCCCAAGGACGGCCAGTCCTTCCCAATTCTCCGTCCAGTTTTTAAAAGAGAAAAATAATCAAAACTTTAAAAACTAATATTTTATTTTCTCTTTGTGGACCTACACCCCTCTAACCTTAAAATGCAAACTTACAACTCTCCCTCTTAGGCATTTGACTTCATTTTTATATGCAATAAAAAAAATTGCAGCCAAGTAACAAATTAGAAAAACAGAGAAGGGTTTGAAGGTGCTGTTGGAAAAGAAAAACCAGCATTGACTACCAAAAAAGGAGAGGATTGAGGCAGCAACAAACAAGAGAGGTGAATGAGGTATGTTATTCTTCCATTTGTCTTTTTTTTCCATTTTTTTCCAAGTTTAAATAATGAAACATATGACTTTTTTGAGTTTTTATTTAATTTCCAGTTTGCAAAAACCAAAAACAAAACAAAATGAACAGCAGTAGTGAAAGTAGTGGGCTTGTTGAGAGGGAAGAACAAAATGAAAGCCAATGCATTGAAGGACTACCTCAAAAAACCTCATTTGAATACCCTTCTGAAGCTTAAAAAACAAATTCAAAAGGCGCCTTTAATCCTAAAAATTCTCTTCTTCAAATGGTGACACCCCTAGACAAACAGAAAAAGAAAAATTTGGGGGTAATAGATTGTGGTTGTGTGTCATCTGTAAAGAAAAATTTAATGGGACCTACACAAAAGTACATTCTCATCTATAGGGTTTTACAGGCCAACGGGTCAAGGTTTGTAAATAGACAAAAGACAATGAGAGGGTGAGTGTTATAAATTCCACATGGAGGAAAATCAAAGTCTCTAGGGTTGCCAATGCAAACACAATACACACAATCAGCATAGCATATGCCCTCCATATTTGGTATTCCTAGTGGTAGAACCAATAGTGATATTTATGTTTCCACAAGAGGAAAGAGAAAGACTACTAGTACTTCTAGTGAGCAGCCAAATTCACATGCAAATTTGTTCAATGTGCATTCACGAGATGTGGCAGAGTCCTCCATAGCCAGATTTTTCTATGCGCATGCTATCCTATTCCAAGTAGCATGTTCTCCTTACTTCAAACAAATGTTCAAAGATGTGGCTTCTATTGCTACCTCATTCACCCCCCCTAGAGAACATAAACTACAAACTACACTCCTTTGACAAAGAATATTCCAAGGTGAGTGTGCTGATGAAGGACATAAGACAGTGTTGGATTAGGACAGGCTAGTCTATTGTCGTGGACAGGTGGACCGATATCAGACGCTGGCCACCTATCAACATCGTAGTCACATGTTTAGCTGGCTCATATTTCCTGAGAGCCATTGATTGTTCAAAGTAGCACAAGGATGTAGAATTCTAGTTTCATATTTTGGGAGATGTGATAGAGGAGGTTGGGGCATCCAATTTTGTGCAAATGGTCACTGATTTGGCACGTGTGTGCAAATTAGCTAATTTTCTAGTGGAGGGTTCTTACAAGCACATCTTTTGGACCCCTTGTTGTGTTCATGCATTAAACGTGTTGAAAGACATAGGGAAGATAGATTGGGTGCAGCAGGTGGTTGTAGAAGCTACATATATTCAAATATGTTTATTTGCAACCATCACACCTCGCTCTCTTTAGGACAAGCCCATAGAGACAAGGTATGGCATCTATTTTATTTTGTTAGTAAGGATGTTTGAGGTGCAGGAGGCTCTACAGTTGATGATGGTTAATTTAGAGTGGAATATATGGTCTAATGCAAACACTGCAAAAGAGGGAAGCATCAAACAAAAAATTCTTGACGATGATTGGTGGTCCAATGTGAGGTAAAAAAAAATTGTTAATGATATTTTTCTAAGTTACCAGGTTCATACCCACATGCCCCGAACCGGGTACGGGTACACACCTAGTACAAGTGGGTACTTATGGGTAATTGTTGGGTACTTGTCTATTTTCATAGCCTTTGATGATTCATGAACATTGAATCATATTTCATGAACTACATTTTGTAATTCAGTAATTGTAATGATTTTCATGGGAATTGTGAACCTAGACATATATGATATCATTGATAAGGCTTATTTGAATATTTTTCAACTATCAATTGGCATTTAATATTTATCTTTGGCATTTGGCATTGATCAATGATCAAGTATCATACTATGAAATGATTTAGTTTTAAAATTATGTATATTTTTCTTATTTTTTTGCACATATAATGCATACACGCACACGCACACGCACACGCACACACACATGTACCCATACATACCCAAACCCCTAAAAAAAATTCCACGTACCGAGTTCGTGTACTCACACCCGTCCCTAAACCCGAACCAGTAACTTAGATATTTTTTAATAACTTGTTCATTTTCATTTTCTTAAAAAATTTTAAATTTATGATTTGATTGATGATTTTTTATGAGTAATAGTTATATATTTTATTAATATTTAAAATATGAGCATAACTAATCAAATTTTGTTTGTAAGAGCTTCCTAAGAATTTTAACCCTAAAAAACCTTCTTGGATGAACTACTGATCTCAACATATTAACTGCATTTGTAGAATTGACAAAATATTGTTACCCCTATCTCCTACCTAAATCTACTACAGATATCAGCCAACTTCCTTTACAGAATTTTACAAAAAAAATCATATCTCCCTTATTAATTAATTACCATCATTTTGCACTATTCGCATAGACAGATAAACTGAAAATTCAACAAATTTTACAAAAATGACAAACTTTCCAAATCTATGAAACATTATTTTTTCTTTCCTACTTTTAGGGAGTCGTTAACCCAAAAGTCTTCCAGCTCGAACTGCACACGCTCCACACCTTTCTTCTTCGTCTTTGACCCTTCCTTCAATCGTTCTGACACTCGAGCACACAAGTAATCCTTCAACGCCTCCCACCCAATTTGTGCCTTGGTCCAGCACTCCTCTTTATCATTGTTTGCACTCTAGACAATGAACACTTGCATTGTGGCTCAAGTCCACCAACCTTAATCCATTCCCTACTGTGAGCTTGGAAACCCTCGCCTAGTTTAGCCATGGCGAGGAGCGACTTCATACCAAATCACCACTCTTCCCTCACACTTTCTCTCATTACCCACATGACCTCTTCTTTGCTTCCTAGTTCTAGTGCCCACACTATGAACATCAATGCAATGTTGATGTTCAAGCATACCATCACTTACATTTCAACATGCTAGAAAATGGGCTCATCAATTTTGAACACTCCCTTCAATCTTTTTATTGATATGCTACAAAGAAAGGAAAGTTGAATTTGCCTCCATCATGCTCCGCCAAAACACACTTCAAATCTCCAACGCTTCTTAATTTTTCTCCAAGAATTTACAACACTAACCTGGCTTTAATTAGAAATGCCATCATCAACCCCCTTCATGGTCCCCAATCATTTAAAACCATCATTTTTTGAATTCAATGGCATACCGGGCGTCTAGTCGCTCGAGTTGGAGATCTTGGAAATCTTCCACCACATCTTCAATGTGACCAACATTTAATGCTACTACATTGTCCAACAAGGTGTTTGCCAATTTATTGCCACTTCGTAATGTATGTGTCACCCTAAAACTTTCAAGGGACGATATAAGATTTTTAATTGCTTTAATATACTTATTCAAATTCCAAGCAATTGTTTCACCCTTTATTATTACATTAATTATTAAAAGGGAATCCCCTTCTAAATGAATTTTTGAGACTGACAACTTTTGTGCCAACTTGACAGCAAGCAAAGTTGCTTGTGCTTCAGCCTTGGTATTTGTTCCTTTTGATAGCTTCCTTGTGACCAATGCCAAAATGTTACCGGTCCAATCACTCATTATGAAACCTGCTCCTAAGGGTCCCAGATTGTCTTTCAAGGCTCCATCAAAGTTCAATCTTATCCATCCTTCCTCCGGCTGAATCCACTCAACTTTTGTATCCATTCTCAAGCTTGGATTTACCTAGGAAGGCCCATTAATAGGCCATTTGATTGCTATTTTATTAACAAAAAAAAAACTGATTTTAATTTTCTAACTTGTCTTTTTTCAAATTTTTGTTTGCAAATATAAAGGCCCCTTAATTTCATCAATTGTAAACATCATTAGATATGTTGATACAAATTCTCTAAGTCTTCTAGAAATTTACAACACATTTGACACCATGCTTGGAAAAATGAAGCAAGCAATTTCTAATAGGGAACCTAATTCGAGATTACATAAGCAAGAAATTAAGCGCATTGTGATGGGGCAGTGGAACACTATGAACCCCCTACTACATGTGGCAGCCTTTGCTCTCAATCCCAAACAGTATGCACCAAGACTTATGTAATGTCCCCCATTTGAAATATACCTAATTTTGCCCAAAGGAATAACAAATCCAGAAATACAACTTATTTATTGTTAGGAATGTTGTTGACATTTGTGTGTTGTCATTGATGTCAACATATGTTGTGAAAGATTGCAGAACTGGTGGAGAAGATGTTGAGCAGAATGTTTCACTAAGTGTAGGTAAGAGTGCAGAAGGCATGCGATGATCTGTGTTGCGTCTCTGAGTCTGCGAGCTTGTATTTTGGTACTAGACAGTGTTTAGAATGGTTGTCTGTGATCGCAGAATCTGATAAGTTGGTTACAGTAAGTTACAGTGAAAACAATGTGGACTGGTCACAGGACAGTGCAAAGGAAAACAGTGAAGTGGTTACTATATTTTTGGGTATAGCGTGTATGCAAGATGGAGTTACGTCTAGCGAGCTTAGGACGTGGCAAAAGATATGTGGCACTTCGCCTTATGTGGACATGAGGTCACAAGGATCATGATGACGTCAGTTGTGGCATGTGCTAAGGTGAGGAGCTTGTTTTGATCTGACCTATTCCGATGGCGTGTTCAAGGATGGAGAGCTTGGATTTCGGATCTAAATCTTATTTTTGTGTTATTTATTCATTGTATGATGTGTCTAGATACCTTGGGTATCTTAGCAAGGTGTAATGTATTTAATTGTGCATTGGGGAAGTCCTAATAGGTCGACTCAATTGCTTGTTTTGTATTGTTGTATAAATAGGGATGTAATTCCCCTATTTGTATGTGTGCAAAGGATAATAAGGGGATGCGAGATCTGTTGTGATAGTGTAGAGGTGTTTTAGAGAGAGTTGTGAAGTGAGCAAAATTGGATCTACTTTGGCAAGCAAGGTTGTTGTGTATTAGATCACCAAAATTGTATTTCACATTAAGCTGTTGAAATACTTAGGACAGTGAGTTCTAAAGGTGGATTCTGACTTCACCTAGAGCAGTGCGCTTGGGGCAGTGTGCTCCACATCATATCTACTCCTAACAAGGTAGGAAGCCTCCTAACAAGGGTGTCCTTTAACAGGGACTTTCGTACTAGATGTAATAATCAGCTCCTAACAGGGCTAGATCTTTCACAGGGATACTTTCAAACTAGTACACTATTGTGGGTGCCAATTCCCACCGGGGTTTTTACCTTTAATAGGGTTTCCCCAAGACCATATCTTGTGTCACATTGTGTTGTAGTATGTTGTTCATTTGATTTCAGTATTATTACTTGCACAATTTATCAGTTTGATTAAAGTTGTTTAAAAGTTCAGTTGACTTTCACACAACTGATTCACCCCCCCCCCCCAGTTGTATTGTGGACTATTATTGCTAACAATTGGTATCAGAGCTCTGGTCCTCAGAGAGAAAGCTTATACAGCTTGAGGTGATCCTGAAGATGGCTAATTTCAAGAAGGACAATCCTAAATTTGATGCAGAAAATTTTGACAGCTGGAAGAACAAATGAAGAAGCATCTAGTATGCTTGGGAGTGGAATATTGGATGATCACATTGAAAGATACAAACATTGTGGATGAAGCGAACCTTGAGACAGCATCTACTAATGACAAAAAGGTATTTGCTCGAAACATGGTAGCTAGGGAAAGCCTTAATTAGTGCTATGTCTGAGGCAGAATTTATTGAAGTTAAAGATTTGAATAAGGCTCATGATATTTGGAAAAGATTGATAGCTTTATATGAAGGTGATGCTCACACTAAGCATGCGAGGTTACAAACATAGAAAGGAAGGATGGAAAAGTTGTACATGATGGAAGGAGAAAATGTCAGAGCTTATGTTCAAAGAGTTACTGAAGCTGCTATTGGGATCAGAAATTCTGGAGGAGCCTATGCTGAGAATGAGATTATTTGGAAGGTAATAAGCGTTGGCATAAAGCTTAGTTGTCATCATTGGGAAACATCAAACACACCGGTCCTCAAGTTAGAGCAACAATGGTGAACCGGTAGACTTACTAGGTAAACAGTGTACCTACACCAGTCACATTAATACCAATCAGGTCTTGTCCAACCGGTCTAGTAGAACACCACAGGAGGCAGATGATTCAACCGGTAGCACACCGGTTTGCTTTCAGAGTAGCAGATTTATCGGTCCGTGCTTTATAATTCGATCCAGTTTTTGTGGAGCATTTTGAGAAGAACTAGAGTTTTTCTGCGAGCATTTCGAGGTGAACAGAAGATCAGTTTACAAGCTTTTTGGCTTAATCAAGAGTTCTGCATGTGATATTTTCGAATCATTTTCCAGAACAGCAACGTTTTGGATGAGTTACAGCGTGGCGCCACTGTTTGGTGTGGTAATGAGAAGATTCTTTTAAATACGGGTCATCATGCATTAGAGGAGGTGTTGTTGAAATCAAGAGCGCAGAGAGAGCGGAGAAGAACAGCAGAGTCTTCTGAGAAGGGTTACAATCACCGAGAGTGAAAGAGAGAAAGATTGAACAGCCGAGCAGAGCAAGAAGAGAACGGGTATGATCTGATCAACAAATCAAGTGTCAAAGAAGATCATTTCTTTTATTGTGTGAAGCACATATAAATTGCTTTATCAGGGTGAACCCTAACAAGTTCTGTTGTATAAATCCCTTCACCGGGTGATATCTTTATTGGTGTTTTTTAAGTCCTTTGGCGAGGCGACTCCTTACAGAGTCAAAATCTCAACCGATCTCTATCAAATCCTTTAACGGGGTAGCATTCTAACCAATGCTTTGTAAGCCTTTAACCGGGCAACTTTATTACTGCAATAGTGAAGTTCATGGGTTCTATCCCACCGTGGTTTTTTCCTTCTAACCGAGGGTTTCCACGTATATATCTTGTGTTGGCCTGTGCATGTGATTTTTGTTCATGATTATTTAAGCATTCATTATATTTTCAGTTTAAATAGGACAAGAAACAGAAAAAGATTAAAAGAAATTGAATTTACTAATTCACCCCCCCTCTCAGTAACCAGTTAGGATTAACAATTGGTATCAGAGCCTAGTTCTCAGGTAAAGGAAGCTTAACCGCTTGAGAAAAGATCATGGAGGGTTACAGGTATCAAAAGCAATTGGAAGAAGCAAATGAAACAATTGCTTCTCTTGAAAACAGACTGAAAATATCTCTTGCTAAGAGAAAAGAACTAGCTTTACAACTAAGTGAAAGTCTAGACACAATTGAAAAACTATCTGGACAAAGTAGTTCTGATGAAGCAGAAGAAGCGGACTCTGAACTCATGGAAAGAAACATGAACCTAACTGATCAAATCTCCAATTTGAAAAGAGAACAGGAAGGTCATGCTCTAAGGATGACTGAACTCCTCGAAGCAAGTAGAAAAGCTGAGGATGAGAAAAATAGTTCCAAAGAAGCACTGCAAACTGCTGAGAGAGCAAGAAACCTTGCTGAAGATGCTCTAAGAGAGAACGATGCTCTCATATTGCAACTGCATGCAGACATGCAGGGCATAACTCAGGAGAATGCCATCATGCATGAACACTTGCATGATAAAGATGAAGCAAGCAAAGAAATGGCTGCTGAAGTAGAAAAATTTAAAGCATAGCTGAAAACTCTTGAGGAGAGAAATGAAAAAGTTTGAAAATACAATGAGAGTTCTGAGAAGCTGGATGAGCAACTGAAAGCTCGGAGAAGGCACAAGGATCCCACAGGACTTGGATACATCGGTCAAGGCAACAAAGAACCAGTGAGTCCTCTAAAGTCAAGGGAATCAAGGAGGACAAGAAGAAACCAACCGAAGACAAAGGTAAAAGAATCTCCAAACCTTCTTGCAAACATTGTGGCAAACCAGGTCATATATCTAATGACTGCAAGAATGCACCGGTGAAACCTTTCACCACTAACAGTTACTGCAGTAGCTGTTATAAGTATGGTCACAGGACCTTTGAATGCAGGTCATGATCAAACAATGTGTCCAATGGAAGTAGAGGAAGCTTCAAAGATTATTGCTATGCCTGCAATAAATTTGGGCACAAGGCTGAAGAATGCAGGTCTACAACCATGGCATTCAAATCTCCACCGAGACTGGTATTCCATAACAGGAATGTTAACTAGGGCACATCTATGTGTGCTACCTATGGACCATTAGGGCATAGAAATATTGACTGCCACTCACCCATGGACAAAGGAAAAAGAGTAAATCCATGGAGAGGAACCGGGATGACTTGTTACAATTGTAACAAGATTGGGCATTTGCCCAAAGACTACAGGAACCGGCCAATGAACAAAGGAAAAGGCACAGTTAAACCGAGCAAGAGGAATGTGACTCCCAATCAAAAGGGAAACACCACTAAAGAGATCAACAAGGAAGTAACGAAGATATGGTCCAAAAGGGGGACAAAGAGCTCTGAAGGAGAGAAATCAGAGACAAAGTCATCATCCACCAATGATGATATCTCTTCAACAAATTAAGCCAACGGGGCTTAAGGGGGAACAGGTAGAAATGCTACTGTCCCCAAAGTAACTGGTGAGATTTATTCTCACTCAACAAAGGTTGGTACCAAGAAGCTCACACCGGTCTACGAACCAAAAAACCGAACAATCACAAGGAGGGGACTCAGAAGAAACTGAGATGGAGCAGACCGCCACCTATATAAGAAGAAAGAAGACTGGGAAACTGGTACAGAAGGAGGTACAGAAGGTTGTAAAACAAACCATTGATGAATTGGTTGAAGGCATAATGACAACAGGTAGAATGGGAACTGTTGACTGAAGATACACTCTGGCAAGTGATGAAGATAGAAGGAAAATAGAAGATGTAGTATACAGCTTACACAAGTTCAAGAGAACGCCTACTGAGATTCATGGCTTAGTACCTGCAGTGTTACAAGAGCTTATTGAAGGAAGATGGAAATCCTCAATAGCAAAGGAGAAAGAGCTGAGAATAAAGGCACTTTTGGAAGTGCAAAGCCACTTGAGCCTACAAGAGGCAACCAATCAAGCAGAGACATAAACAAAGTTTTAAAATCAGAAAAAGGATTGTCAAGTTCTAATTGGAGAAATTGTCGCAGTTCATGAAGGAATTGCAATGTGGACAACCATTCTGGAGCAGCAACACCAGGCTCAAGTTGAATGTTAGAAGACCTTGCTGAAACCAGAAATGGACACCGGTAGAGGCAAAGGCATTTTGGGTGTTGATACACCGGTCCAACCAAAGCCAGCAATAGAACCGGTCATTGTAGACATCACTGAAGACACCGGTGGTGATCTTACTCCACTAACTATCCTAGCATCTCCAGAAAAAGGTAAAGCTAAAACCCTTAGTGTTGATGACATAGTTGATGAAATACTAGATTTTGGCAAAGTTAGCAACGTTGCTAAATGGTTCAGTGCCTTAGGCAGTGATGATAAAGATAAGATAGAACTAGCCCTGTTAGAGAGCTTTCTTGATTTCAACCAGGGACCAAAGGACTATAGGTCTATCTTCCCAACTGAACTCAACAAAAGGCTACTAACAAAATGGAGAGGAGTAGTGAAATCATGGAATAACAATTAATGAGCACATTCCAACACAAATGTTTACAAATCTCCATCCCCCATTTATGGGGCTCAGCGGGTGGATCCTTTTGTTCATCCCAGAAAGGAGGCAATTTGGAAGGAGCCAATGAGGGATTTGCAAGGCAGTTTTCAATGGGGCTTCCAAAGGCAACTAAGGGGAATGTGGCGCTAGTTGTGTTTTGTGAGACCATCAAGGCGGAATTTTGGCTAAAAAGACTAAATATAGGAAAAGGGACAAACAACAAAGCTGAATACTTGGCTAGCAATGCACTTGAGAAGAGAATGTAACTAAGATACACTTAGAGGGAGATTCCATCTTGATCGTCAATGTGACTAGATAGGGGTAGACCCCAAATTGGAGCCTAGAGAAGTGGCTCTTGCTGATTTTGAATTTTTTGAATGAATTCAAGGAGTTTAGGATAAGTCACATGTCTAGGGAAGCAACTGGTGTGGCAGATGAGCTAGCGAAAAAAGCCTCAAAGCTGGGTGTTGTGCAGAGTCAATAAGGCCTATGAATGCAAAGATAGGTAGGGAGATATAATTGTACCAATAGGCAGGTGGAGGATGAAAAGACATCATGTGAAAAGATGTCAAGCCTCAAATTTGATAGAAGATTAATTACAAAGGATTATAGGCATTGGGAGTTTTAAGATGTAAGCATGTGACTTAAATGTTTTGACTGTTATTTGAGAGCTCAAAACCATCACCATGTTTCATAGATTTCTTTAAAGAAAAGGGCATAATGAATACATCAATCAAGCTTGTCCGTGAGGATGCAGATGGCATTTCTAGGTGAGGTGACGAAGAAGAGGATGCATTGCGTGTTTAAAACAAACCACGGACTGGTAATTCATGCAGTAAAGATGGTGTGTGTGTGTAGGAAGGTGGGAGGGGGGGGTTCTCAAAACCAATCATAGATACAAGGTAAACTCAAACATTTTCACAATGTTCTTTGCCTGTACCCCTCATACAAGTGAGTCCAAGGAAATAGCAACGGCTCCATGTGAGAATTTGATATGGAAGAAGTTCTTAGGGGAGATGGAGGACGTCTTGAACAATGTCAAGGTCGGGACCGGCATTCCTCTGCCGCAAGATTACTATGTCATTTGAAGGCGTAGGTACAAAATCGGCAAATTCCCCCTCATCTTCTTGAAGAACCTAGTGGAGCTTCTAAAATTTAGGATAGCTGTGGTGAAGGGTGTTCTCTTTCTGAACAGAATTTTGGGGTTGGCTCCAAAGGAGGGGCTGAGATGGTTCCAAGCCTTCATTAAAGAGGAAAACATGGAGGGAGCAGATGAAGGCAAGATGCAGATGATAGAGGGCTCAGAGGCGGAGGCAGAGGCAGACAAGGTGTTAGCTGTTGTTGATCATAGCGAATGCGGGCCGGATTGCCTGTGGAAAGCTTGCAGTGGGTGTACTGGATGGTGCAAAGCCTACCGGTGGGGTGGTTCTGGGGGTGGTAAAATGTAATATTTTACTATTTTTACTGGTTTTTTGAAACCCAATTTTGTCCCCTCATGGGTTGTTGAGGTGGTTAGCTAGTGATGCCGATACAGCCAGAGCCCCATTTTGATTGCAGGGGCAGAATAGGAGATATATACTATTAGATTTGGCTAAGGAAGAAGGATATACAGTCTGTAGTTAACCTGCTCATAGGGGTCGGAGGCAGATTAGAATGTTCATGTAGTTGTATTCTAATTTTTAAAGTCCAGCCACTTTTGGGGTCTGAGCTGGCATCTATATATTTATCTGAGCTGGCATCCACATACGCATCTGATGTAATATTTTGCACATTGATACAAGGGTTCAGTCCCCTTAAACTGAGTTTAATCGATAAAAAAATGTTTACAGATCTTCATAGTCTAAGCATAGCCAACGCAAATTAAAGGTTGTCAATAATCTCAACAAATATTTACCAATAAAAAAAATTAAAAAGGCAAATCATATTTCTCTCCAAATTTCTAGCTATACAATGATATTAACAGATTTCGCGTTAAAAAATGAAACAGCTGCTGCTGGTGGAGCTTCTGACAACCTGAAAACATGGCAAATCTTGTGGAATTAAAGCAAGTTAACAATAAATAAAAATACAAGCGACACATCTTTCCGGAAGAGCTCAAGCAAACGGTAACATAGAATAGCTAAAGGCCTGTGCATAAAGCAAGTTAGGCGTAAATGTTAACTGATTCAAAAATAAATTTAAAAAAAGCACTCAAGCAATAAAACAATTTAACAGAAACCATCGCATTAAAATAAGAATATAGAATGAACAATATACAAACAAAAAAATAATAATAAAAGTAATAAACAAATAAGTGAACCAAACAAAAAAAAACGATCCCAACCCTGCTGTGAATCCAAATCAACCAAAAACATATAATAAGAAAAATAAACAAACAAGACGGAAAACAACAGTGAAGCAATTTGGCACGTTTAAGACAACGTAAAAAAAGATCATTTGCAATCGTAACATAACATTGCATAAACAACGAAGATAGTGAAAGTCTAATTTTCTGCAACCATAAAAATGTAATTAATAATTCGTTACGTTAAAAAAGGTCAAAAATTACCTTGGATAGAATTGCATGAGCATTGATTAGGGTTTCTATACCCTAATTTGGACATTTGCTTGCCTGGTTCTTCCGTAACAAAAAAAATTCAGCTGGAGTAATGGCGGACCAGTTGTATCTGGCAGATTACTCAGATGGTCAAAAAAGTAGTCAAAATTTAAATCCGGAGATTTTAAGACAACGAAAAATATCCCGAGTGAGAAATAATACAAATTGTTCATACACAACTTAGATGTATCTAGTTTTTTTAACTGCTCCCTTTTTTATATTTTATCATTTCTACCATCTCATTACGGCTAACACGTGGAGTTACTCGTTACTTTGAAATGAAAATCACACCGGTACGGTGAAAGAAACAAAAAAAAAATTAATAATAATAATGGGTAGTTTCTTAAGTTTGTAAGGGAAAAATATTAGCGCTCTTAATTTAGCATATCTCCAGCTTTTAAACGGTGACTTGAATTTTTTATATAAATGTTAATGGCTTTATATTTAAATTAATAACTTTAAGCTGCTGATTAGAGTTTTCCATACCAATCACATAATTCAATCATCAATGGGGAAATAAAAAAATATGTTCAAGGTAAATTTAAAGAAAGTATGTCGAGTGGTCATCTTGGAAGGAAAAAGGAGTACTACATCAAACATTTTAATTTTACATATGATTATACTCAAAAGAACTACATAAGAATGGAAATGAAATAGGAAATAAAAAAATTAATTACCCAAACAAACGTCAGTTTTAATCACCTTAGACGTGAAATCGATTAGAAGATGGACGATACCTAAAGAATAGAGAGTAAACAGAAAATGTTGTTGTTATACTCAAGAAGCAGTAGAGACAGAATGGCATTTCATCATAGAGTGCTCAACTACAATGATATTCGGGTGAATTACATTGATACAATAAGAGTGAACACCTTGAGTAAGTTGTTTGGAGAAGAAAGATTATAAGGGTTACAAATTTAGTAACCAAGATACACAACAAAAGATCCAAGGAAAATGAGATTTAGTTGGTGGGGGTATTTTGTTTTGGGCTTTGCTTGCTTGTTTTTGTTTAGTGGGTATTTGTAGGTCTCATAGGTTGTTTGGCCTCACGGACGCTATTAAAAGCTTTCATTCATGCATTCAATCAATTGAGTCTTCACTAAATTATTCAAGAACACCTTAAAAAAAAATTGATAGAAACATGTGCACTAAGGCATATAGACTATTTTGTTAACATGACTGGTGAACAGTATTGTTAGATATGTATATGTATATGTTTATGTTTATGTATATGTATATGTATACATATGTACACACACATATATTACATGTGTGTATGTGTATGTGTATGTGTATGTATGCGCTTACAGACATACATATGCATATACATAGACACGCGCGCACACACATATGTAATATGTGTGTGTACATATTTATTTATTGATTATGTATTAAATTATTATTTTTATCAGTGAAAATTTGTGTAATTTTATTAATATATTATAAAAGTTTACATATGCAAAAAATACTAGAGCCATCACCCATGCAACTATCCCTAATGTCATCACTATACTAGTAGATACAAAATTACCTCTCCAAAGTAGAATTTGATACATCACCCCTAATTACTCCACCCTACAAACCACTCAATACATACCATTACAAAATTGGGCTATAAACAACCCTACCCATAGCCATTATAGATATATAAAATGTCAATCTTCATGGTCAACTAACCACCCTTGACTATGCATATACAAAACTAAACCCAAATTTCTTTTACAGATAATAAAACTTTAAGAAAAAGAGCCTTTAACCCTTGCTAACTGGTTTCATCCCCTTCAAATTTGTTGCATCCATCATTATTAGGTCATTTATCCAAAAATTTGAGGGCTCAAAAGAGGAAGTCGAAGTTTCCTCTCTCTTCTATGTCTTTATTTCCATCTATGTCATTGCCTCGCGCTCCTACAAATATTCCAACAAATATTCCCACCCAATCTCTGCTTTTGACCTGTGGTCCTCCCTTGAGCTTTTTGAGCTCCAAATAATAAATGATTTGAGGCTATCCTCCTATGGCTCCACTGCTTTCGAAAAACCATTTCCATCCTAAATTCCCTTTCCAAACTCCAATAGTGCATTCAAACCTTCCACCCTTTCATTAGCAATATACTCCTAAGCCACCCAACACACTTCCACCTTGGATCCAAACTCAAAACCCCAAGCCAAAAACATTACCACAATATTAGCATTAACCTGATATGTATGCTTTGTTTTCAGGAATTCTTCACCGAGAAAGATCTAAAATTTGTAAGAACAAAAAGTCATGGATTTTAAAAATAATGTTCAATCTTTTCTCTAATATTTCTCCAATGAAAGCCAGTTATTGTTTGGCAGTGAAAACAGTAAAATTCACCTCCATGATAACCTCCTCAATTGGCTCCCACTCTCTAATATTTTAGAAAACTTTGAAATGAAAAGGTTTGTCATCGTTCCTTTTAAAGGAGAAACGCTTGGTACTACCACCTCCAAAATAAATGTGTACTATACCAAATGTCACATCGAGCTCTGCCTTGCAATGTGATGATGGAATTCTTACAAAAAAACATGTACCTTTACAAGATTGCATCCCATACTAAATTGTCCAACCTCATCTAGGGGTACGGTGTGTCATCATTGATGAACAATATTGCCCATTTCGAAAGCTAATCTTCTAGCCCATTACATGATCTAAACACATTGGTAATTCTTTTTTTTGGAGAAAAGGGGTAAAAATTTATTCAATTAAAGCAAATATACAAAGCAAAGGCCAAAAGCCCACCAGAAAAGAAAAACCAACCAAGAGACACCACAAACCAACCAATTGCATAATCTTGTCCTCCAAAAGAAGCCTATCTAAGATATCATGATGATCAAGAGGCAAACTATCCCTCCCCCCAATATCCCAACCCTCCACATTATCAGAGGCCCACTTCACCAAGCAATCAACAACTTTATTCCACTCTCTTGGAATATGGCAAAAGGAGACAGTCCAGAGACGTACACAAATAAGAATATGTCTAACCATGGATAATAGTTGCCAACTAGCATCCCCCAAGTTCTGATTGCTCAACATATCCACAACAATCTAAGAATTTGACTCACAAATAATCATTCTTCATCCTAATGAACAACCACGCTCAAGAAAAACCTTAATAGCAAGAGCCTCCATCAGATTGTTACAGTGTTGACCCTTATAAATGGAGAAGAAGAAAACAATACAACCATAATTACCTCTCCCTATACCTCCAATACCTGCATGCCCAGAATTCCCACGAGAAGATTCATATGTGTTAATGTTTAATACCCCCAAAGAAGGAGGCATCCACCTACCATCTCTATTGATTTCTTTCTTGGAATGTTAGGGTATATTTCCATTAGCACATCCCACCTTATTGTTCCCCAGATGCAAATTTTATACAAAAACATAATCATTAGGATCAACATTTTCAGACATATCACACTTTACAAAGATAGTCTCCTAGAGCTTGTTGACTATCTTTCGCCACAATTAAAAGCCCTAAATTTGAGAATCACAAAAGACCCTACAGTTCCTTTCCAGCCATAGGTTCTAGTTTATAAGGGTAGGTCTAATAGTCCAAGTCATCTGAAGAAAAGAGGTATTTGCTGGAGGTCTACCCAAGCTCTCCCAGAAATCAATTAAGGAAGTAGTATGAATACAAGCATGTTGCCAACCCTCCCACCACCTGTGCCAAATCTTCCTAGAGAACATGCAAAGAAAGAATAAGTAAGAGAAACATTCATCACTATGCAAACAAAGAGAGCAGATAGAGGATCCCTAAAAACCTCTCTTACGAAGGTTCTCCCATGTGAGGCATTTCAACTAAACCACCAACCACAGGAAAAAATTATATTTAGGCCATGAGAAGCTATTTCACACCTTCCTCCACCAAGGTACATCAGTCAAACTGATGCAAGGCAGGGAGCAAGAGGGGCCAAACAATGGTGCACCCTAATCATCCAAGCCTGCTCAACACATGTAGAAGCAAACAAACACAACAGTGAGTGAGAGAATGCTAGATCTTTCAAATATTTTCATCAACTAGAACCATACATGTCAAGCTGTAAGGCCTTCCTGGTTAGGGCTAGATATTACAATGAATTATAGAAGTCCTCAAACATGCGAGGATATGTCAAAATCTCTAATTCTATCTTCTATCAAACTCCTATAAAAAACTGCCCCCTAAACTCTAAACCAACAACTACATTTATACAAGAAGCTATCGAACTGAGTCAGCCTTTAGATCCATAATCAACGGAAGGAACGGTCAAATCTGGGACCACATGCTTCCCAATGATGGATTCCAACATTAAATCTATGATCCAATATAAATGCACAAGTCAACCACAACAGAAACTAAAACTAAACCTATCGGTGAGCAAGATAACTAAGCAACAGATAGGCAATGTCAAGCGCCAGTGATACAACCGACTACCTAGGAGATGACTGACCACACTCGGTAACCAAAGGAAACCAACCAACTATTTACCAACTCGGTCAAAGCAGGAACCAAGCAACATAGACAAACTCCAAATTGTTTTTGGTGACACAAGATTGCCAAGGACCCGAGATGCTCCTGCATCAGACACCTGGGGTTATTTTGAAATGATTCTTTGAATCATTTGGTAGGTCTGGTCTGAGCTACATCTAACTTAGACTGTGAAATCCATGAACTATCTTCCATTGGTCTATTCTTCTAGTTTACCAGATATTCCATATAATGTTTTCCTCTTGTACTCTTGCCAACTCTTTCCTTCAAAATCTATTCAACTTCATCATTCTGCTTATTAGGATATTTTGTCGGTACTGTCACTACTTCATTAGGTTCATGATACTCATACAATTTAGAAATGTTAAAATTAGGTCATATGTCCATGTCATCAGATAACTCAATCTCATATGCATTTCCACTGTCAAATTTCTTCAAAATCTTGCAAGGTCCAAACTTCCTCATCTTCAGCTTCCCATATGTTCCAACAGAAAATTGACCTTTCTTCAAATCAACCATCACTTCATCACCAACATCAAAAGTCTTATGTCTTCTTGATCTATCAGCTTTGTCTTTGTATTTCTAATTGCTATCTTCCAGCTTCAGCTTCACGTCTTCATGTAATGTCTTCATGTACTTAGCAAATTTTACTCCTTCAACACTTTTCTTATTCTCATCAACAATGTCTCTCAAATCAGATATACCTCTCGATTGTGTGCCATTCACAATCTCAAATGGTGTCTTTCCAGTACTCCTATTCATTGAATTATTGTATGCAAACTCTGCTTGTGCCAATACAAAATCCCAATTACTCAGTGTGTCTCCAATTAAACATCTCAAAAGATTTCTCGAACTTATGTTCACAACTTCAATCTACCCATCGGTTTGTGGGTGAAATGTAGAACTATATTTCAACTCGGTGCCAAATTTCTTCCAAAGGGTTTTCCAAAAGTATCCAAAAAATTTATTGTCTCAGTCAGAGATAATACTCCTCGGTAATCCATGCAATTTGACAATTTCCTTAAAGAAAAGATTAGCTACATGTACTGCATCTGGTGTCTTTCTATAAGGTATAAAATGTGTCATCTTTGAAAATCTATCCACAACAACAAATATAGAATCATTACCTCTTACTGTCTTCGGTAAGCCAAGAACAAAGTCCATACTGATGTCAATCCAAGGTTTCTTAGGAACAACAATCGGTGTATACAATCCAATATTCTGACTTACTCCTTTTGCAACTTGACAAATTCCACAACTTTTCACAAATTTCTAAACATCTTTATACAACTGCGGCCAATAGTACTTCTCCTTAAGCAAATTCCATATTTTATCAATACCAAAATGTCCAGCCAAACCACTACTATGTTTCTCCTTTATCAAATTAGTTGGCATTACTCCTCTCAATATACACAACTGAATACCTTTAAACAACATACCTTCTTGAATAAAATATTCATCCCATTTAGTGTCTTGTTGATCTTGAATAGGTGCTCTGAACTTTCTCCATGGCTCAGAAAAATCAGGGTCAAACTCATAAGAATCTCTCATCTCATCAAAACCAAGAACTTCAATTTTCATCTCAGTCATCAAAGATCTTCTTCTACTCAATGCATCAACAACTCGATTAGTGACTCCACTCTTATGTTTTATCACAAATGTATAACTCTATAAATACTCAACCCATTTCATGTGTCTCTGATTCAACTTATTCTGACTACCCAAATATTGTAAAGCCTTATGATCAGTACAACACAAATTCACTCGGTATCAAATAATGTCTCCATTTCTTCAGTGCTTGAACAATAGCATAGAATTCTTGATCATACACAAAATATTTTCTTCTAGCATCATTCAAATTTTCACTAAAGAAAGCAATAGGTTTACCTTCTTGACTCAACACAGCTCCAATTGCACTTCCACTTGCATCACATTCTACTTGAAATACTTTACTAAAATTGGGTAATGCCAAAATAGGTAATTTAGCAACCTTCTACTTCAGAGTCTCAAAACTTTTGTCTGCTCCATGTGTCCACTTGAATTCTCTTTTGTCTCCTCTCATAGTCTCAATCATAGCATTAGAAATTGAACTGAAATTTCTTATGAACTTTCGATAAAAACTTGCCAAACCATGAAATGATCTTACCTCACTAGCATTCATAGGTGTAGGCCAATTCAAAATAGCTTCAACCTTTTTAGGATCCATCTTCAAACCATCAGTTGAAATAACAAATGCCAAATACACAATCTCCTCTTTCATGAATGAACACTTTTTCAGATTTATCAGCAACTTTTCCTCTTTCAATCTTTGCAAAACTTGTCTAACATGCAACAAATGTTCTTTTTTGGTCTTACTGAATATCAGAATATCATCAAGATATACAATCACAAACTTACCCAAGAATTTCTTCAAAACTTCATTCATCAACCTCATAAAAGTACTCAGTGCATTAGTTAAACCAAAAGGCATAACCAACCACTCATACAAACCTTCTTTTGTCTTGAAAGTAGACTTCCATTCATCACCCTCTTTGATTCTACTATGATGATACCCACTTTTCAAATCAATCTTTGTGAAATACTTTTCTCCAGTCAAACTGTCCATTATGTCATCCATTCTTGGTATAGGAAACCTATACTTCACTGTTATCTTATTGATTGCTTTGGAATCAGTACACATTCTATATTCTCCATTCTTCTTCGGTGCCAATACAACAAGTACTACACAAGGGCTCAAACTTTCTCTGATCAAACCTTTCTCCAACAACTCTTGAATCTGTCGGTTCAATTCCTGATTCTCGATAGGTGTCAACTGATGAGGTTCCTTGTTCGGTAAACTAGCTCCACGGATTAGATCCATACAATGATCAATACTTATTTTCAGTGGCAAACCATCAGGTACATTATCAGAAATGATATCACTATACTTGGTGAGTAACTTACCAATCTCCTTAGGGACATTATCCTCTATTTTATTACTCAGTTTGTTAGGAATCACAACAAAACATACATCATTCTTCTTCAAAGAGTTAACAAACTTTCTTCCCTCCATCAAACAAACTTTCACAGATGTGCAAACATTACTAACAGGTTCTTCCATCAATGGTAACAAGATTTGTTTCTTTCCATCAACCACAATAGTATACTTATACAATCTCCCATCATATATAGCATGTCTATCATATTGCCAAGGTCTACCCAACAAAATATGACAACAATCTATAGGCATGATATCACATAACACCTTATCATAGTACTTTCCAATCTTCAAATTCACATAACATTGTTCACTTACTAGGAGTGTATGCTCATCTTTGATCCATGAAATCTGCTAGGGCTTCGGATGCACCAACCTTTTCCAACTGCAATTTTGTGACCATCTCTTTAGATGCCAGATTCTCCGAGCTACCACTGTCAATTATTACCTTCCAAACTTTATCAAAAACTCTATATCTGGTCTTGAAAAAACTTTTCCTTACCAGATCTTCCTTCTTGCTCTCATTCCATAGTGCTCTCCTTACCATCAAGTTATTTTCTTTCTCAGGTTCATTCGGTGATTCTTCTTGCACCAAAGCATTTCTACTACTACCAGCCTTCTTACTAGCATGTGTACATTCAAAAGATCTATGTCCTTCTTCTCCATAATTGTAACAAGTTCCTCGAAAACTTCCTATGCTATAACCACCTCGGTAGTTACTGCCTCTACCTCTAGATAAACTTTCACCTTTCCACTTGGTCTGGCCTTTGTCCAGATTTGTCTTTTCTGGTTCGGATCTACCATTTTCACCATTAGATCTACCTCTTCCTCTAGGGAATCTACCACCTCGACCTCTTTGTCTTTGCTCATGTCTTTTGTTCAATTTCTCCTCAGCCTTCAAAGCAAATTGATAAGCCTCTTCAATTTTCTCCAACTTGACCATACTAATTTCCTCTTGGATGGAAACTCTCAAACCATTTAGGTATCTACCAATTTTTTCCACATCATCTTCATCATGTCCAATCTGATATCTAATCTATAAAATTTCTTAGTATACTCTTTTACCGAGCTATTTGATGCAGTCAAGGATGATGGATCCAATGAAGGACAATCCAAACCTTGCAGCCAACAGAACTACACAACAGATTACTCAACAATGCAAAACAACTTAATTGTTTAAGACTAATTTTAATTAACATACCTAGTTGTAAGGCCTTCCGAGTTAGGGCTAATTACAATCAGAAAACAATTCAGCAAGATCCACAACCAGATCCAATATAATCTCAACTAGTTCACCTCTAAGGACAATCAGAAGCTGATGGAAACCCTAAAGTAGATCTAAACTTGAGCTTGAAAGCCTCCAAGAAATCTCCTTATTCCCAAGTATGCAAACCCCTAGCTCTGCTACACACAACTATCATATTACAATCCAATTTGTAAGATCATCAAGAACTTTTCCACAACTTCGCTCTCAAGCTTCGCATATGACATTCAAATCTGCTCTATTTTCTAAGTCCTCCAAATCTACCAAATTTTGTCCCTAAACATCTACCTAAGCACTCCTTAAATACTAATCATCAACCACAAGTCGGCAAGATGAAACCCTTAACTCCCCAAAACAAATAATTAAATACCATACAAGTCGGCTTACAAATGTATACAACCATTTAATTCAGCATGTCGGCCCATAAAAATGGCTACCAACAATAAATTCACCAAGATGGCTTAACAAATTACACAGAACTCCAATCGGTAAGCCAGAACTACTGAGCGACAGTAAATTAACCGAGCACGCCAGGCATCACTGAGCACCAGTGTCAACCGAGCACCGTAGGCATGACCAAGTAATACTTTCACGGAGCGCTAGAGACTACCGAGTTCCTTCAGTGACCGAGCTTCCTTCAATGACCGAGACCTTCGGTCAAGGCTGCAACTAAGTAATGTGTGTGTGAATTTTGTACCTAACTATAGACACAACACTTCAATAAAACATTAGAGGTTAGCAAAAATCAAAATCGTGCAATGAAATGGAAACTATGCTAACCAGATGATTTACTACCTTCTAGTAGATGTGAGTATGATACTCTTAGATCAAACCGAGATTAGTGACAATGCAACACCTAAACGAAGGATTTGAATGCAAAATATGAAAGACTATGAATGCAAATTAAGCTATATTTTTGTATTTTCTATGCAATAATATGAAATCTGTATGAATCTAAGCTATATGAATGAAATAGAATGTAGATTTAATCTAAGAATGCTATGAATGATATGAAATCTATGATATGAAACTATGAAAAAACTATGAAAGATTATGATCAACTATGAAAGATCTCACAAATCACTTGTCGCAAGTGCTCAATCCTTCAATTGCCAATTCACCAAAGTAATTGTGCAAATTCAAGTGTTGATGAAAAATGAAGAGTTAAGCCTTGATTTTATAGAAATCCAGGGCTTTGAGGATGCAAGAGAAAAGCCATAAATGATTCTTGATAAACTCAGGTTGATTTTTGAGTTATCAGGAAATCAGAGATAATTAACTCACAAAAATCATGCAAAAGCAGAGTTTTACTCAAAATAGAGTTTAGATCAAATTTCAACTCATCATCAGATGTTGAGTTTCAATTTTAAAATTGATTGTTAATTTCTAGTTGCCTACTTTTCTGATTGTGCATGATTTAATATGAATTAATTTAATAAATAAAGTGATTTATTTTCAACTTAACTGATTTTTGAATTAAAACAATTGTTTTATGGGTTAATCAATTATTAAATCAAACTTTATCCCAAAACTATATTATTAAATATTGACAATTGACATGAATTAATTAAATAAGAATTTAATCAATTAGTCATAAGATTTTAGATTTATTGTCAAAATTAAATAATATAATTTAGGAATAATTTAATTAAATCCAATTAAACAATTAAGTGACAATATTAAATATGATTAATTAAATATTCAGAATATTCAATTAATCAAACTTTAGGATAAATAAGATTTATCACCAAATAATTATTAAACTAAGAATAATTATGATAAATAGCAATATTTCTAGGAATATTCCCCAATGCAAAATTTAGGATAAAATTAATTAAGATTCAATAATGTGCAAATGTGCCTTAGGTTAGGACTTTGATGTCGATTTCAATCGATTTGAAGATGTAGGAGGTTAATGAACCTATAGCCCATTTTTGGGGTATTACAAGTAACACCGGCTAAAATACAAACACTCCATGTTGTTTCACTGAGGACACAGAATGCCCTACCTTAACCTTGGATACCCCTACATCACTATCTTTCTGCCTCAAACTTTGCATTTGCCGAACTAGGTTAATATGTGTACGCTCATGAAGCACTGTACTATCATTGATTATCAAGCCGTGGGTATGCCTATGGAAGTATTGTATGTAAAAGTTTGCTATCTCGTCAAGAGACGAGTCATGGGTATGCCCACAATTTTTGTATAAGGACAAGACCTTTGGTCCCGGGCTAGGCTGGAGGTTTTCTCTACCTCGCTCTTTCCTACCAGCGCCCGCAGCGAGCGAGGTCACAATGTAAAAATAATATTTTATATTAATAAAAAAAATTTACAAGGCTTCGGCCTTTTATCGATAAAAAATAAAAATAAAAAAATTAAGTGGCAGTATTAAATCTGATTAATTAAATATTTAGAATATTCAATTAATCAAACTTTAGGATAAATAAGATTTATCACCAAATAATTATTAAATTAAGAATAATTATGATAAATTAGGAATATTTCTAAGAATATTCCTTGATGTAGAATTTAGGATAAAATCAATTAGGATTCAATAATGTGCAGATGTGCCTTAGGTTAGGACTTTGATGTCGATTTCGATCGATTTGAAGATGTAGGAGGTTAATGAACCTATAGCCCATTTTTGGGGTATTACATTTTGCCCCTCTTTGAATCACTGTGCAAAGCGTAGTGGTTCAAAGAATAGTCTGTGTTTGATATAGATGTGAAACTGATTTGAAAGATGAACCGATTTCAAGACAAAAACCAATTGAAAGATTTAAAGATTGAAGATTTAAGATTTAGGTCCTAAGCAACCAAAGATAATGTCAACTATAGCAACAATGAACCAATGATAATGAAAAAGTGCCAAAACGCTTGATTCTGAACCCTTATGATTGCGAAGAAGTGAGTGACCGATTCCAGACCTCAATGTCCTTGTATGAATTATATTAGTATCACATCCTGAACCCATCAGTTACGAAGAACCAAGGAAATAACACTAATGAACCAATGGTTACGAAAAAATTGATATAGTTTACAAGATAGATTTAGGATACTAGATTGATATGGATCTCGATGAATCTGATATGCCCCAAGAGATAATAGAGTTTGCCCCAAGCAACAAGGACTTTAGATGAATCAATAACTAGACATGGTTGTTGTCTTGGTTACTAAGGAAATATTAGATTTAGATTTAGATTTACAGACTTGAATGATGTGTAATACCATGCCCCCTTCGGGATTAAAATTGAAATCTGATAAGAAAAGTTAGCATTTATAATTTAGAAGCATGTTAATTGATTTGAGAAGTGGTTATACACGTCTGGGAGTCCGTTCTGCATCGTTTAGAGGTCTTGGAGACTAAGTTTGATTAGGTTAAACCATGAGTTGACCATAGTTGACCATAGTTGACCAAGTTGAAATTTCAATAGTTTGATATAAGATAATCAGTTAAGTTGAATTCTAGATTTTTGTGATGATTGAAGGTCGATTATGCAAGTAGTTAGACATCCTGGGTCTGAAAATTTTAAATCATAATTTTGACATAGTAAATGATCTCAAATTTTGATTTTGATCCTGAAAATGGGTTCAGAACATCAAAATTAGCCAGGGGTGCAATTTTTGTGAAAAACAAAGCACTTTTGAAAATTAGGTCAAAAGCTATATTATGTGTCTGCTTACTATACTGTTGTCCCAGTTCCTTAGAGAGTTCCTTCGTATTCTTAGTATATGTTAGCATCAAAGGGAGCTAGGGCACCCAGAGCTGAGGTAGTGCTATATGCACCACCACCACCTCCACCAGATGTAGAGGAGCATGCAAACAACTGATCTATTATGATATATTATGATATTTTTGCTATTTTGATTTTGATATTATTCTGACTTCTGATGCTCACATGAGCTCATTCTTTTGTACACTGTGCCATTAGTGCACCCCTGACTAGTTCGAGTTTTATGATATGAGATCGAGATTTTGGTTATGACTTCATTTATACTTGTCATGTTTTGATTTATGATGATATCATGTGATGCTTATGCTATGAGTAATGTAGAATGTATGTACGGATTCATGCAATGCAATGGTTTCTTTCAAATGTATGAATGTTGTGCAAATGTGATTGATTATGGAAAGTGTATGTATGGAAATGTATGTAATACAATAGATGGAATGAATGCTTATGAATATGTAATGTAAATGCAATGATACACATGATATGTTTTGCAGGTATTGATGAAGACAAGTACTCAGTCGTATGTAAAAAAAAAAGGATGTTTAACCCAGGAGTGTGACTACTTGCGGTTCTGTGAGGAGACCTTTGTATGAGATTGAGTTCTTCATTTTCAGTTTAAGTATAATTTTTAGAAGAATTGTTCAATATTTTCAAGCAATTTGTGAGATCATGCAAAGTGCAAAGTGTAAAATGACATGCAAAATGAAATGCATCCTAAGACCTAGGACCTAGTCACTGATCATGTGTCGGTCATTTTCATCATTGAATTTTTAAGTAATCGGATAAATCAATACAATGCCCACTAGTTATGAAACCATAGACATATGAATATCAATTTGTATGCGCAGGAATCAATACAACACCCACTGGTTAGGCAACCATGGACATATGAATATTGATTTTATTTTCGGAATGTCAGAGTAGATATAAGCACCAAGGCACAAACGCCAGGATGACCTAAATATCATGTCCATTTTGATATAGCAATTTGTACAAGCATCAAAACATAAACGTCATGATGACCTGAATATACCTTGCGTTACAAACACATCAAACAATCAAGAGATCATTCTAAATCCAGTGTGAATTACCCGTAGTGACCCTTTATCGTTCACATCCTTAGGCAAGATCGTGTTTCACAGTAGGAGAAAGAACTCACTCAAAAAGACAATAGTTAGATCAAACTTCCTTGAATTTTTTGGGTATCAATGGTTGAGGTACGCATGGCCATCCAATACGAGATAGAGGCTCTTACAGATGGACATCATTTCAATCCAGAATTTCCAAAGTTGTTAGATTTTCACATAGAAGAATAAGACAAAGAAAAGATTATGCCCCCAATCATCACTCTCTAAATCCTATAAAGGACATCATCGAAGAGCTCAAAGGACACAATATGCAAAAATCTCAATGTGAATCAGTAAGCATACAAGGAAATAAAAGCATGTAAAAAGCATAGATTGTTTTTAGTCTGTGTTTGATTGCGTTGTTGTAGATGCAAAATCCTTTCTGGAGAGGAGACAGACTTACTGACTCAAATGAAGCTTCAAAGGACTCTGACTAGATATGACTCATCTAAGATGTACTGGAGGCCATAGGATATGACATTGATTGCCCCCAAGTTTGAACTTTGATAGGATACAGACGCTTGAACTAATTGGTGTACAGACCAACTTATTGAAAATAGGAATGCAGAAACAAACCGAGAGATATGTACAAACTAAAGCAAGACTGAAAGCTAGGAAAGACCAAGATTGCGCTAATAGATGGAGTGTTTTGAACAAGTGGCGCCCATTTGCCAGGTTTTCACCATCTTGGTAGAGATTCTATTTTTGCTACTAGGGCGCCTGTTTCCAAGTTTTCACCAAGACACTTTTTTCCTTTTTCTCATTTTTCTATATTTTTCATTTTTTCCATTTTTTTGTACTTTTGATATTTTTTTGATTTTTTTGTGAATCATCAAGGCGCCTATTGCTAGGTTTTCACCAAGATGTTTATTTTTAGGAATTTTTCAAATTTTAAAGATTTTTTTAAGATATTTTACCATACACTGAATGCGTTAGGCATAGAATTTCTTCAGATGGAGAACATTGATTGGTTCTCAGAGCTGTTCTCCTTCAATCGTTGAGAGTTGATAGGCTCTAGAGCCAAAAGTAGCAGTGATAACAAAGGGACCCAGCTAGTTGGGTTCAAACTTCCCCTTGCGTTCTCTATGTGATTGATTTTTAGGATTCTCTCTCAAGACTAGATCACCAACCTAAAATTCTTTGTGTCTGACTTTCTTGTTGTAGCATCTAGACATTCTTTTTTGATGCACTCTGAGATGATCATACGCCGCTTGTCTACACTCATCTAGTAGTTCAAGTTCTTGCAGCCTAGACACTTTGTAGTCATCATTAGTTACTAGGCCATGCATTCTGATTCTTAGTGATGGGATTTCAACCTCAATAGGTAGTACCGCTTCAGACCCATAAACTAAAGTGAATGGTGTAGCTCCAGTGGGCGTTCTGATACTTGTTCTATAGGCCCAGAGAGTTGGATTGATCATAAGATGTCAGTCTCTTCCTATCTTATTAACTGTATAGTGCAAGATTTTCAATAGATTCTTGTTAGAAGCCTCTGCTTGTCCATTCCCTTGAGGATAGTAAATAGACGACCAATGTTGTGTAATCTTGAATTTAGCACACAAATCATCTAAGTCTTTGTTCTTGAAGTGTCCACCATTATCTGTGACTATAGAATGTGGGATACCATACCGACATATGATGTAGTTCAAGATGAACATAGATATTTATTTTCTAGTTGCTTGTGTCAAAGGGACTGCTTCTACCCATTTTTTGAAATAATCTGTAGCTATGATTATATGGGTATGTCCATTAGAAGAATGAGGATGTATGGCTCCTATAAGATCAAAGGCCCATTGGTGAAAAGGCCATTATGAAGTAAAGGGAATTAGATCTTTCCCCGGAGCATGAATTAAGTTACCATGTACTTGGCACTTTTGACAGTTCTTAGTAAACTTGATAGACTCTGTCTCCATTTCCAGCCAGTAGTACCCAGCCCTATTAAGTTTTCGGGCTAGTGTTAAATCGTTCAAGTGTAACCCACAAATACCATCATGGAATTTCTCTAACACATGTTGAGACTCTTCCCGTTCTAAACATCTAAGTAGTGTACCATCTAGACCTCATTTATATAGATCATGACCAATGATGACATACCGGGAGGCATTGTGGATAAGGTATCACTTCTCATGGCGGTTAAAGGTATCGGGAATGATTTGGTCTTTGAGATAGGAGAATAGGTTTTTATATTTGGATGAATCATGACCTCCAATAGTGCAAATCATGTAGGTTTCAGGGGGATCATATGCAGGATAAGATAGTGCTTCCACCAGGAACTCGTAGCATAGCTCATGGTCAGGCTGCTGCAATAAAGTAGATAGCATTGCCATTGCATCGACAGACTTGTTCTTTGTTCTAGGTATTTTCTTAAATGTGATAGATATGAAGTATTTCTTTAGATCATCGACCATTCTCTTGTATGGAATGAGCTTTTCATCCTTTGTTTGGTATACATCATTGACTTGATGGATTACAAGTTGTGAGTCTCCATGAATGTGTAATTTTGTTACTCTCCACTCAATTGCTATTTTCATACCATTTAAAAGGGCTTCATATTCAGCAATATTATTTGTACAAGGAAATTTGATTTTGAATGCCTTAGGAATGGAGTATCCTTGAGGAGTGATAAACAAGATGCCTGCTCTAGATCCATTCTGTGTATAGGAGCCATCAAAGAACAATTGCCATCCTCTAGAAGAAAGATTCATGATAGAGGAATTTGGAAATTCCATTTGCATTGGTGTGTCATCGAACAAAGGTGCATCTGCTAACTGATCTACAATAACTTGGCCTTTAATAGTTTTTCTTTCAACATATTCAATGTCAAATTCACTTAAGAGCATGACCCATTTGGCTAATCTACCTATGAGGGCAGCTTTGCTTAGTAGGTACTTTAGTGGATCAATCTTAGCTACCAAATGTGTGGTATGAGCCAACATATAATGTCTTAGTTTCTATGATGCAAAGATCACAGCTAGACAAGCCTTTTCAATCATTGAATAGTTCTTTTTGTATGCCACCAATGTTCTACTGATATAGTATATAGCTCTTTCCTTCTTGTTCTCATCATGTTGTGCAAGCAATGGCCCCAATGATGTATCTGTAGCGGAGACATATAAGATCAAAGGCTTCCCTTGAATAGGATGCATCAAGATAGGAGGATTTGATAGATATTTCTTGATATGATTAAAGTTCTTTTCACATTCCTCGCTCCATGCAAAAGTCACACCTTTATATAATGTTTTTGTAAAAGGTTGTGATATGTCTGCTAGCTGAGATATGAAGCGTCTGATAGATTGAACTCTCCCTTGTAATGTTCTCATTTGACTAATATTCTTTAGGGGTTGCATCTCCATTATAGCCCTTACTTTAGCTGGATCAACTTCAATGCCCTTCTTTGAAACTATGTATCCTAAGAGCTTCCAGAAGTGACACCAAAAACACACTTCTTAGGATTTAGTCTGAGACTAAATTTTTCCATTCTGTCTAGTATCTTGCTCAAGTCATTTAGATGTTCAGCTCTAATCATAGATTTTTCTAGTATCATCAACATAATCTTCCATGGTTCGATGCATCATGTCATGAAAAATAGATGTCATAGCTCTATGATATGTAGCACCAGCATTCTTAAGCCCAAATGGCATGACATTCCAATAGAAGGTACCCTATGCACATGTAAAAGTAGTTTTCTCTTGATCTTTTGGAGCAATTTTGATTTGATTATATCCAAAAAAACCATCCATTAAAGAGTACATCTTGAAACCCACAATCATGTCCACTATCATATCAATGTTAGGTAGTGGAAAATCATCCTTAGGGCATGCTTTGTTCACATCTCTAAAATATGTGCATACCCTTATTGATTTGTCTAGTTTTCAAATAGGTACAATATTAGAGATCCATTCCGCATAGTCAATAACACAGATGAATCCGGCTTTTAGTAGCTTCTCTAATTCAGCTTTTACCAAGAGTGCAACATGTGGATGCATTTTTCTCAATTTTTGCTTAACAGGTTTAACGTTTGGAGCTATAGACAAATGGTGCATTATAAGATCAGGATCCAACCCTAACATATCTGAATATTTCCATGCAAATTTGATCTTCTTTTCTGTTAGGAATGTTGTAAATTTGTTCTTCTCTTCTTCTAATAAAGATTGTGCTACATGGATCAACTGTGGTTCTTCTGTTGTTCCCAAGTTGATGGATTGAGTGGGCTCAATTAGAACTGGAGATCTATCTTGTAAATGACTTGGAAGGACATCAAATATCTCATCCTTAGGTGCCTTAGAGAGGTTTTCACCTTTGGATACATCTTTTATTTTTACTTTTGTAGGTTCTAAGACTGCCACAAAGTGGTTTTCACCCTCAGAACTCCTTTTCTTTTTATTTTTATTCTTATTTTTCTGACTAAGATACTTGATGTTCGACTCCGTCATGCTACCGCTTGGTTCACTGATGGAAGTCCTCATAGGCTCAACTACATTTAGGTAGAAAGCAAGGGCATAGTCATTGGGAAAGGTATAAATACCATAGCTCGGGTTTGTGGACGTTTGGTCAAGAAGGTTAGGGCGTTGGATAGCCAAAGTCATGAAAGATTGGGAAAGAGTGTTAATGGATATGGATATGTCATCATTGGTCCAAACCTGACACTCAAGTTCGAAGGTGATATTACAACTTAAGACATTCAATTCGTGAATAGGCTCAAGGTCATTGTGGAAGTCCACTTCAACCATTAGTGGATCAGACTCGATAAGTTCATCATTTCACTCTAAACTTACATTGGGTTTAGGTGCATATTGGTGAATAACATCAATATGTTTTTCTGTAATAAGCTCATCTTCTCCTGGAATGGCTCCCCATTCATAGTTATTAGATTTTTCATCTATGCCTCTGGGAAATCTAAGAACATGAGTAAAGTCAGGATGAATACCCCAAGAAGGGTTACCCTCAGATTTTGATTTGAATTCATACTCATGGGAATTTGTCTCAGAATAACTACCACCTTCCTCTCTATCTATTTGATTGTCTTCAAGATTAGCTAGTTCTTGTGTTGCAACTATCTCCAACTCTATAGTAGGTTCTTGTGTTTCTACTACATTAATTCTTTTTATTAGATCATCTTCAGCTTCAAGGAGGTCTTTTATTTCTTTAGGAAAATGCTCATAGGGAATGAGATCTTCAGTGGTGTCTGAATCATCACTATCAGATTGTTTGTTGTTTCTCCCTTTAGTTGATTTGCTATGGATGGCTCAATCTATTCTAAGACATGTGGGGAGTTCTTGCTAAGATAGAAAGGCTTTTTCTTATATCCTAGACTTGTTGTATTCTTGTTTGCTCTGCCATGATGATCAAGAGGCAATAGAAGACCTTTACCCTATAGTCCTAGAGGTCCTTTTCCATTATATCCCATCTTTGTGATCAATTTATACCCTGGTCCATATGATTTAGAAGGGATCTTAGGAGCTTTAGCGTCACATTTTTGAACAACTTGAGATTTGGGTTCATCTTTGTATAGCCATGCAAGCACAGCTTCATCCTCTTCAAAATCTTGTTTAGATACTTGTTCTGCAACAAAATTTCCTTTATATGCTTCAAGAGGTTCTTTAGACTCTAGTTTGGACTATTTTAGAGTTTGTCCATAAGACTTAGGCGAGATAGGGAGAGATGTCAAAGATAAGACTGGCTCTATAGTATATTCTCCCATACCATTTTCTTTGATCTTAAGCTCTTTAGCAATGTCTTCCATCTTGGATGTTGAAGCAACATCTAGCTACTTAGTGGAAGATTCCCTATTATTAGGAACAAGTTTATCAACACTTTCTTTCAAGGTATTGCAAGTTGTATATAGATCAGTTGGGATCGTTACCTCTACTCCTTCATAAGGGAATTTCAAACACTAATGGTATGTAGAAGGAATAGCTTTCATTTCATGCATCCAAGGTCCCCCTAGAAGGATATTGTAAGCCAAAGGTAGATTAAGAACTTGACATATAGTATCTCTGATAGCAGGACCTGCTCTGATAGGTAAGATAATTGTTCCTTTGGAAGATCTTTCTTTCTCATCATATGCTTTGATAGTTGTCTTCTTTCTAGGATCAATGGCCATTTCTAAAAATCCCAATTGTGTAATCAAGCTGAAAGAACAAATGTTTAGACCAGTGCCCCCATCTATCAATACACATTTGACACAACGGTTTTGGATCAAGACTTCAATATGTAAGGGTTGGTTATGTGAATGACTCAAGGAGTTATCATCTTCCTCTGAAAAGGAGATATACTGTGGAGACATAAGATGACCAACCATAGTCTGGAATCTGTCTAAATCAAGGTTATCAGGGACATTGGATCCGAGCAGAGCTTTGTCTAGAATGGTTCTATGAGCTAGAGATATCCGAAGCAACTCGAACATGGATATTTTTGCATTTGTGTGTTGGAGTTGTTGGACAATACTGTATGAAGTAGGCCTCGTGTCTTTAGGATTTGAAGATTTAGATGTAGCCTTCTATTTAGAAGCAGATGAAAGATTGAAAGGCACCTTAGGGACATTGGATGAATCTGGTATTTGTCCTTGTAGGTGTGCCTAAGCTTGTGATCGAGTAAATGCATTAGCTGATTGATTTTCTCTATCTTTTCTTACAATTGTGATGACATTGCAACGCTCAGATAGACATGGTTCAACCATATTGATGACAACATTGTTTCCAGAGTATGCATAATTGACTTTAGCACCCATATTAGACTGAGAAGAAGAATCTTCTTTACCATGTTTAGAAAATGATTCTGTGAATGTCGTATGATCATTATTACTCTTATGATTTTCAATCGTGATGTCTCCATTATCAATTTTGTCTTGTATGATGTGCTTCAAGCGAACGTAGTTATTAGTCTTATGACCTTTATTGCAATGGAATTCACAAAAATCATTGTCTCTCCACCATTTCAGTTTAGGTTTAGGATCAAAGACTTTTATCTCAGGAAAGTAGATGATTTTGTTAGCCAATAGAGTTTTCATGGCAGATTCCAAAGATTCTCCAAGAGGAGTGAATTTGCGATTAGGATCTGTAGCCCAAGGTTTATAATCAGATGACTTTTTGTTGGACTCTGTTGCTTTAGCTTCGGAAGCTTTGATGGCTTGGGTACCAACAGTGAGATTGAAAGTAGGTGCCTTAGATGGGGCATAGATATTATCAACAATGCCATCTGTGACAATGCCTTTATTCTTATTCTAGTTTTTGTTCTTGTCCTTAGAAATAGATCCAGATTCATACTTGTCCTTTTGAAGTGATATGTCTCCTTTTTTTCACAAGTACTTTCTCAATTTTGATCGCATTATCTACCATCTTATCAAAAGATGTATGATTTTGCATTTGTAAAGGGTAGTTTATTTTTGGAACAAGATTGTTGATGAAGATTTTCAGCTTCTCAGTTTCTAGAATGGGTCTAGCATATAGAGAAAATTTCTTCCTCCATCTCTTGAGAAATGTTAGGAATGGTTCACTTGGATATTGTTTCAGATTGTAGATGTCGATCATGGTGACCGGATGTTGAATATTGTAGGAGTATTGTTGATAGAATAGTTTGATTAACTCCTCAAAAGTTTTGATAGTTGGAGGCATTCTAAAGAACCAATGAATGGCTGCTCCTCCCAGAGATCGAGGGAAAAGATGCATTAAGTAAGTTGGTTCATGCATGAACTCCATAGATTGAGTACAAAATTCTCTGACATGATCTTGAGGGTCAGAGTTTCCATCATACTTATCATATTTAGGCATCTCCACCTTTTTAGGGAATGGCGGCATGTACAAGTCTTTATCAAATGGAAAAGGGCATAGGGCCTCCATGGAGAACTCCTTAGGTTCCTTTTCTTTCTCAAGTTTGTTAAGTTTGACTTGCATGGCATGCATCTGTTTCATCATAGCCATGATAGGAGTTTCTTCCTCATGTGTAATGATATCTTCAACATTAAATTTTGGAGGGAGTTTAGCTCCTTGATGAGCTAACTCTAGAAAATATGCCTCTCTATCTTCCTTCAAGAAATGCCTCATCATTCTCTTGAAGTCATCATCATTTTTGTATTGAGCAATTTCAAAAGGTGTAGGTTCTTGATCCATATTATGTTGAGAGTGATGTCCTTGGGACCTGTGATGTGTCCCTCTGTGAGACATGTTAGGAGTTTTAGGACTCCCTGGATTAGATTGAGTTGGAGTTTGTTGATTACCTTTGTGAGTTGATGGAGGGGGTATATAACCAGTTTTCAATTGAAAATTGCCCAGATCGTCATCTTCATAAAGACCATAATTGTAGAGTTGCTCAAGAGTCAGACCTATGTGAGTAGACAAAGTTACAGTGTTAAGTATCCAGATTTCTTATGTGAGGAAGCTCTAGTTTCCACCATTAACCTTGGGTGAAGAAAGAAAGTAAGATGAAGACAACTAAAGAATGACTTGATTCAAGAAGATCAAATGATGCAACCTTGTCAAGATTGAATTGATTGAAGATTAGATCAGACATAAATGAAGGATACTGTGCCATAGTAGTGTGGGTAGACACTCAACAAATGGTGGGCACAAGCTCACAACAATTAGTCATTTTAGTAAGAAGACTGAATTTGAAGATAATTTTGACAAGGTTTTGCCACAAGATGAAAAAGACTCAAATCGATAAATCAGAAGACAAAATCAGACTCAAAAGCTCACTTGAGGAAAATGAATGAATTTGTTCTAGTTTCTGCTTTGTTCCTGACATGGTGATTTGTTTGACAGATTTTGGAAATAGGCTGTAAAAACTAAGTCTCTGATAATTTTGACCACTTTTTAGCAATTTTCAAAAAATTTTCAAATGACTTTCTACAAGATCGTACGACAATGGGTATGCTCTGAAACAACAGTTGACAAAACTCGTACGATAATTGCAAAGCTCGCACGATAGTTGATAGCAGGATTTTGAATTTTTGTTTTTGACTGGTGGCAAAACTCATATGACACTATACAAGCTATCATACGACAATACAAGGGTTTTGAAATGATAATTGTCAAAACTTGTATGACTTTCTGACCTTGTGGGATGACTTTTGACTCCAAAAAGGAATTTTACTTCAGATTTTGCAAATTTTAGGTTTTCAGTTTCAGATTGTTCACAAATTTTTCTGTCCAGGTTTGAAGATTATTCTGGGATCATTCATTTTCAGTAACCAAATAGATAAACAAGCACGCAAAACATCAAGCAAGTGATTCCAAGCACGTCAGAAAATAATGAACAGGGGACAAAGCAACCCTATGCATGAACAATCAAGTGACTGAATGTGTTAATCCCTAGGAGTGCTAATTGTGTATGTTCCAAAAAGTTTTTCAATAATGCACATAGTCCTAGAAAATGAAAATTTGGCCTCACTAGGGTTTGTAGTAATGGTCTGACTTTGCAACTTTTGTGATCTTAAGAGGGCGAACTCCAATCCAGACGCACTGAGGTTTTGACACAGTCCAAGAAATTAATCAATCAAGAGCTGCTAGGGAGATCTAATAGCCCAACAAGAGACCACACCTATGAATATTTCCTCCACAAGGACATTTATATAGTGGCTGCTGCTACCACGGCGAAAATGGCTATTACTGCTTGAGGTTCCGTCCACGTGGTTGACCCAATTAAGGGAATGTACACTACGGTTAACCCTCTCTAAAGGTGATTCACAAAAGATACCACATGGAGACTGGTTCCAGATTCAAGGATCTAAGTTTTTGATACTACCTAAAAAGGGAGTAGAGCATAGTCCTCTAGCCTTTTCACTTTTAACCAAAATAAAGCAGATAGATTAATCTGACACACTAAGACCAAGATTATCTCATAAAGATCTATGATGTCAATCATTTATGATCTATCAACCTCTCCAAAAAGAGAATGTATCAATCAAAAGTTGAAGACACGTGAATCTAGTATAACATGAGACTCTCTCAGTAACCTCCCTAGCTACAAGGGGATCCTTCGTCAAGAAGAGCTTTGCATGCATGAACAAGTGGAAGAAGCCCACTCTCTCGATATCATCCACAAATAATGTTCATAGGGCCTATTTACTATGTGTAACATATATGCAGAAAGCAAATCTATGTTCGTTTTATAGCCCAAAATGAAGTCCGTGATATGAAAGCAAGAAAAGTCACACAAGCTTGACACGTGAGAGTTCATTTTAATCCAAATTGAAATGTTATCAACTGGAGAAGAATACCTAAATTCCTTGCAATGCGCTTAGTAGATTTTTACTTATTTTAACAATTTAGTTGCGCTTTTTCCAATCATATTCAACAAATATCAATAAAAAACATAAGATTTCAATTGTTAGGGTTAGCTGTTAGTCCACATCTAAAATTCTAAAACAACAATTGAATCTTGGAGTCAAAACTCATATGACAGTGGGTTACCTCCCAGATGACAGTTTGGAAACTAGTACGACATTGGGTGTCTTCTCATATGACAATCAAGCTTCTAAACAATAATGTGCAGCTTCGAATACAAGCCTCGATAAGATCACCTGTCGTACAACAGTGGGTACCTCCTAGTATGACTTTTTGACAAAAGTCATATGAAAATGTACAGACATAAAATAAAAGATCACAGTTCTAACCAGAAAATGACAAGAAATTGATAGAAATTGAATAGAAACCTGTTTCAGGGCCCCACGGTGGGTGCCAGAGATGTGTGTGTGAATTTTGTACCTAGCTGTAAACACAACACTTTAGTAAAACATTAGAGGTTAGCAAAAATCAAAATTGTGTAATGAAATGGAAACTATGCTAACCAGGTGATTTACTACCTTCTAGTAGATGTGAGTATGATACTCTCAGATCAAACTAAGATCGGTGACAATGCAACACCTAAACGAAGGATTTGAATGCAAAATATGAAAGACTATGAATGCAGATTAAGCTATATTTTTGTATTTTCTATGCAATAATATGAAATTTGTATGAATCTAAGCTATATGAATGAAATGGAATGTAGATTTAATCTAAGAATGCTATGAATGATATGAAATCTATGATATGAAACTATGCAAAAACTATGAAAGATTATGATCAACTATGAAAGATCTCACAAATCGCCTGTCGCAAGTGCTCAATTCTTCAATCACCAATTCGCCAGAGTAATTGTGCAAATTCGAGTGTTGATGAAAAATGAAGAGTTGAGCCTTGATTTTATAGAAATCTAGGGCTTTGAGGATGATTAAGAACTCAGGTTGATTTTTGAGTTATTAGGAAATCAGAGACAATTAATTCACAAAAATCATGCAAAAGTAGAGTTTTACTCAAAATAGAATTTAGATCAAATTTCAACTCATCACCAGATGTTGAGTTTCAATTTTAAAATTGATTGTTAATTTCTAGTTGCCTATTTTTCTAATTGTGCATGATTTAATATGAATTAATTTAATAAATAAAGTGATTTATTTTCAACTTAATTGATTTTTGAATTAAAACAATTGATTTATGGGTTAATCAATTATTAAATCAAACTTTATCCCAAAACTATATTATTAAATATTGACAATTGACATGAATTAATTAAATAAGAATTTAATCAATTAGTCATAAGATTTTAGATTTATTGTCAAAATTAAATAATACAATTTAGGAATAATTTAATTAAATCTAATTAAACAATTAAGTGGCAGTATTAAATCTGATTAATTAAATATTCAAAATATTCAATTAATCAAACTTTAGGATAAATAAGATTTATCACCAAGTAATTATTAAACTCAGAATAATTATGATAAATAGGAATATTTCTAGGAATATTCCCCAATGCAAAATTTAGGATAAAATCAATTAGGATTCAATAATGTGTAGATGTGCCTTAGGTTAGGACTTTGATGTCGATTTCAATCGATTTGAAGATGTAGGAGGTTAATGAACCTATAGCCTATTTTTGGGGCATTACAAGTAACACCGGCCAAAATACAAACACTCCATGTTGTTTCACTGAGGACACAGAATGCCCTACCTTAACCTTGGATGCCCTTACATCACTATCTTTCTACCTCAAACTTTGCATTCGCCGAACTAGGTTAATCTGATAATCACAAGGTAAGAACTTTCCTTTCAATTTGTTCACCATTTTATTCCATACCTTGATTTTGTCTTTGCCTTTCCTCTTCCTATCCAGCTATAGATGTTCCCACCATAAGGATGCATGACTTTTCAACTTTTTGCTTGCAATCTTCACCTTCTTATCCTCAAGAATGTTTTCATATTCAAAGTAATTTTCCATCTCGGTGATCCAGTCCACCAATTCATTAGAATCTAGCTTTCCACCATACTTAGGAGGATTGAAATGTGGTGTTGACTTCAGACTTGTCAAAGCCTTCAAAAATATTTTTTCACCTTGATTCATAACAGGTGTAGGTTCTGCATTCACCTGTTCTTCCTCAACTTCATCATCACTAACATCTTCAAGATGTCTACCTCTTCTCTGGGCTATTTCAATAGCTTCTAACCTAGCAGCAATCTACCTTAGCATATTTGCCAATCCTGGATCTGCATCTCACCTCTCATGAACCATCTTGATAACCCTCTATAATTGCAGGTCAGATTGCAATCTGCTACCCCACAAAAATCAACTAAGGCTTCAAGAGGAACCTACAAACTTAGATCCGCAGACCTAGATCAAGATCTCACCTCGCTCTGATACCACCTGACACAAGGCAGGGAGCAAGAGGGGCCAAACAATGGTGCACCCTAATGATCCAAGCTTGCTCAACACATGTAGAAGCAAACAAACATAATAGTGAGAGAGAGAATGCCAGATCTTTCAAATATTTTCATCAACTAGAACCATACATGTCAGGCTTTAAGGCCTTCCCGATTAGGGCCAAATATTAAAATGAATTACATAAGTCCTCAAACATGTGAGGATCTATCAAAATCTCTAATTCTATCTTCTATCAAACTCCTATAAAAAATTGCCCCCTAAACTCTAAACCAACAACTACATTTATACAAGAAGGTACCGAACTGAGTTGGCCTTCATATCCATAATCAACAGATGGAATGGTTAGATTTGGGACCACATGCTTCCCAATGATGGATTCCAACATTAAATCTATGATCCAATATAAATGCACAAGTTGGCCACAATAGAAACTAAAACTAAACCCATCGATGAGCAAGATAACCGAGCAGCAAACAGGCAATGCCGAGCACCAGTGAAACAACCGACTGTCCAGGAGATGACCGACCACACTCGATAACCAAAGGAAATCGACCAACTCGATCAAAGCAGGAACCAAGCAACACAGAAAAACTCTAAATTATTTTCGGTGACACAAGATTGCCAAGGACCTGAGATGCTCCTGCATCACAAACCATGTAATTGTATGTCCAACTTAGCATAACCTTTTCCAATAGTAATTTTACCTTTTACATTGGGACCCCAAGCCAAAATATCCCCCTCTTTGAGGGAATTGCATAACCTACCCTCCAAGATAGAGGCCAACACAACACAATCCTCCTCATAACTACCCAGGGGCCACTCAAGGGGGTCCTTCTAGCAAGTACTCTCCACTTGACCTGTATGCCTAACTATTTTAAAATTTTCCACCTTAATCCATCTAGCTTTAGTAAAAATGTTACAAAGAGATTGAAGTTGCAAATAGCTAGAGAGGATAGGGTGGTGATTGTATGGATTAAAAGTGACCACACTTCTATGAATCTTTACATGTAAGGTTGCTCAACAATGAGGCCTCACAAAGCGACTAATAGCTCTTTATGCATAGAGTTGCAAGGAGCTTGATAGATTTGTTCTCAGCTAGAGCTATGAAACTAGTGACCTTGCTAGTCAACCATACAATGAGAGATTCACAATGAAGACAAAGGAAAGAGTACCAATATCTTCAATGAAATCAAAGTATGCAATGCAATGCAACCTATATGATAATGCAAATTATTCTATGAAAGTGCAAGTACAAACTAAGCTATGAAAGGAAAGTATAAAGATTACAACCTTCCTAATTAGGCTATGTGAGATTAATCTATAGCATAAAAGAAAATAAGCTAAGAATGAAGCTATGAATGCTATGAAAATGCAAGAAATGAAACTATGAAAGCATGTAAATGTGATGCAACAATGGTCTCCAAAGCTTGAATGCAAGAATGTCTTCAAAGAGCTCATATGACCTAGAAAACCTGCAGCATAACATTAGCATAAAAAGAAGGATATGCAAATGAAGGAAAGAGCTCTCCTTTTATAAGAAATGAGGTCAAATGGACCATTGAGATTAAGAAGCAAAAGACTTAATCAACGGTGGAAAAAAATGGAAGCTTGATCCTTGTGCACAAATATCTTCTAATAAAAAAATAGGAGTTGACTTTAGTGTCCATATGAGACAAAAAGTACTTTTCTCTTTTTATAAAATAAGAATAATACTTTATTTGTGCAACTTAGGATAAGATGAAAATGTGAGACTTTTTATTTAAATAAAAGGGAAGGAAATATTCCTTTTTAAGTAAATAAAAACTTAGGATAAATGGTTAGCCCATAGGATAAAAATCCAATATATGATCGAAATTAAGACTTGATCAAGAAATTGATAATGTTGAAAATATTGATTATTGATAAAACTGATTCATGGTTGATAAATCAAATAAATGGGGCCCAAAGTCTAGGCGACCATTTTTGGGTGCATACATTTGCCCCTCTTTGACTAATGTGTGATCGATTTTGGAACACATGTAGTCAAAGAATGAAGTTGAAATGTGAGATTGATCTGGGATCACAAAACAACTCAGATATGAGGTTGATTTGGGATCACACCCGGACAAACATAAACAAAGGCCTTTGAACATGAGGTTGATTCAGGATCACATTAAAAGTAAGAGATAAGAATCTCAAATTTGAGCAAAATCTCACAAAAGATGTTTGAATCAAGAAAATCAAGAAAATCAAGGATGAGAATCCCATAGATACTGCCCCCTCGGAATCAAAATTGAAATTAGGTGAAGAGGAACAGCAAAATCAATAAGGTTGATCAAATCATAAGGAAATCACAATCGAAGATAAGGGTCAATAGATTAACCATTAGGCAATGAAACATGCCCCAGTGATGAAGTAGAAGAATAGAAATAGAAGACTAGAAATAGAGCGAATGAAAGACTAGAAAATTTGAGAGACATGAAAAAGAAGAAAGTCCATCAAAGATCGAAGAATTATGTCTTAAAAGGGTCTGTCAACTACGCAGAAGAGGGAGAAGATTTGAAATGTGATTTTGACTATCAAGATGACTTCAGATTTTGATTTCAAGTCTGAAAATGGATCCAGGACAACGAAATTAGCTAGGGATGCAATTTTTGCGCAATTCTGAGATGTTTTGAAATTTGGTCAAAAAAGTCAAAATGCTATAGGAATAGAAAAGGATGTGATGTGAAAGACAAGAGGTGAAAGACATGGTCAAGAAGAATTAGAAGATGAACGTAGTTGACTGACTAGTCCGTAAATGATAAAAAAGAGCGCTCTCTCCATATGCAAAATGCAAAGAACTAATCTAATCATGAACCTAAGAATGCAAGCTACTATGAAAGTGGTTGACTTGCAAGGTCACAACGCTTATAAACATCTAATTCATCATTGAGCTTTATTGGTAGCGTCGTAAGATCATACAATGCACACTAACATAACTATGTGGATATGAATATGATCTTTATCAGATAGAAATGTGGAAATCCCACCTAGACATCAAAGACATGGAGGTCAAGATGACTAATGTAGTGAGATTACCTAAGTGTGATTTGGCAAGATTATGCTTGTATCAAGACACATGAAAGTTAGGATAACTAGAAGCATGCACTTGCAAAATAGTCAAGGATAATACTTTGTCAATCCCTAGTGTCAAGTAAGACCAGCATAAATGCTCATGACAGTTAGGATCAACAAAATATACCCACAATCAGATAAAGAAAGAAAATATGTTCTCATACCCTCAGTCTTCTAGCTATGCATCATCGAAAACTTCTCAGGGAGAGACCACTCATCAAAGAAATCCTCATAGACAACACACAAAAAAAAATAAAGTCAACATATCTCAACAAGTTGATTGTTTAAGTGTGTGTGTTGGTCATAAAATCAAACTCTGAGTATCGCATCTGCAAATGAGCAATATTGCATCATACTAGACTGTAGGCAAGACATCTGATAAATGTTAAGAAACACTTGACACAAGGGTAGTGTTGAAAAACACCTATTTGTGAAATGCCCCAAGAGACAAACGCACCTAAAGGACCTATGCTAACAGGTATGCCCCCTAGACAAAAATAAAGACCAATTCTAGACCAAGCCAAATAAGGTCAAGGCATGATGGAGAAAGGTTTAGTGTCGAGGATGCATGCTAACAAATAGGAGTGCAAAGGCCTCAAGTAGTGCTTGTTTCTATGTTTTCACCACTTGGAATCTTTTTTCATTTTTTGATTTTTCTCTTTTTTTATATTTTTGCTACCAAGGCGCCTGTTTCCAAGTTTTCACCAAGGCACTTTTATTTATTTATTTATTTTTTGAATTTTTGAATTTTTTTTTTAAAATTTTTTTTAGGACTTTTTATATGCTTTTTAGGATTTTTTCAGCATCATATATGAATTTTTTTGGTATTTTTTTAAGATCCATAAAATATGTACAAAGGATGCCCCTAGACAGAATGGGCATCAAACTCATGAGCAAGATCACATCGTGTAATCCCAATATCTAGCAATAGTCCCAATATCTAGCAATGTGGAGGACAAGATGGATAAGCAAGCTGGTGGAAGAGATGGAAGACATGAGAATGAATGAGAGTGAAAGGAAGAAATCCTCAAAGGCAAACTCCTCAAGAGTACCCAAGCTAGGGAAAAAATTATGTCATGTAAAGCATATTTAGACAAGCAATGAGAGGCTAGCATAGGATAAGTCACAAAAGTGCACTGCAGAAGAAGGAAGGATGCAGTCCAAAGGAGTAGACATGTCAAGAGACTCCATAGCATCATGTTTTACTCTTTTTATTAGATCAAGACCAAGGGGAAAAATGATAGTGAAAGGCTAGAATGAAGGGAGAAAAATAGATATGAAGGCTAAATATGAATGGAATGAAAGCAAGATCATCATAAAATAGCTCATAAGATAGCCAAATGTTCGTGTATAATTCAACATTGTCAAGATCAAAGATGGAATGGATGAAACATGTAGAAGAACTACGCATGATGCCTGATTACCAGGTTTTCATCACGGTACTTATCCAAGGCGCCATAAGGGAGTGGTTTTCACCATAAGATGAATTTATTTCTCTTTACTTTTGCTACCAAGGTGCCTATTTCCAAGTTTTCACCATGGCACATTTTTAATTTTTTTTCATTTTTTTTTAAATTTTTTTTTAAATTTTTCTATTTTTGGAGGAAGGCAAGCTTTTTAGATAATGCTCCTTGAAAGGATAAACCATGATATGCCAAGGATTCAAAATGATATGCTCAAAGATGCTGATAGGGAAATGAAGATGGAAGAGAAAAATGGAGGATAAGGCTTTATGTAAAGCGAGTGAGGTTGGAAGATAGGAGGAATAAGCAAATGAGGAAAAAGGATAGAAGGTAGAAGGATAATGAATGGAAGGATTGTGAAAGGGTAGATAGAAAGGAAGACAAGATCAACATCAACACACACCTTGAAGGGTGGTGAGAGGGTGGAGGAAATGTGTATGAAAGAATACGAGAAGGAATATGGCAAATATTTAGCAGAGGTTGCAGTTTAGGCACATGGAATGAAAGAATATTTTTGGAAGAAGATGAAGTGGAAGCTTTTGGAAGCTTGAATGTCAACTTTAATTTTTGTTCAATATTAGACTCTCTCAAAAGAGACTTTAGAATCCATATAGACTTAGGCTTTTCATTTCCTTTTGATGATTTAGAGAGAATATTTTGAATGATGGATTTTGGAACCCATACTTGTCTTGTAGTTTTCTTCTTAGATATCTCTTTTGACTTTATGCCCCCATGTTGATTAGAGGAGACATGGTGATCTTCTTTTTTTGATAGATTCTTGTATTGCTTCTTTTTCTTGTTTTAAACATTCAAGTTACTTCCAAAAGACTTGGGACTTGTGGAAGAAGGAGGAGGATATGACTGGTTTAGATGGGTGGATGGATGAAAAGGATTCAAGGGTATGCATCTATGTTGATCTTGAGGAAAGATAGGAGATGGAGGGACGTAAGGACCCAAGATGGATGATGAATTAGGAGAGGTAGGAGGGGAAAGTGAAGGGACATAAGGGCCCAAGATGGAAGGAAGACATGAAGCCCTTAGTATTGGTGGAGGAAGTCCAAGGATGGATGTGGAAGACGCAAAAGGATAATCAACCAATTCATCAGCATTTATATGACAGCCAAGGACATCAGCATCTCTAGAGTGAGCATTAGGATTTTCAATAGGATCATGATCATCTTGAATAGGAGCAACTTCTTCGATAGGAATTTTCAAAGCTTGCAAAGACTTAGGAAGAGTAGAAAGTGGAAGTGAACATGGAGTGGTAGAACAAGAAGATGAAAGACTTTGATCTTGACAAGGATCTTTGGATAGCATAAGCGCATCATTTTTTTTTAAATTTTTAATAAGCTTAACATCAAAAGTAACAACATCATTTTCAATAACCTCAATGGAAGTATCATCTTTGGAAATGACAAGTGGGGTAAGGTTATTTTGATTATCAATAAGCTCAACTGTGTGAGGAGTAGCTTGATCTTGCTTAGAGGAAAAATTAAGACATGGTGGAATGAATGAGGAAGGGCATAAAGGATCAAAAGAACCATGAAATGGAGGAGAGACATCATGAAAAGGATTGGATGACATGGAGGTTCTTGATCTTGATTTTTCTTTATATTTTTTTCTTTATTTTTAAAGTCCTCTTGACATGAAGCCACTTTTAAGGACAAGGAAGTAGGTTGGGATTGTATGGAAGACTTTGGAAGAGATGGTGAAGGACCAGCTGAAGTAGACATTATAGTGCACAAAGGCTTAAGCTCTTTGGGTTTAGCATTATCAAAAGTATTTGCAGCCAAGTGAAGGTTAGCTTGAGTTTCTTTAAGAGGTAGCCCTTGAGGATAACTATAGAGAACTGCATGAAAGACATTAGGATCTTTGTTGGATGAAAGATTTGTGATAGATTTGGAAGACTCAGAAGCTTTAGGAAATGTATGGGTATTGGAGGAAGTAGGGGATGGAAGGGAACCATCACAAGACAAAGGTTCAACATTGACATGATCTTGCTTGAGAGTGTCATCTTTATTTTCAGCATGAATGTTCTTAGAAGAGAAATGCTCATAGTATCTATGTTTATAATCAGCACGGAAAGCTTTCTCTTCCTCAATAGAAGTAGATGTATCATATTGTTCACAACAAATATCATAATTTCTCTCAAAATCAGAGTCATATGGATCACCATCACGATATTTCCAATTTGAGGACCCATTTCCAGTAAGCACAAGGACATGACTAGGAGGACTCTTAGGGATAGAGGTGTCATATGTATCACTACATTGTCCATCATCATAGTCATCATAGGTGGGTGCATCACTCTTTGTGGAAGAGGTATCATAAGGACTATCACGTTGCTCATTATGGTATGTCTTGTGAAGAGAAATAAGACTCTTTGAAGAAGTAGAAGAAGAATGAGATCGTGAAGAAGAGGAAATTGAAGACTTGGATAATGAGGAATTCGAATAATATTTAGAAGAGTCATAATAAGATTTGGTAGATGAAGAATGTGAATAGTGTTTAGAAGAATTGTGATAAGATTTAAAATGTGAGGAATGATGAGAAGATTTAGAAGATGAAGAATATTTGGATGAGATCATGAGTATGATTCTAGCAAAGGCGTATGATTTAATCAATTTTTCTTTTATTTTTGTCATAAATTCATCACTCATGAGAATTTTGGAGGAACAACACTTTTCGAATACATCAATGAGCTCAAGATCATCTATTCTTAATAAAAGTTCCAAAACCAGATAGTCAAGATCATGGTTATAGAAGAGGAGGAATCAAGCATGGAAGAAATGAATAGATGAATAGAAGAAGGTAGACTAGATAGTAAGAGGAAAAGAATCAAGAAGAAGAAGAATTTCCCATGGGAATAGAAGACTTTAGAAGAACATGGGAAATGGAGAAGAAAGAAGACTAAGAGTCATCTTGTGCAATTGATACCATAACGTTCATTGAGATTTTGAGCAACATGACAGCACTTAGGATCTAAGATCTAGACTAACCAAGGAAGACCAAGCTTCTAAGGAGAACTCACTACAGCAGGACGAAACTCAGTTTCAATATTCCAATTAGATCTTTCAAAAGATTTCGCAATGATGATCAAGCACATAGAATAGCAACCAGGGAGTTCAAGCAAATAGTCTTCAAGCAATGGACAAGGGACAAAGCAACCTTGTGCATGAACAGAGATAGTGACTTAGTATGCTACTCCTTAAAGATTCCACTTGTGTATGTTCTTGAAAATGTTTTAGCAGGCACATAGAACACAACAACACCTTAACAAGCTATCTACAAGGATATACATGGCTTTCTAAAAGGAGTCCTCAATATACGCAAGGTATGTGAGGCCCAAATTCATAGATGAGAAGAATCTAAAATCACACAGCCGGGGGGAGACGGTAACCCAAATCTCCTCCTTCACTTCTCAAAGGTATAAAGTTCTTTGAGGCTTAGCCAAGAATGATATCAAACTCAATTCCTAAAAGAGGTGTCTTTCGATTCACCACCCGCTATTTATACTCTGTCAAAACAAAGGAGTTAAAGTCATCCCTTGAGGTGGTATGTCCCCAAGCAGGCCTTCTAAAAATAAAATTAAATAATTCACTATCAAAAGTATTTAAAGCACTAAAGGTGGAACACTTAACTCTTCAAGTAAATGTGAAGTGAGTCCAAAAGTGAAACATTTAACTCTTCAAGTGAATGTGAAGCGAGTCCAAAAGTGGAACATTTAACTCTTCAAGTGAATGTGAAGCGAGTCCAAAAGTGGAACATTTAACTTTTCAAGTGAATGTGAAGTGAGTCCAAAAGTGGAACATTTAACTTTTCAAGTGAATGTGAAGTGAGTCCACAAGGTGGAACATTTAACTCCTCACACAAACTCAAAGTGAGTCCAAAAGTGGAACATTTAACTCCTCACACAAACTCAAAGTGAGTCCAAAAGTGGAACATTTAACTCCTCACACAAACTCAAAGTGAATCCACACCTTAGAGAACTAATGAGATCAAGAAAACATAAAAAGGGGGAAACTTTGTGGAACATTTAACGCTCTTTTCAAGTAGACCCCTCCCCCATGTATGAATGTTGACCTTGCACCCAAAGGGAAAATAATGAGGGGCTATTAGAAATAAGCGAGTCCAACACCTAATTTAGTTAACAAGTTCAATCAAAAGTAATTTAAAGTTGCTTATCAATATTACTCACAAATAAAAAGGGCTTGAACAATGAAATATTTAACTTTCCAAGTAAACATAGAGTGAGTCCACAAAGTGGTGCATTTAACTTCTTATGTAAACAATGAATGAATCCATGCCCTCAATCACTCAATGAGATATTTGATATTGAAACTAAGAATTACTTAAGGTTTAAACACAAGCATTCATTTACACAAACTTGTAAAAATAAATGTATGTTCTTTCATTTCCCATTAAGAGCATCAATTGAAATGTGTTCTATGAAAGCATGTAAAACACTCAAGTCAAACACATGAGAGGTTCAATTTTAATCCCAAAATCCAAATGTTGTAGAGATGGAACAAAGTATCTCAAGTCCAACACAACACGCTTAGTAGATTTTAAGCATTTTCCATGAAAACAAGAGCACCTTCAAAACAACTTGTTAGACCAACAAAAAGTTAGGAAAATCCAAAATCTAACAATGGTTAGCACATAAAAAATCAGATAATCTGCAAAAATAACTGATCAAATGATAAAATCTAAAAATAAAACCATCATGGTTGGATTAGGCTCTGAAGGACCTTTCCAACGATATATCACAATTTGATTTTCGATACCATTTGCAAAAAATTCTCAAAAATGGGTGCCCGTTTTCCAGAAAACTCTTCAAACAGTGTGACACTTTCTCTCAAAGGGGGTGACACTTTTAACTGGTAAAGTGTCATGTTGATATATAGAGAACTATTGCATGACACTGGCAAAATGTCACGCGACACTCTGAGACTGAAAAACTAGAGACTGAAAATAAAGCTAAAAATTGATGAAATTTTTTGCGGAAATGCAAAAAATGAAGGGACAAAGCTAATGTCTTGCCCCACGGTGGGTGCCAAAAATGTATGGATCAAAAGTGACCACACTTCTATGAATCCTTACATGCAAGGTTGCTCAACAATGAGGCCTCACAAAGCGACTCATAGCTCTCTATGCATGGAGTTGCAAGGAACTTGATAGATTTGCTCTCAGCTAGAGCTATGAAACTAGTGACCTTGCTAGTCAACCATACAATGAGAGATTCACAATGAAGATAAGGGAAAGAGTACCAATATCTTTAATGAAATCAAAGTATGCAATGTAATGCAACCTATATGATAATGCAAATTATTCTATGAAAGTGCAAGTACAAACTAAGCTATGAAAGGAAAGTATAAAGATTACAACCTTCCTAATTAGGCTATGTGAGATTAATCTATAGCATAAAAGAAACTAAGCTAATAATGAAGCTATGAATGCTATGAAAATGTAAGAAATGAAACTATGAAAGCATGTAAATGTGATGCAACAATGGTCTCCAAAGCTTGAATGCAAGAATGTCTTCAAAGAGCTCCAAATGACCTAGAAAACCTGCAGCATAACATTAGCATAAAAAGATGGATATGCAAATGAAGGAGAGAGCTCTCCTTTTATAAGAAATGAGGTGAAATGGACCATTGAGATTAAGAGGCAAAAGACTTAATCAACGGTGGAGAAAAATAGAAGCTTGATCCTTGTGCACAAATATCCTCCCATAGGAAAATAGGAGTTGACTTTAGTGTCCATATGAGACAAAAAGTACTTTTCTCTTTTTATAAAATAAGAATAATACTTTATTTGTGCAACTTAGGATAAGATGAAAAGGCGAGACTTTTTATTTAAATAAAAGGGGAGGAAATATTCCTTTTTAAGTAAATAAAAACTTAGGATAAATGGTTAGCCCATAGGATAAAAATCCAATATATGATCGAAATTAAGACTTGATCAAGAAATTGATAATGTTAAAAATATTGATTATTGATAAAACTGATTCATGGTTGATAAATCAAATAAATGGGGCCCAAAGTCTAGGCGACCATTTTTGGGTGCATACAGTGATCATCCTTAGATTCCTACCAAAAAAGAGCTTCAGAACCTCTGTTTAAAATCCAAAAAGGTCATCTTTAACAAGTTGAGATCCCTTTTTAAGAGTGTCCCAAATACAAGATACCCTACCCAATAAATCAAAGCATGGCACCTCTTGACAACCAACACTAGGGAGGTACTTATGGGTTAAAATCTTGGCCCAATCTTGATCCTAACTATTACACCACCTCTAATACAACTTGGCTGCCAAAGCTTAGCTAACCAAAACAAAAGAGCAGAGACCAAGGCCCCCAACATGCTTCGGTCTACAAATAGACTCCCACTTAACTAAACTCCACTTAGAAGAACAAAAACGGATAGACTAGAGAATTTGTCAAGAAAGAGCATCAAACTCTCTCACAAAGCGAGAGGGGGGAACCTACTCAAAATATTTGTAAATGGGAAGAGCTTGCACCACCATCTTCATAAGAATCACTCTTCCGGTAGAGGATAACCACCTATGAACTTCAAATGACTAACCTTGCATCTAAATTTGTCTAAAATTCCCTACCAAAAATCTATGTGTTGAGCCCCCAAGATTAAGGTAATCCAAAGATACAGTAGAGGAAGAGAACCAATCTGAAACCTGAGAATTTTGGAAATCCTATTTTGAATAAGCCAATGAGTATTAAATAAATATATGGATGACTTGTCTTCATTAATTTTTTGACCTGAGGTTTTCAAGTAGATATCCAAGGTTCTCCTAAAATTCATTGCCTTGCTGACTCTAGCAATGTCCATCAAACCTATGTCATCCATAAACTAAAGATGAGAATAGGGAGGTAAAGCATTGCTCCAACTCCATCCATGAATAAAACCCTTTTGCACTTGGGAAGTAATAAATCTAGCTAGTCCATCAACCATGGTAATGAATAGATAAGGGGACAAGGGGTCCCCTTGCCGAAGTCCCCTAGAAGCACTGAAGAACTCTGAAGGCTTACCATTAATAAGAAGTGAGAAGGAGGTAGAAGTGACACAACTAAGAACCTAATTCACTCACTCTTATCTGAAACCAAAGGCAAAAAGGATTTTCTATAAGAAGTCCTAGTTCACCCTATCATAAGCTTTGGCCATGTCAAGCTCAATAAACATGTAGCTTTTTCCTTAGAGATTTCCATCAAATTAATAACCTCCATTGCTATCACAACCCCATCCAAAATCTTCCTTCCATTAATGAAACCACCTTATTCCTTAGAAATCAAATTACCAAGGAAAGGTTTAAGCTTTTCAATAATCAATTTAGTGATGATCTTGTAAACCACATTACATAAAGTAATAGGCATGAAGTGCTCCAAGCTATTGGCCCCCTCCTTCTTAGGAATAAGAGCCAATAAAGTAGAGTTCATAGACTTAAGAATTTGCTTGCTCTAATGATATTCCTGAACCACATAAATAAAAGATCATATTTTATAATCTCCCACAACTCTTGAAAGAACTTGATAGGAAATCCATCAGGGCTCAGAGCCTTACCTTTTTTATATAAAACACAACTTCCTCCAGTTCAGACAACAAGATGGGTTGTAAGAGAGAATCATTCATTTTAGCAGAGATGGGATGGGGAATACAATTCAAAATGGACCGCTCTTCCTCCATGGCTTTAGGATCCTCTTTGGTAAACAAGTTTGAAAAATAGCTAGCATATTCCCTGTAAATTATCTCATTAGAAGAGAGAAGAGTCTCATTTGTAGATATGATATAAGTAATAGAGTTCTCATATCTTTGATCCTAAACAAAGTTATGGAAAAAATTTATGTTATGATCACCTTCTTCAAGCTAATCTACCTGAGCCTTATGTTTCTAGAAAATCTCCTCACGCAACTTCCATTCTTCTAAGCCCTTGATGGCTTGGGACTCAACAACATTGAGATCCAAAGTCATCCCATGATCCCTAATCTGATGAGTGACATCATCTAGCTTGGATTGAGCTGTCATCTTCTACACTTATAGATTCCCAAAACATTATTTTTTCTACTTCTTGAGCCTATATTTCACATGTTGTAACCTTTTCCCAAAGGTATACATAAACCATCCATGTGTAGGTTTCCCTTCATACCACCAATCAACATAAGATCCTTTAAGGACTAATCATGCAACCACATCAAATGGAATTTGAAAGAGGGATTTTTTGAGATACTAAATGAGGTGATAGGAATTGATAGGCCAATGATCTGGACCCCTCCAATCAATAATTTTTGAACTTTTGGACCACTTGTCACTCACCCAATACTAGGAGACCATAAATATATTAAGCCTTTCTAAAATAGCCCTATAACCACTCCTATTATTCCACATAAATACACCATTAACTAGCTTCACATCTATGAGATTCGAGGAATCAAAATTATCTCTGAGAAAATGAGAAGAGGGGTCGAGCTTGCATAAACCACCTCATTTTTCATCCAAGCTAGAAACACCATCGAAATTGCCAGCCAAAATCCAAGGGAGAAAAGGATCTAGGGACATAACAAAATTGATATGTGCCCAAATATGTGACTTACCCAACAAATCAATAGGAACATAGATGCAAGAAAAAAGGCATCTTTCTCTAGTTTCAAAGCTAGATGCAACCATAGAAAGAGAAGACCTACTAGAACTCCACAACAAAGGGGAGATCTTCTTTGGGTTCCATAAGCATGAAACCCCCCTGAAACTTCCATGAGCACCTACATCCTGTCATTGGCCTTGGGGCCAAACACAAAGAGCATAATCGGCCAAACCATCCACTAAAAAATTGGTTTCCTGAATAAAAACAACATCAGGAGAGTAAGATTCAATTAATTTGTAAACAACCTTTTGTCTAGGGATGTTGTTCAACCCCCTTACATTCCATGATAGTGTGTGTGTGAAAATTGTACTTGATCTATAGACACAACACTTCAGAGGTTAGCAAAAATTGAAATCGTGCAATAAATTGAAAGCTAAACTAACCAGGCGATTTACTGCCTTCTAATAGGTGCGAGTATGATGTTCTCAGATTGTTATCGAGATTAGTGACCTTGACGACACCTAAATGAAGGATTTGAATGCAATTGATCTAGATATGAAATATGAATGCAAAGTAATCTATTTTTTTTTTGGATTTTAGATGCAATAAGAATGATAAACTGCTATGAATATATGCTAATATGAAAATTGATCTATGATATGCTAAATGATCTAACAAATGAAAACTAATACGATATGAATGCAAATGAAATTGATCTCACAATAGCCTCGATTCGCAATAAGCTTTGATTCTTCGTCCTCCAATTCAACAGCGCGAGGATGCAAAAATATGAGATTCTGTGGATTTGAGAGATGATTTGTGAAGAGCTAAAGCCTTGATTTTATAGAAATCTAGGGCTTTGAGGATGCATGAAAGAAAGCCATAAATCACTCAAATAAACTCAACTTGATTTTTGAGTTATCTAAAAATAAAGATAATTTAATTCACAAAAACATGCAAATCATGCAAAAATAACTTTTTAACTCAAATTAGAAGTTTAGATCAATTTTAAAACTCAAAAATGATGTTGAGTTCCAAAAAGTCAATAACTTGCATTGATTTTATGATTTGGAGTTTAACTGCTCTTTGATTGTGCATAATAATTATGAATTAAATAAATAAATAAAGTGATTTACTCTTAACTTAACTGATTTTTGAAATTAAAACAATTGATTTATGGGTTAATCAATCATTTAATCAAACTTTTATTAAAAACTATATTATTAAAAATTGACAACTTGTTTTAATTAATTAAATAAGAATTTAATCAATTATTCATAAGATTTTGGATTTATTGTCAAAATTTAAATAATATAATTAATAATAGATAGAATTAAATTTAATTAAACAATTAAGTGGAAAATATTAAATCTAATTAATTAAATATGAAAATATTCAATTAATCAAATTTAGCATAAATGTGATTTATCACCAAATAATCATTAAATTAAAGATAATTAAGATAATTAGGAATATTCCCCGATGCAGAATTTATGATAATCAATTAGGATTTGATGATGTTCAGATGTGCCTTAGGTTAGGACTTCAATGTCAATTTCGTTCGATATGTTGATATAGAAGATTAATGAACTTATAGCCCATTTTTGGGGTATTACATTTTGCCCCTCTTTGAATTAGTGTGCGAAGCACAGTGGTTCAAAGATAGTCTATGTATGATAAAGATATGAAACTGATTTGAAAGATATGATGATTGAAAGATTTGAAGATATTAGGTCCGGAATGACCAAAGATAATGTTCACTATAGCAGTGATGAACCGATGATTGTGAAAGAGTGTCAAAATGCCTGATTTCAAACCTTAAGATTGCAAAGAAGTGAGTGACCGATTCCAGACTTGATTGTCCTTAGAAGAATCACGTAGGTATCACATCTAAACCCTTTAGTTACCGAAGAATCAAGGAAATAACACAATTGAACCGATAGTTGCAAAAACTGATACAATTTACAAGATTAAGAGAATAATAGATTGATATGGATCTCGATGAATCTGATATGCCCCAAGTGATGATAGATTTGCCCCGAGCGATGAGGACTTTTGATGATTCAGCAACTAGACATGGTTGTTGTCTTGATTACTGAGGAAAGATTGATAGAATTTTTACAGACTTGAATGATGTGCAATACCATGCCCCCTTCGGGATTAAAATCAAAATCTGACAATAAAAGTCAATGTTAAATGGTTTAGAAGCATGTTAATTGATTTGAAAAGTGGTTATACATGTCCGGGAACGCGTTCTTCATCGTTTGGAGGTCCTGGAGACCAAGTAGACTAGGTTTGACCATGAGTTGACCATAGTTAAAAGTTTGAAATTTTGATAGTTTGATGTTAGATAATCAATTAAGTTGAATACTAGATTTCTATGATGATTGAAGGTTGATTATGCAAGTAGTTAATAATATGAATGAGTTTAGATTTTGATTTTGATCCCAAAAAAGGATTCTACTTGCTATTTCATTAGAGGAACCTTCATGTGGGATTCAAATCTTGTTAGATTGGAAGAGGTGATTGAAGAATCTTTTAAGTGTTCAAGCAATTTGTGAGATCATGCAAAGTGTAAAAATGCAAAGAAACATGCAGGATGATAACGCAACCCTAGGACCTAGGACCTACTCATTGATCATGTGTTGATTTGTTATCATCATTGAACTTTTAGGTAACCAGATAAATCAATACAATTCCCACTAGCCATGAAACCATAGACATATGAATATCGATTTGTATGCGCAAGAATCAATACAACACCCACTGGTCAAAACAACCATGGAAATATGAATATTGATTTTATTTTCGGAATGTCGGATTAGATATAAGCACCAAGGCACAAACGCTAGGATGACTTGAATATCATGTCCATTTTGATATAGCAATTTGTATAAGCATCAAAAAATAAACATCACGATGACCTGAATATACCTTGCGTTACAAACACATCAAACAATCAAGAGATCATTCTAAATCCAGTGTGAATTACCCGCAGTGACCATTTATCGTTCACATCCTTAGGCAAGATCGCGTTTCACAATAGGAGAAAGAAATCACTCAAAAAGATAATAGTTAGATCAAACTTCCTTGAATTTTCTGGGTATCAATGGTCGAGGTACGCATGGCCATCCAATTCGAGATAGAGGCTCTTACAGTCAGACACCATTTCAATCCAAAATTTCCAAAGTTGTTAGATTTTCACATACAAACATAAGACAAAGAAAAGATTATGCCCCTAGTCATCACTCTCTAAATCTTATAAAGAACATCATCGAAGAGCTCGAAGGGACACAATATGCAAAAATCTCAATGTGAATCAGTAAGCATACAAGGAGATCAAAGCATGAAAAGCACAGATTGTTTTCAGTTTGTGTTTGATTGTTGTTGTAGATGCAAAATCCTTTCTGGAGACGAGATAGACTTGACTAACTCAAATGAAGCTTCAAAGGACTCTGACTGGATATGATACATCTAAGATATACTGGAGGCCATACGATATAACATTGATTGCCCCCAAGTGTTAAGCATTGATAGGATACAGACGCTTGAGCTGAGTGGTGTACAGACTGACTTATTGAAAGCTAGAAATGCAGAAACAAATCGAGAGATATGTACAAACTAAAGCAAAACTGAAAGCTGGGAAAGACCAAGATTGCGTTGATAGATGGAGCATTTTGAAACAAGTGGTGCCCGTTTGCCGATTTTTCACCATCTTGGCAGAGATTCTATTTTTGCTACCAAGGCGGCTGTTTCCAGGTTTTCACCAAGGCACTTTTTCTTTTTTTCTCATTTTTTTTTTCATTTTTCAATTTTTTTGAATTTTTGATATTTTCTCATTTTTTTGTGAATCATCAAGGTGCCCATTGCTAGGTTTTCACCAAGATGTTCATTTTTTCAGGACTTTTTCCAATTTTTAAGATTTTTTTAGGACATTTTACCATAGACTGAATGCCTGAGGCGTAGAATTTCTTCAGATGGAGAACATTGATTGGTTCTCAGAGCTATTCTCCCTTAGTCATTGAGAGTTGATAGGCACCAGAGCCAAAAGTAGCAGTGATTACAAAGGGACCCAACCAATTAGGTTCAAACTTCCCCTTGCGTTCTCGATGGGATTGATTTTTAGGATTTTCTCTCAAGACTAGATCACCAACCTGAAATTCTCTGTGTCTGACTTTCTTATTGTAGCCTCTAGAAATTCTCTTTTGATATACTTTGAGATGATCATACGCTGCTTGTCTGTGCTCATCTAGTAGTTCAAGTTCTTGCAACCTAGACACTATGTAGTCATCATCAGTTACTAGACCATGCATTCTGATTCTTAGTGATGGGATTTCAACCTCAATAGGTAGTACCGCTTCAGACCCATAAACTAAAGCAAAAGGTGTAGCCCCAGTGGGCATTTTGATACTTGTTCTGATACTGGTTCTGATATTGGTTCTAAATTTTGTTCTGATACTAGTTTTGAATTTTGTTCTGATACTTGTTCTGATACTGGTTCTGATACTGGTTCTGATACTTGTTTTGATACTTGTTCTGATACTTGGTATACTTGATAACATATTTTTCCATTGAAAATTCTCAAGCAAGATCATATCATGTAGTCCCAATGTCTAGCAAGGTGGAGAACAAGAGGGATTAGCAAGTTGGTGGATGAGATGGAAGACAAGAGAATGAAGGAGAATGAAGGGAAGAAATCCTCAAGGGAAAACTCCTCAAGAATACCCAAGCTAGGGAAAATTTTTTATGTAAAGTGCATTTGGACAAGAAATGAAAGGCTAGCATAGGATAAGTCACAAAAGCGTAATGCCAAAGAAGGACATGATGTAGTCTAAAGGAGTAGACATGTCAAGAGGCTTCATAGCACCGTGTTTTACTCTTCTTCTTTTTTTATTAGATCAAGACCAAAGGGGAAATGATAGCGAAAGACTAGAATGAATGGAGGAAAATAAATATGAAAGCTAAACAGGAAGGGAATGAAAACAAGATCATTGTAAGATAGCTCACAAAATAGCCAAATGTTCGTGTATAGATCAATATTGTCAAGATCAAAGAGAGAAGATGAAATGGATGAAATATGTTGAAGAACTACGCATGATACCTGATTGCTAGGTTTTCATCATGGTACTTATCCAAGGTGCCACAAGGGAGTGGTTTTCACCATAAGATGAATTTATTTCTCTTTACTTTTTCTACCAAGGCGCCTGTTTCCAAGTTTTCACCAAGGCACATTTTCAATTTTTTTTGGAAGAAGGCAAGCTCTTTAGATAATGCTCCTTGAAAGGATAAACCATGATATGCCAAAGATTCAAATGATATGCTCAAAGATTCTGATAGGGAAAGGAAGATGGAAGAGAAAAATGGAGGATAAGGTTTTATGTAAAGCGAGTGAGGTTGGAAGATAGGAGGAATAGGCAAATAAAGAAAAAGGATAGGAGGTAGAAGGATAATGAATGGAAGGATTGTGAAAGGGTAGATGGAAAGGAAGGCAAGATCAACATCAACACACACCTTGAAGGGTGGGGAGAGGATGGAGGAAATGTGAATGAAAGAATACATGAAGGAATATGGCGAATGGATAGCAAAGGTTGTGGTTTAGGCGCATGGAATGGAAGGATGTTTCTGGAGGAAGATGAAGTGGAAGTCTTTGGAAGCTTGAATGTAAATTTCACTTTTTGCTCAACACCAAACTCTTTAAAGAGAGACTTTGGAATCCATATAGCCATAATTTTTTTATTTCCTTTTGATGATCTAGAGAGAATACCTTCAATGATGGATTTTGGAACCCATACTTGTCTTGTAGTTTTTTTCTTAGATATCTCTTTTGACTTTATGCCTCCATGTCATTTAGAGGAGACATGGTGATCTTCTCTTTTTGATGGATTCTTATATTGCTTCTTTTTCTTGTATTGATCATTCAAGTTACTTCCAAAAGACTTGGGACTTGTGGAAGAAGAAGGAGGATATGACTGGTTTAGATGGGTGGGTGAATAAAAAGGATTCAAGGGTATGCATCTATGTTGATCTTGAGGAAAGATAGGATATGGAGGGATGTAAGGACCCAAGATGGATGGCAAATTAGGAGAGTTAGAAGGGGAAAATGAAGGGACATAAGGACCCAAGATGGAAGACAGACGTGAAGCCCTTAATAATGATGGAGAAGGTCCAAGGATGGACGTGGAAAATGCAAAAGGATAATCAATAAGTTCATTAGCATCTATATGACAACCAAGGACATCAGCATCTTTAGAGTGAGCATTAGGATTTTCACTAGGATTGTGAACATCTTGAATATGAGCACCTTCTTTGATAGGATTGTTCAAAGCTTGCAAAGACTTAGGAAGAGTAGAAAGTGGAAACGAACATGGAGTGGTAGAATAAGAAGATGGAAGACTTTGATCTTGACAAGGATCTTTGGATAGCATAAGCGCATAATTTTTCTTTTAATTTTCAGTAGGCTTAACATTGGAAGTAACAACACCATTTTTAACAACCTTAATGGAAGTATCATCTTTAGAAAGCAAAAGTGTAGTAAGGTTATTTTGATTGTCAATAAGCTCAACGGTGTAAGTAGTAGCTTGATCTTACTTAGGAGAAGACTTAAGACATGGTGGAATGCATGAAAAAGGGTGCACAGGATCAAAAGAACCCTGAGGCGGATAAGAGACATCGTGAAAAGGAGTGGACGACATGGAGGGTTCTTGATCTTGATCTTTCTTTATGTTCTTTTCTTCATCATTTTTAGAGTCCTCTTGACATGGAGCCACTTCTAAGGATACGAAAGCATATTGGGATTGTATGGAAGACTGTTGCAGAGATGGTGAAGGACTGGCTGAAGTAGGCATTGTAGCGTATGAAGGCTTAGGCTCTTTAGGTTTAGCATTATTGAAAGTATTAGCAGCCAAGTGAAGGTTAGCTTGAATTTCTTGAAGAGGTAGCCCTAAAGGATAACTATAGGGAACTGTATGAAAAGTATCAGGGCTTGTGTCGGATGAAGGTTCTGTGAAAGATTTGGAAGACTCGGAAGCTTTAGGAAGTGTATGGTTATTGGAGGAAGTAGGGGATGGAAGGGAACCATCATAAGAAAAAGGTTCAGCATTAACATGATCTTTCTTGAGAGTGTAATATTTATTTTCAGCATGAGAGTTCTTAGAGGAGAGATCCTTGTAGTATTGATGTTTGAAATCAGCGCGGAAGGCTTTCTATTCTTTGATATCAAAAGGATCAAAGAGATATTGTTCACAAAAATCGTCAAATTCTGCTTCAAAATCAGAGTCATATGGATCACCATCACGATCTATCCAATGTGACGACCCATTTGTAGTAAGTAGGAACACATGACGAGGAGGATTCTTAAGAACAAAGGTGTCATACTTATCATTACATTGTCTATCATCATAGTCATCATAGTCATCATGGTCTCCAAAGAGGGATGTGTCACTCTCCGTGGAAGAGGTATCATAGGGATTGTCACATTTATCACATTTTGTTTGGGGGCATGGTGACATGTACAAGTCTTTATCAAATGGAAAAGGGCATAGAGCTTCCATGGATAACTCTTTAGGTTCCTTTTCTTTCTTAAGATTGTTAAGTTCAACTTGCATAGCATGCATCTGTTTCATCATAGCGGTGATTAGAATTTCTTCCTCATGTGTATTGATTCTTTGAGACATGTGTACTGATTCTCAATGGCTACTGCTCTATTCTTGACACAGTGACTTGTTCGACAGATTCTGGAAATAGGCTGAAAATGCTAAGTATCTGGCAATTCTGACAATTTTCTGACAACTCTTCAAAATTTTCCCAAACGACACTCTACAGACTCATACGACAGTGGGTAGTAATGAAATGACACTTGATAGAAACTTGTATGACTTTTTGACTTCTTGAGATGACTTTTGACTCCATAAAAGAATTTTACTTCAGATTTTGCAAATTTTGAGTTTTCAGATTTGGATTGTTTGCAAATTTCAATGTCTAGATTTGAAGATTGTAACAAATTTGTCTATTTTCAATAACCAGATAGATAAAAAAGCATGCAAAATAGCAAGCAAGTGATTTCAAGCATGTCTGAAAATAATGAACAAGGGCAAAAGCAACCTTGCGCATGAACAATCAAGTGAATTATTCATTCTAATCCTCAGAAGCGCTAATTGTGTATGTTCCAAAAATGTTTTGCAATAATGCACATATACCTTAAAAAATGAAAATTTGGCCTCGCTAGGGTTTTTAGTAATGGTTTGACTCTGCAACTTTTATGATCCAAAGGGGTGAACTCCAATCCCGATGCACCAGGGTTTTGACACAGTCCGAGAACTTAATCTTCAAGAGCTGCTAGGGAAATTTGACAACCCAACAATGAACCACACCTATGAAGATTTCTTCCACAAGGACATTTATATAGCGGCTATCACTACCACGGTGAAAATGCTATTACAGCTTGAGGTTCTATCAATGTAGTTTGCCTTGTGAAGGGAATGTCCGCTATGGTTAACCCTCTCTAAAGATGACTCACATTATTGTACCACAAGGGGACTTGGCTCCAGATCCAAGGTTTTTTGACACCTCTTCACTTTTAACCCAAACAAAGCAAGAAGATTAATCTGACACGCTACAACAAAGTTTTGCTTCACCAAGGTCTGTGATGTCAAATCCACGTGATCTATCAACCTCTTCAGAGAGAGAATGTATCGATCAATAAGAGAAAATGCACTAACCAATTTTGATTCACCAAAGCTCATGATGTCAACCCCACGTGATCTATCAACCTCTCCGGGGAGAGAATGTATCAATCAATAAGAGAAGATGCACTAACCAAGTTGAATGTGAAATGTACTAAGTATCCTCCCTACCTACAAGGATTCTATCGTCAAGAAGGATTTTGTTGGGAATCCAGTCTCTCAAGAATCACGAATAGTGTTCATAGGGCCTAATTACTATGTGAGCACAAATGTATGTTTCCAAAAGCAAATCTACCAAAAGTACCCAAAAAGTAGAAAGATGAACATTTAATGCTTAAAGCGAATATGAGATGAGTCCACAAGGTGGAACACTTAACACCTCACACAAGCTAAAAATGAGTCCCCAACTTAGAAAACAAGTGAGTTCCTAAAAGCACAAATGGGTTGCCAAGTGGAACACTTAACGCTTCTATCCTGTTGACCCCTCCCCTTTAATGTGGCGCTGACCTTGCAACCACGGGGTGGAATGAGGGGTTGACGGATTAGCAAGTCCAATAACCCAAAATAGCAATCAAGATCAATCACAAGTATCTAAGACTACTTAATGAATCCTTAAGGGGTCACAACCTAGTATCAATTATGCAAGTGTGTAGAAATAGACATAAGCATGAAAAGATGCACACAAGCTAGACATATGAGAGATTCATTTTAGGATCCAAATTGAAATATTATTAGCTTGAGAAGAATACCTTAGGTCCAACGCTCTGCAATCCATAATTTAGCACACGTCCGAAAGTACAAAATCAAGACAAATCAACAATAAACTATAAGCATTAGAAATCAATAATCTAAAAGTACAAATTTGCAAATTATGTGTCTCTGTAGCAAAATATCATGTGAGGAAGGATGCGGTCTCGCGTGAGGAAGTACGATCTCACGCGATGAAGTATGAAAACTCGCGCAAGTCAGGATGTGGTCCCGCGCGAGGAAACACTATTTTCGCGCGATGAAGGATAAAATCTCGTGCGAGTCAAAATTTGGTCCCGCGTGAGGAAGTACAGTCTCACGTGAGAAAGTGATTTTTCACGCACAAAAATAAATAAATAATGATACCAGTGAAATTTCACGTGACATAGAAAGAAATCTCGCGTGACACAGTGTGAAATCTCGCACGAGAATTCATACAGAGATGTATGAAAGTATAGATAGAATGATAAAAATTATAGTGTACAGATAGTTTTGATAGAAAAAGTGCCAAATTTTTTTTTTAAACAAAAAATAACGTCCTACAGAATATACCAGGACCCTTGAAACCCTTAGCCTCAAAAGATAAAAAATTGATAGAAATGAAGGGAAACCCATTTCAGGGCCCCACGGTGGGTGGCAGAAATGTGTGTGTGAAAATTGTACCTAATCTGTAGACACAACACTTCAGTAAAACATTAGAGGTTAGCAAAAATCAAAATCGTGCAATAAATTGAAAGCTAAACTAACTAGGTGATTTACTGCCTTCTAATAGGTGGGAGTATGATGTTCTCAGATTGTTATCGAGATCAGTGACCTTGACGACACCTAAATGAAGGATTTGAATGCAATTGATCTAGATATGAAATATGAATGCAAAGTAATCTATTTTTTTTTTAGATTTTAGATGCAATAAGAATGATAAACTGATATGAATCTATGCGAATATGAAAATTGATTTATGATATGCTAAATGATCTAACAAATGAAAACTAATACGATATGAATGCAAATGAAATTGATCTCACAATAGCCTCGATTCGCAATAAGCTTTGATTCTTCGTCCTCCAATTCGACAACGTGAGGATGCAAAAATATGAGATTCTGTGGATTTGAGAGATGATTTGTGAAGAGTTAAAGCCTTGATTTTATAGAAATCCAGGGCTTTGAGGATGCATGAAAGAAAGTCATAAATCACTCAAATAAACTCAACTTGATTTTTGAGTTATCTGAAAATAAAGATAATTTAATTCACAAAAATATGCAAATCATGCAAAAATAGCTTTTTAACTCAAATTAGAAGTTTAGATCAATTTTAAAACTCAAAAATGATGTTGAGTTCCAAAAAGTCAATAACTTGCATTGATTTTTTGATTTGGAGTTTAACTGCTCTTTGATTGTGCATAATAATTATGAATTAAATAAATAAATAAAGTGATTTACTCTCAACTTAACTAATTTTTGAAATTAAAACAATTGATTTATGGGTTAATCAATCATTTAATCAAACTTTTATTAAAAATTATATTATTAAAAATTGATAACTTGTTTTAATTAATTAAATAAGAATTTAATCAATTATTCATAAGATTTTGGATTTATTGTCAAAATTTAAATAATATAATTAATAATAGATAGAATTAAATTTAATTAAACAATTAAGTGGCAAATATTAAATCTAATTAATTAAATATGAAAATATTCAATTAATCAAACTTAGGATAAATGTGATTTATCGCCAAATAATCATTAAATTAAAGATAATTAAGATAATTAGGAATATTACTAGGAATATTCCCCGATGCAGAATTTATGATAATCAATTAGGATTTGATGATGTTCAGATGTGCCTTAGGTTAGGACTTTGATGTCAATTTCATTCGATATGTTGATATAGAAGATTAATGAACTTATAGCCCATTTTTGGGGTATTACAGATAGCACAATCATTTATGAGGTTGAGAGAATTGGGAATCAATGGGCTTCATAGACACCGACTCAACGAAAGTATCACCAATAAGCTTCACCTTTTTCTGATCTATTTTCCATCCACTCCACAAGGGTTTGTCTAAGGAACCCTTTTTAAGGGATTTTTGTTGTAGGCCTAAAATAGGTGGATCTTTGTTACTCTTCCCAGAATCTGAGACCACCTTAGTGGAATGAGAAGAAATCATCCCAACTACACCCTATGGAACCTATGACCCATTGAGGTCCTTATTGTCCTAAACTTGAGGAGGCAAGTCCATGACCATCTGCCCCTACTAATGATCCCCTCGGGAAGGAGTCAAATCCACTTTCCTTGAATAAAGCAAGATAGGCATAAATGTTTACTGATTTAAAAATAAATTTTCAAAAAAAACTAAAGCAATAAAATATTTTAACAAAATCATCGCATTAAAATAAGAATATAGAATGAACAATATACAAGCAAAAAATAAATAATAAAAGTAGTAAACAAATAAGTGAACCAAATAAAAAAAATGACCCCAACCCTATTGTGAATCCAAATCAACCAAAAACATATAATGAGAAAAATATACAAACAAGACAAAAAACAACAGTGGAGCAATCTGGCACGTTTAAGACAACATAAAAAATAATCATTTGCAATCGTAACATAACATTGCATAAACAATGAAGACAGTGAAAGTCACAAGCTGAAAATTATAAGAGAAACCAAAAAGTCTAATTTTCTGCAACCATAAAAATGTAATTAATAATTTATTACGTTAAAAAGGTTAAAAAAGTAGTTAAAATTTAAATAAAGAGATTTTAAGACAACAAAAAAATATCCCAAGTGGGAAATAATACAAATTATTCATACACAACTTAAATGTCTCTAGTTTTTTTAACTGCTCCCTTTTTATATTGTATTGTGGCTAACACATGGAATTACTCATTACTTTGAAATGAAAATCACATCATTGCAGTGATAGAAGCAAATAATAATAATAATAATAATGGGTAGTTTCTTAAGTTTGTAAGGGAAAAATATTAGCGTTCTTAATTTCACACATCTCTAGCTTTTAAATGTTGACTTTCATACTTTTTATAAAGGTTAATGGCTTTATATTTAAATTAAAAAAATTAAACTATTGATTAGATTTTTTCATACCAACCACGTAATTCAATCATTGACACATATTTTTAAAAAAAGTATGTTCAAATCAAATTCAACGAAAGCATATGGATTGGGCATATTGGAAGGGAAAATGAGTACTACATCAAATATTTTAATTCACACATGATTATACACAAAAGAACTTCATATGAATGGAAATAAAATAGGAAAGAAAAATATTAATTTGCTAGATAAGAACTAGTTCTAACCAGCTTAGCTATGAAGCTGGAAGATTGATGATACCTAAAGAAGAGTGGGTAGCTAGAAAATGTTGGTTTTAGATTCAAGAAGCAATGGAGAGATAATAGAATTACATCATAGAGTGCTCAAATACAATGATATTTGGGTGAATTACATTAATACGCTAAGAGTGACACCTTGAGTAAGTTGGTTGGAGAAGAAAAGATTATAAGGGTTGGCGATTTAGTAACCAATATAAACAACAAAAGATCCGAGCTACAAAAAGAAAATGAGATTTAGTTGGTGGGGGTCTTTTATTTTGGGCTTCACTTGCTTTTTTTGTTTGGTGGCTATCTATAGGTCCCATAGGTTGTTTAGCCTCACAAACACTATTAAAAGCTTGCATTCATTCATTCAATCAATTGGGCCTTCACTAAATTATTCAAGAACACTAAAAAAAAGTTTGATAGAAACATGTGCACTAAGGCATATAGACTATTTTGTTGACATGATTGGTGAACGGTATTGTTAGATATGTATATGTCTATGTGCACATATGTACATACACACATATATTACATGTGTGTATTGTATGTGTCCATCTGCATGTGGGTGTGGGTGTGTATGTGTATGTGTATGTGTTTATATACACATACGTATACACACATGCACATACATATGTAATATGTGTGTATGTACATATGTATTTATTGATTATGTATTAAATTATTATTTTTATCAAGGAAAATTTATGTAATTTTATTAATATATTATAAAAGTTTACATATGCATAAAATACTAGAGCCATCACCCCTACAACTATCCCTACTATCCCTAATGTCATCACTATACTAGTAGATACAAAATTACCTCTCTAAAGTAGAATTTGATACATCACCACTAACTACTACACCCTACAAACCACTCGATACAGACCATTATAAATTTGGGCTATAAATAACCCTACTCATAGTCATTATAGATATACAAAATTTCAATCTTCATGGTCAACTAACCACCCCCAACTATGCATATACAAAACTAAACCCAAATTTATTTTACAGATAATAAAACTTTAAGAAAAGGGACCTTCAACCCTTACTAATTGGTTTCATCCCCTTCAAATTTGTTGCATCCACCATTATTGGGTCATCGACCCAAAATTTTGAGGGATCAAAAGAGGGATTCAAATTTCTCTCTCTTTGTTGCCTCTACTTCTATCTACATAATTGCCTCACGCTCCTACAAATACTCCAACAAATATTCCCACCCAATCTCTACTTTTGACATATGGTCCTCTCTTGAGCCTTTCAAACTCCAAATAATAAATAGTTTGAGGCCATCCTCTTGTGGCTCTACTGCTTCTGAAAAACCATTTCCATCCTAAATTCCCTTTCCAAACTCCAATAGCGCATTCAAACCTTCCACCCTTTCATGAGAAATATACTCCTAAGCCACCCATCGCACTTCATCCTTGGAGCCAAACTCAAAATCCTAAGTCAAATACATTGCCACAATATTAGCATTAACCTGATATCTATTCTTTATTTTCAAGAATTCTTCACCGAGAAATATCTAAAATTTGTAAGAACAAAGATTCGTGGATTTTAAAAACAATCTTCAATCTTTTCTCTAAAATTTCTCTAATGAAAGCTAATTGTTGCTTGGCAGTGAGAATAGTAAAATTCACCTCCATGATAACCTCCTCCATTGGCTCCCACTCTCTAATACTTTAGAAAACTCTAAAATGAAAAGATCCATCATCGTTCCTTTTAAAGGAGAAATGCTTGGTACTACCACCTCCAAAATTGTAAAAAAATGCAAATAGAAAAGATTAAACCAAGGATCTAGAGGTTAAAGAAAATCACAAATATAAGAGAGATGATTGAATTGATCCAATGAATTGAATTATTTACATAATAGGCCTCCTTATATAGGAAAGGCGATAAGAGAGAATGATAAGGAGTTGATAAGCTATCACCTATGCTAGGTATAATCACATGTCCACCAAATTTGGATCATCCTCTATTATGCATTGAAGTATGTGCAATAGGATGAGGATGATAATGTGATATGAGCACTAAAGTTGGATCTCACACCTAAAGTGGAATTTCTCCTACACCATGTGCTTAATTGAGGTGCAAACTCCTAGGTGTGTCAATGACAAATTACTATGCAATGCATTGTCCTAAATAAGATTAAGTGTAATTAGGAATATTTAATTACACCAACACCCCCCCTTAAGTGCAACTCAAGGGAATGCACTTAAACTCACAATGCAAGATGGGTCCCAACTACTAGGCCATGTTAGGTACCCATGTACAATATGCAATGCAATACAAGAAATGCAAAACTCTCATAAAGTGGAGAAGGAGGGAAAACCTCATGGGAAAAATTCTCCCCCAAAAAGAGAGAAGAAAACAAGATGCATGGATGGATGGAGTACTCAAGACCCCCCAATAACTGCATACATTATGTCTATACAAAGAATTATCCCCCCATGAGAAGGATAGTTGGAGAAATGATATCCCCCCATAATGAAGAAGCTTCCATGTTGATTAAGAGTACCTACAAATAAAAGATCAACCAATGCCTACAATAAACATGTCTCCCCTTAGGAAGAAATAGATACATCAAATGATGAAGAAGCCAATCCATGTGCAAATGGAAGGAGGAAGAAGATGAAGGTCTCCATGTATGAATCTCTAAAGGTTGAATAGGTCTCTCCAAGCTCAAATAATATATCACCTCATGTGACAAATCAAGTGAAGAAGGAGAAGAATAAAGAGTGCCAATCTCTAAAGAAGGTGAATAAGTATCTCCAACTATGATGCTATCATCAAAATGAAGATAAACTCCCTCATGTATGTCTCCCAAATCTACATCATGAGAATCAACAAATGTTGAAAAGGCATCCAAGTAGTCATCGCATTCTGCAAGATCTGAAACACTATGATCATCTTGTTGAATAGTAGAGCCCATGCCTGAAGAAGGAGGAGGTGGAGGAGTAGGAAGCTTAATACTTGTCTCAACAACAAAATAATTAAAGTGTCCAAAGTTCTCCTCACATACATAATCATCCCTTGGCAAAGGGATGTGTACATCATGAATATCATCATCAACAACAACAAAATGTGAAAAAGAATACAAGCGTGATGTATGATCAACAACTCCCATAGCTATGACATCTCTAGTCTCCATGTCCCTAATGTAAAAATAATCAAGAATAAACTCAACAATTTTACCTTGTGCCCCATGTGTAATTTGGTAAATAGAAAGGAGATTAGTGGTCAAGGATGGTACACAAAGAATGATGTAGTCAAGGATGGTGGATCCAATTAAGGATAGTCCAAACCTTGTAGCCAATAGAACAACACAATGGAATACTCAACACAACAGATAACAAATGATTATTTAACTCTGATTATCATTAACATGCCTGACTATAAGGCCTTCTGGGTTAGGGCCAATTACAATCAGAAACAGTTCTGCAAGATCCAAATAGATCCAATACAATCTTAGCTAGTTCAGCTCTAAAGACAATCAAAATTTTATGGAAACCCTAAGGTAGATCTAAATTTGAGCTCGCAAGCCTCCAAGCAATCTCCTTGTCTCCAAGTGTGCAAACCACTAGCTCTGCAACTACAAACTATCAGATAACAATATGATCTACAAGATCATGCAAGATCATTTCCACAACTTTGCCAACTTTAGCTTTCAGAACCTTAGATCTGATTCACTAAGTCCTCAAGTCATGAACTTCTACGATCTCCTAATGATCCCCTTCCTTGATCCTCCTCAAACAAATACTAGTCATCAGCCACAAGCCGGCTAGATGAAACCATTAACTCCCCCCAACAAATATTAAATTCCATACAAGTCATCTTAAAATTGTATACAAACATTTAATTCAGCATGTCATCTTGTAACAACAGCTACCAACAATAAATGCACCAAGTCAGCCCAACAAATCACACAGAACTCCAGTCAGTAAGCCAGAACTACCAAGCAATAGTGAATTAACCGAGCACGCTAGGCATCATCGAGCACTAGTGTCGACTGAGTACCACAGGCATGACCAAGTAACACTTTCACCGAGCACCAGAGACTACCGAGTTCCTTCAGTGATTGAGCTTCCTTCAATGACTGAGGCCATCGGTCAAGGCTGCAATCGAGTAACACCTACCAAAATACAAACACCCCATGTAGTTTCACCGAGGACAAAGAATGCCCCTGCCTCAACCTTGGATGCCCCTGCATCAAAGAACATCATTAAATGTCCCCTCTCCCATAGGAATAGAACCTTTCCCATAAACTCTCATGTATGTGTTGTTACCCATTAAAATATTAGGAGAATTACAAGGCTCAATAGAAGAAAACATATCCATAGAAGATGTCATATGATGTGATGCACCTGAATCAAGAAGCCATTTACCTTGCTCAAGATGTGTGGAAGCCAAAAGTGCTTGTCCTTTACCTTTATCTTTGGATGCTGATGGAGATGTATAAGTTGCCAAGTGTGTAGAAGAAGGAGTAGACACTGATGAGGGAAACTTAATGTTGTGCTTTTGAATAATGTGAGTTAGCTCATCAATCTTCATTTGAAAACACTTATGCTCATCATGTCCTAGCTTTTTACAATATGCACATTTATCCCTCTTTCTTCTAGATGATTCCTCTCTTGAAGAGGACTTGGATTCAAAAGTGTTGTGTGAAGGAGATTCATCACCTTTGTCATGAGGCTTAGGATCCTTATGATTCTTCTTTCCCTTTCCATTAGAAGCCTTTGAAGTGGACTCATTTACAATCAATACATGATGTGTGGAAGGCTTCAATTGACCTATGTGTGCCAACTTTTCTTGTTCCCTTGTGAGTTGAGCTACAAATTCATCAAGAGAAGACAATTTGTATGCACTGCCAAGAGCATCCATAGTAGCATAGAAAGTAGAAACAAAGATAGAATATTCAAGACCTATCTTGGAAAGAATAGAAAAGATCAATTGTTCATCCCCTTTAATAATGCCACAAGTAGAAAGCTCAAATCTAATAAAATTGAACTTAGAGAAAAAGTCTTGAATATTGTCAAAATCACTAGGATTTAGACCTATGAGATCATTCTCTAATATGAATTTTCTCATTATATCAGGATTACCAAAGAGTCCTTCCAATATGACCCAAGCATCATGAGGATGTGTGCAAGATGCAACATGAAAGTGCAAATCACAAGAGATGGATGATTTAAGAGATCCAAGCGATTCATCCCCTCGATCAAACCATTTTCACCTTTTTGCAACACTTGTAATTGGTTCTTGATCTTGCCCAAAAGTCAATCTAATACTCAACAAGTGATCACTCAAAGATACTTTCCATTCATGATAGTTATATGGAGTGAGGATTTTGACCTTTGAATTATCCATAATACAACCAAATAATGACTGATAACTACTGATAACTCCTTCAAATTAATGATGCAAATGAGAAAAATGAAATCCAAGGATTAACCAAGTGCAAATATAGCCCCAAAATAGCCTATTTATGAAAGTGATCTCCCCAATTCACTAAAATCTGATTGCAGATCTGGAAAGTAGATGAAAAATCATGCACTTTCAAAAAAAAATCACCTCAAAATGTTACCGTATGTGCCCAAACTCAGCCCCGAAAGTTGTAGAAATCAAGAAGAGGGAGGAACAGTCATAATTTTTTTTTTGATTAATCTGGCCACCAAATTGCAAAAATAATACCACCACTAGAATCTCTAGGAAATTCTACCCCAAATAAAAAAAAAATGCTCGAAAAAATGAGCAAAAATGAGCAAGATATGGCCCTTTGAAGTTGGACTACAAAATAAAAAACTCCAATGGTGAAGGCTGAGATTTTCAAACCCTTTATGATGTCAGCAATATATGGCATTAAATTTGATGGTTGTATAGATGTCACAAAAAACTACCAATATGCCCTATTTGATAGTTGGGCGATCATTAATTTTAGGATAGCAGACAATTGACGTGGCAAAAAATTGGCCGATCCTCGTGAGGTGTCACTGACTAGGTGTATGAATTATGATGACATCAACAATCCTACTGATGATGTGGGCAAGTGGCCATGTGGCATGATCTATTTTGTCTAGGTAGGTAGCTAACTAGGTGTGAGGTCAGATCAAAAGGGGCCACATGTTAGGTAGTGCTAGCGCTAAGGTGGTAGACTGTAATTGGCACCACGTGGCACAGTTTGAATGTGTTATGTGTCAGCTTCTTGCTTCTGCATGGCAGGACACAGAGGGCTCTGCATGGTAGGATGTAGAGGGCTCTGCATGGTAGGATGTAGAGGGCTTCACATGGTAGGATGCAGAGGGCTTCACATTTTAGGGTATCTGAGGGCTCTGTGTGGCAGGGTGCAACTGGAGCAGGGCAGAGCAGTGGTGGAGAGATCCATCACTTGGGCGGTGGGTGAGAAGAGTAGGTGTGGGTTTAGTCCTACATTGGGTGTGGGAACTCATACACCACTATTTTTATATGTCCGCTCATGGTAAACAAATAAAAGAGATTGTAGAAGGGCTTGGTCTCATGCTCGTAGTACTCGGGTCTGACTTGGTTTGCCTGATGAATTGGATTCTGTGTTAGGTTGTACAACCGGTTTCTAGAATAGTGGATGATGCCAACATATTAGACCGTAGGCTGCTGATGATGATGTAACCCTGTGCTGATAAAAAGAAAGGGTCCGTACCAAGCCTAACAAAAATTTTCATAAAAAAATTTGAAATTAACTATAATAAATTATTATTTTTTGAAATCGTACCAAAGAGATGCAAATTGGGTCGTACGACTTGATTTGCAAAAAAAAATTGCCTTGATTTGGACTTTTGTCGAATATGGGCAAGTTTATAGTTGATTTTAACTAAAATATCCTCCCGAATGTAATGGCGAGGTCATATCTGACCCAAGATGCTTCCACATCACACTGGTCTTCAGATATGATATTTGGACCTTCAATGCTTCCACCAAGATCTCTCTAAATAGGCTAATCAAAACACTCCAATGGCTCTGATACCATGTAAGAATTTGCAAATAGAAAAGATTGAACCAAGGATCTAGAGGTTAAAGAAAATCACAGATACAAGAGAGATGATATGAATGCAATGTTTGATGATTGAATTGATCCAATGAATTGAATTATTTACATAATAGGCCTCTTTATATAGGAAAGGTGATAAGATATAATGATAAGGAGTTGATAAGCTATCACCTATGCTAGGTGTAATCACATGTCCACCAAATGTGGATCATCCTCCATTATGCATTGAATTATGTGCAATAGAATGAGGATGATAATGTGATATGAGCACTAAAGGTGGATCTCACACTTAAAGTGGAATTTCTCCTACACCATGTGCTTAATTGAGGTGCAAACTCCTAGGTGTCTCAATGAAAAATTATTATGCAATGCATTATCCTAAGTAAGATTAAGTGTAATTTGGAATATTTAATTACACCAGCAAAAATAAATGCGTACTATACCAAATGTCACATCAAGATCTTCCTTGTAATGTGATGATGGAATTCTTGCAAAAATCATGTACCTTTATAAGATTTTGTCCCATACTAAATTGTCCAACCTCATCCAGGAGTACGGTGTGTTATCATTGATGAATGACATTGCCCATTTCGATAGCTAATTTCCCACCCCATTACATAATCTAAACACATTGGTAATTCTAAAGTCCTTAAATGAATTTAATAATTTACAAGTGGAAATTATATATTTATTGATATTTAATGCCAATGTGTTGCCCTTCTTCAAAGCATTTATAATGACCATGGAGTCTCCCTCTAAGTGAATCTTTTCAAAACCAAGTTTTTTTGCCATCAAAATGCCTTCATAGGATGCTTGGACTTCTGCCATGTTATTCATCCCATCCTATAATTTCTTGTCTCCAATTATGATTATATTGCTTCTTGAGTCCCTTCTCACAAAGCCTACTCTAGAGGGGCCCAAATTCCTCTTTGAAGTGTAATTATGTATTATTTTTTATTAATCTATTATAGCTAACAATTATTTTAATATATTTAATTAGGGTCATAAACACTCAACACTGTAGCAATTACTTTTTCCAAGGAGAATAAAAATAATAATCAACAACCTATAGCTTAGTTCTAAGAAGAGAAAACACACCTATAACCATAGATCAAGTCCAAATAGCCTTCCAACAAGTAAATCAAGGAAAATGGAATTTATCTTGAGAGCCACATGGGATGAACTCAAAGCCCTTAACAAACTACACCACCCATTTGAGCTTACATTTTAGCAAATATTGGTGCACTCATTTATTGAGTATTTTATTAAGGTGAAATAGGTTTTTAAGGGGCTCCAAAACCTTATACAATTTTATTTTTTCTAACAATGGAAAAAGAAACCTATTAGACCCAACAACAAATCATCAGAAAAACATTAGAAAAATATCAAAAAACAAAATAGGGCCATGAACGTAAACTAACCTTAAGGATTTTAGTAGCCTCTAAATTCTTTTTTGTCATCTTGTCATGTATGTCCATAACCTCTTGGATGACCTAATATGATTACCCACAACTTAATATGGTCTATAGATCCTAAGCACAAGCCCCTACACTTTAGAAGATATTGTTTTACCTTGATCAAAAACATGGTCAGCAACACCCACATCCTCACTAATAATATCAACACTCTCCAACATAGTTTTACTTTTTTCTAATTCACACCCACTTTCAAAACTAGAGCTTTATCATCAAGCATACAAAAGCCCAAAGAACTATTCTAGACAACAAAATTACTGATAGACACCATTATGTTGAACTTGTGATGAATCTTGCTAATAGTGTCTTCTAGTATTCTAATATTTTCCTCTTGGTCTATTTTTATGGAATTCACATCCTTACCCACTGCCTCAATTAAATTCGATGTTTTCTTCAACTTGTCCTTGTTCATACCCTTATTACCAACATTATGTAAATCATCCACACTGTTAGAAAGGGACTTTACCCAATATTTGATATAATTAATTTTAGAAATGATCATCGGCCAAATTGGCCTAACAATTACGAGAATTTTTTAGTAGCACCACCATATCCATAGCATCGTCCATAGGGATATCAACAAGGAATTCTTCCTCGACATCCCCAAGAGCCACATTATTACTTTGGCAACCCTTAGATATCCTAACACTCCACCTTCATGTCCATCACCACATCTTAAGTTCCAGGATCCTCCCACAATGCTAGGCCTCATTTCCTTCCCCATCCTTCTTATCCCCCTCTTGTTGACCCTTATGGTCATTTTCCCTTGTTTACCTTTCTTTCCCTTATAGAGTTTATAAGACTCCCTCACACCAAAGGTATGGTTAGCATTGCGCCCTTTTACTTTCTCCACCATTCTCAAACTAGGAGTATGAGACACCATAGGGACATACTCCTCATCATCTTCATAAGTTTCAAAACTAGGAGTCCAATTAGGCTAGGAGATTTTCTTGACCTTTTTCTTCAAATTTTTCATGTTTCCAGTATAGAAACACTCATCCTAATTTGATACTTCATTCTCCAAGTCAATAGACAATAGTGAACTATGACATTCTGGGCATACTCAATTTTGCATTTAGGCTAGGAGGGCTTAAGGAGAATTGAGATAAATTTAGCATACTCCATGATCAGTAAAATAAGGTCCTCATGGAGGACCAAGGAATTGGCACTCTTTATATGTTCATTAAGACTACTTGTAGTAGAAGAAAGTAGGTAAAAAAGGAAAGTGACAACACATTTATGGAAAAAGTGGTTTAATAAGATAAAACAGTGAACAAAGAGTCTACACAAATGCCCATCAAGGGTAAAGTTCCTTATTATTTATTTTTCCACATCCACCTAGATGGGTTTGATAGTTCCATGATCAAAGCTACTTGACTTAGTTCTTTTCACCTTCTCTTTTTCATCAACTTTAAAGATTAGAGAAATAGCCTCCTTAGAGGCTCTACAATCCATGCAAATGTTTTTTTTCCTCTAAAGAAAGGTGTGAAACCTCTACAATCAATTCATCCACTATAATGAGCTCCACCTTATATCCAAATAGAGTACTATTGCTCCAACCATTCAAGAAAGGTTTTGTGACAAGCATATCAAAGCCTTGAAGTTTCTCCATGAAGGGAGTGACCCCACATGTAGAGAGATTACCCTAATGATGGGGTCATTTTGCCACATCTCATAGCAATTTGGCTCAATTCTATTACTATCCCCACCCATGATTGTCATGGGTCCACTAAAAAAGTAGTAGGGCGTAAAGGCAAAGAATACAACAAGAATAATAGAAGCATAATTATCCACATCAGTAAAGAATAAAAGAGGAGTCAAGCTCAAAATGTCTACAAATGCAATAAGTCTTGCATGAAAAGATAAGGGGTAATAATGAGTAGTAAAGGTAGCACCAACATGCCAAAAAGATGCCAAAAAATGAATACCCGTGAGGTTAGAAGGACAATGAACCTAATTCCCTATGACACAAAACAAGAACTTGTAGACACCAAAATTTGCCCAAACTATTACCCTTATCCTAGCCAATTAAATAAATATTATTTATTTATTTAATAATTCTTTATCTTAACCCTTATCCCTAATTAAATAAATTTATTTACATTTATTTAATTTTATCCTATCTCATTTTCCTAGAGTTTAATTAATTCTAAATTAATTAAACTAACCTAGCCTATTTGCCCTCTCCCACTTGCACAATCCTAAAAAGCCCACTTGCATCTTAACCCTTCATTTAATTAAGAAAATAACTTTGTTTACTTAATTAATCCATTTCCTCCCACTTGGAATTAGATAATGTATTTAATTCTATTCGAGCACATGGATCCTAACTTTACTTCTCTAACTTAACCCATCCTTCTACCTTAAACCAACCCACTTGCCTACTAATTAATCCTAATCCCCCGCGTAATCACCCCCTAGTCATTTGCACTATCCTAATCAAATGGATTAGCAAACCCAAGTCAACTCTTGTCCAATCACATTTCATTCCCCACATGTGTACTTGTCTTGAGCCACTCATCACTTACACATTTGTCTCCACTTTCTCCTTGAGACTTGATCACACATGTGTGAGATTTCTTGAGCCTCTCAACTCTTACACTTGTTTTTCACTTGGCATTTATTGTACCACTCCTCAAGGTTTCTCACACATGTGTGAGAAACTCATCCCTTTTGAATGGTCAACTCCCTTGCCTATTTGACATCCACCTCATTGCCACCTCGTTGATACTATGCAATACTAGCCCTTCATCCAATTTTGAATCCCAACCGTCCATTGCTCTCAAAAATATATAAATTGAGAGCCCTCCCCTTATTACAATACCATATTTTTGTGCATTGTTATGATGTTGGTTTTGTGAGAAACCATATACCCTCTTCATAAGAAAATCATCTACACTTTCTTCTTTGGAGGTTTGCATATTGTGTGTTGAATAGTTTAGTCTTATTTCTCATTTTTATTAATCACATTTGTATATTTGCTTCCATGTCTTTGAGGTGTGCATGAATATGTAGAATAGATTTAGTTGCTTATTGCTTATTCTTTTATGTTACATTTTATGCAGTACATTGTTGCACGCCCGGTGGGACCCACTTCACAGGTCATTTCATAAAACTAACCTTCTCATATGTTTTTGAGTGTTTTTGTGAGTTTAAGCTTGTAGGTTGAACAAGCGCTTGGAGATCAACTTCTTCAAAGAGTCCAAAATCATGAAAATAGCCTCATGGTTGTGTTTGGGGAAGCTAAGACATAAATTTTGACATATAACTTCCTATCCTTTGCTCACTTTATTTTTTGCAAGTTTTAGAAAGCATATTCATTATGTATATATCTCAAACTTCCTATTTTTCTTTATATTTCTATATTTCTTATATAAAAAAGATCTCATTGGTAGATTTTCTATTAATCATTTTAATATCTTTGTTCTTTTTATTATAAAATACCTTTTATTGAATATATATATATATATATATATATATATATATATATATATATATATATATATATATATATATATATATATATATATATTCAGTTTATATATATTAAAAAAAACACATATTAATATATTATATATATTAAATAAAAAATAAAAATAAAATCTAAAAAATAATAATAATAATAAAAAACCCCACGGGCTACACATAGTTTGTGTGACTATGACAGTCTGCGGACTATACACAGTCATGAACTATGATAGTCCGTAGATTGTAGACAGTCACAGACTGCACATAGTCACGAGCTGTATACAGTCACGGGCTGTGTCACAGTCCCCGCCTATGTTAAATTAAAAAAAAGAAGTTTTTTTAATCATTTTTTTTATAAAATGCTTTTTAAAGTATTCTTTCAAATTTATTAATATTTATTAATAAGTTTTGACTTTTCTTTGGTTTTAGTACTTTGCAGGTACAACCCTTGGTCATATGAGTGAGCAAGGGCTCCGTTGAGTTTCCAGCTCCATTTTTTACAGCCGTTGGTCACGTGGGTTCCATGGGCTGGTTGCTAGGGTATTAACTTAGCCCTTTCATCTTTGCAAACATTGGAGCAATTTCATGAAATCAGGTATAACTTTTGCAAATCAACTATGATTTTGACAATTTGAAAAGCATTGGAAATATGATTCAACCCTCTTTCCACATCTGTAATCCATTTCTTTATATTCCACTCCAAACATCAAGTGCATACATTCAAAGTCAACCTTTCTATGTAAACTGAAAATGCTCATAACTTTAGCATACAAAATCATTTTTCAACAATTTTTTTAAAAGAAATTATTATTAAAATGTAAGGAATCAATTTTGGCTTTAAAAAAATTGTTTGAAATGTTTTCCATACATTTAAAAGTTGGGCTTAAAATTTACCTTCACATTTGGGTCTTGAGCTAAAAAGAACAAGTGTATTTTTTACCCCAAGGTCACTTATGTATTCTCCCCTCTTGTACCTCTGGGTGATCTTGAGTGCACGAGAAATAAGTAGTCTTGTTTTCTTTTTTTAGGAGGTCTTCTTGGAGATTTGATCATGTAATGCCCACCCTATAACTTTCATGTTTTGGACTGACAGGATCATTACCTTATTATTTTGGATTATATGTTTTGTTTATTTTAATTTCATGATGGGACATTTTGAGTATATATATTTGTTAATGGAACTATTTTATGGAAGTAATAAATAAATTGGCATGAGATGTTGTATATATGTGTAGGAATATACTATTTGTGAAAATGATTCATTCTTGTTATATCAGGAATTATGGTTATTATGGAGCTAACCCTACTAATTCCATTATGATTTGTTGACTACACTGTCTGATGTGCTTGTAGGATGAGGAGAGGTAGTCATAGTTACTCCTATGGGAGGTTCACATGATATCACACTCTCCCTCCTTGTTTTCCACTCTTTGTGCATATATATACATGTTGGTGTACTCAGTTGGTGTTGCAAGATGTAGGTACCAAGAATTGACTCCACCTAGCTACACAGGTCTGAGCGTGCCTTCAAAATCCTTGAACTATTATTGTGTGGAGATTTTACCAAGTTACTCTCAAGGAATTCCTACTGATTTAGATTTCTGTTTAGGAGGCCACCTTAGTTGGGGGTTTGTGAACAATGTTATGATTTTTGATGAATTGAGATTTATGTTTTAAGTTTGGATTTATCTTTTATATATATGTGTATTTCTATCTATAATATAAATTGGATGTATATTATTGACGCAAGGGAAGGGAAGGTGAAGGTAGAATCAGGGTTAATTGAGACTGCTTAAACCCACAAACATGCCCTGTGGAGAGTTACACACGGAAGCAATATGAAAACCACATGAAATTAGTGAAAACACAATGGATATGAGACAAGCAACTGGTCACAATACTGGTGTAATTATATTAAGTCTTTCAACATGCCCAGTTGTGAGGCCTTCTGGGTTTTGGCCTTATACAATGAGAATTATGAATTCAGAGTCTTAGCTCGCATATTGTCTTCTCTTCTACTTCTACTACCACCATCTTACTACCAACTAAACAACCTAAGCTCCAAATATATAGCCAACAAAGCCACAAGTCATCCAGTCAGGCATTTAATTACAATATAGGTCCACTTAGGAGGAGAAACAAAAAATAAAGCAAGAAATAAAAAAATACAATGAGAAGTTGTATTTAGGTCCACACATGATCCAAGAAAAGATCCCCAACTGCGCAAGATCCAATTTCCCCGCACAGAACCGCGCAAGATGAAATACCACATGTTTCATGAGTGAAACTGGCAAAAAATTGATGCCCGAGGAAAATTGTGATAACTTCCTAATCCAAATGAATTAGGATGTGTGCCTTTAGGAGAATGCTCAAGATTAGGTCCACATCACTGCATTAACTTCGCAAGGCAAGAAACCAACAGAATCATCAGTGACAAAACAAACATCAAACTGGTATAGGAAACATGAAATATTTTTGGTGATGCAAGATTGCTCAAGACCCAAGATGCTCCTGCATCAGACACCTGGGGTAACAAAAGAACTAATGTCCACATCAGGCACTGCTCAAATTTTGACCTGAATCATAAAGATCCAACTCATCTTGTGTAATCCATGAACTATCTTCAACTGGCTTGTCTTTCCACTGAACTAGATATACCATGTAGTCTTTTCCTTTGGTACTCTTGCTTACTCTGCTATTCAAGATCTTCTCAATGTTATCTCTATTCTTCTTAGGATAATTTAGATCATCTTCAGTCTCATTATTTGATTCAAAGTACTCAAAGATATCAGCAATGTTGAATATAGGTGATATATCCATGTCCTCTAGTAATTCCACTTCATAAGCATTCCCACTGCCAAACTTCTTCAGAATCTTACAAGGTCCAAATTTCTTCATTTTTAGCTTTTTGTAGGTACCAACTGGAAATATATTTTTCTTCAAATGAATCATAACCTCATCTCCAATTTCAAAAGATTTATGTATCCTTCTCTTATCTTCTCTCTGTTTATATTTTAGATTATTGTCCTCCAAGTTCCTTTTAACTTCATCATGAAAAGTTCTCATGTATACAACAAAATCCTCAGCTTCCGCACTTCGTCTGGTCTCAGTAGGTAAATCTCTCAACTATGTGGTTCCCTTAGGATGAAATCTAGTAAGAATATCAAATGTTGTCCTCTTAGTGCTTCTATTCACATAATTATTATATGAAAACTCTTCTTGTGCCAAAACTAAATCCCAATTAGCGGGCTTATCTCCAACTAAACATCTCAACAAGTTTCCCAAACTTCTGTTTACAACTTCAGTCTGTCCATTTGTCTGAGGGTGAAATGTAGAACTAAACATCAACTCAGTATTCATCTTTTTCCAAAGTGTTCTCCAAAAGTAACCTGTAAACTTAGTATCTCTACTTGAAACAATAGACTTAGGTAAACCATGCAATCTTACTACTTCCTTGAAAAATAATTTAGCTACATGCAATGCATCATATGTCTTCTTACAAGGTATGAAATGAGTCATCTTATAAAATCTGTCAACCACTACCAAAATATAATCATTACCTCCTTGAGTTCTAGGCAATCCAAGAGCAAAGTCCATACTCACATCTTTCCAAGGTCTATCAGGTACAGGCAAAGGTGTATGCAATCCCACATTCTGACTAGTTCCTTTTGCTACTTGAAAAACTCTGCAACCTCTAACCATTCTCTGTACATCTCTATAAATTTGTGGCCAAAAGTATCTTTTTAAAATCAGTTTCACAGTCTTATCAATCCCAAAATGTCCAGTAAGTCCACCATTATGTTTCTCCTTTATTATGTTCTCTCTCATAGATCCTCTAGGTATGCACAACTGAACTCCTTTAAATAACACATCTTCTTGAATGTAATAATTAGTCCACTTATCATTTACTGTTTGTTCCTTACAAGATTTCCAACATTCTATAAAGTTAACGTCAGTCTCATACAAATGTTTCAAACTATCAAAACCAAGTACCTCAATTTTCATTTTTGTGAGCAAATTTCTTCTTTGGCTCAAGGCATCAACAACTTTATTTGACTGTCCACTTTTATGCTTCAATGAAAAGGAAAAATTCTGCAAGAACTCAACCCACTTCATGTCTCTGATTCAATTTATTATGACTTCCCAAATACTGTAAAGCTTTATGGTCAGTATACAACACAAAATATTTAGGCATCAAATAATGTCTCCATTTCTTCAAAGCTTGAAAAATAGTATAGAATTCCTGGTCATAAACTGAATATTTTCTCTTAGCATCATTTAACTTCTCACTAAAGAAAACTACAAGTCTTCCTTCTTGGCTCAAAAAAGACCCAATTGCACTTCCACTAGCATCACATTCAACTTGAAAAACTTTACTAAAATTAGACAAAGCAAGTGTAGGCAACTCTGCAATTCTTTATTTCAATGTTTCAAAACTCTTTTGTGCTCCATGTGTCCATTTGAAGTCCCTTTTATCTCCTCTCATAGTTTCAGTCATAGCATTACAAATGGAATTGAAATTTATGATGAACTTCCTATAAAAACTTGCCAATCCATGAAATGATCTTACCTCTCCAACATTCTCTGGTGTAGGCCAATCAAGTATAGCTCTTACTTTCTCAGGGTTCATTTACAAAACTAAGGTACACAATCTCTTCTTTCATAAATGAACATTTCTTCAAATTAATCAAAAACTTTTCTTCCTTCAATTTCTGCAATACTTGTCTGATATGCTCAAGATGTTCTTCCTTACTCTTACTGAATATCAAAATGTCATCAAGATATACAATCACAAACTTACCCAATAATCTTTTCAAAACTTCATTCATCGGCCTCATGAAAGTACTAGGTGCATTAGTCAAACCAAAAGGCATAACCAACCATTCATACAAACCTTCATTAGTCTTAAAAGTAGTTTTCCATTCATCCCCTTCTCTAATCCTAATTTGATGATATCCACTCTTCAAATCAATCTTTGTGAAATACTTTTCTCCACTCAAACTATCCATTATGTCATTCATCCTAGGCAAAGGAAATCTATACTTTACTGTTATCTTGTTTATATCTCTAGAATCAATGTACATTCTCCATTCTACATTCTTTTTCAGTGCTAACACAACATGTACTAGACAAGGACTCAAAATTTCCCTAATCAAACCTCTTTCAAGAAATTCTTGCACTTGTCTATTCAACTCAATCTTTTCATCAAGTGTCAACCTATGTGGTGCTTTGTTAGGAAAACTAGCTCCAGGTATCAAATCAGTACAATGACTTATACTTCTCATAGGTAGTAAACCATCAGGTACATTATCAGAAATGATGTCATGAAATTCAGTCAGCAAAGGTTTAACCTTAGGTGCATATTCTAACTCATCTTGTTTCTCAAATTTCCTTGGAATTAAAGCAAAAAAAATATTTTGTTCTTTCATTTCTCTTGCAAACTTTTTACCATCAACCAAGAATACTTTGACTATAGTATAGTGACCTTCATCAAACTTCTCTACTAAAGGTAATAATACTCATTTCTTTCCATCCATCCAAATAGTATATTGATTCAATCTACCATCATGCAAATCTTTTCTATCATACTGCCAAGGTCTACCCAAAAGAATATGACAACAATCCATAGGCATAATATCACACAAGACTTCATCATGATAATTCCCAATTTTGAATTTAACAAGGCATTTCTCACTTACAAGTAGTTTATGCTCCTTCTGGATCCAAGCAATATGGTAAGGCTTAGGATGTCTCAATCTTTGCAACTACAATTTTTTAACGAGCTCTTTGGATGCCAAATTATCAGAACTTCCACTATCAATGATTACCTTGCAACATTTGTCAGCGATCTTACATTTGGTTTTGAACAAGCTTTTCCTCAGAATAGGTTCCTCATCAACTTCTTCATTCCACAAGATCCTTCTTAGCATCAAGTTTTCACCATGTTCAGGTTCATTAGATATTTCCTCAACTTCTTCACAAGCCAAATTATTTTTGTCATTACCTCTAGTCTTATTTCCAGAGTTAGTACATTCAAAAGCTCTATGTCCTTCTTCACCACATTTATAACAAGTACCTTTAAACCAATATTTCTCTTCTCTTTTCCCACTATTTTTATTCCTAGAGTAACCAATATAGCTACCTCTAGAGTAGTTACGTCTTTTGCCAGTAGGTTCATCTTTCCATCCTTTATCTTGCACTGCATTGTTAGATCTACTACTTTCTCCATAAGATCTGCCTCTACTTCTCTGAAATTTGCCACCTCTTCCTCTTTGTCTTTGTTCATGTCTTTTAGTCAATCTTTCTTCTTCCTTCAAAGCAAATTGGTATGCTTCTTCCACACTTTCCATCTTAACATAACTGATCTCATCTTGAATTGATGTCCTTAGTCCATTCAGGTATCTAGCCACTTTCTCAACTTCATCATCCACATGTCCAGATCTGATATCCAATTTGTAAAATTCCTCAGTATATTCTTTCACACTCATGTCCTTTTGTCTCATATTTTTCATCTTTCTCATCAAACTCACTTGGTAGTCAGCTGGAAGAAACTTCTTCTTCATCTTTCCAAGCATTTTCATCCATGTCTTGATCTTTTCTTTTCCTCTCTTCTGTCTCTCAGTTTTCAAATGATCCCACCAAAGAGAAGCATGCCCTTTCAACTTTGTGACTGCTATCTTAACCTTCTTATTATTAGGAGTACCTACATACTCAAAGTACTTATTCATCTTAGAGATCCAATCCAAAAGTGTATCGGTCTCAAGTATTCTATCATAGCAAGAAACTTCAACTGCAGGTCTGGAGTTAGCCCTAGACAAAACTCTCAAAACTCTTTCCTCATCTTGTTCAACCTTAGGTTTAGGATTAGGTGCTGCTTCTTCTTCATCACTGACATCTTCAAGATGTGCGCCTCTTCTCTAGGCTATCTCTACAACTTCAAGCCTAGTTGTAATCTGCCTCAACATATCCATGATAGCATTATCATTTCCTCTACCACAAACCATCTTGACAATTAGGTTCTTGCAAGATCGTAACCTTCTACAAGTTATAGGTTAGATCTCAGATCTTCCACCCTACAACCAATCCAATAAGGTTCTCCATGATCCAATCCACAAGAAAGAACTCACTTTGATACCACTTGATGCAAGGGCAGGGAAGGTGAAGGTAGAATAAGGGTTAATTGAGACTACTTAAATCCGCAAACATTCCCTACAAAGAGTTACACATGGAAGCAATATGAAAATGACATGAAATTAGTGAAAACACAATGGATATGAGACAAGCAACTGGTCACAATACTGGTGCAATTATATTAAGTCTTTCAACATGCCTGGCTGTGAGACCTTCTGAGTTTCAACCTTATACAATGATAATTATGGATTCAGAGTCTTAGCTCACATATTGTCTTCTCTTCTACTTCTACTACCACCATCTTACTATGAACTAAACAACCTAAGCTCCAAATATATAGCTAGCAAAGCCTCAAGTCAGCCAATCAGACATTTAATTACAATATAGGTCCACTTAGGAGGAGAAACCAAAACTAAAGCAAGAAATAACAAAACATGATGTGAAGTTTTATTTAGGTCCACACATGATCCAAGAACAAATCCCCAACCGTGCAAGATCCAATTTCCTTGCACAGAACCACACAAGATGAAATACCACACGTTTCATGAGTGAAATTGGTGGAAAATCGATGCCGAGGAAAATTGCAATAACTTCCTGATCCAAATGAATTAGGATGCACACCTTTAGGATAATGCTCAAGGTTAGGTCCACATCATTTCATTAAATTTACAAGGCAATAAACCAATAGAAACATCAACGACAAAACAAACATCAGACTGGTATAAGAAACATGAAATATTTTTCATGATGCAAGATTGCTCAAGACCCAAGATGCTCCTGCATAAAATATTTATGTATATGTATATATTGGTGCACACATATATACCTATTCATATATAGATCTTATGAACTATGTGTTTTACTTTCAAGTGTAATTGTACTTTTATGTTTAAATAATGGTTATTAAATAAAAATGATAATAAAGTAAAATAAGGCTCTTTTCGGTAAAACTAGTTTACCTAGGAGTTTTAAACCCGAGACCTCCTAGGAGTTTGGTTAGTTTATTTCTAATTGGGATATGTGAGTTATTTGTGAATTATTATGTTCCTTGTCTAGTTATGGTCTTCTTTACAAGGATAAGTTAATAAAAATAATAAAAACATTTAAGTTGTTTATGGGGATTGTTTAATTTATTTTCAACCAACTATAGTAGTTCAAGTAGTTGCTTCACGTAAAGAAACTCCTCCAACCATATAGTTTTAATTAAATTATTGGAGTATGAGAAGTTTGGGGAGATTAGAGAAATTTAGGAGTTTTCTAGAAGCATAGTTTTGGGGTTTTCCATATTTGCATTTATCATACTAGTTTAGTGAGGGGTATTTGAGAGATTTCTAGAGAAGGGAGGAAGATTGGATTCTGAAGGATTAGGGTAGATTTTTTTTCCAAAGGGCATCCACTTCTCAAATCTTGAAAGGATTGTTGAGGTGTGCTCAACTCCTGAAGGGATTCTCTGTAGGACTCTAGGTAGGATTTGGAACTAGGAAGAATCACCTTCTTGCCTGTGTGTTGTTTTTATGTGTTTGTGTATATGAAATATGTAATGAGATAATATGTGTTTTAAAACTCCATGGTTGTATGAAATATTGAAGCAATTAATTGGTTGTAAAAATATATTGTTTATGGGAAGTTGTGATACATGTACTTTTTAAATGTCTTTGCCAAATCTCTTATTGGAAAGTTTATTATTATTTCTATGTTTTTAATTTTGTGTATTTTTATGTGTATGAGTGGTATAGGGAAGTTTAGGAATGGTTAGGAAGGTCTATAGGGATTTTTTCCTTCCTATGAAATATGCAGATTTTGATTTCATCTCTTAGTTATTGATCATCTACTTATGTTTTGAGATAAATGGTGTATTGGATAGGTGTTTTGGATGTGGTACTGAGGTACCTGAACTAGATATACCTTAGGTAACCTTCCCCAGGCACTCTCCATACTTCATATTTTCATTTTTGGGTAATTATGAGAACTTTTGTGACAGTTCTCGTATGAGCAAACAACTCTAAATCTATTTACTCATACAAACCTGCATTGCCACTTTTATGGGCATATGAGAATACTCGTATGGCCCTATGAGAATACTCTTATGGGACTTATGGGGTCCTATGGGTCCAATCTAGCCATTTTTGGGCTTGGGGTTTGGTATATGACTCCTGCACTTGGTTCCTGAGTCTGGTCTGCAAGTTTTCACACCTTTGAATGTCAATTCCTTGCTTAGGTTATGTTATAATGTTGTGTATAAGGTGTTTATAAATTGACATTCTTTATATGTAATTAATTGTACATGTGAAATGGCTAGGACTCATCTCGAGGGCCTGGGAGCACAAGAGAGTTCCCTAGACCTATAAATCAGATCATTTGAAGTGTATTCTTGTTATTTTGGCTTGTGTTTGGGTAGGGGACTAGGTACCCTAAGTGAGTGGCTCATCATAGGTCTTTGAACCCAAAGTGGTTTCCAGACGATCCTATAAGTGAGTTTGTAATCAAGTGATAACTTTTATAATTAACTTGGGAAATGGGGGTTTCAAAAGATAATAAAATATATGTAATGTAAGACCACATAGACCTGTTGGAGTACCAAGATCATGGGTAATTTATAGGGTGGGTCCTTCACATAAAAAGGGGACTAGGGTTACATGGTTTCTAAGGTGGATCCCAATGTACAGGCTGTGTGATGACACTCACCTAGATGGTATGCTAGAAACCTGAACTTTGTGAATAGTATGATGATATATTATTTATGTATTTTCTTTGGGAGTTAAGTGAATGTTCTTATTACCTTAGGTTTCTCTAGGCCTTATGAGTACCTTGGTTCTATCTCCTAGCATGGGGGGTGGAACTTCACTAGTTTCACATGCTTGGGTGGTAAATCTCTTTTGAGGTACTGTTTATGGTTCGTGGCTTGGATTTGATTCATATTTATGCAGTGATAAAGACTTCTCATTTTATACCATGTACCATTTGTTATTTCAATGAAATAATGTAAAGATCTATTTGTAAGCCTTCAGACCATTTGATGTAATTTTAATTGAAAGAAAAAAGCATTATAATCGGGGAGGGATAGTTTTAGGGGTATTCAAGCAATGTTTATTTAAGATTCAAAGGTTTTATCTGTACAACTCCATAATAGGTAGTAATAATCATGCCAAATATTTTCCTAGGAATAGTGTATTCAGACTAGGTATTATTTCCCTATCACAGAGTGCATTTAAATTGTCAACCCAGGGACGTATACTTGAAATGGGACAACATAGTTTGTGCACTAAGCCTCTCATAAAGTCATCTTACTTAAGCTACAGGAAAGGAAAATGCATAGAAAGAACTAGGCTATTGTTGTGTAGTAAATTAAAACACACAGATGAATAAATAAAACTAATGTAAACAACCATAAATTTAACTTCAACCTATCCTATCATTCCAATGCATGTACTATGGCTATCTCTACATATTCTGTAGGAACAAACACATATATAATGTTGCAGGAGTAAGCAGTGAACGCTACTTTGAAAACTGAAAATAATTAAACTACTTTCTCTAGTCTAATCTACTCCACCTCCCAAGTGGGCCCCCTTGGTTGGTTTTGACTAACTACAAACACAAAAGATAATTCAAATTACTCCTTCATTTCATATATTCAAAAAATGGATTACATCAAAATGGAACACAAGATCAAAGAGTAACTTGCTTTTTAATACAACAATAATACAATTATTTATCTAACTAGATTTCCATCAATCATATCCCTATATATAGAGGATTGACATTTGAACATTCAGATAAATTTTGACTGATTCATTCATGAAGGAAGGAGAACATGTTAATCCACAATAGAAGATCATAAAGACCAAACAACCATTTCAACAAAATATTGATTGTAGAGGAGATTTAGCATGGTCGTGCCCCTATACTCCCTGAGACATTCATTCCATCAATTCTGTAGGCATGTCCCGCGGTTGTCTTAATGATTCTTCTTATCGTGGCTAAAATATCATCACTTCCTCATCAATGCAACTGATTTTCTCTCTAGTCATTCCTTCAATCTTGGCAGATTAGTAGTGTATGCATGCATATTCAAGTATTCAACTTAATCAATTTCATCCAAATATTAAGACACACATTAAAACAATTATATGAAATACTGCAGTATATATATAGTATTAGCAAGGTGTGTCTACTATTTTCTACCAATAAGTTTGTGGATCTGTCTGTACTTATAGCATATATACAAATTCAAGCACTTAAAAAGTCACACAAATGTTGTGGGAATGTCTAGGAACAGAGCATAAAACAACATAAAACAAAGACAAACTTTAGTCTCATCATTTTCTGCCCAACAAGTATAATGCTTGTCCTCAAGCATTACACTTCTTGGAAACTGTTCTAAATTCTCCAACCTCTGTTTTGCCTCTCCGCTTACTCTTGAAGGTGTAGTAGAACCCTCTAGTTCTCTCCAATAGTCCACTAAGTAATCTTCCTATAGCTAGTCCAACTTTGTAGTGTTGATGTCATACAACAACCACAGGAGCATCGGTGGCTGAAAGTTAGAGGACACCAAAGCTCTCTCCTGATCTATCTCCCTAATTACATGTACTTCATTGCTCTATTTACTGCTGCCTCTAAATTAATTGGATTGTGTGGTTTGGACTTTTTGAAAATCTTAGGCAATCTATTCCATCTACTCCTTACTCCAGTTAGGGCTCTTTGGAATGTGAAATAAGGTAATCCCTAGTATTCTCTGTAGACTTTATCTCTGATAGAAAAAATATTGTCTCTAGTTTATGGCTTTGTCTTCCCATAAGTAAGTGTGAACCAATCTCTCAAGAGAACATCTGGCTTACTAGATTCAGCTCTTAAAGTTAAATTCTTTGATTTTTCCTGGTCTCTATAATGGTCAAGTTGTCTGTCATAGTTGGCTTAATTATGCATCCAAGACATTAATTCTTTCAAATGTATATCTCCTATGTAAAGTAAGGGATTCCAATAAGTTTCATTTGGAATGATGAAATTATGAAGATACAACTCACAAAGAAAATTTTGCTGCCAAATATGAAGTATCTGATATAAACCATAAAAATCTCCAGCTGTTCTAAACTCAGAGTCTTTATCCTAGATAGTCATCATTAACTGGAACAGAAGGAATTTCTCTTTTAAGAAAATAGCATAAACCCTTGGGGGAGGCCTACAAGCTATGATTTAATCAAATAATTTTAGGGTGTGATCCATTTTCTACTTTTTGTTTCTCTATCTATTCTTTTAGGTCCTCAATTTCTTCTTTCTACTCATCAATTTTCTTTTCCATCTGTCTCCTTTCCTCTCCCCACATAGTGTTCTTAAAGACAAAGTGGTTGTATAGACTAAAGAGAATAGATTGCAAGGTAGGCATGATAGGCTCCTCTGGTTGAGTTTTCTATCTTTTCTCTACAATGCAGGCCTGCTCTAGATAATCTATGTACCAAGTTCTCCTGAAAGGTACTATGGCATTCTGAGTATAGGAATAGACTGGTGATTGAGGCAACTAAAGCTCCTCATGATGGTCCTCTTGAATTGTTTGAGTGCTTTCCTCACGTCTACTTTGTTGTGAGAGAGGCTCATTAGGAGATGAATCACTTACATTCTAAGGAGGATCTGGGCTAGTTGGTTGAATTAGAGAATCATATGAGACATAATCAATATGAGACTTTGTAGTAGGATTTTCTGATGGAACATCTTGACTCTCTGGGGAAACCTAAGGAAACTTTCCCCTCATCCTAGAACTTCTTCTCAAAGGAGTTTCTTTTACTTCCACTATTTTCTTTTTGCCAACTTTCTTTAGTCTCTCTGCTACAGGAGTAGTTGCAACATGAGCCGATTTCCTTTTTCTACTTTTTGAAATTGTAGGGTTTTGGGGTTTTGCTTTAGGAATTGGAGTTCCTTCATCAACCTTTCATTTCCATTTTCTTTGAGATGAGGTAGGTACATTATCATTTGGGATAGGAGAAGGTTACTTAGATTCTCTTTCTTGGGGTATATCAACTAGTTCATAGGGTATTTCACTCTCAGGAACTGGCTGCTCAACAGGTTCATTTTGAGGCTATAAGGTTTTGACCCTGACAAATTCTTTCCATTCTAGAGGAGAGACATCTCTAAGAGATCTTTCAACTAGTAGTTTGACTAGGGCATGATGTGAAACATAATCTATTTTACCCTTTTGAGTTTCCTCAACACTTATACTTAACATGCTATACATAAAATTTGGAATATTCACTTGAAGATTATTTCTGATGCAGCTAAGTAATTTGAAATGATGCACATGTAAATGAGAAAATCTTCCTTTGTATGTGAAATACCTTATAATGTGTGTAGTCAGCTTGTTGTATGGAGCAAGTAGTGACATTCTCTTGCAACCTTGTTTGTTTACTTCCGGCGAAGGGTCAGAAGGATGGGTGAATTGAGCTCGCCCCGACCTGACATCATGTTGTTGGGGTAATTCTCCCTAATTGTTGGCAAGCCTGTCACCTTTGCAATACATTCCTCCATTGATAAAATAGTCACTTCCCAGACATTTTCTTCCCCTTCTTCAAATGTGTTCATGAACTCAGTAGTCACATCCTCATCAAACTCTGTTAATTTCAAGAAATAGCCAAGCCATCCGCAAGCATGAAATCTGTAGACAACTTCTACATCAGTTAACAAAATAGTATGAACCACATGTTCATGCCGCATTAGATGGCCTCCCATTATTTGGAATTCTTTCTCCAAATTTCTTTCTCAGTCTACCAATTCACAACTTCCTTTTGCTCTAAAACCCCAAATTTCCTAAATCCTTATGAAATTACCTTCAATTAGGCTCCTAACTGCACTTCAACTTCAAATCCCTTCAATCTCTGTGTCGCATTATTTTTGAAAAATGGGTAATATGAATGATAATGACACTTTACAGTAGGGAATTATGTTTTTAAGTGCAATTAACTCTCACACAAATTGATTATGTCATCTAGGATTACGTCAATTAAGAATCATGAATAATCTAGGAATTTGAGTACAATACTTTGTGCAAACAATGCAAGGACTTAATGACACAACACTTAAGTACATATTTGGGTAGACATGGAATCTAATTTGGGATGATAGGTACATAAAATAGTGACTTAAAAATTAATACACTTTTCTCCCCTGTACAAAAGAATGACAAGTGTCCACACTTGTCGTACTTTTCAAGAGGTAGAAAACATGCATAATGACATAATATATAAATATATGTAGTATTAGATATAATTGTCAAAATGTGTATGCTAAAAGTGGAAATAAATTGAAAATTTGTACCTGTCATGTTGTTTATTAGATGCACTGGAAGGATGAGAATAGAATTTTCCTTGAAATGTACGGTCGCCGAATGTATTTATGTGCTGATGTGGAATTTATTGAAAGCTTAGAAAATGAAGAAAGTGGGTGAAGTGGAGTTTGTGTGGGTGGAAGATAAAGAAATGAGGTGTGTTGGAAAGAGAAATTAAGAAAGTGAATGGGGAATGAGACTTCAGTTGAAATGAAGTTTTTATTATGGGCATACTTGAAAGTATCTTAGGGTGAAGCTGCAGGAAGAAGGTTGACACCTTATGTTGTAGGAGTTATTACCTTTGTTGTTACTAGATCATCTTCATGAAATTGCTGCAGGAACTCTTCCTTGGTTTGTTGCTCATGGTATAGACGGAGTCTATGGCCATTGACCAGCAATTTGAAATGTACTAGATCAATTATTGTTAGTTGAACTACACCATTTTCAAAGACATGTGTTATCTCATATGGTCCTAGCCATCTTGTTTGTGATTTGCCTTGTGTTTCTTGATATCTTGAATCAAACAATAGTGCCCAGTCACCTACTTTGAACTATATGTTCTTGATGTAGGAGTCATGCCATTTTTTTGTTTGTTTTTGGACTATCTCTGTGTCGTCCAATGCAAATTTCCTCATCTCATCCAAAGAGTTGAGATTCAATAAGCATTCTCGCTGTGCTCTAGAAAGGTCTATGTTCAACTTCAAAGTAGTCCATAATGTTTTGTGTTCAAATTCAATCAAGAGCATGACTGCTTTTCCATATAGTAGTTCAAATGGAGTCAGTCCAGTTGTTGTTTTCCATGTGATTTTGTATGCCCGTAATGCTTTTGATAGATAACTGCTCCAATCTCGACGGTTGAGTTGAACTATTTTTGTAAGGATTGCTTCAATTTCTCTGTTGGTGATTTCTGCTTGACCATTGGCTTGTGGATGGTAGGGACTAGATTTTCTATGTCTGATGTTGTATTCATTCATGAGGTCTGTTATGAGATTTGATGTGAATTATGCTCCTAGATCAGTCACTAGCTCCCTTGGTACACCATAGCGAGTAAATATTTCTTCATATAGGAATGCTTCTACTTTGTTGTCACGGGCATGCTTTATTGCCTTCACTTCTACCCATTTTGTTACATAATCTATGCATACCAAGATGTATGATTTTCCATTATATGGAGGGTCTATAGGACCAATAAAATCCATGCCCCATTTATCAAATGGTGTGACAACCACTTGTGGGTGTAGAGGCATTTCATCTGATTTTGTAGGATGACCCATCCTTTGACATTTATCACATTTTCTGATATAATTGGTTGCATCTTTGTGAAGTTTTGGCCAATAGTAGCCCATTGTCAATAATTTAATTGCTATCCTCTTTGCTACAAAGTGTCCTCCACAGGCTTCATTATGGCAAGCATGCAAGATGTCATAGGTTTCATCTTCTTGTACACATCTTCTCATGACTTGGTCTAGGCCAGTGTAAAATAATGTGATATCAAGCCATGAATACTGAAAGCTCTTCTCAACTAGCAATTTTATGTCCTTTGGAGAAATGTGTGCAAGCATCTTGTCAGCTATAAGGTAATTGACTATATCAACATACCATGGACTCATGATAGCAATGCGAAACAGATGCTCATCTATAAATGTGTCATCTATCAATGAGGTATATGTATCATCATGTTGTAATCTAGACAAATATTCTGCTACTACATTTGTTTTTCCTTGCTTGTCTATTATTGTGAGATCAAATTCCTGTAACAGAAGAAGCCATCTTGCTAACCTGCCTAAAATGATAGGTTTATTCATAAGATATTTTATTGCAACATGGTAAATATGAAAAAATATTGGATATCCTATTACATAGTGGAAGAACTTGTTTAGAGCATAGATAACTACCAATAGTTCTTTTTCTATGTCTGTGTAGTTTAACTTTGGACCATGTAGACTTTTATTGATGTGGTAAATAACATTTTCAATTTTTTCAAACTTTTGGCCTAGGACAACTCCTATAGCATAATCAGATGCATTAGTATGCATATGGAATGGCAAAGTCCAATCAGGGCCTTTTAGTATTGGTGCTTTTGTAAGAAGGTTTTTAAGTTGCATGAATGACTCTTCACAAGCTGGGGTCCATGTGAATTCAACCTCTTTTGTAAGCAAAGTATATAGTGGACTCGCTATTTGACTAAAGTTTTGAATAAAACATTTATAATATCCAGGGTGTCCTAAAAAAATCTAACATCTCTTTGCTTAGTAGGTGTAGGCAATATTAGGATTACCTCTATTTTTGCAGGATCCACTTGTATTCCAGCTTTTGAGGTGAAGTTCCCTAATACAACTCCTTCTTGCATCATCATGAAATATTTCTTACCATTGAGAGACAAATTGTGCTCTTTTCATCTGACTAGAACTTTCTCCAAATTCTCCAAGGCTTCTTCAAATGTGACTCTGAATGTGGTGAAGTCATCCATGTAAATCTCTATGCAGTCATGTGAGATGTGAGCAAAAATGTTGATCACAACCCTTTGAAGTGTTGCAGGTGCATTACATAACCCAAATGATAAAAAAGAGTAGGCATGTGTTCCCCAAGGACATGTGAATCTTGTCTTTTCTTGATCCTCAGGTGCAATGCTAATCTGATTGTATCCACTATAGCAATCAAGAAATGAGAAGTACTTTTTACCTGCTTATTTATCTAGCACTTGATCAATAAATGGTAATGGAAAATGGTCTTTCTTTATTGCATTATTGAGCTCTCTATATTATACACATATTCTCCATTTACCCCCTTTCTTAGGTACTATCACAAGAGGTGAAACCCATTTACTATCTGAGATTGGATATATGAAATCAACATTTAGTAGTTTCTGTAGTTCTATTTTCACAATTTATTTGAGGGCTGGGTCGATCCTTCTCTATGGTTGATGGAGAGGTAGACTGCCTTCATTGATGTAAATCCTATGGGTACAATTTTTTGGGCTTAATCCTTTCATATCCTCGTAGTCCCAAGAAAAAGCCTTTTCATGTTTACATAGGAGTTGTGTTAACAATTTTAATTGTTGCTATGATAATTTATTGTTAACATAAAGGCTATGGCTAGGTGAGAGTTATATAGTAGTTGTTAGCTCTAGCATTGAGGCTTCTAATATAGGGCTGGTTGATATCTCACAAAGTGATAATTGATGGATGATTTCAGGTTCTGTTGGTAAGACACAATTTTCATAGGTAGTCAATTATAGAATTAAACTTTGAGAAATATATTTTGCTATAACACAATCATTTGTAAGGATACTCTGAAGGACATCATCATCTTCTTACAGTTTCATAAAATATTTTCTATGTAGCATCATCAATTGAGCAACAAAGTTTATTTCTTCTTCGTCATCTCCTAAGTTTGGCCAAATAGGATTGTTCAAATCTACTTGTGGTTGGACTGGAGGATATAACACCAACTTCTTAATGGTTTGGCCATCAGATATGGTCATATTTCCTGATCTGTAACTAATATTAGCATCTGTTGTTGCTAATCATGGTCTTCCAAGGATTACTGGATAAACAACAAGGGTTACTTTGGGTGATAGAATCATAAAGTCAGGAGGGTACTCCTAGGAATCCAATGTGACTACTATATCTTTGATTATACCATCTAGAGTGATAGTAGAACTATCTACAAGTTTTAAAATTGTTGGAGTTGTCCTTAATCTCTCCATAGTCAACCTATGCATAGTATCCTTGGTCATGACATTTATTGCAGCACCTAGGTCTATCAAAGTATTCTTCACTGACTTGCCATTAATTATTACATCAACAACTGGGCTTCCTAGATCAGAGTACTTAGGAATCACAATCTTTCCCAACATTATATTATTCAAGTGACCTATGACATGCACTGTTTGGGGATCCTTTTTCTTTCTTCCAGGTTTCTTAAGACATGCTTCTTTAATAGCCTGAAATAGTGGGATTTAGATATGCATGTTCTTTAATTGGTCAAGGATATTAAATGGTGGTTCTTCTTGGAGCATAGGTTTTTCAATCCTAAGCCTCTGAGGAAAAGGAGGATTAGCTTGAATTTGAGCATCATTTTGTCTTGGTATCTTAGTTGGTAAAGCTGGATTTGGAAAAATACCTTCTGATTGTTGTGTTGATGTTGTAGGAGTGTCTGGTACTTCCATTATAACATGAGGTTTTGGTGTTGGCAGAGTAGTACTAGATCTCAAGTGGATTTCATTTATGTCCAATGCATAAGTAGAGTGCTTTGAGCTTCAGTAGTGTAGATTGGTTATTATTGCTTATTATTAGGATTTGGATGTGGCTGAGTAGGTAATTATGTTGGTCGTGGAGGAGAACTTGTGCCTGAAAGAGGTGGCATAAGTGATGGTTGAGGAATTGGAGGTGGTAATGATTGATAGCCAGGATTCTAATTAGGCCATTGTTGAGGTCCCCTCCATTGATTATATGGTTTCTAATTTCCCTGTGGTGGTTGCCATTGATTTTGAGATTGTGGCTATGGCCATTGGGGTTGCTCGAAGTTATACCACTGGTTCACCTGAGTATTTGGCTAGGCATTATTTCACATAGGTTGGAAGGACTGTGAAGGATATTGAGAATTTTAGTTTTTCCATTGGCTATTATAACTATTGAAAGATTGCAAAGGGTCCTGAGGCATACCTTGTCTTGGAGCCCATGGGTGACATTGAGCAATGAAGAATACTTCCTCATCCTCTCCCTCTATTTGCTTGAACTCAGTAGGAATATGTTGTGTTTCCAAATTTTCTACCAACTTGCACCAATAATCCTTCTTTTGATGTCTACAATGGGGGCATTACTTAGCTAACTTTAACTCATCTTCTTTATGTTTCTTTTTAGCTTGCATTGTATCCAAGTGGGTGGAAACATTTTTGATAATGTCTTGTTTGAAATCTGACAACAAATTTGAGATTTCCATCTTTGATATACTGGAGCTATTTCCTTTTGCAAGTGTTGGACATAATCCTCTGCCCTTCTTTACTATTGATCTTGAATAGTTCAAGCATATTTTCTTGTGATCATCTCAAGAAGATTGGGATATATCTCCTCTAGCCATAAGGTCTAGTGCTTTGAGACAGTTTTCATTTACTCCTCTAAAAAAGATGAGTTTTTGTGAATCCTCCTGCAATGCATGTTGAGAATTCTTCTATAGATTGTATAAGAAGCATGAAATATAGTCTTCTAGAGTCTCAATCTTCTTTTTGTGACATTTGAAAGATGTCATCCCCTCTCAAATCACCCCCTTGCAATATTCTTTATATTTTTGCAGAAACATGGTCTGCATCTCATTCCAATCAGTTGCTGCATTAGCCCCTAGTCCCATAAACCATCTTAGGGATGACTCCTTTAATGTGGTTGGAAAAAAATTGAGTTTATGACTATCAGTGTTATAGTCAAAACTTTGGCAAAGAATGTCAAACTCAAATAAGAAGGTGTCAGGGTCCTCAGTTATTAGGCCATAAAACTTCGCTAGCGCAACAGTGGGTATGTTTTTGAGATTAGCATTATTGATAAGGCTAGGAAGAGGAAATGGAAATGTAGGTTGGGCCATTACTGTAGGTAATTGGAAATGAGGTTTTTGTTGGGAAGTGTTTATGCTCAAAGGATTATTATTAGCAACTAGTGGACTTGAGGTGGAGTGTGCAAGAAAAATGTCCAAAATCTCAGCGAAAGGCCGAAGGTCAAATGGATCAAATGGGTCCTCTACTGATTAAGTTGATGGAGGAAATTATGGACTCGCATCAATAAAAGGTAATTCAATTTTTGTAGACTCTTCATTTAAATTGAGTGATTATCTTGGGAGAAATCTGCCATGGACATCTCTTCTTCTTCCCTTTCGATGCATGCAAGTGGTTAAATGAACTTGTGAAGGAAGTCCAGACCTACAAACTATTATCTAGAAAACATGAAGCTATCTAAAATGACTCAATATGATTCTCATCTTGAAATCATCCCAACAATGGCGCCAAAAATGAACAGTCCCATAATAGGTAGTAATAATCATGCCAAAGCTTTTCCTAGGAATAGTGTATTCAGACTAGGTATTATTTCCCTATCACAGAGTGCATTTAAATTGTCAATCGAGGGACGTATACTTGAAATGGGACATCACAGTTTGTGCACTAAGCCTCTCATAAAGTCATCTTACTTAAGTTGGAGGAAAGGAAAATGCATAGAAAGAACTAGGCTATTGTTGCAGTAAAGTAAAACACACAGTTGAATAAATAAAACTGATGTAAACAACCATAAATTTAACTTCAACCTATCCTATCATTCCAATGCATGTACTATGGCTATCTCTACATATGCTGCAGGAACAAACACAGATATAATGTTGTAGGAGTAAGCAATGAATGTTACTTTAAAAACTAAAAATAATTAAACTACTTTCTCTACTCTAATCTTTTCCACCTCCCAAGTGGGCCCCCTTGGTTGGTTTCGACTAACTACAAACACAAAAGATAATTCAAATTACTCCTTCATTTCATATATTCATAAAACATATTACATCAAAATGGAACACAGGATCAAAGAGTAACTTGCTTCTCAATAAAATAGTAATACAATTATTTGTCTAACCAGATTTCCATCAATCATATCCCTATATATATAGTGGATTGACATTTGAAAATTCAAATAAATTTTGAATGATTCATCTATGAATGAAGGAGAACACATTAATCTACAATAGAAGATCATAAAGACCAAACAATCATTTCAACATAATATTGATTGTAGAGTCCAGATTTAGCATGGTTGTGCCCCTATATTCCTTGAGACATTCGTTCCTTCAATTCTGCAGGCATGTCCCATAGTTGTCTTAATGATTCTCCTTATTGTGGCTGAAACATCATCACTTCCTCATCAATGCAACTGATTTTCTCTCCAGCCATTCCTTCAATCCTGGCAGATTAGTAGTATATGCATGCATATTTAAGTATTCAACTTAATCAATTTCATTCAAATATTAAGACACACATTAAAACAATTATATGAAATATTGCAGTACATATATAGTATTAGCAAGGTGTGTCTACTATTTTCTACCCATAAGTTTGTAGATCTGTCTGTACTTATAGCATATATACAAATTCAAGCACTTAAAAAGTCACACAAATGTTTTGAGAATGTCTAGGAATAGAGCATAAAACAACATAAAACAAAGACAAATTGTAGTCTCATCAGTATCAAAGAAATGTAATCTTGTATTCTTTACCTTATCTCTCCTATGATTGAAATGGAAAATAAGAATTCTAAAGTGGAAGTTTGATTATATTTTGTAAAGGCTAGTTATTCAATGTGTAGATAGTAAGAATTGGAAATGGAACGAAAAGTAAAGGATATATTTATTTAGTTAAGAATGAAACAATATGATCTTCTCTTTCTTTTAATTTCTAAAGTATGCAAAGTAGAAGAAAAAAAAATGAATCCAATTAGTTAGTTAATGGAATGCAATGGTTTTAATATTGGTAAAATTCAATAAGGGAACCTTTAAGGAAATGTTCATTTAGAGATGTTGATAATGTTAAAAAATAATAATCTAGTTGTATTTTTTACACTTAAGACCCGATTCCTCATGGGTTCCCTGGCGGGGACATTACAGATCACCTCAAGGGATGACCACAACTCCCATGTTCTGATGGAGTATAAATAGCAGGAGGTGAATCCAAAGACACCTCTCTTGGAAGTAGAATCTTTTCACTCTTGGCTAAGTCCCAAAGAACTTTATACATTTGGGAAGTGAAGGTAGAGATTTGGATTACCATCTCGTCTCGGTTGTGTGGCATTATTCTCTTTCATCTATGAATTTGGGCTTTGCGTACCTTGTGTTTATTGAGGACATCCCCTAGTTGAATCTTTGAATAGGATTATTGGTGTGTTTGATGTGCTTGAATGTTTAAAATTGTCTTCCCCACTTGAAACCAAAAGGGGACACACCATCCAAATTGAGCCTTACAAATTTTTGTGTTGTGCATAATTTCATCATGTGTTTTGAATTTTAAATTAAAAATCCAACAAAACATAAAATTTGAAAACCCAAAAAAATATCATAAAACTTAAAAGTACAAAAAAATAAAAATAAAACTCAAAAAATAATAAAATCAAAACATTTCAAAAAACAAAAAAAAAATTCTTGTTTGAGTCTAGGTGTCTTTGAAGTCAAGCTTTCCATGTAATACCCCTCCCATAGTTTCCTTTTTAGTTTTTTATTGCCAAACACTTTTAGGCCACTTTCATGTGTGTGTTGGTTATTTCAGAGATACTTGAGGATATGAATGTATGATATTACATTGGATAGTTGTGAGATATCACGTGTTTACAATTAGATGATTTTGGTTATTTTCATGTTGATTAATTGAAAATGATGATGTTAAATATGATTATTTCATGATGATGATTTATATGTTGGGATATAATTTATATTTATGTGTTCATTGATGTTTATGGTTTCATTGACCCCATACTTGCATGTGTATGGTTAGCGTGTATGTTTTACTTTTATGTTTGACGTGTGTAATGTGGTTGAGGGATGCAGTTGTAGTCACTTGCTTGTAGGATCCACATGATGTACCAGTCCCTGCCATTGTCTGTTATATATTTATACATGTACATGCTCATCTTTTATGCAAGATTTCTCATATTTTATGTAATATTTCAAGTACCGAGCATCGACTTCCCTGAATTGTCAGGATGAGCGTGCCCTATTGCAATATCCCAATGGTAAGAGAGGGGAGATAACATACATATCCAAATACCAACCCAAACCATTGATTGTCTTGAAATAATAGACAAGTATATGATTTTATACTCATCTGAATTCATCAAGGTGATGTGACTTCGTGAGCCCTTCCTTTGAGTTGTTTGTTATTTGAGTTAGTTGATTTTTCATGTGTTGTAAGTCATGTGAGTTTGTTGTGTGGTTTATTTGGTTAAAATAATTAAATTAACATTAATTATGAGATTAGAATAATTATATCTTATGCATACGAGAATATTAAATATTAAGATATTTAATTATTAAGAGTTAATTAAATATATTTGTTTAATTAAAAAGACTTAATTAAAAGTATAATTATGGAAATTAGTGATGTAATTAAATATTAAATTAAATTTAAATTTAAATGCATGGATAATATCAATTGATAATTATTTATCAAGTTGCATATTATTACGACGTCATAAATATTAAAATAGTAAATACAATTTGCACATTTAATTAATAAAGTGAAATATGAATTAAAGTTAAAGTTTAATTAGAAGTTGATAATTGGAAAAGTGCATATTTTACTATTAAAATTATAATTAATCATGGAAACAAGGTTTTGATAAAAACAAGGTTGAGAGTTAAGTTCTGATTTTTGGATTTGCATGTTTTAGAAACTCTAGGTGGAATAGGTTTCCTATATTAGAGGTTTCTGGGTTATTATGTCAATTACGTCTATTAGGTTTTGGAGAATTGTGGTACTTGGAAGTTAAAGAATTATTTTAAAGCTTGTATTTTGGGAGTCTTCGATTTGGATTCAATTGTTGTTCAAATTAGCCTGTGAATTCCAGGTAGGGTTTGTATCTCTTTTGCAAATCTTCTTTTTAGAAAAGATTGTTTTCTTCGTGTCCTCCAAATGGTTAATGTTTCTTTTTAGATTGGTTGAAATGAATGTCTCTCTATAGTTGTGAAGATTGAATGGAATCCATTAAAATTGTTTTGTGAGCAAGAAATTCATATCTATGTTAGAATCTATTAACACCTAGATCTTGTTTGAGAACATTAGATAAACATGTAATTAAATCAATTAGGGTCTTAAAGTATAAAAGGTAGAAAATTTTACGGGTTTATACATATAATTGGGTTTCAAAAACCTATAAGAGATTATTTATATAAGTTTGTTTATATATATATATATATATATATATATATATATATATATATATATATATATATATATATATATATATATATATATATATATATATATATATATATATATATATATATATATATATATATATATATATATATATATATATATATATATATATATATATATATATATATATATATATATATATATATATATATAACCAAGTTGTTGGAAAGGTAAAGACAAAGTTTTTTAGAGAAAATATAATATAATATAATAATAAAAAATTAATAAAAATAAATAATAAAAAATATACTATTGGAGGGGCGAGGGCCCAACCCGCACCCCCAGTGGCTTTCCCATTGCTGTCATGACAGGATTACCGACAACAGGTTGTACGTGCCATGTGGCAGGTTTGTTGTTGTAGGCAACAGGTTCTACGTGCAACATGTAGCTGCCATGACTGCATGGGGAGGGCAAGGACTCCCCACCTTTTTATTTATTTTTATGTCTTTAAAAAATATTATTTTTAAGTTATATATATATATATATATATATATATATATATATATATATATATATGTATGTATGTATGTATGTATGTATGTATGTATGTATGTATATTATATTATGTTATATTTAATTTAACAAATTTTTATATTAAGTTTTATTGTATTAATATTTAATAAATATTAAAGGTTATTAATATTTATTATTATTAATGAGTTCTTTTTTATATAATTTGTTTTAATATGAAATAGATATTAAATACTATTTATTTGATTGAATGTAATTTGTTTTGATTAAGTAAAAATAGGTTTTGAAAGGACCTGAAACCTTTTACATTGAGATTACAAAATAATCATTAAAAGCCCAATAGAAACAGTGCAACATCACAACAAAAAAACACCAAAAAATGAACAAGTCCTCCAAAGAAATAGAGAAAAGAGGACAACAAAAAGACAACTAGATAGTCTTCATTAGTTCAACTGCCTAATTAGCTAGCATCTACATGTTTAATGAGGACACCTTAAGCTCCTCCAAATCATTGTTCTTGTTGGAATCCAACTTTTTGAAGCTTGATTTGGTCCTCTTACTGGGCCCTTGACCCTCCTTAACCTCCTTAGGCACCTGCTCCCCTTTACCCTGTTCCATCTTGTCCATAAGGATTATGACATGCTTAGTCGAGGCCTTAAGGATGGAAAAAATCTACTCAGCAATATTTCCAACAGTATTCTCCAGTTGCACAATACTACATTCCATTTTATCCATTCTCTTCAATAAATTACCTCCTTTAAAAGCAGTATCCACCTCTTTCATTTGCCCTCCATAAGTTGGACCTTCTTTGTCAGAATCATTATCCCCTCTACACTACCAATAACCTCCTTCAACTCATCAATACTCTGTCCCATAGTCTCATCACCCAAATGCAGCTTACTGAGAGCCCCAACCTCCCACTGAAAGTTCTGAATTTGATTTTTCATCACATTGATGTCATTTTTCATTATGCTAAGGTTATTGAAAAAAGTAGTACAACCCAGATTGTCAAAGATCTTATTCACATCGGTAGTGTCCTTGTTAGAGCTCCCCGTCCTTCCCCTGGCATCATTTGCTTTATCCTTCTCAATATTGGCCACATCTTGGATGATATCTTGCAAGATATTCTCCTCTACTAGCACAGTTTGGTCAAAGTTATCTGGAACCCCCATATTGGGACTGGGATTCTCTGACAAATTTACCTGTTTTTCCTTAGCATTCTCATGGTAGGAAGAATCATCATCAGTGGAAATAAAAACCCTCTTACTCGCATTCTTTTTCTTGTTCTTGGCTCTGGTGCGGCTCCCAATAGTCTCCATTTATTTTTTACCCTTCCCCTTAGCACTGTCGTCCCTACTTTCATCTTCCTTTGTCTCCATTTCTGTAACATATTCTTCAATCTTTGCCTTCCTTTTTTTATTCTTGGATGAGGAGCCACCACAGTTGGAGGGTTTTCTGGGTTGAACAGATTCAACCTCATCATCTTCAGTATCCTCCACATAAGCCTCCTCCTCTAAATCCTTCCCATCAGTATCAGAATCCTCTGGAACCTTCCTATTAAAGCGGGACCTCTCAACCTTTTTGGATTTTAACACATCATAGAGAAAAACCATCAAACCTTCATGACAGGTATGGTCGCCCTCAAGATCCTTTTGTAGACTCTTGATGGTAGTATCTAAGGAACTCAAATGATAAAAAGGAAAATTAACTTTAATCCCATGTCTAAAGTGATTCAACAATATCAGATGATGGTTATACATTTTAGCGTACCTCCCATCCAAAGTGATGAAGCTGATAAGAATAAATAGAACCAACCTCCATGGCCAAGAGATGCACTTTAGATTGAAATAGGAGTTGTCAATCTTCACCATTCTTTTCCTTTCCTATTCAGTCTCCACAAAATTGTCTAGGGATTTGTCCGAGACCTTCCTATCTCTATAAAAGTTGATCCCTTCAATTTTCAGACCCGTGGCCTCAGCAATAATCTCCTCCATTATCTCCATATATTGCGTCCCAACCAGAATTTTTCCCTTATTCCAAGTTTTAAGGAATTTCCTGGTAAGAAAAGGTTTTCTACCATGAAACCTTTCCAAATAATTTGCCACACCCCCATTCTGCACAATAGTCAAGACCGCTGGATTTTGATTCCACTCCTTGCAATTTCTTGGCTCACACCTCTTCTTGTGACCCCCCCATGGCCCTGCTTCTACAATTTTTCCTTAGCTCAAAGTTTCTAACAAAACCCTGCTTCTTCACCTTGGAATCACAATCGTGCCCTCTTTCACCAAAAAAGACCCATAAAACATGCGAAATGAAGGTGATAGTCACATCGTAATCACAAATAGCCCATAAATCTCCTTCACATGGATCACTATAATTGTTAAACATTAATGGAAACTTCATTGAAATTTTTTTGCCTTCTTTGAAACCAATCCTTATCAATTAATGATGACCCTTTAGAGGGAAGGACAGTCCAGTCATCCCATTCAATATCTGATTGAATTCTACAAGCCACATTAGCAGCCTAGTCAGCCGCATAGTTAGTCTCCCTATAGTTGTGGGTGATAACATTGAATGTAATTTGTTGATAAATATTAATGTGATTATTATTTATTAGAAATTTATTTATTTTATAGTGAATATTTAATTGTTCAAAATTTATATAAATAAAAATGCTATTTATATTAGAAAGATTAATATACCTACTTTATCATTAAGCACCTAGTGTTTTGACAAGCATGGAGATTTTTATATGAACATATTTATAATCAAACTTAACTTTTGAAAACAAATTGGTTGTTTTATACATTCGAAACTAATATTATGATTGGTCTATTTGATGTTTTTATTGCTTTATTTGGTGTTGTTCGTATGGGAAAATATGTTGGCTTTAAGAGAGGTACACTAGAAGCTTGGGGTTGTTGTCCTTGTGACATGTGTATTTTTTTCAATATGTTTTATGGTGTTATGATTTTAGGACCAATATGAGTTCTAGTTTTTTTTAATGGAACTAAATTTGATTATTGTACTTTATATGATTTATGAGATCTATTGGTATTCTATGAGCTTGGCAGAGGTTATCTAGGTACATCTTAAGGGAGTGACTTACAATAGGGGTCTGGTGCCCAAAGAAGTCAGTACCAGGATAACCTATGATAATTTTTTTGATAAGTGATAACTTAGTAATTAAAATTTGGAGAGCACATTAAAAAGATAATTAGTGATAATGCCTCACCCATGCCTTGAGAACTTGTAAAGGCTAAGGATGGGAATGTGATGATACTTATAGAGTAGGTATGAATAGTTTTCCTCATCTTCATGAGAGGGTATTCTAGTTTTGTATGGGTCACATTGAGGGTCTGGGGTCTAGAGTGACCAATCCAGGGTAACTCAACTCTTGAGGGTTTGACGTTTAGAGAGACCAGTACAAGGTAACTCAAGTAGATGACCACGTGATGACACTTCCATACTATGTAGTCTAAGTATCCTCTGTAGTTTTTACATTTTCCTTTGGTGGCGTGTCTTGGTATTTTAGTATTATCTAGTGGTGTGCCTTTGGTATTTTAGTATTATCTAGTGGTGTGCCTTTAGTATTTTAGTATTATCTGGCGGTTGGTATTTGTTCAGTATTTGGTATTTAGTATTTGGTGGTTGATTTTTCTATGTGGTGTTGGTATTGGTATTTGTTGGTATTTTGATATTTATTATCTTTTCTTTTTCATTAGTTTATGGTGCTTCTTGAGATAGAGATCTTTCAGGATCCCCTTATCTAGGTTTTGTGTTATTAATTTTGGTGTATGATATCCAAGTGGGGTATGTTATTATCTCATTAGCATGGTGGGAGTGGAAATTTTGGTTCCACGAGGTTGGGTAGTAGTGATTCTTTTACCATTTGAGATTATGATGTTCCTATATTGGTGTTGGACGATGCTTGTTGTTGTTACCTTCTTCTCATTCTTCATTGGAGGCTTGTTCATATCAATCTTATGATGTTTATATTTGTACTTGTATCAGTTCTTTAGATGTAATTCTTTTGGGATATTGTACTATACTTTATGCTCGATTATTGTTACATGCCCTGCAACTTGTGCAGAGGATGTTGTATCATTGTGTAGACCTTATGGTATTGGTGGTATCTATGTTTATTTTATATGAGGTTGTACTTGTTATTCATTTGTATATGTGATATTTGTAATTATACTTAATCATATATAATTAATTAATGTATATGTAATTATATGTCATGGAACCCTTGAGAGTCATTCACTGTAATTGAGTTGTACTTATATACTTGTTTGTATATTATTTTGTATTGATTCCACATTTTTAACATTATTGTTTTGTAAACTCTTAAGAAAAAAATTATTCTATAAACATAGCAACATGTTTTAGGTTAAATTATCTTGGGTTCCTTGGCGGGGTATTACACTTGGTATTAGATCCAAGTTTCTACACTGGGAACTCTGGGAATTTGTACACCCATTAGATGTCTAAACAATTAAAACTTGCAACAAAAACTTAGACATATAGCACTATGTATTTTAAACTATTATTTTATGATTATACATCATATCTTTATTATTTATGACTTATTTTGAAATATCATTCTTTTGTCCAAGGAGTTGAGCTTAATTGGTTAAAAGCATTGGGTTTTCATTGTGGAGACCCAAGCTCAAATCTCTATAGGGACATCTTATTGTGACTCTTGGTATTCTTAGTTGGCTTATGATTTATATCATGTTTTTGTTAGGATTGGGAACACTAGGGGGGGGGGCGGGGTGGGGGGGTGAATCAATGTTCTATATATTGATGTTTTTTCTGATATCTTGAAGCTTAACTTAATTGCTTAAGTACTGAAATGAATATCAATGCAAGTAAGATAAAAAATCATAACACATGAGACCAAATATGATTATGGGGAAACCCAAAGGTAAAAACCCTGGTGGGAATTGACATCCACTATGAACTGCACTAGTGTATTATGATCCCTATTAGAAGATCTTGCAACCCTGTTAGGAGTTGATCTTTACAATGCTTTTAGTACAGTGACCTATTCAAGGGTCAAACCCTATTAGGATTCTTTTACAATTAACCCTATTAGGGGTGAGGACACACTTTCTGGGAGCACACCTACTCAAAGGGGTGAAGGCTACAACCTTTTGGATCTCAGATACACACTATATTTGCAAGGTGAACTGTTGTTGTGACACTGCTTGTCTGATCACTTCCTTTTGTGTGTGGATGATTTTGCCTCTTGTAAAGAACTACCAAAATTCTAACCACTCTTCACATACTTCTTCTCTACTCCAATCAACTTTCTATCTCATACCATACTTAATTACAAGGGCGCATGTCTTATTTATATGCGCATACAAAACTATTCATTAAGTCAAACTATAACTAATTACATACAATGCTTCCAAATGAATTGGATCAAGCATGTTTACATGTGATCATATTAACATGTATATGACCTAAATATAATAGGTGCATAGGCCTTTACAAAATAATATTATGATCACTAACCAAAATACAAACAGTCAGCTTTATGCTATGTTTAGTTCTGCTGCTCACTGACTGTGACTCTTCGACTGGTTGTATCTTCATCATACTAACTCACCTGATCATGCACTCTTAGACTCAGCATGAATACATACCAAAAAGCTTATCTTCAAAGGAACATGCCATAACTCAGTCATAGGCATGTGCGTTGATGCTCTGTTCACCTAATGCTCTGCTGACTGTCCAGTCTTCCATACTTAACCAAATTTTGATGTTCTAACTGGTTGCACTGACTCCATAATATCAAATGACTTTTTTCCATAATGACAATACTAAACATAGTCATATACATTAGTATATTCAACTTTCCAACAATCTCCCCCTTTGTCATTAATGGCAACAAAGGAATATGGCGAAGTTACTAACTATATCCCTTATACAAAATTTTCTAACATATACTCTAACTTATATCTCCCTTCTACTATATTCTCTACTCCCTTTACATCATATACATAGCTCCATATTCTCCCTTCTATTATATACTCTACTCCCCCCTTTGACATTAATGACAAAGGTGCACAAAAAAGTGTATCTACAAGTACTTACAAGGTGAGTACATCCGAATATGCTATCTTTAAGTTCAGGATCTCTTGCTGCCAAAAAGTTGTCAATGCATTTACAGTCTGGAGATGGGCACACAAATCATATGTCAAATTCTCCATCTTCTCCAAATCTAAACTTGGACCTTGATCATATGTCACCATAGTGGCATCAATCTCCTTGATATTCTGATTTAACACATCCAATAAGGGTGCAAGAGCATTTCTTAGCTAAGTTTGCCTTGCCTTTATCTTAGACATTTCTTTTTTTGCCTTCTCTATCTTATCCACTTGTCCTTGGTAAAAATTGTTACACATATTTACATCTATGGAGGAATCTTCCACTGATTTCCTTACTGCATCTATCATAGCTTTTGCTTCCTGAATTTTCTTGTAAAGGTCTGCAGTCAGTTTGTCTTGGTTCATACAATCTACTATGATTTTTCTTCCTTTAGCTGCAAAGTCTTTTAGCAAGGCTTGACCAACCTTAAAAGAACTAAGGTTTAGTGAAAAGTTCCCTATCAGTTCACTTAATCTCTTCTTATGATATTTCTCTTCTTCAACATTAGATGCAGATTCTTCAAGACTGGAGAAATTTGTTTTGAAACCCTATAGTATGGCATTGACATCATCTACTGAATGAACTTTTGTAACCTTCTTCTCTTCTGGAAGTAAGTTTTTTAGGATGTTAATTGACCCAAAAATAAGTGGATTGCTCATCACTTGTTTCTCCTTGGCTTTTTCCATTGCAAGTACATTGATCTTGATCAGGTCTTCTTCTCCCCATGAGTCTAAGCTAGTTGTGTCAGGAGTCAAACTTGACAACAATGACACCGATGGAATGGGAGTGAGAGGTGTGTTGTCCATCACTTATATTTTTACTTTTATGGGTATTTTAAGAGATGGCTCATCTATTGGTTCATTTTCCTTCTCTTCTTCTCCTTTCTCCTCTTTTTTTTTTTCCTATTTTTCTTCTTCTTTCTCCTCCTCTTCTTCTTGTCCGGTTAAGTCTTCAATCTGCACTTCTTCTTGTTGCTTGGGTGAATTATCACCACGTATAATTTTTTCTTCCTCAGTGCTCACAAATGCTTCTTCAAACTTATCCAAGTCCTTATCCATGGCCACCATAGATATCTCAATATTATCTATCACGATGGTGTCTTTCTTGGTTTTAGGCATGGGCGTAGATACCATTGCCTCTGTGGGTGTTGTCACTGTGGGCGCCGAGTCCTATGGACCTGTCATAGGTGCATTTATACCCTTAGATACTTTGGATTGCTCAATAGGCACTTGGGTTGTGGGCGCAGATGTTGGTTGCATGCGTTGTTCTAAAAACACCTTCTCAAAGGATTTTTCAGTCTCCTTAGAAATCAATTCATAATCCTTATTCATAATATGAATGATTCTCATTTTGGTTCTAAGGTGTAGCTTTACTAAGTCTGTTAAAAAATACTTTTCTTCAACTGAGCATACTGGTAGGTTGTCATCCAGTGTCTTTTCTCTTATTTTTAAGTCTTCTTCAGTAGCTTGTCTTTTCAATGTGTCCAAAATATCCCAAATTTTATTTGGAATCACTGTCTTCAGTTCTAGCACAATCTTCTTGAATTTTATCATATGTTTGATTAGCATATCATGGATCTTAGATTTGTCTATCTCATGATATCTATCATAAAACTTAGATATCTGATCAAGTCTACCTCAGGAGGTGGTTGAACATTTCGGCCTCAGTTTCTTGTGGCTCTTGCTGATGGATGGCTTGGAACTGTCTGCTTCTTCATCTTTGTCATCTTACTGGGCTATGGTGGTGGAGTGGAATCACTAGGAGTGGGCGCATGAGTGCTATCAACTGCAGATGTGGGTACAGGAGTGTCTTCTTCTATTTTTATCTTTTTCTCCTTGGGGTCATCAAACTTCTCTATTTTTACTTCACCAATGGGTGTGCTCTCAATTTGAATTGCTATCTTGGTTTCTCTAGCTTTATCCAGGTTAGATTGAGTGAAACCATGAATCTTTAGTATTTTAGAGGTGATTCTAGAAGCTTTCCTATTGGTTGCAGCATTGTTAGAACTGCATCAACTTGTCTAGTCTTCTCCTCATAGGTTCCTCGTCTTGGTTTATTGGGATCGTTGGGAACTGACAATAGAACTTGTGCATATGCTTCCAAAAACCTATTCCTCCACTTCATAACCAAGTGGATGAATCCACTTAGTTCTAGGCTCAACAACTTCCATACAAGTTATGTCCATTTCCACCATGAAACAAATGTTGTCCTTATACTTCTCAACTATAATTTCAAGTATCCTATACCTTCTCTACATCTTTATCCTGAATGTTTTGAATTCCAATTCTATGAAGTCTTTCAAGGTGCTCTCTAAATATGCCTTCAAGGAAATCTAAGGCATTGTGGGAATATTCTTATCTAGATAAAGGTCTGATACTTTACCAACTATATGGAAGTACATATAGATTATCAGAGATCCAAACTTGAATATCTTACTCTTATCATGCTTGATTGCCTTGATATTGTCCATCAATTGTGTGTGCAAGATCTTGCACAAGTTGAATTCACCATTCTCTTTCACAATCCTGATGGCTGCTAGAATAGTGGCTGTGGACACACTATTGACCCTATTAGCATGTTGGAACTTATATCCTAGTATCATAGACATCAATTTGATGTCTTTCTCCTCTATGGGCTCAATTATCATCTTGTGCTTATCACTATGTGATTTTTAGGCTTGCTCAACTAGTTTTCTAAAATCCTTGCCACTGGGAAGGACAACGCCAGTCTTAGGTAACCCAGTCATCCTCATGAATTAGGTCAGAGGTGATGTGAACTGGAACTTCTCCTATCCAGAATAAGTCATCATGAATTCTACTCAATAGGATCTTGATCCACTCAGATTCATAAAACTCATAGGTTGTAGCATACTCAATATTAGGGTTGTCTTCCAATTGCATGAACTCATCAGTGAATGTTTTATCTGGATTCATCATTGTTTCCATGTGTGACCTAATTCTATCCAGTCCTACTGGTTCCTTCTTACAGTAGATATACATGTGTATATCCTCTACATGCATTACTCCCATAGGAGTCCTAGAGAATGCTCCTTCTAAATCATCTAGGGTAGATTTGAATGGATGCTTCTTAAAGACATATATTTTCCTCTCATAAACATTGAAAATAATTGGAGTAGCCATAACTTACTTGGTTAATCACTTCAAATTGATTTCCAAGGGTTTCAAAAATGTTGCGACTGATCTAGGGTTCTGTAGCAAACTTCCAACCTTCTTCATTGATAAAATCAACTGTGATCACTTAACAAAAACTTATTTGACCTCATGTGCTCTCCAAAGGCTCAAACTTGAATGCAAATGAGTGAATAAAGGATCTTTAGTGACTTAAAAATAACTTTTCACTATTAATGCTTGCCCGCGTAAACACATAATTCAATAGATAATTTCATTCTTCCTTTCTGCTATGAATTAGGAAGTGCTCTTTCATATGTAGCATCAACTAGTCTCCAAAAAGTTATATCCAAAAGCGCATACTCTGAGAGTGATTATACCAGCCGCGTAGGGGTCTAGAGATAATCTAGCTCCGCCTATGACCATGATGGTCATTTTAACCATAAATAGGAGGTGCATCCATTGCGGATGCATCCTCAACTATTTCATCAACATTATCCTTCTTTTCTTCCTTCCAAATCAAGCTCGCATCTTCTGTAGCTTGCACAAACTTGACCTCTCCTGCTTCATCCAATATTAATCTTTATGAATTTTTAGGGCTTTCCTATCTTTGTGCTTTTATTCTATAGAACCTAGAGATGTGTCTAGCCTTGTTACATGAGTGAAAAATGACTGGAGGCCTGATATTCCTCAGCGCATTCATGTGGGTTACCATATTGCACTGTCTAGCTGTGTGACCAACATAATTGCATATTTGACATGTGATGTTCTGAGGACTTCTGACATTCTGTTGTGGATGACTTCTCTAATTTTGATGATTTTGATTTCTTTGATTTGATCTACAATTCATAGCTCTATGACCAAACTTATTGCATGAGTAACAATAGCCATTGAAAGGTCTTACCTCTTTACAATCTCTTGCTATGTGACCATGTTTGTTACAAGCATAACAAGTTTTGTTTACTGGCTTGCACTCATCCTTAGATGGTTCAGCTTCAGCTTTAGTATGATTTCATGTCTTCTTAGCTTCTACAGATTCTTCTGATGCTTTCTTTCTTGCTCGCATGTCATTGATCTGATTTTGTGCTTCATTGAATCCAATACTGCTGTTGTCTCCTTTAATCTTCTGTGCATACAACTAGGACTCTATGGGATCCTTGCTTGTGTGTAATTTGTTAATATGGTTCTTTGCCTCAGTCAATTTAGATTCTATCTATTTCTTGATGTTCTCTAACTCCAAGACTTTCATGTTAGCTTTCCTTAGTTCTTCATCTAACTATTTGTTTTCTTTGACATGTTCTTCATAGGCTTCCTGATTGTTAATTAGCTTTCATCTAACTCTTCAGTCTGATCTTTTAGAGATGCATTTTCCTCATTCATCTTTTTGAACCATTTTCCCTAAATCAATTGTAGAATAGTCTTTCAAATCTTTTCTTAGTTTCTTGATGAAAGCTTTAGATTCACTAACCTCTGATTTTAGTTCTTCAATTTCTTTTTCAAATCTGTCAAGGTCTTCAAGACCAGCTTCAAGATTCTTTTTTAGATATTTTACTTCTCCCTTATCCATGATCTCCTCAAGTGGTTAAACTTCTCTACAAAAGACTAGAGTGAGCTCTAATACCAATTGTTAGGATTGGGAACGCTGAGAGGGGGGGGGGGGTGAATCAATGTTCTATATATTAATGCTTTTTCTAATATCTTGAAACTTAACTTAATTGCTTAAGTTTTGAAATGAATATCAATGAAAGTAAGATAAACAATCATAAAACATGACACCAAATATGATTACGGGGAAACCCAAATAGTTAAAAACCCCGGTGGGAATTGACAACCACTAAGAACTGCACTAGTGTATTATAATCCCTGTTAGAAGATCTTGCAACCCTATTAGGAGTTGATCTTTACAATGCTTTTAGTACAGTGACCTGGTCAATGGTCAGACCCTATTAGGAGTCTTTTATAATTAACCCCGTTAGGTGTGAGGACACACTATTCGAGAGCACACTGCTCAAAGGGGTGAAGGCTACAACCTTCTAGATCTCAGATACACACTATATCTGCAAGGTGAATTGTTGTTGTGACACTTCTTGTCTGATTAGTTCCTTTATTGTGATGATGCTTTAGCCTCTTGTAAAGCACTGCAACATTCTAACTTCTCTTCACATACTTCTTCTCTACTCTAATCAACTTTCTATCTCATACCATACTTAATTACAAGGACACATGTCTTATTTATATGCGCATACAAAACTATTCATTAAGTCAGCCTATAACTAATTACATACAACACTTCCAAATGAATTGGCTCAAGCGCATTTACATGTGATCATATTAACATGTATATGACCTAAATACAATAGGCACATAGCCTTTACAAAACAATATTATGATCGCTAACCAAAATACAAATAGTCGGCTTCATGCTCTATTTAGTTTTGTTGCTCACTGACTGTGACTCTTCAACTGGCTGTATCTTCATCTTACTGACTCATCTAATCATGCACTCTTAGACTTAGCATGACTACATACCAAAAATATTATCTTCAAGGGCACATGCCATAACTTGGTCATAGGCACGTGTTTTGATGCTCTGTTCACCTGGTGCTTTGTTGACTATCTAGTCTTCCATACTTAACCAAATTTTGATGTTCTAACTAGTTTTACTTACTCCATAATATCATATGACTTTATTTCCATGATGAAAATACTAAAAATAGTCATATACATCAGTATAGTCAACTTGCCAATAGTTTTCTCAAAAGGAGTTGTTATTTGTAAATGATTTCTAATATAAAAATATCAATATTTTCATTTAAATATTGTAGAAAATATGGTCATTGAGACTAGATCTATTGGTAGAGACTGTAGTGGAGGCCGTGGTAGAGGACATGGAAGGGTTAGGATTCACCACCCTCCTTTGAGTCCTAGAGGTGAGAGTGTGCATGAGGAAGAAAGGGGAGAGAACAATGTTGAGAAACATGGTGATTTATAGGAGCCTAATATTAGACAAATATTTTAGACTATTCTGGAATGTCTACCTATTCATAACAAGGATGAGAAGGAAGAGTCACACAATGCTGAGAATGAGGAGAGATAGAGATCCAAGAATCCTAGGAGTAGGGACACTATAGTTGATTAGGGGGCTGTCAAGGCTAACTAGATGAGAGACCTCTTTAGAGTACAAACTCCTCCCTTTAATGGTCTTGGTATGGGTTTAGAAGCAGAGGCATGGCTTATCATATTGTTTTGTTATTTTTCTATGCAACAATTTGATACCAACGTCAAGGTGAGGTGTACCATCATGCACCTCAAAGGTTTTACAAATACTTGGTGGAATATTAAGGAGAAAAGGTTGCATCTTAACATGGATACTATCACTTGGGAGTTATTTCTTGAGAACTTATGAAAATGATTCTTATTTGATTATTGGCATCAATAATGCGTAGATGAGTTCCACAATCTATGACAATTATCTATGAGTGTTCAGAAGTATGAGTGTCATTTCTTGAATCTCAATCCATATGCAGTTTATAGTGATAAGTCACCACTAATGGTGCAATATTTCATTAGAGGGATTAATGATCGCATTGTTGGGGGTGTTATGATTTTCAAGCCTAAGACTCTCAGGGAAATGGTTATCAAAGCTACTTTGGTGAACTTGGTTAGAGATCATGGTGGATAGATTGGAGTTCAATCTAGTGGTCCCTCTTTTTTAGGGTCTAATGGAAATCAGTCTCAGGGATCTGGGAGCTCTAGGGATCCTTCTACCTTCTCAAAAGGTAATCATAATCAGAATCACCAAAGTAGGAAATTCTTCCATGGTACTATAATACCCCAAAAATAGGCTATAGGTTCATTAACCTCCAACATCTTCAAATCGAACGAAATCGACACAAAAGTCCTAACCTAAGGCACATCTACACATTATCGAATTTAATTGATTTTATCCTAAATTATTCATCGAGGAATATTCCTATTTATCCTAATTATCTTTAATTTAATTATTATTTGGCAATAAATCCTATTTATCCTAAACTTTGATTAATTGAATATTTAATTAATTAGATTTAATACTACCACTTAATTATTTAATTAAATTTAATTAAATTATTCCTAAATTGTATTATTTTATTTTGACAATAAATCTAAAATCTCATGACTAATTGATTAAATTCTTATTTAATTAATTAAAGTCAATTGTCAATTTTTAATAATATAGTTTTTGAATAAAGTTTGATTTAATAATTAATTAACCCAAAAATCAATTATTTTAATTTAAAAAATCAATTAAGTTGAGAATAAATCACTTTATTTTAAATTAATTTATAATTAAATCATGCACAATCAGAAAAGCAGGCAACTATAAATTAACAATCAATTTAAATTGAAACTCAACATCTGATGATGAGTTGAAATTTGATCTAAACTCTATTTTGAGTAAAACTTTGCTTTTGCATGATTTTTGTGAGTTAATTATCTTTAATTTCCTGATAACTCAAAAATTAACCCTGAGTTTTTCAAGAGTGATTTATGGCTTTTCTCATGCATCTACAAAGCCCTGGATTTCTATAAAATCAAGGCTTCAACTCTTCTAAAAGGATCCATGAAATTGCATCCTCACGCTGGCGAATTGGTGATCGAAGAATCTTATCTTTGCGAATCAAAAGTTGTTGTGAGATTTTCATTGTTTTTGAGTATTCATATCATTTAGCATATCAATTCTTAGCTTAATTTCATATCATATCATTTTTTCATATAGAATAGATTCATATCAGTTTCCCTCATCTTATTGCATAGAAAATACAAAAATATAGATTAATTTTCATTCATAATCTTTCATATTTTGCATTCAAATCCTTTGTTTAGGTGTTGCATTGTCACTAGTCTCAGTCTGATCTGAGAGTATCATACTCGCACCTACTAGAAGGCAATAAATCGCCTAGTTAGTTTAGTTTCCATTTCATTGCATGATTTTGGTTTTTGGCTAACCTCTAATGTTTTACTAAAGTGTTGTGTCTACAGCTAGGTACAAAATTCACACACATAGGTACTAGTAGTGGTTCTCAGTTAGGGAACTATCACAACTGGTAGCGTAGTATGCATAATCAAGATGATCATCCATCTCAAAGTTTGCATTAGGATTTTAGTAGAGGTAGCTTCCAACATTCTAGTACACCTTCAACTGGGAGATGTGTTAGTAGAGGAGATTGTTTTTATTGTGGACAACATGGTCACATTTTTTTCAATTGTCCTCAACAATCAACACAATTCTTAGGATAGAGGCCGATAACTTACAAGCCTACATTTGGGTAGTTGGTAGATCCCACAGGGTGTTTGCAGTAAGGAATAATCAATAGAGTTAATTATATGGAGTAAGAAAGGGTCCTATGAGACCCACACATTGAGTCTTTTGTGACTTAGTAGGACACATCAAGATTACAATATTTTTATCTCTATTTTGGTTGTAGGCTTCTAGGAGTAAGCCTAATTTTAGGGGAGGTGGATGTAATATCCCTCCCATAGTTTTCTTTTTAGTTTTTTTATTAACAAACTCTTTTAGGCCACGTTCATGTGTATGTTGCTAATTTCAAAGATACTTGAGGATATGAATGTATGACATTACATTGGATAGTTGTGAGATATCATGCATTTATAATTAGATGATTTTGGTTATTTTCATATTGATTAATTGCATATGATGATGTTATATATGATTATTTCATGATGATGATTTATATGTTGGGATGTAATTTATATTTATGAGTTCATTGATGTTTATGTTTTCACTAACCCCATACTTGCATGTGTGTAGTTGGCATGTACATTTTACTTTTTTGTTTGATGTGTGTGATGTGGTTGAGGGAGGGAGTCATAGTCACCTGCTTGTGGGATCCACATGATGTACCAATCCCTGCCATTGTCTATTATATATTTATACATGTACATGCTCATCTTTTATGCGTGATTTCAAGTATCAAGCATTGACTTCTTTGAATTTCCACAATGAGCATGCCCTATCACAATATATCAATGGTAAGACAGGGGAGATAACATACAAATCCAAATCCCAACCCAAGCCATTGATTGTCCTAAAATAATGGACAAGTATATGATTTTATACTCATTTGCATTCATCAAGATGACGTGAATTCATGAGCCCTTCCTTTGAGTTGTTTGTTATTTGAGTTAGTTGATTTTCATGTGTTGTAAGTCATGTGAATTTGTCTTGTGGTTTATTTGGTAAAAATAATTAAATTAAGATTAATTATGAGATTAGAATAATTATATCTTATGAATATGAGAATATTAAATATAAGGATATTTAATTATTAAGATTTAATTAAATACCTTTGTTTAATTTAAAAGACTTAATTAAAAGTATAATTATGGAAATGAGTGATGTAATTAAATATTAAATTTAAATTTAAATGCATGGATAATATCAGTTGATAATTATTAAGATGTCATAAATAGTAAAATAGTAAATTAAAATATTAAATACAATTTAATTTGCACATTTAATTAATAAAGTGAAATATGAAATCAAGTTAAAGTTTAATTAAAAGTTGATAATTGGACAAGTGCATAGTTAATTATTAAAATTATAATTAATCATGTAAAGATGGTTTGATAAAAACAAGGTTGAGAGTTAAGTTTTGATTTTTGGATTTGCATGTTTTAGAAATCCTAGGTGGAATAGGTTTCCTATATTAGAGGTTTATGGATTATTATGTCAATTAGGTCAATTAGGTTTGGAGAATTGTGGTGCTTGGAAGTTAAAGAATTATTTTACGTCTTAGATTTTGGGAGTCTTCGATTTGGCTTTAATTGTTGTTCAAATCAGCTTTTGAATTCCATGTAGGGTTTGTATCTCTTATGCAAATCTTCTTTTTAGAAAAGATTATTTTCTTTGTGTCCTCCATATGGTTGATGTTTCTTTTTAGATTGATTGAAATGAATGTCTCTCTTAGTTGTGAAGATTGAATGTAATCCATTAAAATTATTTTGTGAGCAAGAAATTCATATCTATGTTAGAATCTTTTAAAACCTAGATTTTGTTCAAGAACATTAGATAAACATGTAATTAAATCAATTAGGGTTTTAAAGTATCAAGGTAGAAAATCTTACAGGTTTATACAAATAATTGGGTTTTGAAAACCTATAAGAGATTATTTATATAATTTTGTTTATGAATACATTTTTAAGGAAAATTTCACTTGAGAACATATACGTATTTGAATATTAAAACAAATTTGGGAAAACTATATGCCTATGCATGTTTAAAATAATAGGGTTAAAGAAAAACTAATTGGGATATTATATTTTTTAAAAATGAGTTGTTGGAAAGGTACATACAAAGTTTGTGAGAGAAAATAAAATTAAAAAAAATATTAAAAAAAATAAAAAAATACAACAAAAAATATACTATTGGAGGGGCAAGGGGCCAGCCCCCACCCCTGGTGGCTTTCCCACTGTTGTCGTGACATCATTGCCACTACCACAGATAGTTTACCAACGACAGGTTGTACCTACCATGCGACAAGTCTCTGTCGTAGGTAGCAACTGCCACGACAACGTGGGGAGGGCAAGGTCTCCCCCCACCTTTTCATATATATATATATATTATATATATATATATATATATATATATATATATATATA